>VDFB02000013.1:9317477-9797303 GCA_007258455.2 Sequoia sempervirens | reverse complement strand
CCATCAGAATTTGCATTACAAACCTCCAAAGTGGTTGAAAAACACGCTAAAGCCATCTCCATCAGAAAACTACCACTTCTTTGATCAGGAGTGAGGTACCAACTCTCCTGAATGAAAGTAACTCCATAAGTAAGGTGGCTGGTCTGCCTCCAACCAGCAAACTCGTGTCTCAAAATCTGCCCTTGTCTGAGCTGAAAGTCACTTCCAAGAACTACCGATCGTTGATCTTTCCAACCCAAATTCAAAATTTCTCTCCAATCCATTTGTTGATGAACAAACGGAACCATCAAGTAGCTGGAAATGAAGGGAACAACATCAACAAGTCTGGAAGTTTGTTCCTTATCCCTCCAAGAGTCTTTTCCATAAGTAATAAACTCTGACAACCCAAGTTTAGAATCCCAAACATGGATACTCAACTGGAAGTGATTTTCAACACACTGCAAAGAAATCTCTACACATTCCAAAGTGCTAGTGAAAACCAAGTGCCTTCTCACGAAACTGATGCCCCTTCTAGTAAATCCTTGAAGCTTAACCAAGAAAGCTTCCACATTAAGGGAGTATGAAACATAGAGTGGCTTCAATTTCCGCTCCCAAAACTGATCAATATGATTCCAAACATCATTCCACCCAAGGGATGGATTGTCAAGAGTGCAACTACCAAAGTCTAGTTCACCTTTTCCCCATTCCTCCTGAGTAGTAGGTCTGAAATCTTCACTCGTTGCTGCTGTGATGAAGTTACCAACAGCTACCAAGACTTGTCTCTTCAACACCTTGATGTCATAGATGTTGAAATTACCTTGCTTCGTCACCTCCCATGTAGAACCTTCATCCTCAGAGCCACTTATGCATCCATTACTACTCAACATACGTGGCACATCCTCATGGAGTGATATCGAAGCAACCAAGCACTGGAAACCAAAATCAGTTTCATTCTCCATTTCATCCTCTACTTCATAGAGAGGATTATCATAACTTTTCTCATCACCTTCTTGAAAAAGAGGATTGTCATAAACTTGAAAGTCATTCCTTTCATCTTGCTGCTCCAAATCTGCACATGCAACCTTTGATTTTCTTGTGAAACCTTCAAGATCAAACTCCTCTCGAAGACTATCAATCTCATCAATTACTTGCTTGATTTCTCCAGCTCTTCGTGCATCCTCTTGCTCCTTGAAAAGTTTGAAATCTGCAAACTGGTCTTCAACCTTTCTTAGAGCCAACTGAGTTTCTTTCAACTCGTCCTCTGTTGATTTAAGCTCCAAGGTGAGCTCTTCAACCATACTCTCCCTTTCTTCGAAAACAATGAAGGCCTTCTTTGCAGATTCAACGGCATGATCTTGATCTTCAATCAAGTGTATGTATGCTGATTTCAATGACTCCAAAGAGCCTCTGATAAGTTGCAAGTTAGGAAGAGCAACTTCATCCTTAACTCCACTTCGTCTCTCTTCAGACTGAGCCTTCCAATAGAGATCATCAACCAAATTGTGTGTGCGATCAAATAGGGATAGCGTTTGTACTTCTCTTCCAAAAGATACCTTGCATTGATCTTCCCACTCATGAACATGCAAAGACGGTGAACTGCTGATAGGCTGCAACTGAAAATCAGAACTTCGTTCCTTGCCTTTGCTGCCCTCTTTGCTACTCCAACATTCTTGTACTTCACCACCAACTAGCAGAGAATGCTCATCATCATAAAAAGCATCATACTCCACAAATTCTTCAACCCATTGCTTGCAACCAGCTTCATGTATTGATAAATCTGATTTGTGTTTAATAACACTTTCAAACTCTCCATCTTCAAGAGCCATATGGACTTCTAGCTCTTCTTCTTCATCACGGCCTCCTTGATCAAACATTAGACCAATATCCAACCTGCTCAAGGAATCATGTTTGTCCGCTGTTCGGAAAGTTTTTGTAACCACAAATTCCTCTTTAGTGGCTGCAACCACTCCAAAGAGATCATTATGGAATTTTGTGGAACAATCTTCTTCTTCAAAGACAACTTCTCCTCCAAGGGCCACCTCATAGTCTATTGTGCAACCTGGTTCTTGTTCTTCATCAGGATCAAAGGGAAACTTATCCCACACAGGTTCTTTAACATAACTTGATGCCATCACACCCGGATCCCAAATGCTAGTGAGCTGATTAAGATGATCAACTGGAAAAAACTTATCATGCTCCCCTTGTAGTGATGACTCTTTGAATAAGTCAAGTCCTAATTCACTTAAGCTGAAATCATCAAAAAAGTTTTTCTCCAATGGCTCAGTTTGCTGATCAATCCCATGACCAACAATGTCACCCCCGAAATGAAGTGAAGAATCTTCAATGTTTGGTGTTTGAAAAACTTCATCTTCATTATCTTCTATGGAACCCTCATGAGAGATTATGTTGCTGATTTCCTTATGTGGAACTTCTCGGGAAGTTGAGACAGCAACAAGAGCCAATCTATCCCTCACTAAATCTTCAACAAGAGGAGGTACAAACACATCGAAATCATTACCAACATCACCACTTTGGTAACGGTCATAAGCTGATTCAAAGACACCAATAGTATTTCCTTCAACTTGCTCTTCTTCACTTGCTATCACATGCAAGTCAAAGGGCGTATTATGAGGCTCTTCCACACACTCTTCAACTGTCACGTTTTCTCCTTCGAGCTCACGATCATTTTGATGTGATATGTGCACCTTGTTTGTGCCATCTTCAATGCTAGATGACTGATTTTTCTCTTCAACTTGCATATTTGTCGGCTGCAATCCACAAATAGGCACTTCATCTCCTTCCTTCTTTGATTCTTCAAACATAGCTTGTTCTGCTTCCCTTTTTATCCTTTTCCTAATGTGGTCCACCATCTTCCACTTTTCGGGCTCCACTGACGCCACACACTTCAAATGGGAATCAAATGAAACATTGTACCTATAATCATCTGGCATGGTTTGATATTGCTCACGGAGTTTGACAGCCTCATCTTCACATTGTCTTTTAAACTGTCTGGCATATTCAATGAAGTCCCTTACGACATCACTAACCTTTCCTTCCTCCGATGCCATAGTTGAATCTGACTTCTCACGACCCATAGGCCTTAGAAAATGCAACATCTTTGAAACTTCTGAAAGCTAATACTGAACTCAGCTCTCACCTCTGATGTAGAATCTGTTTTCTCTGTCAAGTGAACTCTGATGGGCACAGGATGGCAGGATCTTGGCTCTGATACCACTGAAATATTCCGAGCCAAATTTTTTCGATTTTTTACAATTTCAAATTACAAGCACCCGTTAAGGTTAGATGATAAACCAAAACGTACTGAAGCAACTCTAACCAGTATGTACACCAGGATCCCGATGTGGGCAAGGTGTGAGCATTGGTCAGAGGATCTGAATCAAACTGCTTATGCAAAAAGCAACTCTAACCAAGAATGGCGCCGATGATGGCGAGCATATGGTCAGAGGATCTTCTACTCTAAATACTGAAAGGGAACTCAACGTCAAGTATGTGCTACCCAATCCAATGCGGAGTGAGGGGCGACCATATGACGGAGTGATTACAATAACAATGCTTGAAAGAGAAATGCTGAAAGCTGAAAACACTCAACACCCAGAATGTGCTTGCTAACCCAGAATGGGAGAGTAGCTACCATAGGGCGGAGATTTATCTATTACAACAAGAACTGAAGGAAGAATAAGTATTACAATAACGATGAGCAATAATAAGAACAACTGGTCAGTACTACTGCCAGCTTACAAAGATGTCATTGCCTGCAATATCAAGACTTAAGATGCTCTTTCAAATGATGCATTCAACAAGGAAGCTTCTGCAAAGTATACAATGAAATCTCAACACCAACCAGATAAGGAAGATGCAGATTTCTTAAACTGTCATACAAATCTGCACTTTTTGTCATAAAACCAGCAACCTATGAATTTACTCATATGCTCATAACTCTCTCATTTCTCACCCAAATGATCTCAAATCTGATGCAATAGACCCTCAAAATGATGGCGCCTAACTTAGTAATAAGAAATGGCATCTAAAAATGGTTATTAATTACTGACACGAATCCCAATGCACTCTAGAAAGTTCGGCCTTCAAGGAATGACGGATTTGCATTATAAAATCATAAGCTTCGTATTAAAATCTGCAAATATTCATGAAGGGGCGCCCTTACCAATAAGATGCAATGACACAATACCCAGAACGAGATTATTTTGTTTTCTGATTTACAAATGAAAACACGGATCTGCTGTAGCTTAAAATGCAAAATGCTGAAACCCACTAATATGCAAAACAGATCTAATAATGCACAAGCTGAAACAATGCTCAAAACTAAATGCAAACTCACAAATCTATCTTAAATCACCACTAGTCGCTGTCTTTCAAGCGAGAAGCAATGCCCAAGCTAGGAGGCCTTCATTCCTCGAAGCAATCCCAAAGCCAATCCGGCAGCATAACATTCCTGTAGATAAAAGATACCCAAATGATGATCCAAGTCTTCCTTTTATAATTTCAGGTTGACTTCTCGAAACCCTAAACTCCTCTCAAAGTCAAAAACCCTAATCTCCTCAAAGATGGCGTCCTTTTCCTTCAAGTTGAATATTCACTTTTAAAATAAATTCAATACTTTAATAAATGCGCCCACCTTATATCTTGATTTGACTTTGGATAAAATATAAAATAATCCTTAATGAGGCGCCACCCTCAAAAAGACCACTTTTCAAAACAACATAAAGTCAATAGACTAGGCCAAGGGTCAACGTTCGAATAAAATATTAAAACGTGACTTTTAATTAAATATATCAACTTATCTCTCCAATTGTGCCCTGAAGCCAATAATGACCAAGTCAACTGACCAAACTGAAGTAGGAAGTCAACCAAGCCGAACCCAACTGAAAAACTGCCAGAAATAGAATTTACTAAAAATAGTAAATTCCTGAAGATGCTCAGAAAGCCGAGATGAACATACCACTGCGAAGCTCTCTGAAAACCCAGAAAGAATCCGCCATTGAATCCACTAACTCTGAGCAAGGACATCCTTAAAAATAGGAAACCCTAATTTTACCTTCCGACTAGCCTTCGGGTTCCCAGAAAAAAGGCCAACGGTCACTGGAAAGATCAGGTTTGAGAAGGGGACATTACATTTGCACAATTGATCTTTAAGTTTTTTAGGATGCAGTTCTCCCAAATACAATACAAGACCAAAACAGTCTTGGTTCATGATTTCCTGAAAACAATAGACATCGACTTGCATCAGGTGCACCCAGAGGTGGACTCAAAAAAATTGGAAGGGATAGACTAGATCACTCTACAGAACATCGAGCAATCCAGATTGCTTGAGGCTGCATCGATACCCATCACATTACAGAGTGTGGAGTTTGTAATTGCTTGCATTAGGCATTACAACCCTACCACATGAGAAATCCGATCAGTGGATGGGTGGGTAGTATGCAGCCTTAAGCCTAAGGATGTTGAAAAATGCTTTGCTATTCCACCATGTCAGAAAAATGTGGTCATATCTATGAGAGAATGCGAGAAGGCATTCAAAGCATCAAAAGATAAGTCCCAGAAGAGAATGGCAGAAAAATGGTTAAAAAGCGAAAAGGCCAACTTTCCCAAGAATGTAGGGTGTGGAGAGTTCTGAGATGAGTATGGAGTGATGATCACTCTACTCAATCGTATCACTAGACAGGAGGAGGCGAACCAGTTTCAGTCGTGGATGTACTACATCATTGGCAAAATTGTTAGCAACAGAGAGCATTACGACTGGCTTGCTCTCATCAATGATACACTCCACAGACAAACGACCGAATTCTTAGAGGCTCACAGGTTCCATATGTGCTCATATCTTGTATACCTTTTTTCCTTCCATGGCCAGTTCAGAGCACTAAACACTGTGGGAACCTTAGGTGTGCAGAAGGTCCACGAACATTTTCCGTGACTCGAGTTTACACATGCAAAATGACATTTCAAGTGGATAAATGATCTTTTCATTATGCACACCATAAGGGACCTTGACCATGAGATGCATGTACGTATATCACTAGCAGCCAAGGAGGCAATGTGTAATGTCCCCTTCCAGTTGACATCTCTCAGATCATTGATTAGCCTATTATGTGACCCTCGTAGGTTGATAGGGTGGATAGAGGGTCTGGTTGAGGCTTGGCTTGGCTTCAGTTGCAGAATCATTTTAGTTTGACTTTCGTTCGGGGTCGTTCAAACATCATTTGCTTGACTTACTATTTTTAGTAAGTGGAGACACTCAGCAGAGCACCCCTGCTATTTTTAGCAGTATGGTTTGGTCGTATGCGGATTCAGTCACTTATCATCTAGCTTCAGACGGTTCGTCATTTGGACCTGTTTTGAGAGAAATATTAATATTTGTTTGTGAAAATAAATATTAATTAATTAAAGGCTATATTATAAAGTTATAATATAATTAAATGTTATAACTTAAGTGACTTAAAGGAAGGGGTCGACCAACATGAAGAAGGGGCCACTTTTCAATTATATTTTATATTTAAAAGTGCGTACGAAACTATGGAATTATTAAAAGAAGAATTCGAACTTTATTTAAATGATGCCTTTTTGAGAAAAGTCGACCCTCTTGAGAATATAAGGATTTTTCATTGTGAGAAAACATTATTATGTTATGAAATCGAATTTTTGCCAAGTGCTTCTTCTGAGAACAGAGCCAAGGGTTCCAGTTTTCATTCTGCATTGGAGAACGAACCATCTTCAGTGTCTGCAGTTTAGAGGCTGTGAAATATCAGCTGATCTATTGCTTGTCAGAGAGATATCTTCATCCAGAAGTTATCACAGTGCTTCAAATTTTGAATATCTTTAGTATTTTGGTTTGGGATTCTTCTAGGAGAGATTCTTTATTTTAGGCGCCCATTTCCTAAGCTCTGGACATATCTTTTAAGGCCGTACAGATCTATTGCTTGCTGGTTGCTGGGCCGTACAAGTCACAGAGGCTGCAGAAAGGCGTGTTTTCTCTCTAGGGCCAAGCGCTTCTTTCCTTGGCTGAATAATGATTGCTACACGGGCGGCAAGGGTTTCTTATTAATTTCCTTTCATCTCACAGTGGGAAAATACATGACAAAGGGCAGATCGTACCATTCTTCAGCTTCTCCAGGCGGCTGCAAATCAGGTTCTTGAACTGATATTTTTGTCTTATCTTTGTCTGCATGTCAGAGATCTATTATTGTAATCATCTGGAAAGAATAATAAGTTCGTATGCAATCTATTTCAAAGATTATCCGCTTCAGTTTTCATTTCTCTGAATTTATTAGATTTTCTTTCAAAATCGCATTATTTACTATTGCATGTAAAAAACACAAAAAAATAAAAAATGCTCAAAAACAAGCAAAAACCAATCAGTTTCAGAAACGGTGAGACCAGGGGTTTCTACACAATGGTGGACTAGGCGGATTGGTTTATCCAATTCCCCACCTTCACCTATATACGCGTATATGGATACAACGGTCATCCTGCCATGTTACCTCGCTACCCTTCAGATAGGGTAGTCTTCATGGAGTTCTTACGACAGTTGGTTGAAGTTCATTCTGATCTACGCCTCAAGCGCAAGACGGCTGCGAACTTTCCTTTCCAGATTGGACTCTATAGGTGTAAGACAACAGCTGATGCCAAAGTCATGGGCCAAGAGATGGTGAGACTAAATCTCAAATATCTCATCGAGAGAAGGTCGTATGATCCTAGAGGCCTTTATGTAGCACACCTTGAGCAACACTCATCACACGAGTCTTCCATGGAAGACAATTGGGTCAACTGTGATGATGGGTTTGATGTACGAAGACGTAACTACAGCCGGTTTAGACTTCTGCAGATTGTTGTTTTCATGACAGAAGATGTGGACGGCCTATCTGATGATGATGGGGAAGTCATTCGCCCTTCATTTTTCGTGGATCAAGTAGACTCACAACCACTTGGAAAAGTGGATTGGTATGCAAAGGAGAGTACATCTATAGAGGAAAGAACAAGTAGGGTTGTCAGAAACAGTCAACTCTACTTGGACAGTAAGAGGACAAGGAAGGTAGTAATTCCCCGCATAGAGCTGCAATCGATTCACCCTTCACTACCTTCCACGTCAAGGAAGAAGCCTTGACAAAAGCAATGGACTAACCTCCCCAAAGGAATGAGGATGTCAGGGAACACAAGGGGAAGAACACAGATTGCTGACACAAATCAGCAAGAGGTACATGTGGAGACAGCCACAAACATACCTGAGACAGTCGTGGAAGCCATTGCAGTTGAGCCAGTGATTGAGACAATCACAGCTGATACAGAGCCCATGATGGAAGCAGTTGCAGTGGATACAGTGTCGATAATGGAAGCATAACCTCCCACTTCACCACCATCACAACAGTCACAAGTCCCCATTGACTTGGATTCACCACCACGAGACATCACTGCAGCACAATCTCATTCATCAGGCATTCAAGGGCCTAACATTCCTCCTTCTAGCGAGGCTAGTCAAGATTCATTTTGGCTTGAGGGTCTCCTAGGAAGGAAGAGAGAAAGGCTGTCCTACCAACTAGATTTCATAGAGTTTGATCATGTCCCTCAAGACATCCCAGCAAAGAAATTGAAGAAGCAGGTTCATGTAGGAAGGAATGCCGACAATGAAGTTGTCCTAGAGACATCTGCCCCACTTGAGGACAAGAATGCACACGAGATAGAGGTTGAGGACTTCACATTGTTGAAGGTCAACCTCAGTAAGACCACTTGTCAGGTGGAGGCAAATCTTCTTGGAATTGCATCAGTGAGTGTCCAAGAAAGAATAGCTAAGGACGACAGAGAAAAACAGCTGTAAAGGCTGAAAACCAGCAGTTGAGATTGTACATATCTAGCTTGATGCACGGTACTCCAAACGTCTCTGCTTTACCACGAGAGTTGGTAGACCTCCCTGCAGAGCAAAATCATCACCAAGTGATTTTATATGGAAAACACTTGAGAAATCAAGTGGAAGAATTTGTTGTTAGAGGACGGTGTATACTGGTAGAACTATACCAGTTGAGGAACAGAGCTTATGAACTCCGTGCAAAGATTCAACAGTCAGAGCTAAAGACAACAGAGAAGAGGCCAGGGGATGAAATCACAGTTTTAGACTTGCAATTGGCGTACCAATCAGTTACCACTGTAGAGAACAAGCAACATCTTTTTGCTTGGAAAGAACATCGGGCATACAAGGTGAAAGCCTATGATGCCAATTCTGTGGAGTTGATTGAGTACCAACAGATTGTTGCAGGTGTTATCAACTTCATAAGAGCGTTGGTAATATCCATCCCTTGCCTCTACTAGCACGAGGGAGGTGCACACATTGAGCTAGACGTAGTGCAAAAACAGTTCCAGGATCTCATCCGTGGCACTTTTTGCAGTGACCCTGTTGGTTGCGAGTTGAGGAAGATTGTAGACATGTCCACCAAGCTGGATGACACAGCTGCAAAATGTATTGAGTATCAGTAGCAGCTTGCGAGTGGAGAAGAGATGTTGAAGCGCCACATCATCATCCTACAGAGCATTAATTGCCCAGAGCCAGAAGAAGTCAACGAATGGATAGAAGAACTGTTGACTGGAGGTGGTGAGGTGTAAAGCACCCACAAAGGACGTCCTACCCTCCAAAATAACATTAATGACAAACAAGAGTTAACTTGATGCCCCTTTCCAAATTAACTCATTGTCCCACAGATCATGCATGTCAGATGCCACTAATTGTGGATGTCTATTTTGACTTCCACTAATTATGGATATCTATCTCCACTAAATGTGGATGTCTATTTTGGAGACACATTTTGTAATTGCAGTTCACTTTTAGTTAACTAAAGTAGATTTCCAGTTAACTGCTTGTTCCCCCCTTTTAGGAATAAATCTTGTTGATTGATTGGCAAGAACTCATTGTTAACTCAAGGAGACTTTAGGGTTTCCTACTGCTTTGAGTTCTATAAATAAGAGCCTTGGGCTCCTTATTTTGTAACCTTTATTTACTACGCAAAATTGCTGCGCCATTGTTGCCACAAGCTTGCAAGTGCATATTTGTGCACTCTTGGATGAGAGTTTGTTTAGTTTGATAAGCAATTGTGTATGATTTCGTACCTTTGCTGTCCTAAACCTTTGTAATTCATTGAGAAAGCTTGAAGAAGGAAATCAAAAGGCACATGCAATTTGATCTAAAGATTTTAGTTCTTTCAACGTCTTGTTCTTACAATCTATTGTTTCAATCTCCCCCTTGGACGGGTGTCGTCACCTCCTTGGGTATTTTGTTGTTAATGATTGTCGTTTGATGTTGTCTAATGATCTACTTTCAGCCTACACTTTGGATAGGTGTCGTCACCTCCTCGGGAATCCTGTTAGCCAGTTCATCGTAATTTGTTGTTTCTAGTGAGTTGTATCCCAGCCTATACCTCGGGCAGGGGTTCCTCGTCCTTGGAAAGCCTGAAATCCATCTTACCATAAAGAGTGATTGCCTGCATAAAGCCTTATTCCAGCATAGATCTGAGAGTTCAGAGCCTCAGACGCATTCTGAGAGACGGTGATTCAAGTAATCCAACCAATCCATTCCTGCTCCTATGCCCTCATGCTCTGTTTACCTTGAGGAAATAGGATAGATTGAAGATTAGCATAGTTGTAGTTAAGATCTGCAAAAACCAGAGAAAACCTTAGCTGCAACGCATTGTGTTTATGCACCCTTGTGTCCTGCCCGCTGAGTGAAAAAAGATAGAAACCTTAAGCCCGTTTTATTTTTACACAAACATCAGCAATCGAGAGGGAGCTTCCCCTCCATAATTTGAAGAGAAGTCATCATGCACTGTGAATAGCTGTCCATTTCCAATAAGCACTCCACAGGTGCTAATTGAAATGCCAGCAAACCATTGCTTAATTATCTAGTTCCAATGTCTTGTGACTGCTTACGCTTCTCTTGGAACTGACTTGCCTAAACCCTTGTGTTTGTCTTTTCACTCTGCTTGTCCAATTGACTAATTCTCTGCCTCCTCAACTGTCCCATCAATTACGCTCTCTCTCTAAGTCCATACACAATGTATTTATAGGTACTCCCCTAGGTTAGAGTTTACCCCTGATATATTCTGATTTGTTCTTTGGTTGACATTTGTCCTGCTTTAATGGATACAGCTCTGCATTTCCCAGCACATTGGGAACTACTTGTTGAGTGGAATCTAATTCTCTTCCATTACCATGTGCCCTATGTGTCTTTGGTCCTTTGTCTCAATCACCAATATGTGGTCTGCCTTATTTCTTCTCTCGGGATAGAGTTGTTGGCAAAACTAGTTATTTAGCCATTCCTAGTGCCAAGAGTTGCCAGAATAGAAAAAAGGATATAGCCATCAGCTTACACCTCCCACTAAAGAACAACAAAAAAACAGATCATGTTACGATTGTTACATCCAGTTATGAGTTTATGTTATTTAGCATAGCAACAAACACACTACATGGTACATTTTCAAACTGTTCAAATACTGAATTATTAGTTTTGACCTATGTAAGCAAGAAGTAACCTAGTTGATTAACATTATTACATCTATTCATGCAATAGCTGTTCATAGCACTCACCTTGATAATAACTTGTAAAATGTAACAAAGAGATTCATCAAAGAAACACTTTTCTAGAAATTCCCTTTCATATGGCCCTAATTTGGTAGAAAATTAGTCATATGAATAAGCTTTGGAAGACTCAATGAGCAGTCATAATCCTCAAGAATTGACTAATCAACATTTATAGTTTCTAACACTTTTAGGATTTATTGTTTTTGTAGGTTCCCTATTTTGCAGCATCATTTGGAGTTATCTATGTGCTTGTTAAACCATGTGTGAGTATCAGAATTTGCATTTGTTTTCCAGTTTTTATTCTTTTCATAATATTGAAAATATGTAAATATAAGTAGTAATCTACAAGAAATGGACATAAACAACAATGCTTATTTCATCTTTTACAGATTTATGTAATTGTATCGCAAGGAGCAGGTTCAAATGAACAGGTCTTGCCTCATCTTTCTTACATTTTAATTTTGGTTACAATCTAAAGACATTTTTCTTTTCTTTACTGTAATGTCTTCTTCTTTATCAAAGAGAGGAAATAAATTAAGCATCATCACATCTCATTTGATGTGAATATCATCTGTCCTCATTAGAGCTAATGTTTAATTCATTTGTCTGCAAATGTTGATTGTAACCTTCTTGTGAGATTCTACTATTCAAATGTGAGTCATGAGGGTTTGTACATTAAAATTATATCCTTTATTTTATTCATTTCTCTCGTATGACTGATTTTCCTTGTGTCCACTCTACCTACATGTTATATTTAATCATAAGTTAGAATAGCCTGGTTATATGCTGTCATGAGATACTTATACTGTACAAAGAATATTCTAATATTACATTTTTTTCTTCTTATTTTTGTATCTCCAACGAGAAGTCTATTGTGAAGAGGCACACTTTTTCTTCATAAGATTCTTTCATATTGTTATAAATATGTGGGCATTCTTGATCTATTTTGTGTTAAGAGTCCAGTATTGTATATTTGAGAGTTATCTCTTACTTTTATTTTTGTGAGAGATTGTTGTATGATACATACTCTCTTCAATGCAAGTCGTGCTTTTGATGTAATCTATCTTCTTTAATGAAATATCTATTTTACATTCTTCAAAATGTTGTCTTCATTGTTTGACATTATATCAAAGTACACTAGGAGTGTGGTGAGCAAATAACTTGTCAAAAAAAAAAAGGAAAATGTAATGTCCCCTTCATAGGCATAAGCACCAGTTAGGGACCCTTAGCCTATTTTAACTCTTGTAGCCTAATGGGGAGGGAAAAAAAGAATAATTACTTGAATAAAAATAAGGTTTGAAGTTCGAGCAACTTACATTTAATTAAATTTTTCTTTTATAAAGTTGAACATTAAAATTAAAAGTAACTTTATGGGAACCCAAAGTATAAAATTAAATTATAAAGTCTCTTAAGGTGGAAAAAAGAATAATATTTTGTTATTTTCGAAAAAAGTGTATAAACAATGGAATTGAGAAGGAAAATTCTTTCTTGGCATTTTCATTTCAAAAACCTTAGTTTGGAGAGTGAGCAATTGTTCATGTTCAACTCTAGGATGAAAACCCTATGTCGAAATTGGTTTTAGGGACGAAAAGCCTCTTAGACAATTCTTGGTGGATTCATTTAGGATTCACAGATGCATTTGTAATTGAGGAGTATAGAGACATATCGAAAGGATTTGTAGAGAAAATAAATAATCAATATTGGAGTTCTTGCTAGGTAATATTATCTATTTGAGTTTAGTTGTGCATTAAATTGAATATCTACAAGAATATTTATAAGAATTAGAAGAGTTCTTGGAGGTCGAATGAGGCTCAAAACAAGCCGTAGCATCTTACACACTTAGTCGCACCTTCTCTTTGGTGAATTTTAAAACTGTCGTGTATGTGGTGAGTGGGTGTGGGAAAGTGTGAAGACAATCAAAGGTTTTTATGAAGGAAATCGGTGGTCTAGATTAGCCACATCTATTACCCACCAATCACCCACCAATCAAGGGAGTCAAATCATATTATAGGAGGCAATGTTGAATAGTTTGATGTCTTTAGGACTTGTTGACCAAGTGAATTAGCAAAAGAGAGTGATCTAGGAAGCTAGGCAGCTTAAGTAAGTTGAAAAGGGGGTCATGGGACCTTGAAAAGCCAATCACACCTTTTTAATGTCCCCTTCTAGCTAGACATTGTGCTATCAGCATGATTAGCCTATTAGCGACCCTCGTAGGCTAATAGGGCATGATTAGAGGGTCTTCTCAGTAGTTACTCCGATGGCAGTTGGCTTCTTAGGGAAGTTTCGATATATTTGGAGGTTTTCTAATGATTTAATAGAATGTTTCTATTTTTAGAAACCTCATGTTATAAAATGATGTTATATTTGTACTTTATTATTATAATTTATTATTTTATTATAAAGTGCAAATATAATATATAAAAGGGAAATAATAATAAAATATTATGATGTTTCTAGAAGCTTCCCAAATGAAGGAAAGAAAAAGTATAAAATGGGGTGTGGGCTGCCATTGTGTTCATCTAGCCATTTGCATATGATATTGTCATCCATTGTGGAGCTTGAGTTTCTGCAGCAAGAGTCTTTGGGAACAATCATTCCCATTGATAGCATAACTGAGGGAGTGAAATATCTCTTGAAGGGTTGCATTTTGGAGGTGATACTTCAATCATGCAGCTGGGAAAAATTAGTGGCCAAGGGCCAATTTTGGCAATAAATCGATGTGTTGATTGTTGAAGACAATTTTGGTATCAAGAACATCTTCTATTTTTGCATATAGGAGGATATTGGAGGACGGCTTGCATTGGAGTTAAATCTGATACAAATTATTAGCACTTTCAGCCAAGAAGAGGAGCCACGATTTTGCATAGAACTATTCCCATGTGGTACGAATTAAATCAAGGAAGTAAGGCCCTGACTCTAGCAAGCTAGGTGACTTCATTTGAAATGGATTGAGGCTGCAAGGAGCTGGGAACGAATTTATATCTGCAATCCAATCAGAAACAGGGGCGACTTGCTAAGATATTCGATTTGGCTTGTAGAAGGGTCTTTTGCTTGGTTTTTGTATTGCTTCTTCATCTCTCCACAAGGGCGCCATCAAGCAACCAGGTTCCATTAAAAGTTGTTCATCTTTTCATTGCATATTAGGAGTTTATTGTTGCAGCTGTAGGTTACATTCATAGCAGCAAATACTATAATTTTAAATCATTGTAGTGCCAAGAGTCTTGGCCAATTTGAATAAGCATTGTATTGGAGAACAATTGCAATCAAGGAGAAATAAGTAGTTGATCAATTATAATTGTTATTGTGCATTTAAATATCTTTTGTACTCAGCCTAGTAGTATGCATGCCAACTGTTTGGCAAAATGTCAAATGGCTGTAGGTGATTAGTATGCTTAGTAAATTCATCCTTATGCATAGAAAAGAACAAAAAGAAGTCATTCTTGCATTTAGACAGAGTATTAGCTTTCTTGCATTGTTCTATAAGCATTTGAAGCATTCTATTTTCATAATTCGCAAAAACTATCAGTCTGAAACACAAACCCAACAAGTAAGCACTTTGCATACAAAGTGTTTGACAAAATTACAAGGCTGCAATTTGAAGAGTTTAAGGTCAGTTTGAGCAAGGCTCATTACAACCTTTCTAAGAATCATTCATAACTTTAAAAAAAGGAGTTGCATCATTATGAAAGTCCTTTTAAACATTGAATATTGACGTGGAAGCAAGTAAAGATAGTGGCCAACCTTGGATATGAGTCCCCCCTTATTTACAAGGGATTTGGTAACATAAAGAAGGATCACAACTAATTTAGGAGTCAATACAGCAGCAGACCATATTTGAAATTAAGGTTAGAACTTGTATACAGTCCAATTCCAATATATATATTTTTAATTCAAATATTTGTAGTTGATTACTTAATGAATATATTATAAGGTTTTGAATTCTATTTACCTCTAGAAAAGGTAGTGCATTCCAATATTTCTTTTGTGAATGAAATATTTGTTTATGTATTGTCATCACAACTGTCATTTTGTCAAACAATCACCAAAAATACAAAAAAAATAGTTTGGCATATTATAGTGGTATCAGAGCTAGTTTTCTTGCTAGCCTGTTGGGAGTTGGATAAATTGATGCAAATAGATTCTCATATGCAGCCTAATGAAAGGACTAATGTAATATCCCCTTCTCGCACTTGAGCAATTATTTGTCCATTACCTTATTTTCGGAGGTTTCCGGTAAACTAATTGGCATTGGACAAAGGGAAATAATTTAAATAATTAAATTAAGTTGTCAAAAAGGTTACTTTTAATATTTTAAATTGACAACTTATATTTAATTAATCAAAGATTAACTCTAAGTTGTGCAAAAAGGTGGCACTAGGCTCAATGGGAAAAGAGGTGGTCATTGTAATGTCCCCTTTCTAGTGGAAGCATTTAAATCTGAATCTTGCATACAAAGTGTTTCTCAAAGTGACATTGGAAACGTTAGAGATCAATAAATTTTAGTAATAACATCTAATTAGATTGAAGATGATATAATTATTTCATTCTTGTCAACGGATTATTCATTTCCTCCCTATTACTTACTTTGAAAGATTCCTCTAATATATTTCATGGGTGCAAAACATCTTTTGAGACCCCTTGGAATTCTATTATACCACCATAGTAAATAAATGGAGTCATTATTTATAAGGCTCAATAATTGCTGCAAGCATCATTATTGGATAATTGCAAATATTATATTATATATATCTAAATATATACTTATCAATTGTTAATGTGTTGTTCCCACTATCACTATGCTATCCATTCTAATCTATATCCAAATATAAATCATAATACGCTAAAATATATTATGAGTACATCCTATTTGATAATCATCATAATATATATCTGAATATATATACTTGTCATTTATATTTAACCTTCATAAATCATAACATACCTAAATATATGTTAAATACATTTATAAATGTTAACTGAGATGTAAATAAATAATGTATTTACTATCTAAATCTACCTAGTCTTACCTTCTGCATACACAAGTAGTTATAAGCCTTTATTTAAATATATTATATTGCTTACCTCTCTATTGGCTATGCCTTAACATATATCAAAGATCCACCATTTAACAGTTTTGTCTTCTACGTATATATTCCGACACTTTAATTTCTTATTTCTTTTTGGGTTCAATGTTATTGTGCCCGAAGTGCAGAGCAAGCTGCCTATCGTGTATTCTCAAATCTCTGTTGGTTGCTTCTTGAAAGCTTTGAGGTTATTGTTGAGGCTCTTTGTGATCTTAATAGTATCTCAAGTGCGGACTAATCTGAATAGGAGCATCTCCAGATAGACGTCTTATTTCCAGCGCTTGATGATTTATGTTCTCTTCCATTCGATGTCTTTCCTTAACTGATTGACGCCTTTAATTATGTTCTCTTACATTTTATTGTACAAATGTCTAGGGCAGCGAACCATTGCTCAATTGGGCTTGGCATTTCGAGAATCTTACTACTGCGATCCTATTTGATGCTTTGAGAAGTTATGCTGTTGTTTTTGAATTGATTAGATTATTCTTCTTTGTGTTCAAAAAGGTGACAGTTATTGACATTGAGATGTTAACTCCTCAGAGTTTATTGGGCTTGAGATGATAGATTTTGATTTCAATCCTTCCATGTTTCTCAGATTGAACTTCAGGCATGTTAACTCTTTGAGGTTGTAGGGAAGGTTATTGCGGTTCTAGTACAATGCCTTAATTTGTATGATCAAAGTGGAGCAGCATCAGCATGATGGGTCTTTTTAGAGATGGACATGGGACCTTGGGATCAGTTGGAGTATTGTGCAATTGCTTGAGGACAAGCAATTTTGGGAAGGGCGGACTGTAATGTCCCCATTTTAGCCATACGCTCTTCTGTGTCTAATAGCCTATTTTCGGAAGCCCGTAGGCCAGTCAGAAGCTGAAGTTAGGGTTTCCAGTTTTTGAGGAGGTTTTGAGGGCTTGCATGCGAGAGTTTCTGACGCATGTCTGGTGGAGCTTTCTGGGTTTTTGGAAAGCTTTGGGATGAGGTAACATGCATGACAAGATAATGACTTGCATTTTTGGTTGTTTCCTTGGCAGTTTTGGAGGTTTGCATATTGGTGTTTGCAGTTTGGATTTTGGATACCTTCTGGGTTTTCAGAGAGCTTTGCAATGGTGTGACATGCAACAGAAGCATAGGTCTTTTCCGGACTTACTATTTTTAGTAAGTCACGACGGCTGCCCGGTTTGTGCTCAAAATGAGTTTGGAACAACTTACTGCTTTTAGCAGTATGCTATTTTTAGTAAGTACTATTGTTGGTAGTGCTATTTTTAGAAGCTTTTCAGCAGTTCAGTGCAGCGGCTATTTCTGGCAGGTCAGTTGAGTAGTTGGTCATCCAACACTCTTGGAGCTATTTTTGGCAAGTCTGAGCTTGAGATGGGCGCTTCACTTGTGGAGGTAAAATATTTTAATATTTTGGTGAAATCTTGGCCAAGGCTTGGAGGACAAATTATTTGAAGAAGTAATTAAGTTATATTTTAATATATCTTAATTGGACGCCTAGCCTGGAGGAGATAAATACATTTTATAATGTATTTTGCATTTGATAATATGGGATGCCCAAGTTAATGTTTTAATTACAATTTAAATAAAGTCTTCTCATCTTGGATGCCACATTGGGAGAAAGGTTTGATTTTTTATAAAGTTAAATCACTTATTATTTTGGGCGCCTACTTTATATTTTATTGGCACTATTGTGGGTGGATGACTAGGAGAGATGATCAAATGAAATGAAAATGACAAGGTAAATTTGAATGTGAATGAGGATATCAGTTTGGGCGCTCTAATTGGAGGGAAAAGAAGATTTGAATTTGGGAGAGAAAGGTTATAAATAAGAGTGTTGGGCTCTTGATTTGATTATCCATTATCTTTCATATTGAAATGTTGCTGAAATTGTTTCAGGCTTTAGCTTCAAGGAATGCATACCTCCTAGTTCCTTCCTTTCAGTCTTCGTGGTTGAGAGATAGTACCTAGCTAGATATGAGATTGTTTCTCATTCAGAGATAGCAGATTGAGCATTATTGTTGAAGTTTTGATGTTTTTCTTAGTTTTACAGGTTGCTAGTTTTGAAGTGCTTAAGTAGATTTCCGATCTTAAGTCATTGTCCAATTTTTCTATGGTTCTGGGTATTTGCTAAATCTCTTCTACCATCTTGGGCACCCTTTGTTGCAAGTTTCCAGATTTTTTGGTGTGCTCTTTGATTTTATATACAGGTTGCCCTTCTTCTGGAGGGTTGTACTTTGTCTGAAGGCACCTTGGAATGTGTGCATTATATAATAGTTGATGTTTACAGTGGTTTATTGGTGTTAGCATGGTCGCCTTCCCCTTAGGCTTCATTTGCATCTTGTTTCAGAAGATTTGGTGGAGTTTTGAGAGAGTTGTGAGCATTTGAGTGAGTTTATGCTTACTGGTATGAGTTTGTGTTTTGCTGGTTATTTATATCAGATTGTCAGAAGTTGGGTTTTGGGCTTGTTTTTCATGGTTGGAAGTCTCTAGGAGTTTGGAAAAACATTTGATATAATTTGCTGCTACTTGGACATCACTCATACTTGGCTATTGCAGATTTTACTACACATTGTAAAGCTGTTTGAGTAGTACTGATCAACTCTTTAATACTTTTGCATATTTCTTTGTAATCCCCACTCTTAGTGGAAGAAGGCTGGCCTCGCCGCCTTATTTACTTTCTTGTACAAGCATTTCATTCCCACCATTGGTGGAAGAGACAGGGCTCACCGTCTTTACTTTTTGTACTGCCCGCTGAACAAGCGGAATGGGTCGGCAAGCCGCCCATTTACTTTCCTTGTATTTGCATTCTTCATCATGCTGATCGGCTGAGCTGTCAAATCACTCCCGTTGAATAAGTGGTCGAGTTGCATTATAATTTTCAGTCTATCAACTAACGACCCCCGACACCATAAGCTCACACCTCGCTCATCATTGAGATCTTGGTGTACATTCTTGGTGTAGGGTTACATTTCTAGTGCTGGTTTTGGTTTTGCTAACACTGACATGTGAAATTGTTGAAGTTGTTGCAAAAATTTGAAAAAATTATAAGGGGGCTATTACATCTGCTCATTGTTCTTACATGTTTATCTTTCCTTCATTCTCTGATCCGTCCTTGATCATCATCATTGTTTATTCCTTATGGAGTCGAGGTGATCATCGAACTCTGCAAAAGCCACTAGATGAAACACTAGGAAACAATAACCTTTGCAAACTAATTGGAAGACAAGAATTGACTTGGGATTGATGTAAATGAGAGGACTAACCAACAACGGATCGACAAAAAGGCATAAAAACTGAGTTATGTAGGGGTACCATGTATTGTCCCCTTTTTAGCTCGTTCCAGTTCTTGATGGTTTAGCCTATTAGCTGACCCTCGTAGGCTAATGCAAATGGTTAGATGGTCTTGTTTGGTAGATATCAAAGTGGTTTCTTCTCCAAATCTTTGGGTGGTTCAAGATTGGTCTTTGTTTGGTGTTTCAAGGCTCAGTTGTACACACTATTTATAGTAAGTCAGCAAGTTATGAGAGTCCAGTATTTATTTTTATAGTAAGGCACCTAGGCAGGTGGTGATTTCAGTGTTGATCCCAGTTTTCAGTTGGCATGGCGAAATAAGGATTAATGTGCAAGTTATATCATTTAATTATTATTAAATGTGACTTTAATAATAATTAATCATGAAAAGCATATTATACAGTTATATTATAACTTTATGTCTAAAGGGGGCCATTTAATGACTTAAAGTACATTAAATGATTTATTAATTGGGTGCCCACTTTGAGGAATTATTTTCTAAAGTCTAAATGCACATTTTATATTATTTTTAATTGATTGAAAAGAAGTTTCCAAAGGGTCAACTTCTCGAGAGATTATAAAAGGGGTCATCGGAGGCTATTGTATTCATCCAGGATTTTGATATTTGGCTTTGAAGTGTTTTGCTGTGGAAAAGTGGAAACCTAGGGTTTCTATAATTTCTACAACTCTTGATCATTGGGAACGAAAACTCTGATTGATTTGCATACTTGAGGTTGTGAAAGATCTTCCGAAGGATTGCCTGTGAGATTGGCTTCATCCAGGAGTCAACATTGTGCTTCATTGAAGGATTTCTCAAGGGTTCAAAGGATAAACATTTGCAGATCAGAAGTTGATAAATTCTGGTATGATCAATCTTATTGTAAATTCAAAGCAATAAATAATCAAATTTGATGATTTGATATTTTAGCTTTCAGCATTTCTCTTTTTGCATTTGCTTTGCAAATTTTATGCATTTCTTCGTAAATATTGCGAAAACTTCAAAACACAAAAAAATCAGTTCAGCAGTTACAAAGAATTTCAGTTTGGGGAGAACTAGGGTTCTTACATACCAACACAAAGAACAAGTGAAAGAGTGCAACGTAAAAACTCTAATGGAAGACTACCCACATGGGATAAAATATAAAATATTCTACACAAATTTAGGTACACATAAAAATCTCAATTTTGGCTACATCTGCACTATGCAAGTAAATGTTAGAACCAACACATTATCTCTCAGCTTTCTGATAAGTTGAGTCTTTGAAACCAGTTCTTCCTCTCTTATTCCACTAGAGTTTTCCTTGATCTGTTGGGTCTTTTTGATCCATTACACTTCCACTTATTTCCCTTTGTTCTTACCTACACATTTCTTGTTTGGTTCTAAGAGCCATATTCATTACTGCTGCCAGTCACTTTCATGGTACTAGAAACCCATATCAAAATCATATGATATTTTTATATTATTTCAATTATATATTTTGCCATCGCTAGAAATTACTTAAAGAGGAAAGAACAATCACAACTTCACATGAGCTTCGTTTATAATTATTGGATATGCATCTAGCGTAGTAGAAATGATTTTGAGATATGTTCACTATTTATATTAAAACATAGATAGTGACTTATTTGATAGTATTTTATGGCAGGGCAAAGCTCAAGGATTTCTAATTGGTGTTCAATCTCTTGCAAGCCTAATTTCCCCAATTGCAATGGGTCCACTTACAGGTATTCTATATGATCTTAGATTGTGCATGCTTTTAGCAAGTAAAAATGCCTTTGTTTAAAGATGTTCTTAAGTGTTTCTCATAAAAATAAAATATTTGAATTGGATCTGATAAATAACTTGTTGTATGTAATGGCCCTTGTCAAATCTGATCCAAAATTTCTGATTTTGTGCCTTAGGAATTTTGTCAAACACTTCGCTGGTAACTTCCAGCTTGCTGGTTTTATTGTTTCAGTTTGTTTGCTTTGATTGTTTTGATGTAGAAGATGTTTAGAATGCTTGGAATTGTTGCCAATGCAAGTAAACAAATAACTAGTATGAAATGCAAACTTTTTTTTGTATTTTCAAATGCATATAGATGAATTGTTGATATGAAAGGCATACCTACAGCCAAGGTACATTTTGACAAACATTTGGCATGCAAACTAACCCCAATGAGTGCATACATACATGAAGGTCATTAAGACAAATACTTTGCATGAAAACTAACTTAAGAATAATGCAATTACATTAAGAGACATTTTGTGAAATAGATGGCAAAAAACTCCTTATGTCTCCCGTCAATATATTGCAATGATAATAAAGTCTACAAGTTGGAAATAATGCTATTATCTTGTGCCAATGAAATGCAATGATAATGCCAAGACTCTTGGCTTACAGATATGCAAATTTCGATGACTAAAATGCAACTAAATAACTGAAACAAAATTCTAGAAGAACCTAGTATGAAATAGCAGCCACCACAAAATATTCGAATTTCCTTAATTGCTGGGAATTTGGCCACCAAACTTTGCAACTATCTTCCAACAACCAAGATGCCCCCTTTGCAATTTATTTTAGAATTTTTGGAGCCTTCTTGAGCAAAATCGCCCCTACCTAAGAGGGCCGCTCCTGCTGCTTGAAGAAGATGAAAATATAAAATATTTACCAGGTGCAAACTTCTCCAATCTGCTCCTAAAATGATTGCCAAAGCACTAGCAATTGATCCCTCAAGTACCCACAAAAATTTGATCGTTCAATGAAAAGCTATGAATCAAAATGCACTTCCTTTCATGGCAGACCTGCAAACTAAAACAAAATTGCAGACCTCCTTTCTTCACACAAAACTCTCCAAAATTCCTCAATGTAGTTCTATGATGAATACTGATTGCATCCACCTCTCAATTTGGGAATGGGGCCATCACCAAACCCTACTAACCAAGGGAGCATCACCTTGATCAAGCTGTAGCTTAGTTCTGTTATCCTGAATTTTTAACTCGTTTTAAAAATTTGGATAACCAATCAAAATTTTCATAAAATTGAGACTTTTCTTCTCTAAGGCACGCATTACGAGGTGCAAAGAGTGACAAATCTCAGTTTTAAGTTTATTAACCTTTGGGCTACTCTTTTTCCTTCTTTCGTTTCCGTTTTCGTCAATTTCTGAGTCGTTTTTGGTGTCTTTTTGACCAATTTCGGGTTTTTGGAGCAACTCAGCAAAAGGGAAATTTTGACTTAAAAGCAAAATTGTTAAAGCTCTTCAAAAACCCAAATTTGCTTAAGTGAGTCAAAAACCCGAATTTGCTTAAGAGTCTTTATTTTTGACAAAATGCAAAATTGCTATGTCATCTTGAAAGTCCGAATTGCTTTATGCAAAATTGTTGTTTGATTAAAAAGGTCCGACTTTATTTTAAACATTTGTAAAAACTTTAAAAAAGTGCGAATTTGTTTAAAATGAAATTGTGTTGGTTCCTAAAAACCCCGATTTTAGTTTTTATTGACATTTTGCATTGCCAAAAGCTTCAGAAAATCCGACGCTATTCTGTTTCAAGCTGGTTGAGTTCTATTTGATTTCTTTTCCTTGTTTCATGGAGATTCCGTCAAACTAAATGCTTGAAAATCGGATTTTATCAGTAAATAGCCGGGTTTCTTCCATTTTCTGAATGCGTCTAGGGTTACATCATTGCTATTTTCGTTTTCCTTCTGATTTTCAGGTATGATCTTTATCTTTTATTTTTATGTCTTTTGTTTATAAAACGCGTTTCTTTCTTTCCTATCGTATTTTATCTATCATTATTTTCGTTTTAAAAATGTATTTAAAATGCGTTTTTCTTCAATGTTTATACACGTTTTTACAGTCATTTCCTTTTGTCAAAACTCATACATATTTGTTACTATTCGTTTGCTTTTACATTTGAAAAAACGCATTTTCATTGTTATCTACTTCGTCTTTATTCAAAATGTATTTTTCATTTATCATATATTTTCCATATCATCTGCCCTTCGTATCCCATATTTTCCCCTCATTTAGTCCGCTCTCATGAAAACGCATTTTTATTATTTGCCTTTTATACCATGCGTCCTCCATTTCCTTTCATCCCATTGAAATTTGTTATCCATATCCTTCTAAACTTCATACAAAATACATTTTTCATTGTCATTCCAGCAATAAACTTTTCCTTCATTACGCTTTCATCCATCTTTTCAAACAATAAGGCTTCCATATACCATTTCATTTTCATCCATCCACTTCCATTGTCATTTTCCACAAAGTTACAAGTATCTCCTTCACTCACATTTCGGGTTTCTAGCTCAAAAAATGCATTTCGGGATTTGCAGTTGAAATCACAATTTTCAAAATTGCAAAATTATAAAAATTGTTAATTCCAACTGCCTTTTGTAAAAATTGCTAAAGCTCTTTAAAATCCCGAAATTACAAAAAGCAGAAATTGCTAAAGCATCAAAAAATTCCGAAATTGTTGAAGTCATTTAAAAACCCGAAATGCCTTAAAAAGCACAAAAGTTGACCTTTTTTGGACAAAATTTCAAATCCAAGCCAAAAATCTCTGTCTTGCCGTTCCAAGAAGACAAGATGTTATTTTTGACTACCATTATTCCATCAAATTCCAAATTCGTCTTCGACATCCGCCTTCCATCATTCTTCCAAAGACCATTTCATTGTCCTAGGGTTTGAGTTTCACCATGTCCACTCACGTTGATGCTGATGATGTTCTGACCTTATGGGGTTTTCACCGCAGTCTTGCAGATTCCTGTTCAATGACAGACGAACCAACTTCTCCTAAAAGCAAGAAGATGAAATACAAGTTTGATAAATATCAAAATGAGATTTCCCCGTCTCACGTGGTTTCGAATATCGATGAGATCAAAGATACAGAAATTGGGCATATTGATATGTCCGAGTTTCTTGGCAGAGCTGAGAAATCTACTTCTTCTGATATGCAAAAATTGCTGAGGAGTCATATTCATCTGGTGTCTTCTTTTCCTGTTGCTGCCCTAGAACCAGAATTCGTCCTTGCATGTGCGACACACTTCGATAAAGAATCCAGAACTATCAAGGACGATGATGGCAACGTGGTTATCAGGCTTGATGCTGAAACAATCAACAGAGTTTTCAGAGTTCCTGATGCTTCTACATATTCAGAGATCTCATTGAAGAGTGCTCACAGACATTTTGAGCAGAAAAAGAGTGATTGTATTAGACATATCAATTCTAAGTGGCTTCTCAAACCACGCCTTGTGTGACCCGGATACCTAAGTTGTATCGGTCTGATTTTAAAGAGGAAATAAATGATATGATCACTCTTCTGAGCAGAATAGCAGGGTTGAAGGTTTCTAGTGTGTTTGAAAATTGGATGTATAAGTTCATGGTGGTTATTAGAAAAGCACAGCATCCAATATTCTGGGGAGAAATAATCAGTGACAGTTTGTGTGAACAGCTTGCACAGGTTCCTACCACTCTTACCTTCTATATGAACTCATATTTGGTTTATATAGCAGCTTCGTTAAGGCATTTTCCAGGCCTATCTCCTAAAGGTGACAGATCTTTAGTGCCTGTATGGGAGTATTATGATCAGCTGACTTTTATTCCAAGTCGAGCACATTATAGAAGAGTTCAAGATGCTTTCTTTGGTTATTTTATGTGTTTGTTTGACAAAGCATTAGCAAATAACAGGGTATCTGAGGCGGCTTGGAATAAAGTAAATGAGTATGGCTGCTTGTTTCTTCAATTTCCTACTTTTACTTATATGAGAGTCAGTTGCTTTGAAGACCAACCTTATATGCTTCCAAGATATCCGACTGATAAGATTATTCTGATGGAGCTGGGAAGACAATTGATGATGGTACATTCACGTCAAGCTACACAACACAAAACTGGAGTCAGTATTTCATCACATAATCCATTGATAATTGGGAGGTATTCTTTAACAACTTCTTCAAGAGCCAAGGCAATGGAAACTGAACTTTAGGAAATAACATTGAAAAGATTCCAGGCAAGAGTGGATTTTGATTATAGAAGGGTAAAAGACAAAATTAAAAGAGCCTTCACTCATGTTCATCGCATTGAAGACATTTGGGTAGACCTCCGGACAGAAAAAGATATATACAGAATGGATTATTGCAGGCTTACATTGGAGCAAATTATTGATCTGAATCTGACCTTAATTCCAGAGGGTGTAATTGATGATAGACATATTTTAGATCCTGAATATGAAGAACAAGGAGTTGCTAATGCCCCCATTCCTGCGATCCAGTGGTCCCAAAAGGAATCTGTCTCAATCTTTGATAGGTTTCAATTAGTCTTAGCAAACACCAACTCTTGGCTCAAAAGCATTGGTGTCAAGACTATCAAAATCAAAGTTAGAGCTAAAGATGATCCAGCTGGTCCTAAAGGTTTGAAGTCAGAAATTAGAGAGCAATCAAAAGAAGGAGCTTCCTCTTCAGGTACCAGAATTAAGTTGAAGGTAAGCCGAGCTGCAGAACAACCGTTGGAAAGGGAAACACTAAAGGGAAAGGAAGTTAATCAAATGCAGATTCAGGTTTTGGATTAGCAAGAAGAAGACGAGGTTCTTGAAACCTCTACCATTCTAAGTGAGATAACTCCTCACATTGAAGCTCCAATACCAGAATCAGCTATATCTCCCATGTCCCCTATCGACAGTGATGTTGATTCCTTCTCCACCGTATTTGTTCCTTCTATCCCACCTCAAGAGGCTAGTCATCAATCTTCATCAATAGTGAATACTCCCATGAGAAGCTTGCCCAGTAACTTCAAGAGTATTTTTGATATAAATCCAATCTTTCCAGCCATGTCAGAAATAACTCTTCCAGAGATTGATAAATCAGTAACAAGCTTTGATTGTTTCATGGCTAATCCTAGTTGTAATTTGTCTTCTGCACAAGACATAGTTGCTGTACAAACCGAGGCACCCCCTAGAATTTCTGTTGTAACTCAAACTGAATCCATTTCTACAGAGACTGCAGTTGCTATTTCAG
Source organism: Sequoia sempervirens (assembly GCA_007258455.2). Lineage (NCBI taxonomy): Eukaryota > Viridiplantae > Streptophyta > Pinopsida > Cupressales > Cupressaceae > Sequoia > Sequoia sempervirens. The sequence continues at coordinate 9,770,369 of VDFB02000013.1, read as the reverse complement.
ATGTGACAACCTTGGATCTTCCTCCATGGTTAAATTCAATTGCTCCCAAAAGAAAGAAACAAGCAGTGTCTCCTGATATTTTTGATTTCCAAAAATTGAAGAAATCAAAACCGATGGTTGCAAAGAAAGCAAAAACAGTCTCACAAGTATTTGTTGACAGCAATAAAATGAAATATGCTGAGATTGCAGAGCCTCTTGTTGATAAACCACATGAAGAGATGCAAGTATCTGATTACAGATTTACTAGGGTGGAATTGGGCAAGCAGACTCATGCCAATATTAAGCAAGATGCTCAGTGTTCAGTGACAATTTTGGCACAAAACTATAATGAACTTCTAGCTAAAAAGGAAAAGCTCAAAGAAGACAATGCTCAGCTGATTTCAGTTATTCAAAGGATTACAGGATCATCAGAAGCAGTTGATTCACTATCTACAGCTCCTCCTAATGAATCAGTTAGGCAATTGGAAAGAATTGCACAAAAGGCCAAGGCAGTTGATTCATGGATAACTCAGCTAATTGATCAAAGTATTCCAATGATTGAGAAGACCTTGCAAGTTCTCAAAAATGTCAAAATAGCCAAAATAAAGCTAAATCAGACTTTGGAAGCTTTCAAGCAAAGTTTGGAATCGCTTGAAAAAGATTTAAAAATCTGGCATGAGATAGATCAAGTCAAGTTACAAATTCTATGCAGCAACTCGATCTTGCCAAACAGAGAGAAGTACATAGAATTTGAAGAACTTATGACAAACAAGTCGTTGGTCATTCAAGATCTTATCAAAGATATCCAAGCCACTTTAGAAATGAATGATGAAGTTCAGCAGGATATTCTTTCAAGTTTTGAGAAGATCTCTTGTACAGTTTTGAATCAAGAAGATGAATTACTTGCAGCTGATTTAGTTACTACAGAAATGGCAGCCAATCTTCGTCAACAAATGGAATCAGAGCAGTTTTCTATGGATTCAATTCATAAGCTTGTTAATCATCAGACAATCCTTGAGAAAATGCAAACTACTTATGAAGAGCATAGACTGGCGGCAATCAGATACTTTGATGTAATCTTGAAGACAGTTGCAGTAGCCAAGAACACATTGGGCCCAGATTCGAATGAATTGCAGATCATCATCAGCAAATTCTTATCTTTCAAAGATAGGAATGATACAAATTAAAATTTTAGGTTGTTTTATGTAATTTTACTTTCGACAAAATATATGTAAAAACAAATTTTGCAATTGCAAGTGTTCTTTCCTTGCAGTTTTGAAAAAAGTAATTACATGTAAAATCTTACAAGACAAATCACAATTTGGATTGTAATTTTGAATAAGTCAATCGCAATTAGTTATCGGTTGAGAGATTTTCTCAAGTTTGTTGAGATCCTCCCACCTTTTTCTCCAGACCTTCCTCCTATAAATACTTGAGGGGTCTATTGTAATAGATATCTTTTTAGCAAGCAAGAAAACTCTGCAGAATTTTGTACTCATAAAGTCTTTGAGCTTTATAGTGGAATATTGTGAATTTTCAAGTAATATCAAGAAGCTGGAATTTCAGACTTTGAGCTAAATTCTCATTTTGCATCCTTTATGTTCTTATATCATTTTGGAGCATCATTTTGTGATTACTTGAAATTTGTAGAATATTGTTGAAGAGAGATTCGATTTAAATATCTGCAGTCTTTGTGCTGTAAATGTGAAGATTGAATTTATAAGTTAGTATTAGAAATTGAGAACAATTGCAAGTCTTTGTGCTAGTATTTATTCTCATCTAGAATAGTTAATAGATACTTCATAGTTACAGACTTTGTGCTGTTTTATGTTGTATATTTTCATAAAGTAATCGTTTTGAAAAGGGTTGATAGGATTTCATTCTTCAAGACTTTGTGCTTATTGAATTGTTTTCCCGTCCTAGAGGAAATAACGGAAGTCTTTGCGCTTTCAGGAAACTTTATCTCCTCTTTCTTTATTCCACTGCATAACTACTGTATTAAGTTTTATCAACATATACTGTTTCTTTTCTTTGAAGAGAAGAGAATATAATCTTTCCGGAAATAAGAGGAACGATTGCTGTCCTATCCATTTAGTTTTTATTTAGTTAAAGGGGGAGCCTTCCCTTAATTAGGAGAGTTTAATCTCACGTGCTGTGGTTGAAATCACAATTTTGTATACTTTCACAAGAATACAAAATTTCCAACCAACAATTCTCTGAGTCATTATGGTCTCCTAGGCGAAGTTATTGGCTAAACTACAAAGAATAATCAAAAGTCTTACTTCAGCGCCACTATAATGCTCAAACCCATGACTCACTGCTTACAGGCCAAAGTGCGGAAATATGTGAAAAGAAAAGAATATCAAAATGAACTAAAAGGAAAGAATGAAAGATCAAAACACTTGGCTTTTGGGTGTGCGGACATCTCTACAGGTGTACAAAAGAATCAAAGTAATAATAAATCGTTGGAAGTAGAGCAATCTCTGTGAGATTATAGAAGATAACCTTGCCGGGGCTATGGACGCTCGCTGGCAGCGAGGCTCTATCCAAGGATGCTTTTGGAGTTAAGAAAAAACTACACAAGAATGCCATGATGGAAGCAAAGAGCTATATTGTTCTTATGAGACGGGAATAAACACATTTGTACACACTCGTAACTGGAGGACAAAAGGTCTTGATACAATTTAGGATTCCTCTTCCCTTTTTGAGTACTCTTCTTAGCTAAAGTGTAAGTTAGTTAGAGTTAATCTAAGATTCTGGGTTTGAAGTAGATTCTATCTTTGAAATGTTCAGGAACATTTATTTAGGTTGGTGCTAGATGTTGTGACCTATTTCACACATCGCCCCATTGCAAATGGGGACCCCCTCGTTTTTGCTTTTTAGGGTTTTTTCCGTGGTGTTGCAACTGCTAATCACCATTTTCTTTTACAATGAGGATATAGAGTTTTGAAGAGTCATCCGAGCCAAGTTGAGAATCCAAGCCTGAAACAGTGCATACACATCGTCAAAGTGCTCTGAAGGTTCGGAGGACGAGGATCGCAATTGCCTTCAGTCAATTCTGACACTTCCTATTTTTTAGGGATTTTTGCCTTTTCTATTTTTGGCATTTTTGGACCAATCCAAGACTTCCTATTTTTTAGGGATTTTGCTTTTTCTATTTTTAGAAAGTGCCAAGGTTCCACAGGTCATGAAGTCAACATTTCCATCTTTAGAATAAAAATTTCAGGCCTCTAGAAGCAAAAGAATCATGAAAATCAAGTAAATATCACATGGCGAGATGATCCAGAAAAAGACAAGATATTCAACATGAAATTCATGACGACCAAAAGTAGAAAATGGCATAAGTTTGAAGAAATTCTTCCAAAGATAATGTCTGAAGAACCTCCAAGTCCTCCATGGAGATGGCAGAAGCAATGTCAAGACATCAAGGAAGTCTACCCAACACTTGGATAGGAAATGGCAAGCATGGAGACAAGTTCGCCAAGGAGTGTCAAGACATAGGGAAAGTCCGCCCTTGCCATGGAGAGTAAAATGTCAAAGCACAAAGGAAGTCTGCCTTAAGAAGAGGGGGATATGGCATGAAGTCTAGGAAGTCCGCCCGACCTTTGGCAAGCATGAAGTGAAGTCTACTTGGAAGAATGTCAGGCCAACCTCCAAGTTCGCCCTAGGCAAGATGTCAAAGACAAGACAAAGTCTGCCCACTTCTTGAGAGCTTGGCATGAACATCACGAAGTCCGCCCTAGCTGGAAGAAGGAAGTGCCAGGACAAAGCTAAAGTCCGCCCAGCCAAGAGGGGGAAGAAAAACTTAAAATTTGTCTAAGTATGGATGCCTAGGAAAGAAAATTTCATGGAATTGGCTAAGTATTGGCCCCTTGGAGAATAATATTTCAAAATTTGGCTAAGTGTTAAAAGGAGTAATGTCAAGGAAGTCCACCATGCCTTGGTCAAGATGGAGACAAAGTCCGCCATGCCAAAAGGAAACATGGAAAGAAATTCATGAAGTCCACCCTTGGACTAGGAAAGAAAAATGGCAAACATGTCTTGAAGTCCGCCCAAGTGGAAAGGAAGCATGTCTAAGTGTAGAAGAAGTCCGCCCAACACTTGAGAAAGCATGTCTTGCAAGCCTTGAAGTTTGCCTTGGCTTGAGAAGTTCAAAGTCCGCCTTCCCAAGGAGAATGTCCAAGATGCTAGCAAGTCCGCCCTAGGTTGGAGTAAGAAGATGTCCAAGCAAGGAAAAAGTCTGCCAAGACTTGTCCAAAGAAGTCTAAAGTCTGCCAAGCATAAAGAAAAGATGGTGAAACCACTAGCAAATGTGACCTTGGCACTAAGGAAAAATGGCAAAGATAAGGCAAAGTCCGCCTTGCACAATGGCAGACAATTGACAAAGTCCGACTTTGCTCAAATGAGAAATGGCACAACACATGGCAAAGTTCGCCATGAATGAAGGTTTAATCAGGTTTGGAAGTCAGAAAGTTTGTCCAACACTTAGAAAATTTTGAACACATAAAGAATCTAAAAGATTCCATGACAATACATGTGCCTATGTAGATAAAGAAAGAGAGGATATTTTGACTAAGTGCTGAAAAGAAAAACAAGAGGAATAAAGGGGAAATGAATAAAATCCTTGTCCAAGGATGGAGTTTGCCCTACTTAGTACAAACCAGATTCAGAATTGAAGGAAAATCCATAGGAAAAGTTCATTCAAGCATGGAGATGGCCAAAATCTTGGCTAAGTGTTGAATGGTCCGCATGAAGGTGTTACAAAATGAACTTGAATAGCCAAAATTTGGCTAAGTATGGGAAATACTTCACAGAGAAAATTCCAATTTTCTCCATTGTGGCGATAGCACAGAGGAATTCTTCTCCAAATTCAAGGCACTTGAAAGAAGCAATCAGGGCAACTTCTTGAAGGATTTCATTTCTTGAAGAATTAAAGACAAGCTTCCAATCAGAATCAGATGGTGACAAGAAAAGTATTCCAAACAAATTTCCATTTTTTTTTATACAAATTGGAATCCAAGATCAAAGCTAGGAAGGAACAAGCGTAAAGGACAGAGTCGTCGGCAAGGAAAGATATTCTAAGGCAAGCATGTGGAAGAAAAACAAAATGACCAAGGAAGACATCCAACACGCTGAGGTGGCGCCTCGTCATCTTCCAACCAATCAAATTGTTCCAAATCAACATGCAACAACTTTCTATTTTATTGTTGGTTTATATTTAGTAGAAGGACAAGTGTCCCCAAATGTAATTTTCTCATTGGTTGAGAGGAAGTTGGTTGTGACAAACCCTAATTAGGCTTTTATTTTGTAATCTCAGCCGTTGATCCTAAATCAATCTTGGCCATTGAATTGTAATTGGGGAGCCTATAAATTGAGCTCGCCCCTCATTTGTAAAGTGTGAAGAAAGTGTATGAGATTGTTGCTACTTGCTACTTGCAATAATAAAAGCTCTGATGCATGATTTGCTTTGAATCTCTTTTATTGTCAAGTTGTTTGCAAGGTTGCATAGCTTCCTCAACATTAGAGTAGAATTAAGATAGAATTTGATTTGAATGTTTGTTAAATGAATGAAAGATTTGATAGTATTGATTGGTGAAACTTAGCTCATACTTTCTTTGAATAGATGATTTTTATTCAATGCGTAAAGTTAGCCTGAGCTTATGATTGTGGTTGCTTAACTTCAGTCTGGATAAGTATTGTTCAAGACATGAAAACTATAATCACACCCCTTGAAGATTGCACCCACTTTGTGTAGTTGTCCTAGGGAGGCGAAGCAAACTAATCTTTACCGTCTCTTGAATTCTTAGGAGTAGATTAGAACTTCTAAACCCTTGTCCTTTTGCACTTTTTTTTTTTTGGAAATCCTAAACTGAAAATCCCAAAAGAAGGAGCATTTAATGTTAAATCTGTCTAAGTCCATGCTCCAAGACCCAAACAATAGAGCTTCACTGTCTGGACCTTCATTGTGAATTAAAAGAGCCTATTGTAAGTCCCTTTGTGTTTTACCAGCATATCACAACGCCCATTGAGCTTATCCACATGTCAAGACCTGACAAAAGAAACCTTGGAGTCACCATATGATCTTCTCGCAATGTTAGCATACACGGTGATTTTGTTCAAGAGAGGATAGAATCTCTTTCGACATTTTATTCTGTGTGTTCGATGGATGATAAAACGTACACCAATAGGACTCCTTTTCTTCTTGAAGCTGCAACTTTAATCTCTGGTTCTCCTTTATGAGTTTCTTGATCTCATCTAGGGCATAAATGAGTTCACCTTCAAGATCAATTTCACGTCCATCTTCATCATACTTTTGTTCACATTCACTCACAATGTGGTCTCCTTCATCAACATTCTCAACTACAAAATCATCTTCTCTTTTAGATTTATGAAATTTTGTGTCAATTGGCGGGGATGTTTCTTGCAACAACATATCACTTGATTTGATTGGAACTTGCTGAACAACTTTTTGCTTAGTACTAACATTTTTCTTTTGTCCTTTTCTTTTTGCCATAGTACTCCACCACCAAGATCAACCCAAGTTGATTAAACTTTTACAGGGAACCTACCGCTTTGATACCACCTATTGGAGTATAGGACCACTGAGAGGGGGGATGAATCAGTGGTCTAATGAGAATCAAATTTTAATAATTAACCCACTTGAATTATGCAAAGAGATCCATTGAAAACATTTCAAACATTATACATATTGAATGCTGAGGGAGACATTATGATATGTAAATTAGAACATGATACTAGAACAAAAATCACCAAGAGGAGACATAACACAAGTTTTATGATTGAAAAGCCCTAAAGGGGTGAAAAACTGTTCTGAAAAGAACTTGTAATTCTATTACTTGCTTGCATTAACAAGAAGAAAATATTACAATATATAGCAATTACATAGCACTGAAGACATTTATGAGTCTAGCTACTTCAACTACCTACAATTGTAGACATTTAAGATGTCTAACAATCCCTACCTAATTACATTATATTATTAACCATTAACTATATAGAGATATATTATTCTAACACCCTCCCTTAATGGTCAATCTATCAACAACACCAAGTTGCCCCCTGAATTTGCTAACTTATCCGGGCTCAGAGACTTGATGAGAATATCTGCAGTTTGATCTGTTGTCGGAACATACTACAGCTGAACTGATCCGTCTTCTACCAACTTGCGGATGTAGTGACAATGAAGCTCGACATGCTTCATGGAAGATTGGATTTTTGGCGAGTTTGAGCACCCCTTGATTATTAGTGTACAAGGGAGAAGGACTTGCTTGTGACATTTGTATGTCAGAAAGCATCCTGCGAAGCCAAACTGCCTCGCATGCTGCCTTAACTGTTCCTCGATACTCTGCTTTAGTTGAGGAAAGAGCCATTGCTTGTTGCTTCTTGCTAGTCCATGTTACAACACCTGTACCCAAACTGAATACATACCCAAAAGTGGATTTTCTGTCATCCACTGAACCTACCCAATCTGAGTCTGTATAACTAATCAACTTTGTATCCTTGCATCTGCCATACAGAATGCCATAATCTGATGTGCCCTTAACATATTGCAGCACACGCTTCGTTGCAACCCAATGATTAGCTTTTGGAGCTGTCATGAAGCAAGAAATGTAGCTCGCAGCACACGCTTCGCTGCAACCCAATGATCAACTTTTGGAGCTGTCATGAAGCGAGAAATGTAGCTCACGACAAAACTGATATCGGATCTAGTGGCAGTGAGGTAGATGAGATTTCCCACTAGTTGCTTGAATGCTGTCTCATTTACTGCAGGTGAATCAGATTTGGCTGATAACTTCAACCCCTTCTCCATAGGTGTGGAGGCAGGTTTGCAATCCTGCATCCAAAATTTTTCAAGCTGATTGGGGGCATATTTAGACTGAGAGATAAAAATGCTACCAGCGGTTTGCCAAACCTCAATACCCAAACAATAATGGAGAAGCCCCGAATTTGTCATGTCAAAACCCTGACACAAATCCTGTTTGATTGCTACAATCAAATGTGCTGAACTGCCAGTAATGATCAAGTCATCAACATAGACAACAAGAAACAAAAGATCATCATCAGAGTGCTTGACATACAAATTAGAGTAAGAAGGGCTACACTGAAAACCATGATGAACCAAGTACTGATCAATCTTGATGTACCATGCACAGGGAGCCTATTTCAATCCATAGAGTGCTTTGACCAATCTACAAACCTGATGTTCTTTTCCGACAACCTTGAAACCAGGAGGTTGCGTCATGTAGACTTCTTCCTGCAACTCACTGTTGAGAAAGGCACTCTTGACATCCATCTGATGAATTGTCCATCCAAATTGGGCTGCAATAGTGAGAAGAAGACGAATTGTGCTCATCTTGGCAGTAGGAGCAAAAGTCTCCTCATAATCAATGCCCTCCTGCTGTGTGAATCCTCGAGCGACCAATCTGGCCTTGTATTTATCCAGAGTACCATCGACATGATACTTGACCTTATAAACCCATTTGCAACTGATAGGTTTCTTCCCAAGAGGAAGATCAGAAAGAACCCAAGTGTGATTCTTCAGAAGACTATGGCATTTTGTCTCCTAGCTTTTTCCCACTCTGGAATTCCTTTAGCCTCTGAATATGTTTGAGGCTCATAGATGCTGTGGATGTTGGCCATAAGAGAAAAATTGACTGTGTTTTGCCGCTTGCTCTTTCTACGAGCTGATCTGCCCTCAATGAGTTCTTCATCATGAAGATCTACTATAGTCTTAGCTCAGCACTTAGGCTGAAGGGTACAAGTACCAACATTTGGGATAGGAGAAACAACATCTCTTGGGGAAGCTGGAACAAAATCACCTGGATGGGATTCTTGAGGAAAATCAGGTGGTGCTATATCATGACTGGTAGGCTCCTCATCTTCAGAATCAAGATGATCTGAAGCCTTCCCATCAGGGGAACCAAGAGGAAGACGAGCACCCTCATTAGAAGCCGTGACAGGCTGATCCTTAGGACTGGTAGTAGGAAGAAAGGGATTAGTAATCTCATCAATTACAACATCACGACTGAATATGAGACGATTTGTCTCCACATCAATCAACCTGTATGCCTTGTGGTTGTTGTTGTAACCTATAAGCATAAGTTGTTGGCTTTTGGAGTCCAGCTTGGCACACTTGGCATCGAGAATCCAGACATGAGCTGTAGAACCAAAGACTTTCAAATGGCCCACCTTAGGCTTACGTCTTGACCAGGCTTCTTCATGAGTCATCTTTTTAACGGCCTATGTAGGTGACCAGATTCAAGAGGTCTTGACTTTGGGAATCTAGACATGAGCTGTAGAACCAAAGACTTTCAGATGGCCCACCTTAGGCTTACATCCTGACCAGGCTTCTTCAGGAGTCATCTTCTTGACGACTTGTGTAGGTGACCGATTTAGGAGGTAGACTGCAATATAAACTGCTTCAGCCCAATATTTCTTAGGGACTTTTCTATACTCCATAGAACGAGCCATTTCAGTAATGGTGCGATTTCTACATTCAACGACACCATTCTGCTGAAGGGTGTATGGTGTGGTGAGTTGGCGTTTAATGCCATGTGCAACACAAAAACTAGAGAAGTTAGCTGAACAAAACTCCCCCCCATTATCTGACCTTAGAGTAACAATTTGAGAACTAGATTCCTTCTCAACTAAGGCACTATACTGCTGAAATGTACTGAACACATCTGATTTATTTTTTCAAAAAATACACCCACATTTTTCTACTGAAATCATCAACAAATAATAGAAAGTACCTAGACTGAGTAACAGATGGAGTGTTCATTGGTCAACATACATCAGCGTGAACCAATTGAAGTACCTTGGAGGCTCGTCAAGAATCACCATCCGAGAATGGTGTCCGATGCTGCTTACTAGCTTGACAGGCTCCACAAACTCCATGATTTTGAGTTTGGATCTCAGGTAGACGAGCAACCAAACCCTCACGAGACAATTGAGAGAGATAGTGCACATTCAAGTGCCCATTACGCTGATGCCAAAGTTTGTTGATGGAAGTACTCCTGGCTACCATAGCGTGCTGTTGAGAATCACTAGAATCAACAAGTCTATACAGACCATGATCCTCAAGTCCCATAGCGATTGTAGTACGAGTCTCCCTATCAACAATGCTGCAGGTGGACGAACTAAAAACAACATCCAACTGGGGAGAATGCCTCATGATCTGGCTGATAGAGAGAAGATTATGTTCCATGCCTGGAACATAGTAGACATCGAGAAATATAAAATTTCTCCCTCTAGAGTGAATCTGAACGTTGCCCTTACCAACAATTGTATACTCTTCGCCTCCTCCAAAGATCACTGAATTAGTGAATGGTTCATATTTGGTGAACCAATCCTGATGATGAGTAAAATGCCGAGAAGCCCCTGAATCAATATACTAGGCAAAAGATTTGATTGGATTTGCAGTTCTTTTGGCCATAAAAGCATAGAATGCAGATTCTTTCTGCTCAGAGTGCTCTGCGACATTTGCCTTTTGTTGAGACCCTCCCTGCTTCTTTTGTTCATAAGCCAATCGAATCCGACAATCAGCCTTCATGTGACCATACTTATGACAATAATTAGACTGAACGTTCTTTTTCTTCTTGCTGTCCTGAGAAGAACCGGAGCCTTTCGGCTAAGAAGATGGAGCCTTCCCTTTGTTCTTAGCAGAAGATTTGGCAAAGAACTCTTGCTCTGTGGAGGACGAACTGGCACTACTCCTAAATTGTTGTCTCCATCGATCCTGCTGCAAGAGCTTGTTACAAAGATCGGGAAATTTCAAATCAACATTTTTGGAAGTAATATTCAACGTTTCAATGAATTGCTCATAAGATTTTGACAAACTCTTCAAAGTAATGACAACCATGTGCTCTTCCTCCATTGTTCGACCAATCGCCTCCAACTGATCATGAATGTCCTTAATCTTTGTCAGATGTTCCTGTAAGGACATTTTCTCATCCATCATGATGGAAAAGAGCATGTTCTTGAGAAAGAACGCTCTGCTGTTGTTGGAGGTTTCATGAAGGTCTTTTAAATGATCCCAGATTTCGTTAGCAATTTTGCCAAACGGTACCTGAGGTAGCTGCTCATTTGTGATTGAGAGTTTGATGAGCATGACGGCTTCTCGGTTGCGTTCATCCCATTTGTCTTGGTCCTTTCCGGCTATAGTGGGACGAGTTGAGTTCCCCAAAACGACCTGATCGAGGCAACAATATTCAAAGATCGTAAGCATGCTCTGCTTCTAGGTGTTGTAATTTCTACCATTAAATTTTTGGTTGCTTTCGAGCATTATATTTGTCAGAGATGCCATTTTGCACATCTCTCAAAGCACTGAGAAGAAAGATAGAATGCTTCAAATTTAAAATCTATTGCACGAATTCCAATGCGCTGAGCAAAAAATAGAGAAGTTGTATGCACAATTTTTGAGGCACCAAAGATGGCAGGGATTGAATTAGACACAAAACCCACTGCAACTGTACAAATTTTGAGGTTTTACTAAAAACCCAGAAAATATAATAAACACCTAGAAAATTTGAGAAAGACCTAGAAGGTGTGAAAAACCCAAAAAGTTTCTCGAAGAACCCAAAAAAGCTCTTGAAAAACCCACAAAGATTCTGTAGGTAGAATTTTAATCTGACCAAAAAATCAAAGGATTTTGCAAAAACCCTAGTCGGCTGAGAAAGAAAATTCTGGAAAAAATGCAGAAAATATTGGAAATTGCGGGCAAAATGCAGACCCAAATCGCGTCACCCAGAAAAATGATTAGACGTGTCCATAGAGCATAAAATCACGACAACAGACAAAGGAAAAATGTGACCAAATTTGTAGCCAACTCGTGTCCAGGAGAGTGAAGAAATCGCGGCCAGGAAGCAAGGAAAAAAAAAAACGTGGTTCAAAGTCGCGCTAAAAGACAAACACGTCACCCAGAGACATGGAGAAACGCGTACAGAAGAAACGCAATCTGAAAATCGCGGCAAAGAGACACCAACATATTGTGGCCAAGAGAACAAAAAATTGCGACCTCAGGAGGGTAAAAAAACGCGCTGAAAAACACACAAAGACGCTCCCTGATTTTTACTAGAAGTACCCATGATTTTGTAACCAGAGGGTTGTATTTTTTAGTGAGAAATTTTCACGAAAAAATCGAAACAAAAACTCTCGATTTCTTAGCAGAAGAAAAGTCGTGATTTTTCAAAACAAAGTCTTTTTAATTTTCTTGCTTGATCGATTTCGCTTTGATACCATGTTCTGAAAAGAACTGGTAATTTTATTACTTGCTTGCATTAATAAGAAGGAAAGATTACAATATATAGCAGTTACATAGCACTTAAGACATTTATGAGTCTAGCTACTTCAACTACCTACAATTGTAGACATTTAAGATGTCTAACAACCTCTACCTAATTACATTATATTTTTGACCATTAACTATATAGAGATATATTATTCTCACAAAAACCACTTTGAAAATAAGTTTCATTAAGCCTCACTGGCCAAAACTTCACTGGTTACATACTATGCCTCACTAGCAAAGACTCACTGGCTACACAATATGCCTCACTGGCTACACAACATGCTTCACTGGCAACCCAATATGCCTCACTGGCAAACCATCACTTTAGAAGAAATAAACAAAACTCAGAGGGTTACTCTGTTTCTAGACAAATCATTGCTCTATCTTTGCATCACCAAAAACTCCATCTCCTTTATTCACACATACATCAACACTGATTCATCAATCAAATATTGCAATTCTAAAAATTGCCTTCACACCTCAAAACACACACTCTGATTGTTAATCTTCTTTGAATACACATATAGAGCACCAGTCACCTATGATCTCTTTCATACACTGACATTTCTTCCAAACAAACTTCAAACACCTGTGACCACGTTCAGATCATTCCAATCTATGCAGAGAAAACATTGCTCTTAGCTGCAATCATTGAATATTGTTATTCATATCTGCCTTTTCACATCAAAACCATACTCACCATGATAGGAATGAATTCAAATGACAAACCAATCAAAGATACTAATTTGTGCAAGCATCATTATAGTCTCTTAACACTTCCTCTCTAAGTATTTTTTTCATAGAAAAACATAGTATCAATCTTCTCTCAAACCTTTCACCATGCCCTGACATCTATTCCACACCTACTCGTTGGAATCCAAACAGACTTCAAATATTGTTCATTGATCTTTAGCTTGGAGCCTTCATGGTGACCATTGATTAAAACAATTACACAACAAAACCACGAGGACAATCATGCAAACACCTGTCCAATTGAAGCCTCGGATAATAGTTGTTAATAAGGTTTAAAATAAGAGCCTTTGATCACTGTCTCCCGCCAAATTCACCTTTAAAAGATAGCCATTGATATTATAAAGACAATGAAACATAAGTCTTGAATCTATTTGACCGATAAACCTAAGAGTAGAGGCCAGTTTTCAAATGGGCTTAAACCCTCAAGACTTTATTTAAGTGCCTTTCACGGTCTATAGCAGGTCACTTTCAAAATATAAGAAAAGTGAATCTTTGTATTGACAGTCTACACAAGGCATAAACCCTAAGTCTCCTAGGGTTTAGTATTAGAGTTAAGCTTTATTGTTTTAGGTTATAAGATCTTCTTGAAAGGTGATAATCACTCTACACCTTTAATCCTCATAAGAACACACCAATACACTTGATGAATAATTCTTGTGAAAGATCAGCTCAATATTCTTGATGAAGCAACAACAATAGCCTTGTCTTTGTCATGAAGAGCAAAGGATACATCAACCTGTCATACTTTGAACTTAAACCCCAAACTTAAAAAATGAGCAAGTTTGTACCAACACCAACAACCACAGTACCTTGGACATCAATCACTTTTGTAACAACTAACAACCCTGTCATATAGTCGACATCAAGTACCTTTGCATCCTTTGACATTCCATCTACCTCAACACCATGAAATGAAACAATGATCAATACCATGAACACCATTATTGAAGCATCTTCTGAAGCAACACTGAAGTAATCCTTTGAGACCATCAAACATCAACATGTTACCTTTTACCTCTCACTTTTGACATAGTACCATGAAATATAGCATCATCACCTTGAAATGTAGCATCAACTTTTGTATTGACACTTGAATAGACAAGAACCTTTGAAGCATCAAGTAAGCACCAAGAACACTGCATTTTACACCATAAACATGAACAAATACTTTGTCATGAACAATGAACTCCAAGGAACCTTTGACATCAATTGACATCAATGACAAATCAAACCAACATTGTTCAATGTGAACATTAGAGGCCTCAACTTTACTTATTTGAATAATGTTACCCAAAACCAAAATTTTTGCTTCACTAAGGCATTTTGCTTAATTGAGTCTAAATCTTGTTAAAGTGTTGTCAAATGGTCGTTTTTGGGGTTTTTAAATATGGAGTTGATGTCACTACTATGTCAGTCTGTTACTGAAGAGATTTAAGAAAAATGAAAATTTGAACGAAAATCATCAAAATTTTCTATCTCTGGAGAAGGGAGCACATTCTCAAATAGGCGCCCTATCTTTTAGGGACCCAGATTTTAGGGTTTGTCACCTCTAGTAGACATTTGTCCGGCATCACGTCAACTTCGCAGTGAGCTATCAAGCTTGTCAGACGGACCTATTTCGAGCAAGTTGTGGAAGATACAACAGAAACAAGGCGTAAAGCAAGAATTGGCTAACACTGAGAAAAGCGCAGCCTTTCAAAAGGCTTTCACCTTTTGAGGTGCCAAATGTAGGTTTTTGGCTAAATGCCACCATGATGCTTTATCTCACATTTGTTCGAGTCATGAATGATCCGCGAAGGGTGAATCGAAGTTGCTGGAAGCTCTCTAAACCGAGGTCAAACGTATCAAATCTTAGTCAAAATATCAAAGGAAAAGCAAAAAGAGTTACTTTTGAGAAAGGCTTCAAGCTTTTGCTATAGGCCTTTTAACAGTTTTTTTTTCCTCATGATTTTAGATATTCAATATGTTCGTGTTACGTTCAGCTTTCCGTTGCCTGTCTCTGTCAGATCAGAAGATGACTCAGCAGCTCGCAGTGGGAGTTTTTACATTATTTTTGTCATTTCCAGAAATGGCCAAGTCTGAAATGAAAAGAGCAACTTTTGAAAGGGGCGCTCTTGTTTTTCACCCTCGATGATGTTTTCTGGGAAATGTGCCTTGTACCGCCGCGTAACGAGTTTAACTCCGCAGTTGAACCCGAAGTTTCAGTCCCCGAAGTTGATAAAACAGGTTATGAAGAATTTTTCCCTTCGCTCGGGAGATGCGAAGTCAAAATTTGACTAAGTCGAGAAAAAGCGCAGCTTTGAAAAGGCGCTTGATTTTGAGCCTTCAGATGTCGTACTTTAAGGACGCGTACCAAGATATCATTTGATCGGGCTTTACTTAGCTCGCATCGCACCCGTACCAATCTGAGAAGTCACCAACCAAGGTCGAGGATGAACAAGAGGTCCCTTTACGGTAGGTGGTTTCCTTGGCTTAAATTTCGCGAAATTTTGGCGAACCGATTCTTATTGAAAATTCAAAGTTGAATTTTCGAAGTGAGTTGAATGGACGCCTTAACTGGAGTTCTGACTACAGTTAGACTGAACGATTTCTGGGTTGTCATCTTCAGTTCATATGTTTGCATGTGGAGTGATCTTTCAGTTTGCATGTTAAGTTAACTGGTTTGCATGTTCAGTTAACTACCTTGCATGTTCAGTTAACTTGGTTGCATGTTAAGTTTAACTGAAGATTACCACTAAAAGTCAACTGAAGTTTGCATGCATGGCGAATTTGGTCAAAATTGTGAAGATTTGAGTGAAGATGGCGCTTCATCAAATGTCAACTGAAGTTCAAAAGGGACGCCATGTTTGATGAAGCATTATTTTGTGAAGCATGAAGCATATTTTAGTGAAGTATGGCGAAGTTGCATGTTAACTTGAGTTACCAAAAGGGTCGCCATATTTAAGGTTGAGTAGTGAAGCAAAGTTTTGTGAAGCTACGCACTTTTTAAGGGATTGCAACTTTAGTTCAAAAGGGTTGCTATATTTAGATTTTATTATATTGAAACATGTGAAGTTGGCGCACTTGTTGAAGGCCAACTGAAGTTCCAAAAGGGTCGCTATTTTTAGAGCATATTCTTTGCATGAAGATGGCGAATCTCTTATCTTATTCTTGAATGTTAACTTGAGTTATCTAAAGGGCACGCCTTAGGTCAACTTGATGAATCCAAAGCAAATTTGAAGATGGCGAATTTGATAAGAGTGTTAACTGAAGTCAAACCCGCATAGAGTGGTTAACTGAAGTGTCGAAAGGGAAACCCTAATGCATGGCTATTTATTTAGCATATCTGAGTTTCAGTTAACTAAGATGGGGTCCAATAAGAAGCCAAGCGCCATTTTTAACCACTTCATGCTTTGTACGAATTTCACTAATAAAAGTCTATTCATTTCAGCAATGGCGTCCATTATTTCATCATATTTTGCTCTGAAGTTCATATTCTTCTTGAGCGACCAGCAAGCTAAAGGTGCTACAGGTGTCCGAATTCAGCGTTCTTCGAAGCAATGAGTTCAGATTGTTCAGAGGAAGTCAATTCTAGACTTTATTTCCACTTTGTACGCGTGTCTTATCGTTCAAGAAGAGACGGTAGATTTTCTGCATGCATACAAAACTTTCTATCTTCCTCGCCTTATTTCTTCTATTTCACCTTAGGTACTTTCAAGATGTCAAAGAAATTCAACACATATTCAGAATTTGATCATCCTGGTTCTCATATTTCAAAGATTTGCAAAGAAAAACCCATCGCCTTAGATTTTTCGAAAATCGCCCGTAGTCTTCATTCCGAAGCTCCTCGCTTTTTTCCGAATTTCTTTGCATGTGGGCTAAAAATCACATCTTTTTGAAAATCTCATCATCTGGGTTTGTTTAGAATTCCATTGTGCATAAAACCCATGTTCCAGATTTTCTCAAAAAAAATTTCCCCGAGAAGCTCTAAAAACCCCTGCAGTTCTCGACTGAAGAATCTTTGCATGTCAAGCTAAATGGCGTTTTTTCACAAATCTGATGTTGTGGATTATCTTAGAATCATCTTCTAGACAAAACCCATGTCTCAGAATTTTTGGTGAAAATTATCCTCCGACAAGCTATTTTAGCCTCACCACAAGCCATTTTAGCTTTTCGGAGAAAGTTGTCAGAACATAGCCGTGTTCACAGTCAATGGGCAAGTTTTTCAGAAGGCAGTTCAACTAGACTGAATTCAAGACCAAATTATTCTAATTCTTAGGGTTTTCATCAGAGCAAATTACAATGAAGCGCATACCGCTAAGGAATGATTACTTCATTTACTTAAGCCGCCAAAGTCACTCAGATCTTGTGCCATTATCTTCGTGAAAATGGTACCTACGCTGATCTCGAGGTTGTACAAACTGAGTTTCAGAAGCATGTTCGTGATATCTTGATGGAGATTTTGGATCACATTTCAGTAATTTCAGCTAGTCTCAAGAAGGCGACTGAAAATGTTAAAGAATGTATGCATACAGTCAAGGAAAGTGACAGAGAATTGAAGAGACAGATTATTATTTTTGGACAGCATCAAAGTGTCAGAAGACAGGGTAATTGATGAGTTCTTGGTCGAAGTGTTAGACCGAGATGACATGGAGTGATCTGCCAGTTGGAACCTGCAGTTAATTTCGAGGGTTGAGTCCTGAGCAGCAGTTAACTTGACTTCCAGTCTTCAGTTCACTTGCTGACTTAACACATGCTTATCTCATCCTCGGAATTATCAACACAGGAGTTAGGGTTAGGTCAGCTAATCAAGGTAGTTCCGCTTAACTTTGCTTTTAATAAGGACGCATGCTTGCACATTGTCCAATTAGGGTTATTTGTACCCGCTTTAAACTCAGGGTAGTTGCCTGGGGCTAACTGTATAGTTTACTTCATTAGGGTTAGGGGCCACAACTTGCATGCATTGCAAGAATCGTGAGGAACTCAAGGTGATTTTAGGGTTCCCTACACCTTGATGTATATAAATAAGAGCTTTTGCTCATTTGTAAATAACTTTTGCTTGAGAGAGAAATATATGCTGCGCCTACCTTGCCCTCAATATTGCTCTTTTGGTATTTGTTCATGTGTCTTCACTATTGCGATTAATTGTTATGCCACATAGGGTTTCATGCAATTGTGATGGTGGATTCTTTCTGTCTTGTGAATCTTTTATCATTATAATCAAGTGTTATGCCACATAGGGTTTCGTGAGATTGTGATGATAAAATCGTTTTGTGAAGTCTTTACTACTTTCAATCAAGTGTTATGCCACATAGGGTTCCATAAGATTGGCGTGGTAAATTCCTCCCATAGTTAGATCTGTTTGAACATATTTACCATTGAGGTCAATTGTTATGCCACATAGGGTTTCAAGAGATTGAGATGATAAATTTGTTTTGTGTATCTTTACCATTGTGATCAATCGTTATGCCACATAGGGTTTCGAGAAATTACGGTGATAAATCTGTTTCGTGAATCTTTATCATTATAAGCAAGGGTTATGCCACATAGGGTTTCGTGAGATTGTAATGATAAAGGCTGTTTTGTGAAGTTTTTACTATTTTGATCAAGTGTTATGCCACACAGGGTTTCATAAGATCATCTTGGTGAATTCTTAAATCTGTTTTGTGCCCAATAAGCTTGTTTAGATTGAGATGATAGCTGTTTTACCTTGCCTCTCAAGTAGAGGAGAGTCTAAACTCAAGAGATTGCTCGATAGTCAATCCTCGCCCATTCTCATGCTCTGTTTTCTTGAGGAACCTGGATAGATTTAAAGTAGTTAGCTTAGTTGTAGTTAATGATCTGCGAAACCAGAAAATCCTTAGCTGCAACGTTCTTGGTTTTCTTAACCTTGTGCCTCTTCCAGCTGAGAACAAAAAGATAGGACTTAGATTACTTCTCTTTTCATGCATTCCAGCACAACGAGGGAGCTTCCCCTCCTAATTTGAAGAGCACTCATTGCGTAGTGTACATAGCTGTCCGTACAAACCTGCACTCCAGAGGTGTTAGATTTGACGCCAAACAGCCACATCTTCCAAAATTGGATCTTCTTTGATTGGCTCTAAAGATTTTGAAAGAATGGGTGGTTCCCTTGAAGTTACATCATAACTAATATAATCTTCGTCTTCATCATCTATCCACCAAAATAATGGGTGATACACTAGGAGACTCTTTCTTCTTCATTTTCCCATATTTTCTCAGCTTTTCCTGCAACTTCTTCTCCTGTAATATCTCTTCTATGGTCATATCATCCTCTTCATCTATGGGTTCAGATGACTTTTCAGTTGCATTGTTGACTTTGCCACTAGCAAACAATTTAACAACATAATAGGATGTAGAAGCTTGCTGCATACCTTTACCCTTAGGATCATCCACCTATGTGGCAGGCGGAGCTACTTGCATTGGTTTTTCAATAGTAGGCCTTATCATCTCTATTTGTAGGAGAGATGAGGTGCTAGTGAATATAGCTCTTGGTCTCCCAATCAAATTTAATGGGATCACTCTTACTGGTTGGTTAGGGTCTTTTGGCATATTGGCAATTGTAATTCTTACTCCTGATAATTCTTCACTACCTTTAGCCTTTTCTGCCTCCATGGCCTTGGCTTCAACTGTTTTCCTCTTGACTAGGAAATCATCATAGTCTACAACCTTCACAGAGTTAATTTTCTTTTGTATTGTACTTTCCTTAGGGTATGTTATAGCTTCCTTCTTCATCTTTAAAGCATGAGTGCACCGGTTTAGCTACAACTAGTTGGCATCCAAAATAGTTTCATTATTACATTTAATGAAGTTACTTTTGGCTCAACCCAATCTGGATCTTTGATTGGCTGATCAAATACCCTATTCATATTTGTAGACATGCAAAATTGACATCATGCGTTTGATCCTGACTCACTAATTCCATATCATCCCTTTATCATCATATTCGCCAAATCAATTAAATAAATCAAGTTTATTTGATTAATCTCCTAAGTCATTTCTTTAATTAAATAAATCAGTTTTATTTAATTAATATCCTAAAGTTCCTTCATTTAATTAAATAAATCCAAATATTTAAGTTGAATGTCACAATCACCTGATCACCTCTTAAATTAATCAAATCATGATTAATCTAACCCTAATCACCCATCACATCCTCTAGCTTTTCCCACTTGCACAAATAAATCAATTTATTAATTTATTAATTCATCATTTTCTTTCAACTTGGCATAAAAAGAGAATATTCTTCCAAATTTGAATCTCCCCCCAAGTTGACATGTACATCCAACAAAGCATTTAAGAGGTCTTACATGTCTCTTGCAAAGGTCAAACTTAGCATTTAACTCTCAAATTCAAATCTCCCCCTCTTTGGCACATTGACCAAAATGTGCTCATTCCTCAACCTATCATAAGTTGACAAGTGGCTCCTTCCTATTGGTGGATCTTTAGTTCCACATCCTCCATGTTTGGCATTCTTTTATCCTTCTTGGCTATAAATAGAGGCCTCCTCTATTGTATTAATCCTCCACAACTCATCATCTTGATCATCAACATATCTAGAGCTTATCAAGGGTTGGGAAAGGGCTTCTTTCCACAGAAGCACCAATCCACTATGGGATAGGGTTTGGTCATGTTCTTATATGTTTGCAATTAGTTTTTTTGTTCTATTTAGTTTGCATATTTTAGCATGGTTAAATATTTCATAGGGATGTTGAATTTAATGTGTTTTCAAATAACTAACATGACAATATTATGTTAAGATTTAAACAGTTTGCAGATTTAGCATCCACAATATCATAGCTGGATGAGGGACTTTTTCATCATCATCCTTCACTTGGGGTGGGACATTGAAGGTTCCTATGGTCCTCATTTGATCCAGTGTTAATCTTTGATATGACCTTTTCTTGACTTTGTGGTCATTAGCACAATTTGCCGAGAAATTCTCCAAGCTGGGCTCATGTACCATCTTCTTATTGACATATTTATGCAATCTTCCGCATGGGTCATAGTTTGGTCTTTCACTGTCCAGGAACTGGAATTTTAATGCTTGCAATTCCTTCTCAAACTCCTTGGTGTTAGCCACATCATTGCCTACATATCTTCCCAAATATAAGTGAAACTTTATTTGACCCCTTTTGTGTAATCTTTTGAAGGCATCAAATGAAGGCAAGATTTTCCTAGTTATTTCCAGTAGCATGATTTTATTTTGGAAGCATGTAAGGTTTTCCTGTGAATCTCTCTATTTTGATATAGGCAAACTTAGGAAATTGTATGAACCAACTTTCATGTGGATGAATTACACCTTAAGCATCCATTGAAATCCTTTTGGCCTTATCTCCTTCAAATGTTCTAACCAACTTCATTGCGAAGGCGTCATTTACCCTATGATAATCATTTATTGACTCTAGTTTCAGTTGAGGATAGTGTCAGTAGATTAACTTTTGTCTGGGGCCATTCCCTAATACAGCAGCTTTGTTTAAACTTGGAAACTCAACCTTAATAGTGCATGAATAAATGATATACGAGGATATGTAGAACTATCTCAAGTCATAGCAACAAAAATCTTTTGGGGAATAAATCGGCAAACCAAAAGTATAAGATTTTTTGAAAAAATCAGGAAAAAATCGGATTTTAAAAAAAAGTAAAAAATTGTAGAACAAAAGATAAAAACTATTTTTTTCTGAAATTGAAAGGCATTTCCATAGCATAGAAATATAGAGAGCAAATAAAATAAAGAGTTTAACTAATGAAATGTAGAAAATAGATTTTTGTAGTTTATATTCATATCACTTATTACATTCATTGCATTGCACATCTTTCAAACTCAAAGAATTGCTTCACATTGCATAACTAATAACTAGATGCTGATAGATGACAAAATTTCAATTGCAATATAGTTTTTTACAAAGTCAACCTAAGCAGTTATGCATTTACTTCACATTGCATAACTAATAACTAGGAGCAGCTGTCAATTGCATTAGCTTGTCATGGCATTCTATGAGACCACATTTCTTTGAGGCATTTTTTCAAACAGTTCACTACCTTGTCTATGCTACGACATTTTTCATACATGTCTACCAAAGCATTTTATCAAACAGTTCACTGCCTTGCTGCTATGGCTAAAAGCCTAAAACAGGTGCTTTCAACAAGCTATGGATGCTTGGAAAAAATCTATCAAAGCATAATAGTAAGCAATAGCATAGACAAGGCAGTGAACTGTTTGAAAAAATGCCTCAAAGAAATGTGGTCTCATGGTGATGGAATGCCATGACAAGCCATAGACAAGGCAGTGCAATTTTTGAAAAGATGCCTCAAAGAAATGCGGTCTCATGGTGATGGAAAGCCATGATGAATGCCTATGGCGATGGATTGTCATGGCATTCCATCACCATGAGAACACATTTCTTTGAGGCATCTTTTCATACAATTCACTGCCTTGTCTATGGCACGACATTTTTTATACATATCTACCAGATCATTTTATCAAACAGTTCACTGCCTTGCTGCTATGGCTAAAAGCCTAAAACAGGTGTTTTTGAACAAGCTATGAATGCTTGGAAAAAATATGTCAAAGCATAATAGTAAGCAATACCATAGACAAGGCAGTGAATTGTTTGAAAAAATGCCTCAAAGAAATGCGGTCCCATGGTGATGGAAGGCCATGACAAGCCATAGACAAGGCAATGAACTGTTTGAAAAAATGCCTCAAAGAAATGCAGTCTCATGGTGATGGAATGCCATGACAATCATCACCATGAGACCACATTTCTTTGAGGCATTTTTTCAAACAATTCACTGCCTTGTCTATGCTACCACATTTTTCATACATGTCTACCAAAGCATTTTATCAAACAGTTCACTGCCTTGTTATGGCTAAAGACTACAACAAGTGCTTTAACAAGCTTGGATGCTTGGTAAAAATCTATCAAAGCATAATAGTAGCAATAGCATAGACAAGCAGTGAACTGTTTGAAAAAATGCCTCAAAGAAAATGTGGTGTCATAGTGATGGAATGCCATGACCAATGCCTATGGCTATGGATTGTCATGGCATTCCATCACCATGAGACGACATTTCTTTGAGGCATTTTTTCAAACAGTTCACTGCCTTGTTTATGCTACAACATTTTTCATACATGTCTACCAAAGCATTTTATCAAACAGTTCACTGCCTTGCTGCTATGGCTAAAAGCCTAAAACAGGTGCTTTCAAACAAACATATGCTTGGAAAAAATCTATCAAAGCATAATAGTAAGCAACAAGCTATAATCTCATCGTTTTTTTTTTCGCGTGAAAAATTTTATTCGTGTTTTTTTGTAGGTTTTAAACGCGTTTTTTGGCGATTTTGTAGTTTTAAATGGGAAAAAATCGTTGACCAAAAGGTCAAAGATTTTTTCAAAAAACCAGGGGAAAAATCGTACAACTTGCAGATTTTTTAAAAATTGCGATTAATCAGGTTTTTTTGCAGATTTCTGTTTCTATGGTCTCAACTTCTTGAAACTACCCATTTGTGCATGAATGGAATCACTGATAGGTTGAGCCAAGTGAATTCTTCCCTTATCATTTTTTACCAATATAATGTAAGTGTACATACATCCATGGCTCAAATGTCCCAATTGTCGAAAATCCTGCTAGCTGACTGAGCAAAGTGATGATATCACTTATGTCCTGTTTAAAGTCACTTTTATATAAAGTTTTACACATTTTGGAAATTTCCTTTGGCTTCTTATCCTCTAGCATCTAGGACGAATGCATAATTCTCTTATACTTGTCCATATTTGCTTTATATTTGTTTGCAACCTTGTCTTTCTCAAATGGGTTAACTACAAGGTATAGAGGGATGTTGAATGTTCACGCAATCCCATCTGGAGTTAGTTCAGTATAAACTCTACCTTCCTTGACCACCAACCTTCTATCCATGTCATAGTAATGGATACATTCCAAAACTAATTTCGGTGCTTCCACAACCATCAGAAATCCGACTGCTAGGTAAGACCATTTCTTGCAATATTCTTTGCAAACATACCTACATCTTCACCAGTTACCCTTTGTTGAAATTCTTCGGTGTCGAATTGCCCTAGGTGGGGGTGTTAGATATTCTCTCGTACTTGGGCCAAATATGAGAGGCAAGCAAAGGTCCCTAAAATTCATTCGTTACCTCCTTCAATCGTTTACTCATGATTTTTGCATAGAATTAGAGAAAATACCCATGATTACCCTTTTGTGAAACTAGGTTCAAGTCAATTTATACGTTTAATCTAGGGTTTCATTATCTTCCAAATTATCCATTTTCAAGAAAAAACTGCTCTAATTCGAGTAATTGATTGTTTGAAAATGAAACTCATACTAAATACTGTCAAGCAATTTTCAATTCATGAAAAACCATTAGAAACTTACTGAAAATACGTACTTGGTTGAATTTGGAGAATGTTCAAACCTTTAAAATTGATCACCTTTTACGTCTTTACACAACCTCACCTACTAGCTAAGTTTTTGGAAGCCTCTACAACTATGGCGTTCACCAATTCTTAGCTCTACAATTCTTTCGTCGTTTGCCCAATTTTAATCTTGCTTGCTAGATCATTCTTTGCTTGCTTAATTCTTGCTTTTGTGATAAAATGAGTCAAAAGAATGCCTTATAATGTTAAAAATCACAAAAGCTACATGCAATTAATGCAAGATGTTGTGGTAGATATGCATTAATGGCGTAGAGAATAAATTTCAGTTATCCAGTTGCTTTTAGCTCCTAAAATTATCATATTTAGTTGGAGACTATTTATCCTCAATTCCCTTTATATGTGAAACAAGAATTCTTGAGTTTAAATTTGAACTCCAACATTCATATTATGCCTAACATCCTTTTGATCCTGTTGGGATTTGTTTTACCACCTTAGCCGGAAAATTGATGGTTACCAGAAGCAAAGAAATTAAATGGATGTATAAACATTCATGTTCTATATGTCAGGCTTAGTTGGAAATTCCAGCCGGTGCATGAAGTTGTATAGTTGCGGGAATTTTCAAAGGAATTGGAAAATTTATGTTTAGATAAGTTTGGGTTCACATGAAGATAAAATGTCCACTAACTCATCAGCATGACATCATCTTAGTTATGATAGCGGGGATTTTCAATGTATGTGGAAATATTCATGTTCGCATACATCCGGTTCAGTTGGACACTAGATTCTAGCTAAAAGTTAAATCCATTTTGTTGGCTTTAAGTTCCAATAGTGAAACTTTTAACAAGTTGATAGGCTTCCAAAATGTGCGGGTTTAGTAATGAAGAGAATTCTTGCTATAGTGGAGAATTTGGTTGGTATTGGACATAGTGGAAAAAACTAAGTGAACTTCATATTTAACTTTTTAAAGTTCTAGTTCATTTAGGGGTCGGATTCCTGCTAAGGATAAAACTCACATAAAGGCATTGGGTCCGGATAAAATAAAGAGACTTAAGATTTTAAAGGATATGGAGTGATCAAGTTTGGTAGTAAAAGCATCTCCCGCCATGGTGGGGAAATTGACTGGTATTGGAAATAGCGGGAAATTGATGTGAAGTAGACATTACTTTCGGTAAGATCGGAAACTCCCACTGAACAATAATTTTCGCATTTTTCAGAATCTTTACTCAATTCGAAAGGCAACTTAGGTTAATTTTGAGTGCTCTGCCCATTTGCAATGGAAAATTAAGTATTTAAGACACCCAAACCTAAGACTTAGATAATTCAAGAATTTTTGCCATTACAACCAAATTAAAAACAAAAGGAAAAGCGCGAAGTAAAAGAGGGGTCCCTCATTTTGCTAAGAGGAAAATGGGTTGTGTTGTGAGACTACACAACAAAACCGTAACAAAGATCGCACATACAAAATTGATGTAACTGCATCTTTATTGATATTAAATAATGTATACCAAAATGACAACATGAGAGCTCCCTTCCCTAACCTTCAACATGTTGGCGTTTCAATTCGCACCTCTAGAGTGTGTATTGTAAACGGCCAGCTATGCATAGATAAACTGCTCTTCAAATTTGGTGGGGAAGCTCCCTCTTTGCTGATTATGCTTTTAAAAGAAACAACTAAACTAATGGCCGATCTTTTTGTTCTCAGCTTAAGAGCACAAGGTTTATAAAACTCTCTGTGTCGTAGCTGAGATTTTCTCTGGTTTCACAAATCCAACTACAACTAAGCCTACGCTAAAACTTAAGAGCACGAGGTTTATAAAACTCTCCGTGTCGTAGCTGAGATTTTCTCTGGTTTCACAAATCCAACTACAACTAAGCCTACGCTAAAACTTAAGAGCACGAGGTTTATAAAACTCTCCGTGTCGTAGCTGAGATTTTCTCTGGTTTCACAAATCCAACTACAACTAAGCCTACGCTAAAACTATCCTATCTCCTCAATTAATTCAGAGCGAGAGGATCTAGGAGCAATTGGGAATGGCTGTATCACTTAGATAAACTATCTCTCAGAATGCATCCGAAGGCTCATTGCTCTTTCAGATTCACGCTGAAATAAAGTCTATGCAAGTAAACACTCAAACGGTAAGCCAAATCTCAGGATTCCTAAGGAGGTGAGGTGCTCTGTTTGAGGTGTAGGCTGAAATATAGATTACTAGAAACAACATTAAACAATAATCGTCATCTCTAAATTCCCAAGGAGGTGTAACACTCTAACCAAGGTGTAGATCGAAAGAAAGATTATTGAAACAACAAACATGAAAGATTTTGAGAATTTTGGATCAAAGGCACGTGGCTTTCCCGACTTATTATCTCAACTTCAATCAAAGATTACACTAGCACATCTGGGACAGAAAATTGTATGATGAAACAAACACACAATAGATGATCAAACTGGCTTTATAACATGACATTTAAACAATAATTTGAACAAGGATTTGCATGATGAAACAAACATACAATCTTGTTCTTACATAGTGTGAACCAATACTGAATAGCAATTTTGCAGGCGAAAGTGGCTCAACAATTTGTTATCACAAGCAAAAGTTAAAAATACAATGAGCAAGGTTGCTCTTATTTATAGAAGCTCAAAGGAGTAGGGAACCCTAAAATCTCCTTGAGTTAACATTAGTTCTTGCCACATGCAAGATTTATTCCTATGTCTAAATGCGGGAAACCTAACAGTTAATTGGAAAAACTACTTCAATTAACTGATTCTAAATTAAACTAGAACTCCATATGTACATAGGTGTCTCCAAAAATAGACATGCTTCATTTGGCCTAAACCTGACTTTTGACGACAATTTTACAAGGTTTAGACCATTTTAATCAAAATGCCTTATTGAAGCAAAATTTTTATTTTGGGTACAACACAACATACATGTAGGTTAGTTGACCAAGGGGTGTGTTCGTTAGAACAACTACTAACCAAAAATCTCATTAAGTGTATACTACTAGTGCCAACAAGTGTAATGTGCAAAGCAGTGAACCACGGGGACGCGTTTCCCCCCAAAATGTGACCCGTTTCGGAAAAGGGGACGTCCCGGGGACGGGGGGACGGGTACTTGGCGTCCCCCGCCGTCCTGCCACTGCCACCAAAGCGCCGCCGGAGACGGGGAGACGTCTCCACGTCTCCAAGTCTCCTGGGGAGACGTCTAGGAGTTTCTCGGGAGACTGGGAAACGCCTAGCCGTCTCCCGTGTTGAGACGCGTCTATGGACGCATAAAACAAATTTTAACTTAAAATTTTAGTTTATTTTTATTTCCTTGTTGCCCTAAGTTGGCGTGGGCCCCACCCCTTCCTCTAAAACAACACAAAACAATGTTTTCATTAAGATTTGATCATTTCAATCACATTCAAAGACTGATTTTTTTTGCAGCCAGCTGAAGAAGAAGAAAAACAGTGAAGAAGTCTGATTGAAGGGGTGAAAATAAAGATTGCAAGTGTGATAGGAGTGAGAAGGAGCAAGAAGAAGAGGAGGAAGAGGATTCTACTTCATTTTGGAGAGATTTTTCAAGCACAAGGTAGGGTTTTTGAAGTTTTTTTCAAATTTCTTGTTGTTTTTCAAGTTTTTGTTTTAAAATTTATTTTCTTAGTTTAAAGTTAAACTTGTTTTCTTTTTTTCTTATTCATCTCAAAGACTCAAATTCAGATTTGATGTTGAATCTTGAGAGCAAAATGATGAAGATGATTGAATCATTCATCATTTTGCCCTCAAGATTCAACATCAATTTTTTTATTTTAAAATTTTAATATTAAAGTTTAAACTTTAAAGTTAAAGTGTTAAACTGTTAAACTTAAAGTTAAAAGACTTAAAGTGTAAACAGCTTGCTTTTTTAATTTTTTTTCCTCAGATCCTTTCTATTTCTCAAATACTATTAGTTATTAGTTATTAGTTAATACTATTAATTCCGGGTGAGTGTTAAAACTCACTTAACCCTCTTTTATTTCAACAGTCTTTCCTCGTTAAACTGTAATCGGCACTTTTTTAAAAACTGGGCAACTTGTTAGCTCTAAAACAAACCACCGAAAACATCACACAGTCAGTGGCTTACCAAAAGGGATATTTTGAAATTGCTAAACTGGTCAACTCATTAGTTTTAAAACAAACCACCGGAAAAAAGTCACAGTCAGTGGTTTATCAGAAGGGAATATTTTAGCTGCAAAGTGGGAGCAAAGGGGTGGGCCCAATGGACAGTAACGCGGGCATGCTGGTTCCTTATGGCATGCTCGACAATCAGGACAGCTCTACAAAAGGCTGTTTCATTACCACAGGAGCTCTGGAATCAATATTGCTACAATATCAAAAACAGAATCAAACTCAACCAAAAGAAATGGGCATGGGGTCAAACCTGACATTTGTCAATGCCAAACAGTATAAAAGGATCTTGCAGCGTAGGCAGGTTAAAATTGCAAGGAAGTTAAAACGGTTGGGAAGCAAAAAATTTGTAGCTATACTTCCCAAAGTAACCTACAACACTCAAGTTGCTTCAGTGGAAAGCATACATCAAGGTAATGCGATAGCTCAGGATGAGAATAAAGTGAAGTCAAATCTGTTGGGAGCAGGGAAAGAAATACAAATCGATGCATCAATAAGGCTGGCAGAGGAATCGAGGCAGCAGGGGTCCAAGGGGTGCTTTGAGACCATCTTAAAAGAGGGAGAGGACAATCAGGACAGTCAGGGCTTATACAGCCCCATGTCAACCCCTTTAACGTGGTCCTCTGAGCTATATGTTAAGGAACTATTGGCCTTAAAAGGGAGGCTGGCCATGCTGGAAGAGAGAGCACAGGTGAAGGATAATGAGTTACAGCTGCTCTCAGTAGCCAACCAGCAATTAGTGCAAGAAAATAAGTTGTTTAGGGACCAACTAAACAACTTTCAACACATTATGGAAACAGGGCAGCGAGAGGTGTTGGCTTTAAAATCTGAATTAAGCCAAATCAAATATAAAGACAAGGTTCAAGCTGATGAAAAACAAGATTCCCATAATTCCAGAGAGTCTGCAGCAAATCTAGCAAGTAAGGAGGCCAAGGAAAAGGCACAATTGGAAAATTTAGAAGGGGTCAAATCATGGGCACAAGCGACAAAGGGGTCGATGGAGATGCAAAGAGAGGATATAAGGAAACAAATCAAGCTACAAATATGGGAGGAAAAAGAAGAGCAGAGTAGAGCAGCAAACATAATAGTTAAAGGGTTGAAAGAACATGGTGAGGGGGAAGTCACAAGCAGGCTAGTAAGGGACTTTCTTTTGGACAAACTTCAGTGGGGAGGACATATCCTTCAAGCAAACAGAATTGGAAAAGCAAATAGAGGAGAAAAGGGCAGAAATATAAGGGTAACCTTGAAGTGTGTAGAAGATAGAAACAAAATTTTAAGAAGCAAAAGGTCCCTCCAAGGCACGCCATTTTATATAGATGAGGATCTAACACCATTGCAGCTAGAGGAAAGAAGGAAAGAATGGGAGAAGGTTATAACAGCAAGAAAGGCAGGGAACGATGCTTGGTTGTACAGAGGTAAGGCCCAATTCAGGGACAACCCAAATCATAACAAATAGGAAAGCGGGGGCCCCCAGGATCACCTCTCAATGGTTAGCTGGAACTGTAGGGGCTACCCTTGGAGGAGGGGGCCTGGTTTGGGGCCCATAGCAGAGGGAAAAGATATTATTGCTCTCATGGAAACACATGAACATGAGGGCTGCAGGATACCTGAATTTGAAGGCTATAACAAAGTTTCAGTTTGGAATGAGTTAACGAAAAGTGGCAAGGGACATGGCGGGGTGACAATCTTGGTTAGGAAAGAATGTGAAAAATTCATAAAAATTGAAAAAAAAGACCCAAATAACCAATACATTTGGATGAAAGTGGCAGATGGGGAGTCTACAATTTGGATCGCAGCTTGCTATTTCGCCCCTTATGGATCTAAAGTGTACAAGAAGAGGAGCCTAGATAGAGAAGATCCATATGAAGCATTAAAAATAGACATGACAAAGTATGGTGCTACAGGCAAGATCATTTTGCTTGGAGATTTTAATGCAAGAACAGCAAATAACCAAGCTTTATGCTTTAGTAAAGAAGAGAGGCAGAATAGTAATCCGCTGTGGTTAGAGGAAGAAGAAAATCAGAGGTGGAAAAGGATATCTCAAGACTCAAAAGGTGGTGTTTCGTCTTTCGGTGCAAACTTGTTGGGGTTTTGTTGTCTTCACGATTTAATCATATGTAATGGCATAAATACATTGCCGAGGTCAGGGGCCTTCACATGTCACACTTATAATGGGCAAAGCGTGGTGGACTATGTCATTGGTTCACAAAGTATTATACCAAAGATAATTGAGGTTGAAATAGGGGGCTGCCCATTAGAGCTAAAATCTGATCATAGTCCTATTTACATTAAACTTGGAATGGAAAATGATATCCAGCCGAGAACTAGTTCGCAACCTGACAAAAGAAGGGATCTCCAAGATAAAATTCTGCTAACCCGCGAGAATCAAGACATATTTAGAAACATGCTCGAAAAACAATTAAAAGAAATAAAAAGCAGTGGCAGCCCCAACAAAAACCAAAACTTTATAAACAGCAGCAAGTTGATGTCAATCATTCACAAAGCTCTCACATCATGCAAAAGAGCTAAGGGTAGAAGAAATTAGAAGAAATTTCAAATGCAGTTTTCCAGCTAATCCATGGTATGACGAAGAGTGTAAGGCAGCTAAAAGGGGTTTGAAAATTTCCGGAAAGGAACATGCAAACAAAAAATTGTATGAGAAATTAGTAAGATTAAAAAAAGAGGAATTCATGATAATAAGAAGGAAAGAACTAATTTCTCTTGGAAGGCACAACCCGAAGGGTTTTTGGAGAGAATTGCAGCAGGCTAGAAGTACAAATGAGAATAACATCACAGACAGTCAATGGTTAGAATATGCAAAAATACTGTATGAAAGAGACCAAGAAAAAACCTTACCTCCAGCAATAAACATTAATGATAAACTTTTCACCACAAAGGATATCAAGGTTGGTATTAAAGCTTTGGCAGTGGGGAAGGCTCGGGACATCGATGGTTTACAGGCTGAATATTTGAAATGGGGTTTAGAGATCTTGGCACCGCATATCAAGAAGATTTTCAATAGGATCATTCAGCATGGGTTTCCAAAAAATTGGACAACAAGTGTGGTTATCCCTCTTCACAAGAGCGGGGATGTCAACAATCCGTCAAACTACCGCACCATAATGATTAATCCCCTTTTTGGGAAGCTCTTTGGGAGCATGGTGGAACGTAGAATCAGTTGTTGGGCTGAGAAGGAAGGTAAAAGGGCAAAAGGGCAAGCTGGGTTCAGACCAAAGCATTCTACAATTGATCATTGCATCACTCTCAGACATATGGTAGAAAAAGTTTGGGATAAACAAGGTAATGAGGTTTTTTGCTGTTTTGTTGATTTCAAAAAGGCTTTTGACACAGTCCCTAGAAGCAAACTTTGGGACAGAATGGAGCAACTTGGAATTCCGGAAAAGTATAGGGCTGCTGTTCATAGGCTTTATGATCAGGTCCACGCCAAAATCAGAACAAAGGCGGGTCTTTCAGAGTGTTTTGGGAGTGACATTGGGGTCAAGCAAGGCTGCCCTTTATCTCCCACTTTATTTGGGCTGTACATAGACAAGTTAGAAGAATGGTTAGACAAGAGGGGGGGCGATGGAGTGTTCTTAGCCACTTATGTGGTTAAATTGCTGCTATACGCAGATGATCTTACCTTAATGGCAAATTCAGAGAATGGTCTTCAAGAACATCTAAAAGCCTTAGAGTTGTTTTGTCGGGATGTAGGGATGCAAGTGAACATCAGCAAAACCAAGGTCATGATTTTTACGCTGAAAAGAGCTAAGAAACAATTGAACTTTATATTTGAGGGAAGCTCTTTGCAAGTGGTAAATGAATACAAATATTTGGGTCTCGATTTTTGCAGCAATCTCAGTTGGGAGACTTGTAGGGCAAAAAGGATTCAAGGGGGCTGGAAAGCCCTATACTTGCTTCAAAATAGATGCAGATCAGCTGAGCTATGGGACTGGAAAACAAAGAAGAAATTATTTGGGCTGCTTGTCACTCCAGTAGTATTATACGGCTGTGAAGTTTGGGGCTGCAACACTTCAGCTCTAAAATGGAGGCAAATAGAAAGATTACAAAAGCATCTAATCACCAGCAGTTTTAAAATAAAAAGTACAGTCCCGTATGAGATTGTCCTAGCTGAAGCGGGGGCTTTCCCAATGGAAATGGCAGCATTAATCCGTTTATTAGGTTATTTGAAGAGAATTGAGAATATGAGGGAACACCGGTGGCCCAAAATTGTGGTGGAAGAAAACTTAACTAGAAGGAAGAGCACGTGGATGAGGCAAAATACCAAGTGGATGGAAAAATGGGGGATAAGCATGCAAGAGTGTCCAAACACCAATGTAGAAATTAAAAGGTTTGTGAAGGAGAAAGCCAAACAAATCTTGTGGTCAAAACAACTTAGTAGAAAAAGGGAATATTATGTTTTGCACTTTAACCACACTTGTGATCACGGGCAAAAGTATTACGTGGGGGCAGATATAGAGTGGAAGGCTAAAATGTTGATAGCCCAGCTGAGAACTAGCTCTCATCGTTTGAGATGTGAAACGGGGAGATGGACAACACCCAAGGAGGCATGGGCTGATAGGATTTGTTGTTTCTGCTCTTCGGGTTTGGTGGAAACAGAATGGCATTACATCATGCAGTGTAAAGCGTACGAGGACATTAGGTGTAGTTACTTGGATCTGTTTAAAGTCAAATCGTTAGAGGATTTGTTCGAAGAGGAAAAGATCGTTGAAACGGCAGGTTACTTGATCAAAATACACAGCAGAAGAAACAAAATTAGTAAAGAGTTAAAGGGAAACATAAGTACTCGGTGAGGTCGGCGGGTGCTCGGTTTGTATCAATTTGTGGTTTCAGTTCTGTTTTGGGGTCCCATAGGCCAGCTGGTCTCGTGGACGTAATTAAAAGCATTCATTCATTCATTCATATTGCTTATAGAGCTTGCTTTTTTTTCCTCATATCCTTTCTATTTCTCAAATCCTTTTTATTTTCTAATTTCTATTTGCAAACTGCAAAGTAAAATTTCAAATTTGTTAACTTATTTCAATTTTCATTGTTCAATGTTCATTGTTTCAATTTGTTAAAGTAGGCTGATTTTATTTTAATTTTGTGAATGCAGTGTCACTTTCACGATGAGCACCGAAGACATGAGTGGGGATGACATGGAAATTCACTCTCATAGTGAACATGATTCAGATTTTGAACCTGAGAATGAGGGGGATGACCATGGGGCTGATCCTGCAGCCCAATCTAGTTCCTTGGCGAGTGCAGCAGCTAGTACAGGTTGCCCTTCAGAAACCTTGGCAGAGTTTGCTAGGGGTCATTTTGATCCAAAGTCTCCTCTGAAACAGTTTGCTACAAGAATACAAAGCACATCAAGTTCAGGTGGGGGAACAAGGAAGTGGAAGTGCAACATTTGTCATATGGAATGGTTTGGTAGCATGACTCGAGTGAATGCACACTTTCTTTTTTGGACAGGAAAAGGTGTGGAGCCTTGTAAGTTTTTGAAGGAGGCTAAAAATATAAAGTATAGAATGGAGTTTAACAAGCTTTGGGGCATTCCAGAGGACACAAATATTTCAGTCCCTACTACTTTGACTGGTAGGGCAGCCCTTCAGCAAATCCAGCATGCATCAGTGCCACATACTTTTCAGACGGGAGGAATGATGTTTGGAACTTCATCCACTTCCACTTCTAGTGTCGCTAGGGGGACAGCCACAGGGAAACGCAAGTTGCAGACATCACAAAGTAACCCCATAGCTAATATGTTTAATGTGCAGTTGAGAGATGAGATAGATGAATCCATTGGCAAGTTCTTTTTTGCCAATGGAATTCCATTTCATGTTACACGGTCTCCTTATTATAGGGAGATGATGGCTATGGTGGCTAAGGGAGGAACATCATATGTGCCACCAGGTGAGACAAAAATGAGGACCTCGATCTTGGATAAGTGCTATTCCAAGATCGATATTTTGATGGAGAAGATGAAGGCATGTTGGGTGGCATCTGGGTGCAGTATAGTTATGGATGGGTGGACGGACATTAGCCATCGTCCACTCATCAACATCATGGTCACATGTGCAGAGGGCCCATACTTCCTTAGAGCAGTTGATTGTACAGGGCATCGCAAAGATGCTGATTTTCAGTTTCATCTCCTCAGGGAGGCTATTGAGGAGGTTGGGCCACAAAATGTGGTCCAAGTAATCACAGATGCAGCCCATGTGTGTAAAGCAGCAGGGAAACTCATTGAGGCAGCCTATAGACATATTTGGTGGACCCCATGTTGTGTGCATGCCATGAACAATGCACTCAAGGACATGGGGAAGATTGATTGGATTAGAGGAGTGGTCACTGATGCGAGAGATGTGCAGATGTTTATCTGCAACCACCACACTTCCCATGCACTCTTCAGGACCTTCGCGAAGAAGGAGTTCTTGAAACCGGTGGAGACCCGATATGCATCATATTTCATTCTCTTGGAGAGAATGATTGAGTTGCAAGAGGCATTGCAAGTCATGGTTATGACTAATGAGTGGAATAGGTGGGCCGAGGCCAAGACAGCACAGGGGAGAAGGGTGAAGGAGATAGTGAAGAGTGATGTGTTTTGGACTGATGCGAAATACATTGTCTCCATCATTTCTCCAGTATTCCAGGTTATCAGATATGGGGATGGGGATGCACCTAACCTTGGAGAGGTGTATGAGTGCATTGACTCTATGCTTGACCAGATGAGGGCTGCTGTGCAAGTGAAGGACCCCTCTCTAGCATTCTACAATGAGCACATCCGGCCAATCATTCAGCGCAGATGGGACAAGTTGAACACTCCTTTGCATATGGCTGCCTTTGCCTTGAATCCTAAGTGGTACATGGCTAGACCAGGTAGAGTGACACCGATTCAGGATGATGAGGTGAAGGCAGGTTTCTTTAGGTGCATAGAGAAGATGTATGATTCTACAGATGCCAGCACAATTCGCACTGAGTGGACCAGATTTGCCACTCTTAGAGGCTATTCAGATGCAGCAAAGGTGGATATAGTTTCTATGGCACAGGAGGACCCACTTTTGTGGTGGAATTGTCATGGTTCGAAATCTTTGACCACCACTCTAGCTATTCGTCTGCTATCCCAGGTTTCCAGTTCTTCAGCTGCTGAGAGGAACTGGTCTACATATAGCTTCATCCACTCTCTTAAGAGGAACAGACTTACCTCTAAGAGAGCAGAGAAGCTTGTGGCTGTACACAGTGCTTTGCATCTCATGGACCGCAAGACAATTGTGTACAAGGAGAGTCCAGCAGCACGATGGGATGTGGAGCCAGAGGAGCCTTCACAGATTGATGAGGATGATCCTACCACTTCAGATGCAGGGCTGGTTGGTGTGAGCTTGAGGGATCTTGACCATGTGGAGTCCAGCAGTTCCAGTGATGGGGAGTTTGGAGATGATTAGAGGCCTCCATTCACTACATTTTGAGTTTCGACATTTTGGCATTTTGTCTTTTCAGTTTTCATTTTGTAATGCTACTTATTGTAATGAACTAATGATGAATCATGTAATCAATTAATCATCTTTATAGACTTTGTCATATCATCAATGTTATTCATATTTGGGCCTTTGGCGATATAATAGAAATCTCCAATTTGACAATTCAAATATCTTCGTATTTAGATTTAGTATTTCAAATTTTGCCATGTTATAAATTTACTAATTTCCTATAGTTTCATTTGAAATGTAATTCTTATACTGCTATACTATTATACATCTTTTCAAAACTAGTTTTTCAAGTACTATAAGTATATGTATAACTATATCAGCGCCACCCCCCCGCCGTCTCCCTGCCGTCCCCCCGCCGTCTCCCTGCCGTCCCCAAACTAAGGCCCTTTGTCCCCCCGTCTCCGAAACGTGTTTCCCCGTCCCCCCGTTTCCCCGTCCCCCAGGCCCGTGGAACACTGGTGCAAAGGCATATTCAACCTTACATAACTAATTACAAAATAGTTGATTGCATCTACCTGCCTCTCTAACCAAGTTAGCTTCCTTTCTGACAACAAACTTGAGTATGGTAACTCAATTGTTGAAGTGCTATCAGGGGTTACGTAGGACAAGGAAGATATTCCCGATTGCATTGGAACTGAAGTAAAGAGTACTAAGGGGCTGAAGTAGATGGTCCTGCTAATGCTCTTGCTAAGCTAGACCTTGAAGATCCTTTTGTACCAATATTGATTTGACCTTTGCTCAAAGGGCTTGTACCTCCTACTTGGGTAGTGTTCTTTCTTTGCTTGCAAGTGTGTGATTACCATTACTTCTTCATTTTCCTTTTCATTCATGTTGTGCTCTTCTTCTCACATCATTACATCATCTACAACTGCTTTCTTGTTGTTGTGCTCTTCTTCTCACATCATTACATCATCTACAACTACTTTCTTGTTTTGTGCCTAGATTTGCTTTTCTTCTTTCTTTTGGAACTTGACCTAGTGAAGCGGAGACACATTTGTCCATCTGAAAATTGTAGGCCATAAGTGGCCAGAATCAGTGCTAGGCTTCATACTTTCACCAAGTTTAGACTGAGAATATACCTCACCAAGAAGAAAACCTACAGCATCTTGAGATATATGTAAGCCCTTATTCTTTAGGGAATGATAGTTATGTATTCTACTCAACAACAACTCACCTCACTTGTACATTTCTCCCCAACCTAGGTACCTGATTGGAATGTGAGCCTTACTTTACACTCCAGGAGTGATGGATGGGAAAGGAGAATTGGCAGCAGTAGACTTGCAACAGTGGAGAGTCACCATCTTATTGTAATACAATTCAGGGTAATGGAGGGCTTCTAGCAGGGGGTGACTATTGGTGTACGTTTTATCATCCACCGAACACACAGAATAAAATGTCCAAAGACACCTTATCCTCTCTTGAAAAACCACTGCGTATGCTAAGATTGCGAGAAGATCATATGGCGATTCCAAGGCTTCTTTTGTCAGGTCTTGACGTGTGGATAAGCTCAATGGGCGTTGTGATATGCTGGCAATACACAAAGGGACTTACGCTAGGCAATTTCTTCACAAGTTTAGGACTTAGACGGATTTAATTGAAGATTTTCTGTGTGGTTGTTAAGGAGTTTATTGAACATTACTTGTGATAAAGAGATGAAGTAGTCTGAATTGGAATTGTATAAAGTGAATATCATCTGAAGTAAAATAAGACAGTTTTTGAAAGAAGAACTTGTTCCAAAGTTCATGCAGAAGCAAAGAGAAATACATGCAGATCGAAGCAGAGCTTTGTGAAGATATATTTACATGTTGAGCAGATTTATGAAGAGAAGTGACTTGTGAAGGTAATTCAAAGACAGTCCAAGAGGAGTTTGTGCAAATTTGTATGAGGAGAATAAAAGAGGCAGATCTGTAAAGTAAATCCATCTTATACTGATTTATATAGACATCATTCAAGAAAGATAAAGTCAAGTGGAATATAATGCAGATTTGGTGAAGTAGATGGCATTATCATGAAGTAAATTTTTTATGTGAAAAGGAAAGTTGTGAACAAGACATTTTGATATCATTCAAGGAGGATAATTTCAAGAAGAGTGTAAAGTCCATCATCCATTGAAGAAGCAACATTGAAGATGGAACACAATTCATTCAAATTATAATCTTTGCTAAGTAGGTGCTTGGCAAGTAGGGGTTGGTGCACCTTGTAGGTTGGTGCCTACTAAATCAGCTAAATCAGCATTAGGAGTTGAAGCTCCTTGTAGGTTGGTGCCTACTAAATCAGGATTAAGGGTTGGTGCTCTTTGTAGGTTGGTGCCTACTAAACTACTTATTTGGTGATTCAAGTAGGTTGGTGCCTACATTCATTGTAAAAGTTTATATAATTCATAAAGTACATTGTTTGTACCGTGGTTTTCTCCCGTAAGGGTTTCCACGTAAAATCTTGGTGTCAACTTGTTCATATTGAGATACTCTTGCATAGTTGATTTGTATTAAAGTTTGAAGTTGATAAGAGTTGAGAGGGAAAAAGTTAGTTGATATACTGATTCACCCCCCCCTCTCAGTATATCTTTGTGCTCTTCAGTTTAGCCCCTTGAAAACTTGGGCGCCCTTCTTTACCTGGGGTGCTCAAACCTTCCAGACTTAGTCAAATTTCATTTGATTTTCTTCAGAGTTTGAAACCTTCTTTATGTATCTTTGACTTCAATCTGAATTTGCCGGAAGACGACCAGTCGGATGATTTGACGGAGACAGGCATGACGAAGCTGACTGAATACTGAAGAGATTAGGCGTATTTTCAAACCCTAACAGCTGGATCAGGTGCCTCAAAAAGTTGGGCGCCCTTCTTTACCAGGGGCGCCCACTTTACCCAGACTTAGTCAAATTTTAATAATCTTCATTCTTTTTCATTTTGACATCAGTTTGGACACCTCATGTTCAGTGTTGAATTCTGGATGGCTGGACGATCCGTTGACTGCATCGCTGGACTCGCTGCGGAGCTAGTAGAGAACTGAGCAACTTTGATTGGAGATGTAAACCCTAATTTTAACATTTGGTGCCCTAAAAAATGGGCGCCTTTCTCTACCTGGGGCGCTCAAACTTGCCAGTGTTAGAAATTTTTTATCATTTTTCAACTTCTTCGTTCTTCGAGCTTGTCCACCAACTTGCCTTTAGTCGAATGCTTTGAACGTTGAATCTGACA
This sequence comes from Sequoia sempervirens, assembly GCA_007258455.2. Classification (NCBI taxonomy): domain Eukaryota; kingdom Viridiplantae; phylum Streptophyta; class Pinopsida; order Cupressales; family Cupressaceae; genus Sequoia; species Sequoia sempervirens. The sequence goes on along the minus strand of VDFB02000013.1, from coordinate 9,731,106 downwards.
CCTGGCAGCTGAATGACCTCCATTAATGACCTAGGAGCTCCTGGTATGCTTCTGATAAAAATAGACCCACTAGGGCAAAACTGATTATTTTGAGATTCCGAATGCACTAGCCTGATATAGACGTGTTTTAAACCAATCAAAATCAGTTTGGACCCTAACGGACCAACTTTTTATTTTTAGAAAGTTTTGCCAGTATCCATTTTCAAAAAAACCCAGAAAAACCCAAAAAACGTTACTAATTTTAGAAAATTTCTAAAAATAGCAGTTTTCCTAGAATTTAGGGATGAAAAACTGAGATCTGGGTTTTGTAGGTTAAGCTGTTCTGAGCAGACCCAGATCGTCTGTTTTTGAAAATTTTGTGTTTTAACCCCTCATGCAAGACATGTACACCCAAATTTTGACCTTTTTGACTGATTTAACAAGACTTTTACTCATTTCTTCAAAATGTCTAAGTGTAACAAAAATTTTAATTTTGGGGTACAACAAATTGCATGCTTTTTGGTTGATTTTTCATTGATTTTCTCATTTTCGAGGTCTGATTTTCATGATTTTTCAATTGCCTTTTACTTGCTTTTTAGTTGATTTTCTGATTTTCACATTGATTTTCCCAGATTTTTGCATGCCTTTTCCATGCTTTTCTTGATTTTTCGATTTTTTGGCTTGATTTTTAATTCAAAAAATGGAAATGTTGACTCCTTGACCAGGGTTGACTTTCTAAAAATAGAAAAAGCAAAATCCCTAAAAAATAGGGATCCTAGATTGGTCCAAAAATGCCAAAAATGAAAAAAGCAAAAAAGCAAAAATCCCTAAAAAATAGGAAGTGTCAGAATTGACTCAAAGCACAGGCGATCCTCGTCTTCCGGACCTTCTGAGCACTTCCGTGACGTTTAGGCACTGTTTCAGGTTTGAATTCTCTACTTGGCTCGGATGATTTCTTGAAAACTCTTAACTCCTCATTGTAAAAGAAAAATGGTGATAAGCAGTTGCGATGCCAAGGCAAAAAGCGAAAATAGGGGGTCCCCATTTGCAATGGGGCAATGTGTGAAAAGGTCACAACAGTGACCAGAATGAATAGGTGGAAAATTCTAACTTAGTGTAGAATATAATCTTGGAGACAGTAGGCAGTTTGGAGAACACAAGAGATTAGGGAATGTAGTTGGGAATTAAATTTCCTCCAATGAAACTATTTTTGAAGCTTCAGAAGCCAGCTCTTCAATCTCAGATTTGGCTGATAGTCCTCTTCCAGCTTCTTGGTATGGTGGAGTTTTCTTTAGGGATTTAAAGCTTTAATAAAGAGGAGGGTTCAAGACATGATTACAGATGTATCAAGTATTTGTGAGAGGCTTGAAAATTCCCAGCCCAATATGCCTTACACTCCTTTTACTGCTCTTGGTGCTGATGATATGGATGCTTTCAAGGGATCTGATTTACCAATTTGAATGATGCCTTGTTTATTTATACTTTGAGGGTGCTTGTTATGTATCTAAGAATTTGTAGTACCATATTTCGTAACTGTTGGTTCTCCTTGCAAGGACAGTACTGTTTGTTGTGATTGTCTGCTATCTTTTTTGGTTTTCAGCTTGGTTGGATAGGTTGATTCTTGGAGAAATCATTTCCTTGGTTGAAGCTGGTCTTATGCTGATTTTGATGTAGACTGTTAAGATGCTCTGTATTTGTGCTCTCTTTACCCCAAGTTAAATAAAATATGTCATTATTGTCCTAAAGAAATCTTGTTGATCATACTTTATATTTGGATTGAAACCCATTAGCGAAATAAAGTAAGCTAGCGATATAGAACTCTTCCAATGCACATCCCTTCATGTCAGTCCCTATAAGGCCGTGGCATTGGAGCTTCCATTGTACATACCCTGGATGTTAAAATTGGATTCATAAATATTAAATAGGCAAATAGAATATTTGTTAGAAGTGCTAGAATGGGTTTCATTAGAAAGCACATGTTGAATTGCTGCAGATGTGTGATAAATATTCGTGTGAGTGCCAGCATGGGGTTCATTATAAAATGCATGACTGATTCTGTAGTTTCACACAGGCAAAATACATGCCATTTTCTTCAAAAGCACAATTGAAGTTACGTCAGATTTGAGTTATTGCTCTTAGGGTAATTCAAGCTCTTTTTAAAATTGTATTCATGCCTGCCTATGTATACAGCACAGAAGTTTGGAGTTATTGTGTGAAAGGGGATGCTCAAAAGCTACTGTCATATGATGTAAATTGTGAACTGGATCTCCTTATTTTCAAGACTCCTAGTATTCATTGATTTATTAGTTGGTTTGGAATAAATAAATTTATGCTTCTAATTATTTTGTAGACAACTGCTAATTCTAACACTGTTGCTTGTTACAAAATTCTATATAATAGTTTTCTATATCATTTTCATAGAATAACTTTTGGGATCCCTTTTGTTGTCTCTTTTCTTGTGGATGCTAGATTCTAGATCCAGGTTGTCAATTCTAGTTAATGAAGTATTTCATTTTTCCTAGATGGTGTTATAACATTGATGTGCTTGCCAAATAAAAGATTATCAATATTATTCTGATGAAAATGGATGGTATTGATACAGCTAAAATTATGCCTGTGGTGAAAAAACAACATTTGTTGTTGTGTACGCTTCTGATATGCAATGCTCTTGCTATGGAGGTACCTTGGACTTTTGCAGAATATTCTTAAGTTCTGTTGTTTTTGTATATCACCCACAATACACACAAAGTGACATGCTGACAGGCCCAGTCAAGAACTGAGTTAAAAAATACACATTATGGTCTTGTTGGGCAGGCACTTCCTATTTTCTTGGATGGCTTAGTGTCACCATGGGGTGCTATTTTAATATCTGTTACTCTGATACTCTTATTTGGAGAGGTAAGGTGATTTGACTACATCATTTTCAAATTATCTTATTTTTTAATTATGCGGATTTTAATCTTTTTACATTACCTTCAACAGGTTATGTGCCATTGTACTTTATTACAATGTGTAAGCATGTGAGACTAATGTCAAGTGGGTAACTTGTGATTTGTGAATAAATAGCTAAGATTTCCTTTTATTGAGCAGATTATACCTCAATCCGTTTGTTCTCGATATGGTTTAGCAGTTGGTGCTACACTGGCACCTGTGGTTTGTGTGCTTGTTTGGATCTGTTTTCCAGTTGCATGGCCAATAAGTAAGGTGTTGTGTTAATCCTTTTCTTTGTATTAGCAAAACATTTTAGCTACTCTTATTTTAACTTTTAATTGAATCAGAAACATCGACATCTAGAAATTTTTTTGTTCATTCAATGAAGTAGGTTTCTTCTCTATAAGCTAAAATGTTATTTTAAGTTCCCAAGAGTGTTTTTCTTTCACCTACTAATTTTATATTTGACAATAATGGTGTAGCTCTTGGATTTGTTGTTGGGCAAAGGACATGATGCTCTCTTTCGCAGAGCTGAGTTGAAAACATTGGTGAATTTGCATGGAAATGAGGTATTGGTCATTAACCTATAACTCATTGATTGGCATATTTCTTCCTAATTGCTTAATTTATCCATAAGATGAAAATTCGATAGTGTCTCATGTTTGTCTTGTTCAAGAAATTGAATGTATAGAAGAAGCCCACATGTAAGCAAGGTCATTGGCATGTTATCTTTTGGCTTGCTTTTTTAAATTTTTTTAATAAAACACAATGTTGCATTGTTACAATTATCAATTGCAAAATTCTTAATGGTGTTCACAATCTCTATTCTCAAAATTTATGTTGTAACTTGTAATGGAATTAAGCTTTTTTATGAAAACTCAATCCTAAACCTTAGAAAATAGTTAGGAAAAATGGTTTTGTAGTTTAATACAAAAGGACGCCTTGTAACCCAATAAGATCATTGAGTACTGTATCTCTCTTTATTTGATATCCCCTTTCTAATCTATTTAATTTTGGGTCACTTTCCTACTTTGGGTTGGATTTTGGAGTTTCGCATTCTAGCATACCTTTCTTTCATTCCTTGCACTTTCTCGATCCTTTGTCTTTGATAGAATTTTGGGTTTCCATTTCCCTCATTGCAATGGTAATGGGTATGTAGTATTGTTGTGACCTTTTTCACACCTCGCCCCATTTCAAATGGGGACCCCCTAATTTTGGCTTTGCTTTTGGTTTGATTTTGGTTTGTTTTTGCTGTTGTCTCTCTCTCGCTTTGTCTATCTAGGGATGTACCCGTCTTTGATCGTAAATTGGGTTTTTGGCCGAGTCTAGAAATTAGGGTTTGATTCCTTCATGCCAATTTGAATTCAACGAAGTGAATTAATTGAAAATTGAACTTAACATTGTTGTCAGTGTGCTTCCGGCAGGCTCTCAGCAGAAATTTCATCGTATTCTGAGGTACTTACTATTTTTAGTAAGTGTGAAATTGCAAGCAGTCTGTCTGCATTTCTGAGATTCCGACAGTCACATGGCATTCAGGACGCATCAGGCCACTCGTATGCAAAATTTGAGCAAAAACAGGCAACTTACTATTTTTAGCAATTCAGCTTCCGAGACAAATTTCAGGGTTCAGATGCAGAGTTTTTCTTTGCATGTTGGCATATTCCTTCTGGGTTTTTCGAGACCTTCGCAATGATATAACATGCAAAACGAGACGACAACTATCAGAATGCAGTCTTCCGAGGCTAGTTTTAGGGTTTGCATGTCAAGGTTTCTTTTGCATGTTGGATGATTCCTGATGGGTTTTTCGAGAGCTTCGCGATGGTGTGACATGCAAATGAAGATAACCACTCAGTAAGGAACTTACTATTTTTAGCAAGTGCGTCCCGGCAGCCGCTTCCCAGCAGTTCAGAATCACGAGCTGATCGCAATGCAACAGAAACGAAGACAAACGGAGATTATTTGATATGCATGCGGAGCAAATTAGGGTTTCCAACTTCGGAGCCTGAAAAGAAGGGCAAAAAGTTAGAATTTTCGAAAACCGGTGTAAACCACTGTGATCAGCATCCTTCAGGCTATCTGCTGGTAAAATTTCAAGTCGAACGGAGCACTTACTATTTATAGTAAGTCAATTTGGAAACTGGCTAAAAATAGTAAATCAACTGCATGCGTTGATGTTGACAATAAGGTCACGTGGTGAGGAGCGCCTCATTCAAATTTCAAGTCGATCGGAGCAATGGAACTATCAGAAACAAGCAGTTACTATTTATCGTAAATCACCACCAAGAATGGGCTAAAAATAGTAGGGTGATTAAAAATAGCAGTGTCAACAGGGTAACAAGGTCGTGAGGATGCAGTGTTTAAAATTTCAAATCGTTCTGAGCTTCAGAAGTGCAAGAATTAAAAGGCTTACTATAAATAGCAGGACTTTGTGAAGTTGGCAGAAGTCAGGAAAAAGGACTAAGTCTGGAGTTCATTCTTCACGACCATCAAAATGCGCCCACTTCAGCTGGAGGCCTTGAAAAATACGAAATGTTGAACTTCCTGCTCCCCAGGCAAAATGCTCCCTCAAGCACAAATAGCATTCAAAAATTTTCTAAGTGTAAAAAAAATCCACCTCCCAGGCTAAAATGCGCCCATGAAACAGGAAGTCAATGAAAGTCAACAAAGTTTATCCAGCACCCATAGCAAAATGCGCCCACCTTGAAGGAGGAAAGCTGGAAATTTTTCTAAGTATTAAACTCGTCCTCCTCACCCCTCCAAATGCGCCCATCCTCTTCAAGGGGTGAAATGCGCCAATTCTAAGAAGGTCAAACGGAGTCAAACAAGCTCATCCTCCTCCATAGGCAAAATGCGCCCAAATGCATGCATGTCAAGACAAAAGGTGGAAGATGAGGAGTCACTAGCTAGGGCGTTGGAATGTTTCATCCTTCATGCATGCCTAAATGCGCCTAAAAGAGGCCATGTGAAGACAAAAAGAAAGAATCTCAAGCTAGTCAAAGGAGGATTAAAGGCGTTACAAGTTCATCCTCCACCTCATATGAGATGCGCCCATCCTCTTGGACATGTCATATGCGCCCATGTAAGCTAAGAAGAAGACAAGAATGGTTGACTTTCTTCCCCTTCCTTTGAATGCGCCCAAGGTGAATATTGCTATGGCGTTGAAATAAGAATATCCTCTTCTAAGTAGGAAATGCGCCCAAGGTAATAAGTGAGGGTGGTAAAATATGGGCATGGTGAAAGTCTTCCTCCATGTGCTAGATGTGCCAAGGCCCAAGGTGGTGAAAATATAGTTAGGGCGTTGAAATTTAATATTCTCCTTCAAGTGTCATTTGCGCCTAGGGTGGTAAAGTGTTGGAGAATTTTTCTAAGGCATGTGAGGTGGTGAAGGATGAGTGTTGTGCGTGGTTTTTTTTTTATTTTCCTCAAAAGTGCTATGCGCTAAGGGTGGTAAAGTGAAATGTGGGATGATATGAGAATTTTCTAAGGCGTTGGAGTTTTAAGTAAATTGCCTTTCAAATGTGAAGTGAAATGCAAAGTGGCAGATGAAAAATAAAATATGCTAAGCACCCTCAGGAAGATTTTCTAAGAGAAGTTGATGAATTTTCTCATCACAGGCAAGATGATCGAAGTTGGGTAAAGAAAATTTCTAAGGAAATTTTTTTCAAAATGCTAAGTGATACAAAAATTTTCTAAGGCACAAATATTTTCTCCCTTAGAAAAACGCCTAAGTCTGGAGAGGTGATGGAATTTTCCTGAGGCGTGAGCAGAGTTGCCGGAGGTGAAGTCGGTGAATGCCAGCTCCACAGGATTGATAAAAAATTTCCAAGTCAGAGCAAAATTCTCAGAGGGGACCGAAGAACGAGAATAAATTTGATGAAAGAATATTTTCTAAGGTTCAAAATTCGAGAAAATTAAATGAACCCGTTCGTTGGGTACCCATGGATTCCACGCATTCTGAAAGAAATTTTCTTCTGGGTATTGAAGATTATCGATGGGGAGTTGATTTTAAAGTCTTCCATGCTTCGCTGCGGCCTTCAAGATGAAGATTTTTGATGGGCACTGGATTGATGAGTTTTCCTAAGGGAAATTTGAAAAAATTTCTAAGGCAGATGTGAAGAAAATGTGTTTTCAAGGTGAGATCCTCCAGGCGATGAATTTGAAAGGAATTGCCTAGGTGAATTTGCTCAAGTTCTTCGTGAAGATAGTTTTCTTGAGCCAGAGATGAATAAAATCAAGGTTGTCAGAGCTCTAGCAGGTGAAACGAGTTTCTTGAAGATGCAGTTGAAGATGATGCGCCCTTGAGGAAGATGGGTTGAAAATTTAGCTAAGGCATGAAGAATCATGAAGAAGGCAAAAGTTGGCTAGTAGAGGCGATGAACGCTTGGAAGTCGAAACATGAAAATCAGGTAAGTAAGTTAAGATCATATTATGAAGTGTTCTAATACTCTTCTCCTCGCTTGTTTTGCAGGAGGAATGTCGAGGCCAAAGCACGATAACTTGAAGTGGTGAATCACGATGATATTACAACCTTCGGAGGAAGATAAAGTTATAAGTTTCACATGAAGGAAGAAAAGGTGCAAGAAATTAGCTAAGTGTTATCTCAAGTGACAAAGAAGTTAAAGAGCAACGTCAAGAAATTAGATCAAGGACAATGTGAACGCGTCTACAAGCGGAATCTTCTAGAAGACTGATTGTGGGCATTTATTGCCTTTGCTATTTTTGGGAGTGAGTGGGAATCTTTGATTCATTTAATGTACCACTCCCTTTTCTGGCAGTTATTAGGGTTAGGGCTGAGGTGGCACGATTTTAGCCACTCTATTGTAACCCTAGCCGTCTTTTGGGACTTGGCTAGCTATATAAAGGGGGAGTCCCCCTGATTTGTAACTCAGTAGACAGTAGAGAAGATCAGAGTAGAAGTTAGAATAGAGAGACAACTTAGAAGTAGCTTAGTATAGATTGATAGTGTAGTTTGAAGAAGAGGGAAAGTTTTCCCTTTGAAAACTTTGTAAGAAATTGTTGTGAACACTCTCTCAATAAAAGAGTTTTTCATTGATGGTGAATTTCGTCTTTGTTGTGAGTAGCTAGCAAGGTTTCTTCGTCCTTCCGATTCAAGTGGTAGAGTAAAATAGTTCTAAGTAGTATAATTTTTATTCTATGCAAGTAGTTGTTAACTGTGGAATGTGGTGTTTGATCTAAGCAACTTCGTCTATCCATACCACTAGTGTATTTGCTGATGGTGAATGCGCCTTGTGTGGTCAACTGGAAACGTTTGGGCCTAACTTCAACCACAGTTTGAATAATGGTATGTGTCGTTGTGATGGTATCTTTATGTCAAGTGGTGGTTTGAACATCTTTAGTCATCTCCCTTGAAGATTGCACCGACTCCGTGGAAGCTGTCCGATGCGAGGCAAAGCGAAGTCCGGTTAGAAGTTTGTTGAAGTTGAGCTCCATATCCCACACCCTAAAGTAGATTAGAATCTCCTTAACCCTGCAACCCATTTAAATTCAGTACTTTCTGATTAGAATAGGAAACCCGCGCTTTATAGACATCTTTCAAGCATTTGAATTCCTTTCTCCGCTGCCGAACAATTCCGTAAGTCCCCTTGAAATACCAACAAATCACATCAAGCCAAACTGAGCCTATTCGCATTAAAAGAACCTTGGAGTTGAACGCACAAACTTTCTTGCAATCTTAGCGTGCGGAATACTTTGATCAAGAGAGAATAGGGAAGCCGTTGGCAACTTTATTCTGCGTTGGTGCGGTCACGAAAAAGACGTCAACAGAATTGGCGCTAGAAGGAGGGCGAGCTTCGAATTGTTCCAGAGGCTGGAAGGAACCAGTATGAGCTTTGAAGTTCCAAATCGGAGATATGTTAGATCTCTCTTATGTCGAAAAATCCAAAAAAAGTGAAAAGTTGAAAAATTCAAAAAATAAAAAAAATGGAAAATCCAAAAAGAGATTTCTCAGTGGATGGGCATATTTCTTGCTGTCAAGACAACCTTGTGGATATTGCTCAGATTCATGAAAGATTGAATGCACAGCTGTGGCCTGAAAATTTGTCCAAGTTTGCTTTGCCAGGAAGATGTCGAATTCATGAGACCTCCCAACATGAAGAAATCAGTTGCTTAACATTCCTCTCAAGGATAGAGCTTGTTCTCCAAGAAAAAAATTTCTTTTGGGATGTTCCCAAGCCAGGAGTATTGGATGTAGAACCTGATGATTATAGCCTTCCAGAAGTGGTGAATGAGGCTTTCGCAAGATTCATACTTAGGATCCAAGGTCAATTGGAACTTGGCAATGATCCCTTGAAAGGTGTTTTGCTCCCTCGTTGGTGTCGGATTCACAACGCACCTCATCCAGAGTTCACTTGCACAACATGTGAACTAGCCATCAACTTTGCCAGAAGTCGCCTCGGATTACCAGTGCTACCATATGGATTATTCAAAGACAAAAGATGGATTGAATATGCCACACAAACGTTTTTAGCACCAAATGAAGAATGTACTTCTACACCATCCTACAACAAGGAGAATAAGTCACTAGAGGACGCGATCGAGCTCAGAGAGCAAGCAGATGAAGATTGTTCCTACATCATGTTAGAACAAGAGGCTATTGGAGCAAGGATCAAAGAAGCCGTGAGATATATCCAAGGAAGAGAAACCACCCAAGGCAACTGTCAGCACATGGGAGTGAATGAATGCACTAGATTGCGAGTTGTTGAAGATCATCAAGAACCAAGAACAAAGGACTTAGCTCAAAGTAGAGATGATATGAAAGATTCGTTCACTCGAGGAGGAGAATGTGAAGAAGGAAGCGGTTCTAATACGCTTCAAGAAAGGATGCTACTCGATGAAAAAGTTCAATCATGCATGAGTGAGATGGAAGAAATGGTAAGCAGCTTAAGGCAAGATGATGTGTTTGACGATCAATGGGCTACCAAGATGGAGGCAAAATATGAAAGGCACTTCGCATCGGCACTTGATCCATTATTCACAGTCATGGAGGAGTTGCTTGATGAAATTGAAACAAATGAAATACTGCTTGATAAAGAGATGGAAAGTGAAGAGCAATTCGGGTTGGGGCTTGAGCCATTGTTAGGTATTCAGAAGGAGCCAGCGCATGAAGTGATCCAAGCTTCCAAATGCCCTCTTGAGTTGATTTCCCGCCCCACTCCTTCCATTCTGAATCATCTCCACCTTTTAGATGCGAGAGGTATGGTTCACCATCAACTTCGGCCTCTTGATGAAGCAATGGGCGGCAGGCAAGAATTCATGCTAGCGAATGAAGACCACCAGGTTATATCTTTCCTTACTATTGGCTACAAAGAATATCATTTTGATTATGGAGATCTAGGAAAGACGACTTGTTTATGGATTAACCATGGTCCGGATGAGTTGCCTCAATTGCTAATCTTTCCTGAAGTTTTGCCTAAATTTCAGATTTGTTCTTTGAGAGAATATTTTTCTGAGTTTTAAGACAAGTTTGCAGAGCTTCGCACTATGACTATTACTTTGCTGTTACTGAACATCCTGAGAAATCATGCTAGGAGTTGTATGTACTTAGGTCTTTTGATTGTTGTTCGCTTAAAATTTTTGTTTTTGTTTAGCTTAGTTGTCTTGCTTTCATAGTTTAGTTGTTGCTTTCAATAAAAGGGGATCCCATTTGTAAAGGGGGTGTTGTGTTCGCCGAGGCCCAACACAATGTTGGTCCATTTCTTAGATAATTATTCAGGAAGTGCTTTAGTTTCCAAGGTTTTTCTTTCAAGTCTTATCATTTGGTTAGGATTTGTACTTGACTCGGAAGGGAATCATCTATTGTGTCTTGACACCAAGTCTCACGGTTACTATATTTTACACATGATTAATTGCTCTAAGTCACTGAGGTTTCTTAGGAGAAGTCATGGCAAGTGAAAATCTTACGTCTTGCTTCAGCGCCACTGCAATTCTCAGACCCATTGGAGGCTTCATTGCTTGCCAGCCAATCGAGGAATTGACGGACAATCAAAAGAAAAAGAAAATATGCTTAAAAGAAACATCTGAAAAACAAGAAAATGAGAAAAATAGAAAGAAATATTATGAAATATTGGTTTTGGGAACATACGAGTAACTCCACCGGGGCTATGGACGCCCGGCTGGCAGTGGAGCAATATTCGTGAGAATTGTAGCGATAACCTCGTCGGGGCTATGGACGCCTGACCGGCAGCGAGGCAATGTCCCGGATGCTTTTGAAGTTAAGATATTTATATAACTTGCTAAGACGGATTCTGGGAGCTTCAATGGTCTTTTGAGTTGGAACAAACGCATATGCACACACTTGTAATCAAAAGATAAGATGCCTTGATCCAATTTAGGATTTTTCTTCCCTTTTAAGTATATCCCCTAGTCAATTGATGGGTTGGAAAGAATTATCCAAAGGTTCTGAGTGTGGAATGGATTTTGTCTTTGAAATGTTCAGGAACATTTATTCAGGTTGGGGCTAATGTTGTGACCTTTTTCACACCTCGCCCCATTGCAAATGGGGACCCCCTAATTTTGGCTTTGCTTTTGGCTTGATTTTGGTTTGTTTTTGCTGTTGTCTCTCTCTCGCTTTGTCTATCTAGGGATGTACCCGTCTTTGATCGTAAATTGGGTTTTTGGCCGAGTCTAGAAATTAGGGTTTGATTCCTTCATGCCAATTTGAATTCAACGAAGTGAATTAATTGAAAATTGAACTTAACATTGTTGTCAGTGTGCTTCCGGCAGGCTCTCAGCAGAAATTTCATCGTATTCTGACGTACTTACTATTTTTAGTAAGTGTGAAATTGCAAGCAGTCTGTCTGCATTTCTGAGATTCTGACAGTCACATGGCATTCAGGACGCATCAGGCCACTCGTATGCAAAATTTGAGCAAAAACAGGCAACTTACTATTTTTAGCAGTTCAGCTTCCAGGACAAATTTCAGGGTTCAGATGCAGAGTTTTTCTTTGCATGTTGGCATATTCCTTCTGGGTTTTTCGAGACCTTCGCAATGATATAACATGCAAAACGAGACGACAACTTTCAGAATGCAGTCTTCCGAGGCTAGTTTTAGGGTTTGCATGTCAAGGTTTCTTTTGCATGTTGGATGATTCCTGATGGGTTTTTCGAGAGCTTCGCGATGGTGTGACATGCAAATGAAGATAACCACTCAGTAAGGAACTTACTATTTTTAGCAGGTGCGTCCCGGCAGCCGCTTCCCAGCAGTTCAGAATCACGAGCTGATCGCAATGCAACAGAAACGAAGACAAACGGAGATTATTTGATATGCATGCGGAGCAAATTAGGGTTTCCAACTTCGGAGTCTGAAAAGAAGGGCAAAAAGTTAGAATTTTCGAAAACCGGTGTAAACCACCGCGATCAGCATCCTTCAGGCTATCTGCTGGTAAAATTTCAAGTCGAACGGAGCACTTACTATTTATAGTAAGTCAATTTGGAAACTGGCTAAAAATAGTAAATCAACTGCATGCGTTGATGTTGACAATAAGGTCACGTGGTGAGGAGCGCCTCATTCAAATTTCAAGTCGATCGGAGCAATGGAACTATCAGAAACAAGCAGTTACTATTTATCGTAAATCACCACCAAGAATGGGCTAAAAATAGTAGGGTGATTAAAAATAGCAGTGTCAACAGGGTAACAAGGTCGTGAGGATGCAGTGTTTAAAATTTTAAATCGTTCTGAGCTTCAGAAGTGCAAGAATTAAAAGGCTTACTATAAATAGCAGGACGTTGTGAAGTTGGCAGAAGTCAGGAAAAAGGACTAAGTCTGGAGTTCATTCTTCACGACCATCAAAATGCGCCCACTTCAGCTGGAGGCCTTGAAAAATACGAAATGTTGAACTTCCTGCTCCCTAGGCAAAATGCGCCCTCAAGCACAAATAGCATTCAAAATTTTCTAAGTGTAAAAAAAATCCACCTCCTAGGCTAAAATGCGCCCATGAACCCAGAAGTCAATGAAAGTCAACAAAGTTTATCCAGCACCCATAGCAAAATGCGCCCACCTTGAAGGAGGAAAGTTGGAAATTTTTCTAAGTATTAAACTCGTCCTCCTCACCCCTCCAAATGCGCCCATCCTCTTCAAGGGGTGAAATGCGCCAATTCTAAGAAGGTCAAACGGAGTCAAACAAGCTCACCCTCCTCCATAGGCAAAATGCGCCCAAATGCATGCATGTCAAGACAAAAGGTGGAAGATGAGGAGTCACTAGCTAGGGCGTTGGAATGTTTCATCCTTCATGCATGCCTAAATGCGCCTAAAAGAGGCCATGTGAAGACAAAAAGAAAGAATCTCAAGCTAGTCAAAGGAGGATTAAAGGCGTTACAAGTTCATCCTCCACCTCATATGAGATGCGCCCATCCTCTTGGACATGTCATATGCGCCCATGCAAGCTAAGAAGACAAGAATGGTTGACTTTCTTCCCCTCCCTTTGAATGCGCCCAAGGTGAATATTGCTATGGCGTTGAAATAAGAATATCCTCTTCTAAGTAGGAAATGCGCCCAAGGTAATAAGTGAGGGTGGTAAAATATGGGCGTGGTGAAAGTCTTCCTCCATGTGCTAGATGCGCCAAGGCCTAAGGTGGTGAAAATATAGTTAGGGCGTTGAAATTTAATATTCTCCTTCAAGTGTCATTTGCGCCTAGGGTGGTAAAGTGTTGGAGAATTTTTCTAAGGCATGTGAGGTGGTGAAGGATGAGTGTTGTGCGTGGTTTTTATTTTTATTTTCCTCAAAAGTGCTATGCGCCAAGGGTGGTAAAGTGAAATGTGGGATGATATGAGAATTTTCTAAGGCGTTGGAGTTTTAAGTAAATTGCCTTTCAAATGTGAAGTGAAATGTAAAGTGGCAGATGAAAAATAAAATATGCTAAGCACCCTCAGAAAGATTTTCTAAGAGAAGTTGATGAATTTTCTCATCACAAGAAAGATGATCGAAGTTGGGTAAAGAAAATTTCTAAGGAAATTTTTTTCAAAATGCTAAGTGATGCAAAAATTTTCTAAGGCACAAATATTTTCTCCCTTAGAAAAACGCCTAAGTCTGGAGAGGTGATGGAATTTTCCTGAGGCGTGAGCAGAGTTGCCGGAGGTGAAGTCGGTGAATGCCAGCTCCACAGGATTGATAAAAAATTTCCAAGTCAGAGCAAAATTCTCAGAGGGGACCGAAGAACGAGAATAAATTTGATGAAAGAATATTTTCTAAGGTTCAAAATTCGAGAAAATTAAATGAACCCGTTCGTTGGGTACCCATGGATTCGACGCATTCTGAAAGAAATTTTCTTCTGGGTATTGAAAATTATTGATGGGGAGTTGATTTTAAAGTCTTCCATGCTTCGCTGCGGCCTTCAGGATGAAGATTTTTGATGGGCACTAGATTGATGAGTTTTCCTAAGGGAAATTTGAAAAATTTTCTAAGGCAGATGTGAAGAAAATGTGTTTTCAAGGTGAGATCCTCCAGGCGATGAATTTGAAAGGAACTGCCTAGGTGAATTTGCTCAAGTTCTTCGTGAAGATAGTTTTCTTGAGCCAGAGATGAATAAAATCAAGGTTGTCAGAGCTCTAGCAGGTGAAACGAGTTTCTTGAAGATGCAGTTGAAGATGATGTGCCCTTGAGGAAGATGGGTTGAAAATTTAGCTAAGGCATGAAGAATCATGAAGAAGGCAAAAGTTGGCTAGTAGAGGTGATGAACGCTTGGAAGTCGAAACATGAAAATCAGGTAAGTAAGTTAAGATCATATTATGAAGTGTTCTAATACTCTTCTCCTCGCTTGTTTTGCAGGAGAAATGTCGAGGCCAAAGCACAATAACTTGAAGTGGTGAAGCACGATGATATTACAACCTTCGGAGGAAGATAAAGTTATAAGTTTCACATGAAGGAAGAAAAGTTGCAAGAAATTAGCTAAGTGTTAGCTCAAGTGACAAAGAAGTTAAAGAGCAACATCAAGAAAGAAGATCAAGGACAGTGTGAACGCGTCTACAAGCGGAATCTTCTAGAAGACTGATTGTGGGCATTTATTGCCTTTGCTATTTTTGGGAGTGAGTGGGAATATTTGATTCATTTAACGTACCACTCCCTATTCTGGCAGTTATTAGGGTTAGGGATGAGGTGGCACGATTTTAGCCACTCTATTGTAACCCTAGCTGTCTTTTGGGACTTGGCTAGCTATATAAAGGGGGAGTCCCCCTCATTTGTAACTCAGTAGACAGTAGAGAAGATCAGAGTAGAAGTTAGAATAGAGAGACAACTTAGAAGTAGCTTAGTATAGATTGATAGTGTAGTTTGAAGAAGAGGGAAAGTTTTCCCTTTGAAAACTTTGTAAGAAATTGTTGTGAACACTCTCTCAATAAAAGAGTTTTTCATTGATGTTGAATTTCGTCTTTGTTGTGAGTAGCTAGCAAGGTTTCTTCATCCTTCCGATTCAAGTGGTAGAGTAAAATAGTTCTAAGTAGTATAATTTTTATTCCATGCAAGTAGTTGTTAACTGTGGAATGTGGTGTTTGATCTAAGCAACTTCGTCTATCCATACCACTAGTGTATTTGCTGATGGTGAATGCGCCTTGTGTGGTCAACTGGAAACGTTTGGGCCTAACTTCAACCACAGTTTGAATAATGGTATGCGTCGTTGTGATGGTATCTTTATGTCAAGTGGTGGTTTGAACATCTTTAGTCATCTCCCTTGAAGATTGCACCGACTCCATGGAAGCTGTCCGATTCGAGGCAAAGCGAAGTCCGGTTAGAAGTTTGCTGAAGTTGAGCTCCATATCCCACACCCTAAAGTAGATTAGAATCTCCTTAACCCTGCAACCCATTTAAATTCAGTACTTTCTGATTAGAATAGGAAACCCGCGCTTTATAGACATCTTTCAAGCATTTGAATTCCTTTCTCCGCTGCCGAACAATTCCGTAAGTCCCCTTGAAATACCAGCAAATCACATCAAGCCAAACTGAGCCTATTCGCATTAAAAGAACCTTGGAGTTGAACGTACAAACTTTCTTGCAATCTTAGCGTGCGGAATACTTTGATCAAGAGAGAATAGGGAAGCTGTTGGCAACTTTATTCTGCGTTGGTGCGGTCACGAAAAACACATCAACAAGTATCCCCGATCCTTGATCCCTGCCAGTATTGGTTATGTCAAAACTCCCTTGATCCTTCTTGCATTAGGTATCACTAGCTCCTAATTCCTATCCGCTTTAGCATTGGGTATCTCCAAAGTCAATCTTTGTTATCCTATTTCTCTACATATTTGGGGCCAGGGATAGTTGCATCCCATTCCTCAAATCCCTGACCTCAAACCTTCAAAGAACATAATGCCAACATACCCGATACCTTGGTTCCCCTTGCCATTGCATCCCTTAAGCGTGCGAATCCCCAAACCCTCACAATATTGCTTCCTCTAGGCACACAAACTTCTAAACTCCTGACATCGAACCTTTGGAATATTCTCTACTTGTCCTTGAATCATGCGTTTCTTCAAACCCTTGCCCTTTGACATGCTATTTAATTTTGGGTCACTTTCTTGATTTGGGTGGGATTTTGAAGTTTCTCATACTAGCATACCTTTCTTTCATTCCTTGCACTTGTACTTTCTTGATCCTTTGTGTTTGATAGACTTTTGGGTTTCCATTTCCCTCATTGCAATGGTAATGGGTATGTAGTATCCTCGATCCTTGATCCCCACTAGTATTGGTTATGTCAAAACTCCCTTGATCCTTCTTGCATTAGGTATCACCAGCTCCTAATTTCTATCCCCTTTAGCATTGGGTATCTCCAAGGTCAATCTTTGTTATCCTATTTCTCTACATATTTGGGGCCAAGGATAATTGCATACTTGCATCCCATTTCTCAAATCCCCGACCCTCAAAACTTTGGAGAACATAATGCTAGCATACCTGATACCTTGGTTCCCCTTACCGTTGCGTCCCTTAAGCATGCAAATCCCCAAACCCTTGCAATATTGCTTCATTTAGGCACACAAACTTCAAGATTCCTAACATTGAACCTTGGGAGTATTCTCTACTTGTCCTTCAAGCATGCGTTTCTTTAGACCCTTGCCCTTTGACTATTGAAGTGAGCAACCAAGATCTTCTATCTGCAACACCAAATAACCTTAACAAGAAATAGAGAGAAGCAACAATGAAAGATGCTATTCCACCAAACAAGAATTACAATATGATACAATATGATCAAGATGCTGATATACTATCAAGATGCAAAATAGGCAAGAGATGCTTCGCTTAAAAAGGCAAGGTGAGAGATAGGATTAGACAAGATCATGACAAGTGTCCTAATCCTATCACATGAGACAACTAACTCAAAACTACCTAGGATAATGTAAAATCTAGATAAGACAACTAAGATTTTTAGAAGAAAGCTTATATCCTAAGTAAACTTGACATGTGAACTAAGTCCCCTAAGTCCCTAGTAAAGAATTAACTAGGTACAAGACTTTATTCACACCAACACCCCACCTTAAGTGCAACTTAGGGAGGAATAAACTAGTGCAAAAATGCAAAAGATGGCTCTCGGCAACAAGGCCTAATAACGTACCCATGTACAAAATAAACTTTCATAAGCGGAGAAAAGGAGAAAAACCTTGTGGGAGAAAACTGGAGGACTCATCAAGACCCCCAAAGGACAACTTCCTTCACCCCAAGCATCGATTGCAACTGAAGATAATGAGGCGATGCCAAAGGTTTAGTGAAGATGTCGACAACCTATTGCTTTGTAAGCAAATACTCCAAGCTAAGATCACCATCCTGGAGGAGCTGCCTGATGAAGTGCATGTAGATCTCAATATGCTTAGTACGTTGATGTTCCATGGGGTTGTGAGAGATATGGATGGCACTCTAGTTGTCACACCAAAGAGTAGTAGGCTGAGTGGAAGGAAATCCGAACTCAATCATCAACTGATGAAGCCACAAAACCTCCTGGCTAGCAAGAATTGCACCTTGATACTCAGCCTCTGTCAATGATAAGGCAATAGCAGTCTACTTCTTGCATGACCATGCAATCAGACAAGAACCAAGGCAAAAAGGAAAAGCTAGAAGTAGACTTCCGATCATTGACATTACCAGCCCAATCTGAGTCATTGAAGCCCACAATCTGAGAAGCTCCTCATGTGTAATGATTGCCAAAATGAGTAGTGCCCTGAATGTATCTCAAGATACGTTTGGTGGCCTTCCAATGACTCTCATGAAGCTCTTGAGAGAAGCGAGAGACAAGGCCAACCATAAAGGAAATATCAAGACGACTATGTGTCAAGTACAAAAGACCACCAACCAATTGTTGATACAAGGTAGGATCAATTGTAGGAGTAGTGCAACTGGTAGACAATACAACACTTGATTGAAAAGGAGTGGGGGAAGGCTTGCAATCAGCCATGCCAAATCTATGAAGCAAATCAAGAGCATACTTCTACTGGAAAATGAAGACCCCCTTAGAAGTTTGATGAACCTGAAGACCAAGGAAGTAATGCAAAAGACCAAGGTTGGTCATATCAAATCGCTCCATCAATGCTTTCTGAGTACTCTAAATCATGGAAGTGGAACTCCCTATGAGAATCAAATCATCCTCATAGAGCACAAGAATGAGAAGATCCTCTCCATGTCTATGAGTATAAATTGTAGGATCAAAATGGAAATGAGTGTAGCCAAAAGCAAGCAAGAAGCTATCCATCTTCTCATACCAAGCCCGAGGGGTCTGTTTGAGACCATACAATGAACGTCAAAGCCTGCAAACAAGTGAAGAGTCCTCCACAAAACTTGGTGGCTGCTTCATATAAATCTCCTCATGAAGATCCCCATGCAAGAAGGCACTCTTCACATCCATCTGAAATACTGACCATCCTTGTGATGCAGCTATAGCAAGAACAATACAAATAGAATCCATCTTGGCAACAGGAGCAAAGGTCTTGGAATAGTCAATTCCTTCAACCTATGAGCACCCCTTTGCAACAAGATGAGCCTTGTACTTGTCAATGGAACCATTTGCTACATATTTTGTGCAATACACCCACTTGGACTGAATGAACTTTCTTCCCTTAAGAAGAGGAACAAGATCCCAAGTATGATTCTTCATCAAAGAAGAATACTCATCAGCCATAGCACTATCCCACTCTGGAGTACGTGAAGCATCTGAAAACTTTTGAGGATCATCCAAAATGGCATGACTCAAAAGACTGACACCTAAAGTCTGAGAATGAGTGTGGTGAGTGTCTGTGGGATCACCAACAAGAGGACCAACCTCCTCAAGAGTAACACGAGCCCATCGTGGCCTAGTGGGTGGATTAGGAGGAGGTGGATCAAGACCATCATCAAAATCTTCCTTAAGAAGAAAAATATCCTCAATTAAAGAAGATTGAGTAGGTTGTGATGTAGAAGAAGTCGAAGGAGGATCTGTCTGTGTAAAGGACTCGACAAACTGAACATCATGACAAAAATGAACCTCTCGTGTGTTAGTGTCAAACAATCTGTACGCCTTCACATCCTCACAATAGCCAACAAAAATGAACCGTTGACTCTTCTTCTCCATTGATTTATGCCAACCATCCAAAATGAATGCCCAAGCCTCACTACCAAATACTCTGAAGAAGGATACATTAGGCTTGTGATGAGACCAAGCCTCCTCAGGAGTCTTATTCCGCACTGCCTTGTGAGGCATACGGTTTTGAATATAATTGGCACAATTGATAGCTTCAGCCCAAAATGCTGAGGCCATGGACCTAGACTGAATCATACAATTGGCCATCTCCCTTAGAGTCTCGTTCTTTCTCTTCGCCACACCATTCTGTTGAGGAGTGTAAAGAACTGTGTGCTGATGAAGAATACCATGCTCACTGGAAAAAACCTGAAATGCCTAATTGACATACTCCTCCCCATTGTCCGTGCATGTCCAATGAAGAGAAAAACTTGATTGCTTCTCCACAAATGTTTTAAAGGTCTTGAAGATGGTGAAAACCTCACTCTTGAGCTTCAGAAAGTAGACCCATGTTTGTTGGGAAAAATCATCAATGAAAGTGAGCACATACTTAGCCCCTGAAAAAGGAGTTGGGAATGACATGAGATCCCTATGGACCAACTCAAGGGGTGTGGTTACACGTGTAGCTTGACCCTTAGGAAAAGGATCTTGATGTTGTTTGCCAAGAACACAACTTGGACAAACACCATCTATGCAAGAGATCTTAGGAAGACCAACCACTAAGTTATGTGTGTGCATCTTCTAAAGATATCTACAATTCAAGTGCCCAAATCTTTCATGCCAAAGTTTGCTCATTGAATCAGCATGAGCAATAAACCATGAACCTGATGAAGACTCAAAGCCATCAAACCAATACAAATGGTTCTCATGATCAACTATCCCTACAACAACAACTTTCTCACAACCCTGCAACTGTCTAATAGTCACATTCTGTGGAGTAAACTCAACAATCTTTCCATCTCCAAAATGACAAATCTGATATATGGAAAGTAGATTCGTGAAATATCAAGAACACGAAGAACATCCTCAATGCAACCATCTAGCATTTGAACGGAGCTTGTCCCCAAAACTGGAATCTACGAAGAGTTCCCAACTGCAATCTAAGAAGTAGAAGTATGAGCAATGGAATCAAGAAGATCACGTGAATTGGTCATGTGATGTGAAGCACCTGAATCAAGAATCCAACTATCAAAAGATGTAAGGCATGTGCTGAAAGAGCTTGCCCTTTGCCCATGGAAGAAGACTTAGGCACTGAAATATTATGTTTCCTCACAGCTTCCTCTAGGGCTTCTAGTCTCTTGAAACAATGAGACTCATCATGCCTAGTTTTGCCGCAAAATGAACAAGGATCTCTTTTATTTTTCTTGCACTTGGAAGAAGAATCTCTAGAGGTAGAAGAAGAAGGAGATGGAGTGGACTTCTGATTATTCTTCTACTTTGGTTTAAGATTAATAAAGCCTTTTTATGCCTTGGTTTTTTACCCGAAAGGGTTTTCCACAAGAAATTTTGTGTTCTTGTCTTGCTGGTTAATCTCTGTGTTTAATTTGGTTTTATTTTGCACTTGTCTATTGAAAAGTCATGAAATACTGATTCACAACCCCCCTCTCTCAGTATTTTCTGTGTGCTTATCTGAAATATGCTAACCAATTTTTTCGATGAATTAACACAACATAACCAGCACTTAGCCAGCTTGATTAGCGTTAGCTCCAAATAGAAAACCAAACTTGAAATGAACTCACACCAAGAATGCACACACAATCCCAATGAGGGATAGGTGTTGTCATATGGCGGAGGAGCTAAATGAAAATACTTGAAAAAAACTACTCAACGTCAAGAATGTGCACTCAAGATCCCACTGAGGGCGAGGTGCTAACATATGACGGAGTGTTAAATTGAAAACTAGAAATTGATAGGCGGATAACCAACCATGAGCTATTACAAACTAATTCATCCGCTGCGGCAGGCATCCACAGAATTGTGGGGATTCACCACTATGAAGTGGGTATAAGAGTGTTACAATCAGATTATCCACACTGGCGGTAAACCATCCAGGGGTAATTTAATGAGAAAAACAACAAGTAATTGCAGAACTGGAAATGGTTGGATTAGTAATGCTCAATCTCAACCTTTACAAATTAAACTCTGCAGATTACAAATTACAATGATAGAGAATGAATCTAGGAAGAGTAGTATAAGTTCTAACAATCAAATAACACTCCAAAACTAAAGTATGAAGCCAAAAACAAAGGACTATTACAATCTGATATAAAATCTGTATTCTGGAAATTCAAACCAGCAACTGTGAATATCATAAAACACTCATAACTTGGTCAAATTACCTCCAAATGATGAGAAATCAGTTGCAAATGCTTCCTAGAGGTTTGGCGCCCAAGATGCAATCCAGAAACAATCACCAGTAACTCCAGATTATTTGGCACGAATTCCAATGCATCACAAATGGTACAGCCCTCTTGAAAAATCGATTTTTGCAAGATAAATTCAAAGACATGGAAATAAATTCCAATCTTTTGAGGAAGGGGTCGCCTTGAACCAAGAGTTGATTTGCCAAAGTACCCAGAACAGAATTAAAATCACTCCAAGAGATATAATCAAAAACCAGCTTCAGCTGTAGATAAACTAGTAAACCAAAACTGTAAAAATACTTCAAAAATTCTTCAATCTTGATGCTCAATCTGCTAGTCTGATTTGAGAAGCAGAAATAATCCAACTAGGTGTTGTATTTCAAACACGAAATTGGAAGGGGCTAGGAGGCAGCATCCTCGAAGCAAAGTGTCCATTGTCATTTTGACAGCATAACAGTATGATAAAACAGTAGATCCCAAATGTTGGAGCAAAGCTTCATTTTATAAAAAACTGAGAAACTCTTCACTTTCCCAGGAGGAACGCCAAAAGTTACCTTTTGAAATTCTTTTCATCTTTCAAAAAATATAGACTCCTCATAAAGGTGGCGTCCACTTTCAAGGTGATAAAATATTTCAAAAAATAATAATTAATCACTTAATGAGGGCGTACCCTTCATGGCCCACTTTTAAAACAACTTTAAGTTATCTCCTTAGGCCAAGGGGGTCAACAAAGAAATAAAACATTAATGCCTTTATTCAAATATTTTCACCAAATAAAGCTTTTTGAAGACAAAGCCTGAACATAAACAACTGCTCCAGCTGGAAGGATGACTGAGGATAGTCAATTGCACACTGCTATAAATAGTAAATAACATAAAATGCCACAAAACTCCAAGCCAGGAAACCCTAATTTCTCCTCATTCCAGCCTACGGGTCTCCGGAATAGGCTGATGAACTGCAAGGCTAATTACTGATGAGAAGGGGACATTACAGTCCGCCCTCCTCGAGATTGCTTGTCCTCAAGCAACCGCAAACCAGGATGCTGTAAAATACCATCGCCTTCCCAAGTTGCATCTTCGATAGGCAAGTTCCTCCATCTGACCAAGTACTCCTTAATTGTTCTTCTCCTCAAGGAGCGCTCCCTAGTGTCAAGAATCTCCTCTGGAATCAACACCAACTGACCTTCCTCATCCAATGGAGGTAGTTCTGAAGTGGCCACCACATTGTGTCCAAGTGCCTTCTTGAGGCGAGACACATGAAAGACATTGTGCACTTTACAATTAGCAGGAAGCTCTAACTCATATGCCACTTCTCCAATCCTTATGATGACCTTGAATGGACCATAAAACCGTGGCTTTAACTTCTCAGCACCACTTTTCTTGAGAGAAGATTGCCTATATGGCTGAAGCCTCAAGTATACCATATCTCCCACTTCAAAAGTCTGCTCAATATGCTGCTGGTCAGCGTACAACTTCTGCTGGTTTTGAGCATGCTGCAGATTCTCCTTTAAAGATTTCAAGATATCTTGGCTCTGTTGCAACATATCCTTTGCCTGTGGAGCTCTACTATCACCAAATACTAAATCAACAAAGTTAGGAGCATCATATCCATAAAGAGCCAAAAAAGGAGACATCTTAATTGACATATGATAGGAAGAGTTATAACAATACTCTCCCAAATGAAGCCATTTAATCCAAACTCTTTGCTGTCCTGACACATAGTTTCTTAAGTAGCTTTCTAACCACTTGTTGACAATTTTGGATTGCCCATCTGTTTGTGGGTGATAACTCGTGCTTGGAGTAAGCACTGTCCCACTCAATCTGAAGATTTCCTACCAAAAAGCACTTAGGAACTTGCTGTCCCTATCACTAACAATGGTCTTAGGCAATCCATGCAAACGGAAAACCTCTCTAAAAAACAACTCAGCCACTTGAGCTGCTGTAAAAGATGTTGTGACAGCATAAAAATGAGCAAATTTTGTTAATCTATCTACCACAACAAAAATACAATCACGTCCTTGCACCTTGGGCAATCCCGTGATGAAATCCATGGCAATACTTTCCCATTTCTGATTCGGAATGGGCAAGGGCTGTAGCAGACCAGCAGGATAAGAGTGTTCATTTTTATTTCTTTGACAAATCGGACACTCTCTAATGTAGTTCAAGACTTCTTCTTTCAACCCTTTCCAAGTGAATCTTTCACGAATCTGCTTATAAGTCTTGAAAATCCCTTGATGACCAACAAGGGGAACATCATGAAAAGATTGTAGAATCTTCTTTTTGAGCTTAGATTCTTGCACTAAAAAGATTCTATCTTTATAGTAAATTATCCCATCAACCAACTTATACCTTTCATCAACCAAATGACCTTCTAGCAAGCTGGTTGCAAACTGATTTTTAACATAATTAGCAGCAATTAACTCCTTCCAATCTGCTGATAACTCACAAAGTGACTGCAAATGAGGCCTTCTTGAAAGAGCATCAGCCACTATGTTATTTTTCCCTTTAACATATTCAATGTCAAAGTCATATGCTTGGAGCTTACTTACCCACTTCTGCTGCCTTTCATTCAAATCCTTTTGGCGCATAAAATGTTTAAGACTATTGTGGTCAGTCTTAACAACAAATTTACTTCCCACCAAGTATTGATGGAATTTAGACAAAGCATGCATGATGGCAAGCATCTCTTTGTCATAAATGGAGTAAGTTTTTTCTGCTCCTCTCAACTTCCGGCTCTCGAAGACAATAGGATGTTTGTCTTGCATTAGAACAGCTCCAACACCTTCACTTGAAGCATCACACTGTAATTCAAAAGATTTTGTAAAATCCGGAAGAGCCAACACTGGACATGTACTCATGATTTGCTTAAACTTATCAAAAACTTCTTGTGCCTCCTTAGTCCAAAGAAAAGCTCTTTTCTTTGTAAGATCTGTGAGAGGTGCTGCTTGATGAGAATATCCTTTCACAAATCTTCTATAGAATCCACATAACCCTAAAAATCCCTTCAAATGAGAAATATTCTTTGGAGTTGGCCAATCAAGAATGGCTCTTATCTTTTCAGGATCAACTTTCACACCCTTTGAACTGATAATGTGGCCAAGATATAAGAGTTCTGTCATCCCGAACTCGCACTTTGATTCTTTGGCGAACAAACATTCCGCCTCTAAAATACTAAGCACTTCTTCCAAATGCTTAAGGTGCTCTTCCCATGACTTACTGAAAATGAGAATGTCGTCGAAGAAGATGAGCACAAATTTCCTCAACTGCTGTCTAAAAATCTTGTTCATACAAGATTGGAATGTAGCTGGAGCATTTGTCAAACCAAAAGGCATGACAAGAAATTCAAAATGCCCAAAATGGCATCTAAACGTTGTCTTTTCTATATCCACCTCCCTCATTCTGATTTGATGATAGCCTAAACGAAGATCAATCTTCGAGAAGAACATGGCCCCATGGAGCTCATCAATAAGCTCATCAATCCTAGGCATAGGATATCTATTCTTGATGGTCTTCTGATTCAATGCGCGGTAGTCAACACACATACGCATTGTGCCATCTTTCTTTTTGACCAGCACCACTGCAGAAGCAAAAGGACTCTTGCTTGGTCTAATGAAACCACTCTCCAAAAGCTCCTTGATGGCTTTTTCAATCTCATCTTTCTGCTTCTTTGGATAACGGTAAGGTGTGGTCATGACAGGCTTTGCTCCTTCTTCTAACTCAATTACATGCTCAGAACCTCTTTCAGGAGGTAGGCTTCCAAAGACTTTGCTCTTCTTTGAAAGTAAGGCTTGAATATTAGGGTGATATTGCCTTTTCTCCTCCACTGGATCAGCTGGTGGAACCAAACATTCAGCAGCCCATTCAACCTGATCGTGACGGATCAGCCTTTCCATCCTCTTCAAAGACACAATTCGAGGGCCCCCATTTGACATCCCTCTTAGAACAACCTTCCTTCCATTAGACTGAAATTTAAGCTCCATGGTTTGCAAATTTAATGTGATCTCACCAAGAGATCGCAGCCATTGTATGCCCAACACAACATCAGTGTCTCCAATTCCCACCACATAAAAATCATCTTTAATCTCATAATTTCCTAATTGCATAGAGAGGTTAGGAATCTTCCTCGTGCAAGACATAGTAAACCCATCTGCAACCATTACCTTGAAACCATCAAATTCCTCAGTCTTCAAACCCTTCTTAGCAACTAATCCTTCATCAATAAAATTATGAGTTGCTCCAGTGTCAATTAGGGCAACAATCCTCTGTGAATTCACAACTCCATGAACCCGAAAGGACTCATTTTTTTGAAAACTTGATAGTTGTGCAAAAGCACTACCATCTCCCACCTCATCGGACTTCTCTTCTGGATCTTCTTCACCTTCACTACCTGCTGATTCGTATTGCTGATCAGACGAATCAGATTCTGATCCATAATCAGAATAGCCCTCCATTCGATTTGCTTTGCCTCTTCCATAGCAACGGTGACCCTTAACCCAAGGCTCACGACAAGTATAGCAAACTCCATCTTTTCTAAGCTGTTCTTTGAGCTCTTCTGACAACCTAGGTGGAAACTTCTTGGGCAGATTTGAAGAATGTTTTTTGTCTTTCTTATGACTGAATGGTTTTGAATGAAACTTAGGCCTTGGGGCTGCCAACTCCATACTTCTAGCTTTCATGATAGCTTCATCTAATGTTGGAGGATCAAAAGCCTTGACCCAACCCTTCAAAGGCTCCATTAAACCTTCAGCGAAAAGAACCACAAGTCTTCTTTTAGTAATGTTAGGCACCATTACTGACAACCTCTAAAAATTAGCGACATAGTTTTCTAATGATCCTTGCTGTTTCAATTGTGCCAATTCTCTGAACCTCAATTCCGGATCTTTAGTATCAAATCTTTCAATCAACTTATTGGTAAACTCACCATATGTGCGAATGAGGTTATGGCCAAGAGTGACCAAACCATGAGTCCACCATTCATGAGCTATCCCATCCAAGTGCAAAGTAGCAAATTTGATAGCATCTTCTTCTGGCATGGGCCTGAGAGAGAGGTAGTTATCCAACTTCTGCACCCATGATCTGGCTGTACACTTATTACTACCATCAAAATGTTCCATAGTAATCTTTCCCAATGCTTGGTAGAAATCATTTCTAGGTGCCATAGGAGGACGATGCTCATTCCTTCCTCCATTTCTCCGACTCCTTTGATTCATGAATTGATCAAAGGTCCAAGCATCTCTCAAATCGAGAGGTAAAGAGGCGTACTCCATGTAAGCTTGACATGCATCATCAGCAAAGGTTGGTGCAGCTTCAACTGGTTGTTGCTCTTCCCTTGGTGTGAAGACGGGAAAAAGGGGTCTAGAGGATGACCCACTAGGAATTGCA
Organism: Sequoia sempervirens; assembly: GCA_007258455.2. Classification (NCBI taxonomy): domain Eukaryota; kingdom Viridiplantae; phylum Streptophyta; class Pinopsida; order Cupressales; family Cupressaceae; genus Sequoia; species Sequoia sempervirens. The sequence goes on along the minus strand of VDFB02000013.1, from coordinate 9,703,970 downwards.
GCATGCTGACCCACAATTCTGTCTCTTGTATTCACTTCAGGATTGCCACTATTGTTATTCCCATTAACTCCACTGCTTTCTCTAGTTGAGATATTTTGGGGCTGAATGATATTCTGAGCTGCTTGCTGGTCCAATTTGGACAATAGACGAGACATCATGTCTATCATTCCATCAAACTTCTTCTCAACTCTGCCCCTCTCTTCATTAGCTTGCCCTTATAGCGTCTGACATTATTTCAACTGTCTGTTCAACTTCTTCCACTGACTTTTCTGAACCTTCCACTGTTTTGCCAAGATCTCTTAAGACTTCTGAAAAGGTCTCTGCTTCTGGAACAGATGGAAACTGATGCTGAGGTCTGGCTTGACTTCTGGTGAATGGCCTAGTGACTCTGTCACTCATCAAATACACAACTGCAAATTTGCCACAGGATGGCAGGGTCTTCTGCTCTGATACCACTGAAATATGCTAACCAATTTTTTCAATGAATTAACACAACATAACCAGCACTTAGCCAACTTGATTAGCGTTAGCTCCAAATCGAAAACCAAACTTGAAATGAACTCACACCAAGAATGCACACACAATCCCAATGAGGGATAGGTGTTGTCATATGGCGGAGGAGCTAAATGAAAATACTTGAAAGAAACTACTCAACGTCAAGAATGTGCACTCAAGATGCCACTGAGAGCGAGGTGCTAACATATGACAGAGTGTTAAATTGAAAACTAGAAATTGATAGGCGGGTAACCAGCCATGAGCTATTACAAACTAATTCATCCGCTGCTGCGGGCATCCACAGAATTGTGGGGATTCACCACTATGAAGTGGGTATAGGAGTGTTACAATCAGATTATCCACACTGGCGGTAAACCATCCAGGGGTAATTTAATGAGAAAAACAACAAGTAATTGCAGAACTGGAAATGGTTGGATTAGTAATGCTCAATCTCAACCTTTACAAATTAAACTCTGCAGATTACAAATTACAATGATAGAGAATGAATCTAGGAAGAGTAGTATAAGTTCTAACAATCAAATAACACTCCAAAACTGAAGTATGAAGCCAAAAACAGAGGACTATTACAATTTGATATAAAATCTGTATTCTGGGAATTCAAACCAGCAACTGTGAATATCATAAAACACTCATAACTTGGTCAAATTACCTCCGAATGATGAGAAATTAGTTGCAAATGCTTCCTAGAGGTTTGGCGCCCAAGATGCAATCCAGAAACAATCACCAGTAACTCCAGATTATTTGGCACGAATTCCAATGCATCACAAATGGTATGACCCTCTTGAAAAATCGATTTTGCAAGATAAATTCAAAGACATGGAAATAAATTCCAATCTTTTGAGGAAGGGGTCGCCTTGAACCAAGAGTTGATTTGCCAAAGTACCCAGAACAGAATTAAAATCACTCCAAGAGATATAATCAAAAACCAGCTTCAGCTGTAGATAAACCAGTAAACCAAAACTGTAAAAATACTTCAAAAATTCTTCAATCTTGATGCTCAATCTGCTAGTCTGATTTGAGAAGCAGAAATAATCCAACTAGGTGTTGTATTTCAAACACGAAATTGGAAGGGGCTAGGAGGCAGCATCCTCGAAGCAAAATGTCCATTGTCATTTTGACAGCATAACAGTATGATAAAACAGTAGATCCCAAATGCTGGAGCAAAGCTTCATTTTATAAAAAACTGAGAAACTCTTCACTTTCCCAGGAGGAACGCCAAAAGTCACCTTTTGAAATTCTTTTCAACTTTCAAAAAATATAAACTCCTCATAAAGGTGGCGTCCACTTTCAAGGTGATAAAATATTTCAAAAAATAATAATTAATCACTTAATGAGGGCGTACCCTTCATGGCCCACTTTTAAAACAACTTTAAGTTATCTCCTTAGGCCAAGGGGGTCAACAGAGAAATAAAACATTAATGCCTTTATTCAAATATTTTCACCAAATAAAGCTTTTTGAAGACAAAGCCTGAACATAAACAACTGCTCCGGCTGGAAGGATGACTGAGGATAGTCAACTGCACACTGCCATAAATAGCATTTACTATAAATAGTAAATAACATAAAATGCCACAAAACTCCAAGCCAGGAAACCCTAATTTCTCCTCATTCCAGCCTACGGGTCTCCGGAATAGGCTGATGAACTGCAAGGCTAATTACTGATGAGAAGGGGACATTACATTCTCAGGTTTGACGGTAGTTTCCACAACTAAAAAATAGTGTTTGATGCATGGCTTTATTCTCATTGTCAAACCAATCATTTAGGGATAGAGTAGAAATATGGCAACCCCCCAAAGGGCATTAGAGAGAAACTTATACAAGGTAAGTAGCATTAGAGGGTGGGAAGGAGTAGTAATTGGACATAAGTTGGGGAAGCCAAGCAATATAGTTGAGGGTGGCATGGCAAGTATTATTGACTTGGAAGGGGGCAAGGGGAGGGCAGGAGTAGGGGGAGGAGTGTGCAGGGTGAAGGTCAAAACAACATAGTTAAACAAAGAGGGTAGGGGTGAGACACAAAGGTCTTGAATATGAGGGGTGAAAGATCTACTAGTGAGAACATAACCAACAACACTAGCACCATTTCCATGAGGAAAGCCAGTAAATTTGTAAGAACAAGTATAACATGAGAGTCCATGAAGAATGTGGAGATGCTGACATTCTCCCAGCTGGAGAAGGTGCCTTTCATAAGCAGTGCCAAGACTATTTCCAACAGCTGAAGTTGTTGATAAGCCAAACTCGTTGACAACTAACTGTTGAAGACAAAACTCATTATCGACAAGATCATGAATAGTGTGTCCTAGCACAAGCATTTAAGTAACCGAGAAGGATGTCATCACCTAAGGAGTAGTGGGAAATATTTCGATAGTGATCAATGTAAGGATCTCCCTTGATGCTTACAACATATTAAGCTGAGGTAGGTGGGAAAGAGCATGCAGCAATGAAAACATCTTGGAGTTGGGCCAGGGGCCCCTCCAAACCTGAAACCACATATATTTGGAATGTAAATCAGAGGCAAACCAAAAAATCCTGAAACTGAATCAACTTCCATACCTAATGACACTAAGGTTGCAATTTCATGTTCTACTTCCAATGAGTTCCAAGGCCAGTGGTCTTAGCTTATCCTTTCTTGATAGGGACAAGGAATATTTGTGACAACTTCAGTAGCATTTATCAGTGTATTAGGTCTTTTGTGGCTCAGTGTTTTCCTAAATCTCTTTATTCTGAGGACTTTGACCAAAATCTAGCATTCCTTTTGTTCAGACAACTCATGAAGAAATGGCCATATGCATGGTATGCCAGATCAGAAAGGAAGAGTTCCGTAGCCAACAGATTATTTTTAAACATAGTCTGAGCTTCAAATATATTCTGTTTGGTAAGGACCAACAGAAGTATAATAATCTGATTGGATTTATTCTTAAAAACAAAGGATTCAAGTCAACCATGTTTCTAGGGTCACATAAGTACCCTCATACTATTGAAACCACCCCTGCCCCTCGTCCCATCCCCCATCTGAGCACCCCCAAAACGCATTATCTTATCAACATTATGAACAACTTACTATCTTGTCAAAACAATCCTTTATAATTTTCTGCTTCTTGCTGCAATCTAGGCAGGAAAAGGTGGAGAACTCACACATGATGAAACAACAATCATTGCTGGGGCATTGTCATTAACAGAGAAAACTGCAGAAGATGCAATGACTCCGATTTCAGAAACATTTGCTATTGATGTCAATGCAAAACTCGATAAGTAAGTTTTTTGTCACTTCTTGATTCTCTTTTGGTCACTACAAATACATGGTGTTTTGAGTAAATATAGTTATGTAGTCAAGTTACTTTCATTGTTAGCTTTTGTTTATTTCTCAAAATTATTCATTTCTCTTGTACAGGGGACTGATGAATTTAATACTACAAAAAGGACATAGCAGAGTGCCTATATATTATGAACAACCTACAAATATAATTGGTTTGGTGTTGGTAAGAACTGTATATCTTCTACTACAAATTTACATGGTATTCATGAAAGAGTACTCCTGAACTGGAAGGTTACACCATAAGAATTGAAAAATCGTTAGACAATCAAAGGTTTTGCAAAATTGCGACAATTTTTTTGCATTTTCCAGATTATTTGAATTATCAATTAATAAAATAGATCTTGCAACTGATCCCACGATCTTTAAATTTTTGAACACTTGTTCTCCTAAATTTGTGTGTGGTTTTTTAAATTGTCTTACAGAATCTAGGGGGTTTCTTTGGAGTGATTAGGCTTTTCAATTTTTATCTCTTTTCTGTGATTGTTGCTGTCAATTCTCTTTTCAGCACATTATAGCAGATTTCTATATTGCTGGAATCATTATGAAGGCTTATTTGAAGCTAATTTGCCTTTTTTGTTGAAAGTAAACTAGGAAGCGTCTTTACAACTATTTCTGCAATTTCTCTTCATTATGCCAGGAATTTTTTTCAATCCATTCTAATTCAAGGCCTGGTTAATGTTGTTATAACTTAATTACACTAGTGTTTGTTCTTTCCAAAGTTGCATGGACACGAATACGGATACAAATACGGATACGGCCATTTTTTAAGACCCCCAATATGGATACGGCTGGATACGACATTCATAAAAAAACATACACATATATTTTCTAAGTTGTTAGAGGAGATTTTCATTACTTTAAAAGCAAATAAGAAAATATAAATTAAAATAATATTAAAATTTAAATATTAATAATTTAGTAAAGAATAAATAGTTAAATATATATTAATAAATTTTATTTATATTTAAAGAATAAGTTTTTTTTTTTTAAATCTCTAACATTTAAACAATATAATAGAACTATTAAATATAAATATAAAATTATAAACTATTAACTTTTTTAAATTTGTAAAAATTGAAACACCAAAAATATAGTAGAGTTGTATTGGAAGAAGACTTAGAAAAATGGGTTGCTGAAATAAAAAAACATTTCATTTGTCTTTCTCATTTGGTGTAGGTTTTATTTATACAAAACAAAACAAATAATTGCATGATTGAAGTTTTTAAAGATAATATTTTGGAAGATTCACGTCAGCTTTTTTGAAAATCAAATCACATAGTATCCGGCACGGCTGGAAAATTAAGGTTTTTTGGGCACGTGTGGGTATGGTATCCAATGTGTATCCATGGCGTATCGCACAAGTATCCATATCAGATACAAGGATACACGTGCCTGGGGAGGGGCAGGGGCGTATCCAGCTACTCGGGTTTTTTCATTATGATATTTCCAGGATTATGTGCCTATGTGCTTTTGAACACGAGATATGATAGGGAATTTTTATAAACATGCTATCTTTTATATCATCTTGAAAAACTCCTTTGACTTTTTTTGTTGAACATTGAATAATTATTATTGAATATGTTTTAAATTTTAATTGTATTGGTATTACTATAATTAATGTATATTATCTATCCATTTTAATATCTGTAGGTAAAGAATTTGTTATCAATACATCCAGGAGACGAAGTACCTGTGAAGAATGTAACCATCCGAAAGATTCCTCGGTATGATTTCCCTGACAAAGAATCCTTGTTGTTCTGCTTGATTTAATCACTTCTTTTTTATTTGATACTCTTATGCATACATATTCCTTGCAAGCTTGCAGTTGATTAGGAAGAGCTTTCATAGACATTAGTTTTTGTCTTGGTGCCTCATAGTTATGACAAGTGGTAAATAAATATAGACTATCGAGACTCATTTTGTTAAGGAACATAATTTATTCATTGTTTGTTTACTTGGTCCATCTGTTCAACTTGTGAAAGATGGAAGGATTGAGTTATAAGGATGACATTTGTTCAACAAATTGATTGTCTCAATTAAGGTAAATGTACAATGTAAAAATTCCTTTCTGTTTGTTTCTGTATGTATGAGACTGTAGATAGTTTGTCTTCAGTAAAAATCTTCTTGTTAGAATCAGTAAAATTAGATTCCTATAAAACCTTCCAGATAAGTTGTAGAATGTGCAATTGCAAGGATGGCTATTTTTTCAGTTAGAATATTCTTTTGATTCAAAATAATCTTTGTGGTGCTATGGAAGCTTATTCATTCATATGTACAACAGAAGTTATTGGTAAAAAGAAAAAAGGTTGTTGCAGATGCAAAGTTTGTAGGGTAAAACACAAAAACCTATGTTCCATGGGGATGCATCTCTTGGGCTTTTCTGGCCATCTTCATACCTGAGACATTTCAGGGATCTATTAGAAATGTCCCCTTGCTGTCCCCTATCCCTCAGAGCTGACTGTAAACTTGGATAGGTGGCCGGCTGTCCATGGATTAAAAAAAGAAGAAAAAAGAGGGGTGGCAGAGCCCAGTGGGGTCAGGGTCACACATCCATTTCAAAACCCTAAAAGCAGCTCTATTGTTTAAAATAACAAAAAACAATGGCAAAACATATTACAGCAGCAGGCAGCCTTAAGGTATTAAAAATAACAAACATCTAATTTGTTATTTGTGAGCTTAAGATTCAAGGTTTAAGGAATGTAGCAGCAGTGAGGTAGGTGTTTCAGATTTTTTATTTTCAGAATAGTAAAAAAATAAAAATTCAAAAGAGTTATAACTTAAAACCCAAGGCAGTTTTTAAAATTTTCAATTTTGTTTACTTTTTTCAGTTTGTACTCTTATTTTGTCAAACAACATGAGCAGCAATGTAGGTGCTAAAAATGAAAATGTTAATAGGGAACAAACAAGAGCTAGAGATTCATCAAGGTGTGGGAGCGCTGTGTGAAGTGGGACAGCCACATAATCGATTTGAATGCCCTTCTACCCTCTTAAGATCTTATGCAAAGGGCCCATTCAAACCCTTTAAACCTTTATAGTAATTTGTAACAATTTTAGACAAAGATAAACAGAAAAATCTAGGGAAGGGTAGAGTCTACAAAATCTCCTATGCCATCCATGGTTGTGTAAATTTTAATGATCAGATTGTATGCACAGAAATTAATTCAAATCAGACACAATAACACAGCAGATACCCTGGGAAAACCCTCCTCTTGAGTGAGAAAAACCTAGCAACAATATATCACTTATATATGTAATTGTCACAAGAATGATCTTCTTACAAGAGGGCAATATACAGGCCCAAATATGAGCACTAATAGATAATGCAACACAGCACTAAGAGAACACAATTCGCTGAAGAACTCAGATTTCTTTCAAGAATAGATCTGCCTTGAAGAAATTCGCACTTAGACTATGAAGAAGATAATCGAACTTGACTTAATAAACTTGATGATGATAATGAGAAGGCAAACTCCTATATATACATCTTGAAGAATCGCCTCCTTATTTAATACAAGTCGGCCAAAGATGATAATATGTCTTCTTTCAAATAGATGCAACCAATTGCGCCAAGAGAGGAGGTCGGCCATAACACAAGGGACGTGTTATTTCATTTAATGTTTGTTGCTTAACAAATAGAAGTCTCTTCATAAGAATCGCACCTCTTGAACTCGAATAAATTAAAATAGCATAATGCTATCATTTAATTTTTTTATCAAAAGAAGATCGCTGGAAGTTACTTTTGACGCTGCATGATATCATTAACACTCCCTCTCAGCTAGGGAGTAGACTTCCAGCTACATAGGACATATCACCTCAACGTGATGCCCATCACATTGGCTACAATCAAATGTGAAAAGAAGAATATCACCTCATCGTGATATTAGATATTGCCTCAACACGATATCAACCATAATGGCTACAACTATACTATGGTAAGTACAAGTGTTCATCACTTGCGTGATGTTGTCACCTCAACGTGACTTTCACCATGACTCTCTCAGAGGGTGAAACAAAAGTACAAAATATGTCATGGAGTCACACACATGACATCCACCATGACTCAGCTCAGAGGGTGGAAACAAGGGCTTTCACCTCAAATTCCTTCGTCTCAGAGGAAAATGCATTAACAAGGGCTTGCACCTCAAATTCCTCGTCTCAAAGGAAAATGCATTAACAAGGGATTTCACCTCGAACTTCTCTCACAGAGAAGAACTCATTAAACAAGGCTCACCGACATGAGACTCTTTCTCATCAACTGGATTCTCCACCATACCAAGCTTATCTCGAAGTACACAAACTTTATCCGGAGAGAGGGTGAGAATATTTGCCGCATGCTGATGTACCTCAACATACAGCCTTCCGCATATGTCTCATATAGTGTACCTCAACGCTTTGGTTCATGGAACACATGATTGAGAAAGCTTCACACAACTCGATTATCACAATGAATGATAGTAGGCTCCATTGATTGTCCAAACAATCCTGCAAGGAGCTTACGAAGCCACACTGCTTCCCGAGTTGCCATACAAGCTGCAATATACTCTGCCTCTGCTGTACTCAATGTTACAGATGACTGCTTCCTGCTGCACCAGGAAATTATAGCTGAACCCAAACTGAAGCAACAACCAGAGGTGCTCTTCCGATCAGTGACACACCCTTCCCAATCAGAATCTGTATAGCCATGTAACTCCAAATCTGCATCTGAAGAATACCTCAACCCATATCCAACTATGCCATGCAAGTATCTCAGGATATGTTTAGCTGCAACAAGATGTATCTATCTCGGATCACACATAAAATGGCTAAGTGCACTCACTGCATAGCAGATATCAGGTCTAGTGTTAACTAGATACATCAATGATCCAATTAGTTGTCTATACAATGTAGGATCCACCAAGTCTGAACTAGCTGCAGCCTCCTTCAACTTATGTAAATTGGTTTCCATAGGTGTAGACATGGATTTGCAATCCATCATACCAAATCTCTTGAGTATATCAATGGTGTACTTCCCTTGACTTAGAATCATCTCATCTGGTTTCTGCCAGACTTCTAAGCCAAGGAAGTAATGCATGAGCCCAAGGTCCTTCATCTCAAATTCCGAAGTCAACTCCTTGCACTCGAGAATTAGGTGATCTTCTCCAGTAAGAATCAAATCATCAACATATAAAACCAAAATTAATGCATCACCATTGATTACCTTGAAGTAAAGATTTGAATCGACATCATTCTTCAAGAAACCCAAACTTGACAGGTAACGATCAATCTTTTCATACCAAGCGTGAGGAGCCTGCTTAAGACCATACAAGGCCTTCTTCAACTTGCAAACATGTGACTCCTTCCCATGAACCTCAAATCCATCAAGTTGCTCTATATAAACCTCTTCCTCAATCACTCCATTGAGAAAGGCTGTCTTCACGTCCATCTGGTGAATCTTCCATCCTCTAGATGCAGCAATAGCAATGATGGTTCTGACAGAAGTGTAGCGAGCAACAGGAGCAAATGTTTCTTCATAATCAACTCCCTCTTTCTGAGAAAACCCACGAGCCACAAATCTTGCCTTGTACTTTTCAATGCTCCCATCTGCAACATGCTTGATCTTGAAGAGCCATTTAGAAGATACCATAGACTTTCCCTCGGGTCTAGGAACAATGTCCCAAACATCATTCTTAAGAATTGATTGATACTCCTCTGTCATAGCATCTCTCCAAACCTAATGACTAGATGCTTCCTCAACACAGGTAGGTTCGGATTCTATAATCTGACTCATTAAGGCAACATAACTAGAGAACTTATGTGGCCTTTTACTTTCTTTGAATGTGCCTACGAGCTGCAAAACTTTCAGCCTCTTGCATAGTACGCCTGACCCATAGAGGTCTCTTTCTCCCAATAGCAATGTCAGTAGGCCCATTAGTAGGTTCCAAGGGTTCAACAGGATCAATGTCTTCTTTTGGTTCTGAAGTCTCCCTCTGAATCTCAGGAGTATGGTCGACTTCCATATCCTGAGGACACTCTTCATTATCGATCTCTATGTGAATGCCCCTGGATCTCCTGAATGCAACATCTTCCTCGAATGTGACATCCCTACTGATCTCTCAACTTCTATGAATGTATATTTTGTAGGCTTTTGATGTCTCACTGTAGCCCACAAATATTCCCTTCTTGCCAGAAGGCTCCAACTTAGTTCTCTTTTCCTTTGGAACATGAACATAGACAGGACATCCAAAGATCCTCAAATGACTGACTTCAGGCTTCTTCCCTGTAAAGGCTTCCTTCGGAGTCATATTCTCCAAGATCTTATGAGGACTTCTGTTCTGAACATATACAGCCGTCCTGGAAGCTTCTGCCCATAAGAAGGTTTGCAAATCTTGATCATGGATCATGGCCTTCGCTGCTTCCACGATTGTCCTATTTTCTTTCTCAACACCATTCTGTTGAGGATTATAGGGGACACAGAACTCCCTCTTAATCCCTGCATCAATACAAAAATTCTGAAAACTGCCAGAGGTGTATTCTCCACCATTATCAGATCTGAGGACCTTAATTCTTTTACAGAAAGATTTTCTACCAAGGCTTTAAATTCCTTGAACCTATCTAACACTTCCTCGACTCTTTAGTTTTCAAAAAATAAATCCAAGTCTTCCTAGAGTGGTCATCAATAAAAAGAACATAATACAAGAATCCACTCAAAGACGCAACAGACATAGGACCACATAAATCAGAATGAATAAGGTCTAAAATACACTTAGATCTATTTTCTCTACTATGAAAAGGGGCTTTTATATTCTTACCCAAAGCACAGCCCTTGCAAGTACCTTCGTGCTCCTGGTTGAACTTAGGAAGGCCCGACACCATGTTCTCCACAATAGGTAAGGCTTGGAAGTGTAAGTGAGCCAATCTCCGATGCCAAAGATCACATAGACTTGAAGAATCATGAACCAACGCTTGTAAAGGACGTGTGTAGACCCTGTAAAGACTTTCATGTCTAACTCCAATTACTTGAGCATCCTTGAAGCTAGAGTTCTCCATCCGCACTAGAACTTTGCCTTTGGAGAAGGCAACTTGATATCCTTTATCTTCCAAGGCTGAAATAGAAATGAGATTGCGCTTGATTCCAGGAACATAAAGAACATTACTCAACTGAAGTGTGATGCCAGAATCCAAATGAAGTGTAGAGGTCCCAATTCCTTTCATGGAGTAGCTAGCATCATCTCCAATGATGACTTGCTCGGAAGACTCCTTCTCCACCAAACTTGATAAGTGCTCCTTAAAACCAGTGATATGTCGTGAAGCACCACTGTCGATCAGCCAAGTGTTGGTGTCGTTAGGTACACTGCTTGCCAATGCCGAGTAGAACAAATATTCACTTGAATCCTTTTGCGGAGAAGCATCATCAACATCCGCAACGGTAACTTGTTGCTTAGGTCTAGTTGGACAATACTTGGCGAAGTGCCCAAACTTATCACACCTAAAGCATTGAATCTTGGACATATCCCTCTTCTTCTTGAATGGAGGTGCATCATCATTTCCCTTGTCCCGATTCCTCTTGAAGAATCCTTTCCTTCCATCTTTTCCTTTCTTCTTTGAAGCATAGGAGGCGAGAACATGAATGTCTTCATTCTTTGAACTTTGACCAACGCCTCTTGCCACCAACCTTGATTCCTCTTGAATGCAATCTGATCTTAGGCGATCAAACTTAGGCAATTTTGATCTTGCACTAATTCCCTGAATGTAAGATTCCCAAGACAAAGGTAGACCATTGAGAGCAAGCATAGTCAGGTCTTTGTCATCAACCATATGCCCTATTATCGAGAGCTGATCTCTCAAATCTGCAATCCTCATAAAGTATGCAATCACTGATTCACCTTTCGCCATCTTCACATGATGAAGTTGTTGCTTCAGTGCAAGCGCTCGGCTGGTATTGTTGATTTCATACATCTCTTCCAATGTTTTGAACATGTCTCTCGCTATCTTCAACTTAGAGATAATAGGCACAATATGATCCTTGACGGAATCAACCAATATCTTCATTGCTTTAATATCTTTCTTCACCCACTGCGACTTCTCTTCTTCCTCCTCAGGTTCAAGAACACTAGACTCCACGAACTCACCCAAGTCATTTTCATGCAAGGTAAGCATGATCCTAAATCTCCATGATGTGAAGTTAGATGCTCCCTCGAGTCTATCCTCAATCTTCAAACTGTTCACCATCTTGACTGATTTAGACAAATGAACGAATAGGGTATTGCTGAATAGGGATAAATCTGATCACGATCCTCTCAAACCCGCTTTGATACCATGTAAATTTTAATGATCAGATTGTATGCACAAAAATTAATTCAAATCAGACACAATAACATAGTAGATACCCTGGGAAATCCCTCCTCTTGAGGGAGAAAAACCCAACAACAATATATCACTTATATATGTAATTGTCACAAGAATGATCTTCTTACAAGAGGGCAATATACAGGCCCAAATATGAGCACTAATAGATAATGCAACACAGCACTAAGAGAACACAATTCGCTGAAGAAGAACTCAGACTTCTATCAAGAATAGATCTGCCTTGAAGAAATTCGCACTTAGACTATGAAGAAGATAATCGAACTTGACTTAATAAACTTGATGATGATAATGAGAAGGCGAACTCCTATATATACATCTTGAAGAGTCGCCTCCTTATTTAATACAAGTCGGCCAAAGATGATAATATGTCTTCTTTCAAATAGATGCAACCAATCGCGCCAAGAGAGGAGGTCGGCCATAACACAAGGGACGTGTTATTTCATTTAATGTTTGTTGCTTAACAAATAGAAGTCTCTTCATAAGAATCGCACCTCTTGAACTCGAATAAATTAAATAGCATAACGCTATCATTTAATTTATTATCAAAAGAAGATCGTTGGAAGTTACTTCTGATGCTGCATGATATCATTAACAGGTTGCTAGTGGTGAATTTTCTACAAGAGGAAAGAGAGACTAGTGAGAGTTTAGAGAAAATTGTAGGGATGTTGAATGTACAACCACGAGAAGTGGCAGATTCTTTAGTTGCGAAGTTTTTCTTTGCCCATGCCATCCCATTTCACATGGCATGGTCTCTCCCTATTTCAAGTAAATGATGAAAGATACAAATGTCATTAGCCCCTCGCATGCCCCCTTCAAGAGCATAAAATACACACTAGCCTTGATAGAAAGTAATCTAAGATCAGTTTGTTGATAGAGGATGTGAGGCGAACTTGGCTAAGGCTGGGCTGTTCTATTATCATGGATGGGTGGACCAATGCTAGACATTGACCACTCATCAATATCAGAGTGCTTTTGACAAATTTTATTGAAGTCCTTTTTCAAAATTTTGGGTCACTTGGATGTCTTCTAGAGTAAGCCTTAAGAAAATCATGATGTAAAAGAACCTTCAAAATCTTTAGATTCTCAATATTTTCTAAGTCTTTTCTCCTTGTTGGCTATCTTCAGCTTCTCCAATTCTTATTAGTGTTTTCATAAGTTCTCTAACTCCTTGAAACTCCAAGTTCTTTTGAAAACCCTATTGGCATGTCCCCCAGTTCTCAAATATCCTAACTCCCAAATAAGTAGTTTATATTTCCACCTGTTGCTCCTTCCAAAAGTTTTGAAATTTCTCAAAGTGTTAGAAGATTCTCCAAGTTCACGAACCTTTGAAATCATCGACAAAGTTCACTTCAATCTCAAAATTTTAATTGAAGGTTACAAATTTCTTGGCATCGGTAGGTTCATGAGTTTGCCAAATTGCCAAAATTCTAACAAACTGCAAAAAGAAGTTTTAGAAAGGATGTGTGGGCAAGTTTGAAGTTTCTTGAAATCACCAACAAAATTTATAACTTAGGATAGAGCATTGGCATTTCAAAGATTTCCAAAGCTTTATAAATCATGATAAAATGCACACCATATTAAAACTTGAATTTCTAAAAGGAGTTCATGGCTCATTTTCCACTATAATGTATTCAAATGAAGCAGCTTTGCTGTGCGATCTAGAAAAGATTACTGCTACTAGTTCTCTACAAAATGTCAAGAAACAGTTATAAAGCAATTGCAAATGAATTTCAAGAAACAATTATGAAAGAGTAACAAATGAAAAGGTTATATATATTTGTAAAGAGTTTTGATTCTCACACATTTCTAGAGGAACAAGGAGGTTTTGAGCGCTCCCATTTTGGATTTCAATAAAGAAGAATATGGTTGGTCTATGAGCCTGCATATTGTTTCTTTATGTTGTAAATTTTTCTTACATTAAGTTTGCAGTCTTCCTCCAAAATTTTTGCCATTATTTGGTAGATGAAATAAGTCTTGCTCATATATATGTTTTCTCTATCCAATTTTGGATGTGATTAATGGTTGTTTTTTGATCTTTGAGTTTGAAAAACCCCAACTGAATGAATCTTTCTTATGTTAGATAACTTCTTTATTACAGACCCTAGTTGCATATCTTTTCTCAAAACGATCTTGTAAGGGAGATAAATCTTTGTGTTTATTCCTTCTTTTTTTGAAAATCTATTCATTATTTTCTAGGAAAATTTAGATTTTTGGCCTCATACTGACCATACCTAGGGTTCTCTTTCTTTCCTTTTTCAGTTTGTGCGCCTTTCTTGCTTTTAGGTTAAAAGCATGCCCCCAAAAATATAAAACCTATCATACGAGGGAGCAATCCCCCTCAAACACAGAGGAAGTTTGCTAATTCAATAGCAATCTCTCCTAGTGTTGTAAACTTTGTTGCTGTCCATTGGGTGAGTTAAAGTTGTTTCAACGAAATAAGGTAGTGAAAAATCTGTCCATTAACACATAGTCACATGTGTAGTTGACTCTTATTTTCTTAGAGCTATTGATTATTTAGGAGAATGCAAGGATGCAAATTTCAAATGTTATATTATGAAGGATGCCATAGAAGAAGTTGGGGTCCCAAATGTTGTGCAAGATTCACTGATTTAGCATGTGGAAGTTAGTTGACATGATGATGGAAGGTGTGTACAAGCATATTTTTTGGACTCTGTGTCGTGTTTGCGTTGAAAAACCTAGGGAAGATAGATTTGGTGAAGAGAGTGGTGGTAGAAGTAAGAGATATATACATATGTTCATTTGTATCCACTACACTTCACTTGTTGTCTCAAGACATTTTCAATGAAGGAATTCCTCAAATCCATGAAAGCTAGATATGTTAATTATTTTATTTTGATACAGAGGATGCTTGAGGTGCAGGACCCTTTGAGAATGGTTAATCAAGGGGCAAATGGCTAGAGGCAAACACAACTAAAGGAAAAAGAATGAAGTAAAATATCCATGATGATGATTGGTGGTCCACTGTGAGGTGAGAGTTATGATTTTATTAAATCATTAATTTATTAATATTTCATGAATATGGGTCAATTTCTTATTAATCAATAATAAAATTAGACATTCTCTTTCCTTATAGTGGACCATTAATCATCATCAAGGATCTTTTAACACTTTTTCCTTCAATTGTGTTCCCTCTAGCCATCCACCCCCCCCCTTTGGATCAACAATCATTAACTCTAGAGGCTTTTACACTTAAAGGACTCTTTCTAACAAAGAAAAATAGATGTCATATTTAGTTTCCATGGGTTGAGGAATGCCTTCCTCGAGAAAGTTCTAAAGAAACAAAGTGAGGATGGTAGTTGCAAATGAGCATTTGTATTTTTGTCACTTCTACCACAACTCTTTTCACTCAATCTATCTTCCCCCTGTCTTTCAATGCATTGTTTAACTCATAAACACAACATAGGGTCCAAAAAATGTGCTTGTAAACACCCTCCATTATTATGCCAACTAATTTACCCCTAGGTCTTTAGCTCACAAATGACAAATCAAATGTTTATTTATTTTTAACATCAAGGCTGCCAATTGATGCAATATATTTTGGTCTTACTTTTTGCTGTCATAAACAAGATGGCTGCTTTTAGGATTTTGAAAGGGGTGTAGGCACCTTGTGGGCCTCCCACCTCTCTTATTTTTATAATTTTTCAATCTAATAGGTGATTTTAAAAAAAATATATTGTATTTTCTAGCCCAAGATGGCCTTCCTAGACATCTCTAGATGTTTTTGGGACATTTTCAATGCATCTCCATGTCCTTGAAATGTCTTGGGTATGGGAATGATCTAAAGAGTCTAGGGGATTTGTCCCTTTGGAACATAGCTTTTTGATGTGTGCTAATCACAAGATGACTCAATTTGGAAGCAAAGAGGAAGCATAAACATACAAAATGAAGTCTTTACTGGTCGTGCAATCTTTGATGGTTAGTGCCTATCCTTTGATCTCCACTTATCCATTGTGTTGGAGACAGGAACAAAATCTTACTAGTTCTATAGGTGGTATACTAATATGGACTAGTGTCTAGTATTTGGCACAATTTCTTGGGTTGATTTTAAACTCCTTGTTCCTTGATTTGTATGTGACTTCCCTGTATGTTTCCAAATGCATACCCACAAAACAAGCTTGCAACTGCAAGACAAAAACAAAACTATTCAACAAGAAACAATGTAGAAAAATGTGACCATGCAAGACGTACACTTCAGTATGGTAAACAATAATCATAGTTGCACAAAGACAACACATGGAAAGAAAATGTACAAACAACAAAATTCCACACCATTAGGAGAAATAATGATTAAGGTTCTAACCATGGGTTGGTAGCTCCATGAGATTTTTGTCCAAATTTAGAGATAATAAGTGCTTTGGCTGCATTTGTCCAAAACTTCATAGGGTCCAATCCACAAGGCATCAAAATTTCCATGCGTTCCTCTATCCTATAATCTTGCATACCACATGAGGATAATGTCTCATTCTTGGAAACATTCTTAAGTTGCTCTCTTATAAAAAAGATCCTTCATCTTCTGCTATTGTAACAAATTTCTATCATATGCAACTCTTCTATCTTCATGTAGCAATATGTAAATTGACAACTCCATGATGATGGGCATCTTGGTTTCCATTCAATAGACTAGCTCATAAGGACTCTTTTTGATGGCCTACTTGTATTTTATTTTATCAGACCAAACAACAAACTTCAATTTATCATATTGATTCTTATTGTTCACATATAATGTTCTCTTGATGATCTACATAAGGTTCTTGTTGCTAGACATACTTGATCATTACCTTGGGGATGATAGGGGGATGAGAAAGTCAAATTGATCCCATACTTGGAACACAAATCTAAAAATCTCATGAGATTTGAAACATATAAAATTGTTAACTTTGTCCTTGTAGGGTCTCATTGTAAGACAAAATGGGAGCAAATTCTAGAGCAGGGTTGGGAGTGTAATGTCCCCTTTTTCTGTGTAATGAGAGATTATAAGGGAATAAAATAAATAAAATTATTCATAAAGTTGTCCATTTAAAATAAATCTTAAGGATAACTTTATTATTATTTAATTTAATAAAGGTGACTAATAGTAAGTATGGTGATAAATTATTAAATAGTCAATTTGGGGAAAGCAATAGATAATAATAAAAATTAAAAGGTGGTGAAGTATAAAAGGTGGTGGAAAGGAATTCATATGATCTTGTGAAACTTTATTATCAGGAGCATTTTGGAGAGCATAGCTTTCAAGAGACTCAAGTACAAAAACCCTTGAGCTTGGTGGGTTGGACGAAAACCCAACGCCATCTACAGGTGGATTCAGTTCAGAATTTGCATTGGATTTCAATAATCAGTGGAACGATTGTGGGAAATTTGTGGAAGTCTTTCCAAAAGACAAATTTCAAGGATAATCAAAGATGGTATTTGCAGAGATTAAAATATTATAATATTCAGGTGGCTGCATATCTAGTGATATTTCTTATTTGCTAAACTTGGCATAGAATTGTTAATATTTGAGTGAGCATTCGATATTGTTCAAAGGGAGCCAATATTATTAATTGGCTCTTTCAACCAGGCGCAGGTTGGATGCTTCTCTATATTTCTCTAAAGGAAATCTGCACATCATAGAAGAAGTCGCCATTATTAATGAGGGAGTCATGACAAAATAAGAGCCTTAAGGAATCATAATCAAAGTAAAAGTGCCACTAGTATCCATAATGGACAAACAAGAGATGATGTGGCATTGGAAGTATTGAAGGGAGCCACAAGGAAATTCAGAGACGTTGAGTGGGATTAAAATAGTCGATACATATTTTAAAATGAACCGTATGACTTCCTAATAAATGGTAGATGTCCCATATGGCATCGCACTATAATATAGACATCAAAGAAGTTGCAGCCTATTGAAGGAGGATTAATTGTATTGGGCCAGGAAGACTGACGTAGAGTTTGGAGGCTCGTAGCATTATCAAGAATGAATTCGTAAGAACTTGAAGCAGCCGCCAATCCTTCATAGTTTCCATGCTACAGGAGAAGAGTCGTATAGATATCAGAAGTGGCATTTGTGGAGCAACATTTAACCAACAAGACTGTTGTACCAATATAATTGAGGTCAGGAACTTTCTGTGTATGCACATTATATGTGAAAATGTATTCTGTAGTTGGATGGTATTTATATAACCGTTTGAAAGTTTGAAAAATCTATGATAAAATTTGGAGATTATGTTGATGATGATAATTGTGAAAATTATTTAAATTTATCATAGTGGAATATAGAAAGGAAAATATATGGAATTTAGTGGATTGTGAACTGTTTGACAAAATGCCTGCATTGTCAAACTTGTGAAAATCGTAAATTTTTTATCCATCATTCGTGAGGAATCTTACAAGTGTGGATGGGATGACTCTCCTACGTTGGGTACCCTATGGGTACATTTGGGATACGTACTCATAGGGTACCAAAGGTGGTAGGGGTTGTGTCCTAGATGAACTCAAGAGAACCAGGATAGATTTTTATTTATATTTGTTTTAGGAGCCTTGGTCTAATGATTAGCTTGCAAGAATGGTTCAAACAAGACTATATAGAGGGACCAAACATCTTCATTTTGAAAGCAATAATAATATGCTATGAGGACACTTCCGCATCCATGGTAGTATCATATTGTTCAATCGGTTTCAGCCTTTGGCCCTAAGATCTGACCATTATAATAATTAATTTTTTGGTGAATAAGCCTAATTAACTTTTAATTAAACTGAAAGATAATACTACAATATTCACAAAAAGATGGTGGGTGGTAAAAAGGCACACCCACAAAGTCTAAATGTGATCAAGTCCAAATGAGATAACAAGTCAAAGGGCCAAGCCCATACATAACATAAAATAAGGCAGCTAATGCAATTCTAGAAGGAGTGGGTTCTTTATCAAAGGTAGGATTATCAACAACTGGCTCCTAGGTAGTGAGAGCATCCTCTTCCTCAAGAGTATCCTCCGAAGGTTGTTGAGAGCGTATTGGAGAAATAGCCAACTCTAGCCGAGGAACCTTGCTAGAGTTTGGCCAACCAAGAGCACTGCACTTGTGAGAATAGGTAGAAGGTGCTTGTGAGGGCTAGGACCAACCACAAGCAGCATTATCCTTGTTTCTTGAGGGCTGAGCGCCACAAGATTGGGAAACATGACCTCTTTTGGCAGACTGGTTGTGACCTTGTTGGCATCCTAGAGAAGGGTAAGAGGGATGTCGAACTCTAGCAACAATGTAGGGAGTGTTGTTCTAGTGGTCTAAAAGCTCCTGCAAATGGACCACCTCAAGTGCAACTTTGCTATCTTGTACCTGAATCTGCATAAGCACATTAGAGAAAATCATAGCTTTAGTGTAAGAGAGAAATGAACATTAGTAGAACATCCTGAAAAAATAATACAATGATAATAGTCCTTGCATCTGAAACTTGTTATTTGTTCTTGTTTTTCTTGTTAAATATGTTTTTCAGAGCCTTTTGGATCAATGGATGATAGTATTAGTCACCAAGATTTCTTTCTTAAATCTAGGATTTTAAGATTTAGAGACATCTATGAAAGGTTCATTATTAATAAATACAAATTAACAGGAAAAAAATCATTTTCAGGTCTTTACAGAAGCAGTTTTATCTGATAAATATTTGCTTGCAGTAGATAAATTTTCTACATCTAGACTGTTTCTTAAATCATTCACATGTAGAACCAGCAACCCACAAATGGGGGGTCAATCTGGAACAATTCTGAACTCATTATAAGCATTAGAGTTTGATGGGAAATTGGTTATAAGTTATTAAATAGAACCGGAGGTGAATTTTGGAACAGCATGCTGTGATGAGTGTTACCCCTAGTTACCAAGTTGTAATGTCAGTGAATGGTTAAAACCAGATAACAGTACCTTTATATATATTATTAGTTTCTTTTTTTTCATATCTATATTCTGCCATCCCTAAAAAATGCCCCCGGTGGGAACATGTCCTGCTGTCCCCATCCTTGAAATTCTGTGGAAATAGATCCAAGGTGTTTGAATCACCTGACATGACTTTGCCCTGTGGACCACTTCCACTGTCTGTCTTTGTCTATTTTCAACTGAATCGCAAAGGGAATTGATCATTTGGAAGTGTTTTACTAGTTACAAGTTTGCCTTGTTGAGAATAGTGACTTAGAGCATCTCTTACTAACATTTCATGATCCAATTCAGATCGAGTTCTCCCGACTTTTTCTTTGGTTTTTCAAAATGACTAGAGAACAAGCTTATTGTATATCATGTCTGCTGTCCTCTTATAGCTTTTATTTATTTTTAAATTTCTGAGGGGTGTTGCTATTTCAGTTCTTGTTTAAGCTGCTTCTGTTTGTGCTTTACAAACCATCTTATTCTCGTATCTTGTTAGATATATTAGAATAGGACATGCATTAGTTTTGCATTGGATCATAGCTCACCCAGATTAGGATATTTAGTTCTTTATTAAGATATTATTCTCGTTTTCTCATTTGAGTTGTTTTACAGACTGCTAATTGTTTATATGTTGTAAGCCTATTTGATGGGCATGAGTACAAAGGATCTGCATTGCTGGTTTTGTGCTATGTAATGGTGTTCAGTTCATTTGACATTTTGGTTGTTTGTGGGCATTGATATAATTTTTGTTTTGTTTCTACCCTTGCATTTTAAAATTCTTCAGTTCCAACGAAAGCTTGAATTAGTTTTTGTATCTGCATAGACTATTAGAAGGAATAACACTTGTAGTTGTGTTTTGAGCTTCAGGGTACCAGTGGACATGCCTCTGTATGATATTTTGAATGAGTTTCAAAAAGGTCACAGCCATATGGCTGTCGTTGTAAGGTATACTGGAGGAAAGGAGCAAGAACAGAAAATGACCAAGGATGCAAGTAATCAGGTTTTCGTGCAGACTATCCATGAGCATGATAATGGTGTGTTTTAGTGTATTAATGTCTAGCTTGTTGAATAGATGCAGGAAACTTTCAAAAATTATTTTACTAGACATTAATTACGTTCAGTCATTCATGATTATCAAAGCTTTAAGTTTTAGAGGTAACATGAAGCCTTTCTTAATTTTGTTCATGAACACCTGATATGATTTGTATGCATGCTTAACATCATTTAAGATGCTCATTATGTCTTCTTTACCATCGCCAGGAAAAGATGTGAGTGTCGTTGTTGACAAAAGGCCATCACAGGCAGTCCGGGAGAAGTCTTTTACAAATAGAAGGTCACTTAATAAGCTGAAAAGCTTACCCGCTACTCATGCAAGCGATTCGAATAGGGAAGCGGCAAAATCAAAACGATGGTCTCGTGTTGTATCCGGAGATATTCTTGAAATTGCCGATGACTCACTTCCAAAGCTTGCAGAGGATGAAGAGATTGTGGGTATAATAACAATGGAAGATGTTATTGAAGAGCTCTTGCAGGTTACTGTCTAGGCATATCTTCATCCTCTGCATTTTTCCTTTAACATCATTTATTGCATTGCATGGGGGTTAATCATATTTTAAGTAAAATCTGTTTTTCTGTATTGGTAATACTCTTCATTAATATGACTCCTCAAATTTGTGTGCATGCAGGAAGAGATTTTTGATGAGACTGATTTTCAAAATTAACATTGATACGTAAATGCTGCATGCACTTGCCTTTTTGTATGAAGACATATCTTAAAATTTTGAATTGGTTTGTATTGGATCAAAGGAATACTTTATTGTCAGCTTCCCATCCTTTGACGTAAGGCACCTGTAATTAACTAGTATGAGTGATTTGAAGTTGGCATACAGAAATTTGTATTGCCATTCATTGTAGGGTTGAATATTTAACAATATACTGTCACATTTTTACTGTAGCATATATCTCTTACCAGAAAAAATAAACAGGAATAAGAATTATTTTTCTGTTTTATGTTGTATTTTTAGTGAAAGTGCTACAAGACGTCTTAATCACCAGTCCTATAACAGAAAGAATGATAAAATAACGCCTTAATCTTATTCTCTTGATATTTGGATGTCTTACCAATTGTTGAAAATCAGGATAAAACTTTACAGTGAAAATATGTAGATAATTTTATGCATCCAAATAAACAGATAGCAATAAATCATAGATAAAAATAGATTACACTATAAATGCAAACTATAACTCAAGAATTGCATGAAGAAACCCTTGCGGGAAAAAAATTCACACCCAAAGAGATCTAAGACTTGTATTAATTCTTCAAATGAGTTACATCAATACTTCTTTCTCCAACACTTTATGGCTTCAACAACCTGTAAATTAATTTGTTTTTTTTCAACTCAAGCACTAAATATATAGGCATGAGAGAAAACACATATCAAGAATGGTTTCTAGAATCATTTAGGCATAAATCACAAAAATAAGAAACTTCCTCTTCCAACTTGTGATTTTATCCACTTTTTAGTAATGTGTCATCCAAACTAAAAACTCTTCCTTATCTTCTCCAAGCTCACATTTAACCTCCCTTTTTTCACGCTCTTTCTAATTTGACAACTAAAAAACACTTTGCAAGTTGTCGTAGTTGCATGTACCAACTTTCATGACAACTAAAAGATAATTACAAATTGTCAATTAATAATTAAATATAAAGCAAGGTTGAGATATTTATTCGACCATTTCCCAAACAAAGTGATACTGAACATCTATGCATTTTGTGTGGGCATGATACTTTGGGTTTTTCGCCAAACAAATGATACTTTGACTATCACATCTAATTCTTGTTTAAACTAAAAGCCAATACTTGAACAAAATCTCTCTAACCACATTGCCTCCTTACAAGCATGTGTCACAGCCATGTAATTTGCTTTTGTAGTGGACAATGAAACTGCAAGTTGTCTTTTGCTCATCCAACTAACTGTTCCTCCAAACAAAGTAAAGATAGCCACTTGTGAACTTTCTGCAATCTAGATCACCAACAATTTGAATCAACACAGCCATGCAAATCAATCACCCTACTCATATCATAAAACTCATGATAACAAATGCAATGATTAGAAGCCCCGCATAAATATTTGAAAACCCTTTTCACATAAGCCCAATGCTCTTTACCAATATTTGTCATAAATCTATTAAGAACTCCCACTACTTGGGCAATATCAAGTCTTGTATAGATCATAGCATACATAAGGCTTCCTACAACACTACCATATGAAACTCTATACATCTCTTCAAGTTCATCATCTATTTTAAGACATTGTTCTAGAGATAGCTTAGTGCCAACTGAAAAATGAATACTAATTGGTTTACAAGTATGCATGTCAAAGAACTGCAAAATAGTGTTAACATACTTTTTATTCAACCATAATTTTTTGTTAACCCAATCCTTGTTGATTTTCATATCCCAAATATATTTTGCAACCCCTAAACCTTTCATATCAAATGTATCAGATATCTAACTCTTAATTTCTTGAATCATTCCATTATCATTTCCAATAAATAATATATCAACATGTATGACAATGATTAGTAATCAATCATCAATTGATTTAAAATAAACATCATGAACTTAACTTCTAATAAAAGCCATGATTCAATGTAAAAACATCAAATTTCCAATACCACAGTCTTGGTGACCGCTTCAAACTGTATAAAAATTTCTTTAGCCTACAAACCAAGTGTTCTTGTCCCTTCACAATAAAATTATCATGTTTCATAAATATTTCTTCATCAAGATCCTCATGTAAGAAAGTTGTTTAAACATCCATTTGCTCTACTTCTAAATAAAAAAGGAACAACAATAGATAAAAAGAATCTAATGGAGGTTAGTTTAGCCATAGGAGAAAAAATCTCACCAAAATCCACTCCCTCAATTTGGGAGTAACTTTTTTTCACTAACCTGATCTTGTACCATTCCAACTTACCATTTGCTTTAAATTTCTTTTTAAATACCCATTTGCATCTAACGACTTTCATCCCCTTAGGCGGTTCAACTAGATCACATGTGTTATATTTGTCTAAGGCCTTTATTTCATCTTTCATTGCTTCTAACCAATAATCGTGCTCATTTGAAGATAAGGTCTCTTTCATAGATCCAAGTTTGTTGTTAGTACAAGATAAAGCAAAAACACAACAAAAATCAAATGGACTATATCTACATCTATCAATAGGTTTATGTTGTGTAGTGTATTTTCTTATAGGTGTAACAAGATGCTCTAGTTGTTCCTCTTCAAAATTATTTTCTAATCCTTCTTCACCTTCATGTTCTCCATGTTGTTCAACATGTGCATCTTCTTATGGTTTTTCTATATGTGCATCTTCTTGTGGTTGGTCTACATGCGTATTTTTTTATGGTTCAACCTTAATATCAAAATGCACCATTTTGTTAGGCTTTACTTGAGGTTGTTCATCATTTTTAAATTCCTTAAGCTCCTTGAAAATTGCATACTTAGAATATATCATTTTCATTTCTATAGGATCCCAAAGGTTATAACCCTTAATGTTCTCACCATAACCCACAAAAACACATTTGTTAGCTCTAAAATCAAGCTTAAAATGTTGTCTTTAGGAACATGAACATGTTCATCACTACCAAAAACTCTAAAATGAGAAAGTGATGGTTGTTTACCTATCCATACATCATACAGAGTTTTATCAACAAGAGAAAAAGTAGGTGACTTGTTAACCAGATAATAAGTAGTGTAAACTACTTCAATCCAAAAGTGATGTTCAAGCTTTGCATTACTCAACATGCTTCTAGCTCTATCCATTAAAGTTATATTCATCCTCTTTGGTATTCTATTTTGTTGTGGTGTATATGGAGTTGCTTTTTATTTAACAATTCTTGCATACTTACAATAGTCGTCAAAGACCCTATAGCAAAATTCACCACCATTATTTGTTCTTAAAACCTTTACTTTTCTATCTGTATGTTTTTCAACAAGTGTTTTAAATTCTTTAAATATAGTAAAAACAACAGTTTTCTCCTTTAGAAAGTAAACCCATGAATATCTAGAATAATAATTAATAAAGGAAACATAGTAGTGAGACTCTCCAATAGATGGCACATCCACGAGACCAAAAACATCATTATGAATTACCTCCAAAATTTGTTTAATCCTAGTACTTCCAAATTTAAATGATAGTTTATGTTGCTTTCCATACACACAGTGTTCACAAAAATCAAAATCAATAGAGTAATCTAACAAACCATCAACCATCTTTTTATTTATGAGGGTTTTGAGACCCTTTTCACCAATATGACCCATCCTATGGTGCCACAACTTACATGATATAGAGTTATTATTTACATTAATAGAGTTACAGAAAGTAGAAGCATCAAGTCTGAATAGGGTGCCACACCTATTTCTCTTAGCTAAAACTAAATTCCCTCTGCTTAACTTGCAACCACTCTTTACAAAAGTAACATGCACCCCTGAATCATTCATTTTAGATACAAAAATTATTTTTTTAGCTAAACTAGGGATGTGCAATACATCTTTAAGGGTTTTAACCTTCCATCATTGAGAATTAATTTTACCTCCCCTCAACCTACAATTTTGTACTATTATCCCCAAGGAATACTTCCCACCATCATAAGCTGAATATGCTGATGTAATGTCCCATTTTCCTAGGTCGGTATCTTTTGCAAAGGTTAGTCCATCACTCGGTCCCTGTGGACTAATATAGTTGTTAGGGGGCCCTTTGTGAGCGTTTGCAAACTCGTTCAACCAACCCTTTTGAGCCCAATCGATGGTATTTTCAGCTCAGTGTTACCAAAGGTTCTCGTACTATGTTTACCAAGGCTCATTCGGACGATTGTACCATACTATTTATAGTAATTCACTAGGGATCTCTGGTATGGTCAATGACAAAGTTACTATTTTGGGCATGATGGTGCATTTATATCCTGGTTCTATCTTGGAGAGATTATGGTGCAAGGTGTTAAGTATTAATAATGTTAAATAATGAAGTTGAATAATTTAACTTTATACGTTATTAATAAATTAAAATGACTTTTTATTAAAAGGGGATATAAGTGAGTTTTAAAGTATACTTTATAATACATTTTGAATGCAAATTGGGCATGAAAATATAAAAGGGCATTGAGAGTTCATTTGCACATTCATGTTGAAGAAGATTATTTTGCTAAGGTTTTTTGCAAGAGGATTGGAGAGTCTGTAAATACTCAGTGTCACAAAAGATAGAAAGTGAGGAACAACTCGGTATAGGAGTGTAAGAT
This sequence comes from Sequoia sempervirens, assembly GCA_007258455.2. Taxonomy (NCBI): domain Eukaryota; kingdom Viridiplantae; phylum Streptophyta; class Pinopsida; order Cupressales; family Cupressaceae; genus Sequoia; species Sequoia sempervirens. The sequence continues at coordinate 9,677,590 of VDFB02000013.1, read as the reverse complement.
CTCCCAAGCCAGCTTGTAGACAATTCCATTTTCGGGGATTGTGCTTGTGCATCAACGAATACAAGAAGACTTCATTATTTAGGGGTTTGATTGATTTATTGGAGTTTAAAAATATCATTATTTGCTTTAGAAATCTGAAGAATATCAGGATTGTAATTGCAACATTGAGCATATCATCTTTATCACTTGTCAGGGCATCTATTTGTTGCATGGTTATTGTGTATTTCAAACACGGCCTAGGAGTGAGCTTTGAAACGAGTTTATGGTTGTAGATGAATATGGACGGTTGACATCATGGTTATTCTATTGATGACTAAATCGTGGACCCGTTTGACACCCAACTACCCACACATTGATGTTGTCTAGCTTGCTAGAAGGGACGTGTTTGTTGTTGCGCACATAAGACCAGATTGGCATGAGTTTTCAGAAGGGTTTATAGTTGTTACAACAGCCGCCAATAATTTATCTTGGTTGTGGTTCCACTAGCAAGTCGTGAGAGGAGATTGGACATAGTTGGTGAATGGGCGTGGGGCTTCATCAACCTGCAACTCACCCTAAACCTGATCGCATGCTTTCAAATAGGTGGCGTGTGAAGTATTGTTGACATGAGGTAGGCGTGAGGATTATGAGTTGCTGATTTTGCAAGGTCTAAAGGCGTTGCATTGAAAGATAACAAATATTACTATCTATTTGGTTTTGCCTGGGCGTGGTGCTGAGTTTTAGTCACGAGTCTCTTGTCAAAGATTGCATACAGCCTGTTGTACTGTGCTCAGAAATATATATTGCTTCTTCTGCGCCATGATCTTGGCGACTATTGTGGATGAATATGCTAGGGAGTTTGCTATTATAAAGGTTTGATCTACAATCAAGTTTGGCGTCCTCTATATAGTGAGTTCAAATATGCATATTATTCATTCCCAGTTGATAAATTTACATGGATTGGAATGTATGTTTAAACACTGCAAATCTGAGAATAAATACTATTTATATCATTGCTCAGAAATTTTGTTATAATTGATCTTATGCTTCAGCTGAATGTAATGAAGAATCTTACAACTTGAAACTATGCATTGTATGATTTTATCTATTCATTGGATAGTGTTTATTTGATTTTCTCGTGCTTGAACCATTGAAAGTTGTCAGTTCAAACAACATATTATTAGTTTGACAAAATGTTCCATCTATCACACTGAGCATGAACCAAGCAAATTGTGAAAACCCAGTCCAATTTGGGGTGGGACACTACAATGGTATCAAAGTTGGTTTTCCTGCTAGCCTGAGGGGTTATCAAAAGGGGAGTTTTCATATTGTTTGTTGAGGTTCAATACTCATTGATTAGTTTCGGTTATTAGAAGCAAGAGTAAAAGATGACTATAGATAAATCTATGTTTGAGATGATGCAGGAAATGTACATGCTAATGGACCCTAACATGAAAAAGACATATTTAAGGATGGTTGCAAAACCTAAATGTTTAGACAAGGAAGATGAATTGCTTCAATGTGATTTGCAGCCTACAGGTGATCATGGGGAAGATAAAAATCAGTCAACATGCATGGAGGTTGACAAATTAGAAGATTGGTTATCAATTGCAACCACATCCAAAGAAAAATCTTCATTTGAAGGTGCGCAAAATTCAGTCATGGGAAAGTTGTTGCAACATGCAACAAGATCAGTTTTCAATATGATACACTCCATGGTTTAGTGCTTATTGATGGACACAATGTGAGTAGGAATGATGGAACCTTCAAATCAAATAATGATGACGGTTCCACATTTAATCTCAGTGATGAGGTTATAGGTGGTGTTTGGTTTGAGCCTCAAGCCAAGCCTATGGAGGGGAGTGACTCTCATGATGCATGTGCTAGGAAGTTGGAAAATGATTCATTCATAGAGGCATCTAATCATGAGGAGGCCATGGATCACACCGTTCTTGAACAGAGTGATCAACATTTCAGCATTTGGGATCTGAGAATGATGATTTCTACATATGACATGGATCTTGTTTGGTATGGATCTATTGTTGACCATACCACTATCCAAACTTCTTCTACACAGTTGTGCATGAGGGATGGCATTGTTGACACTGTTGGTGTTGAAACCAACCCTGAAAGTGAACTTGATTTAGTGTTGCATGGTGTTGATCCTAAATCATAAAATTTGCATAAGGATGATGTGTCTTAGGAGTCCAATCAGTTGGAAGGATAACTAAAGATGAACGAAGACCAAATTAGTGCGACCATCAGACATTTTGATGACACCCTCATGATGATGGCCAAATTTTGTTGGATGTATTTAGGAGAACATATGGACCCTTACGGAGAATTTTCCCTTTCAAATTCATAGGCACTTAGAGAAGCGATAATAGAGATGAAGACCAATTATATACATCTACTCTCCGATATAGATCACCTACTCATGCTTGGTGAGATCTACTATGATGCACTTAAAGGGAAAGAGAAGGAAGTGGATAAGCTTATTGATGAGCTTATGGACACTAAAGATTCCTTGACGAGCACTCAAAAGGTCCTTTAAGAATTAATGATTCAAATTGACGATCTTTGTGAGGAATTGAGCTTGGTTCAATCTTCATCATCCATAGTTCATATCTAGTCTTCTACGACTGTCATGACACCTACTGATGGTAGTGGTACTCATGATTTGAGGGGAGAACCCCTTATGGTGGTCGAGCATGAGGAGGTTTCAAGTTTGTAGGGACTGAGGATGGGACTAATTTTGGCATTTACAGGTTTTCACACAACTCACACCATAGTGATCATTAGTCACCTCTAAGGGAGAGCCAATTGAAGGCTCTGGACACAGATACATTAGTGATCTGGTGATGCATACACCTTGTGAACCAACCGACTGTGAGGTGCATGTATCCACACGTAACAGGGGCACTGGTCTCTACATTGGCGAGGTAGAGATTGACATTGATGAGTCTTGTGTTGAGGAGGTAGAGTCTTGTGTGACTACCATGTTGAATCATCATGTTATCCCATATTATTTGCATGAGGACTGCAGGACGTCTTCTAGTGGGAGCATGTCTCCTACATCTATCGGTAGTTTAGGTGATACACTGGTTGAGGCTAATGATAGGCATGAACCTAGTGAGTCACAAGGACTCAAGGGATAGCTGAAGGTTACTGAGGATAAGGTTGTCCAAACCTTAACTCATTTTGACATCACACACAAGTTTGTGGAGTACCTCCTTTGGTCAGCATGATTGGAGGAAAGGCAGACAAGGGTAGTAGTGGGTACTTCTATATCTAGTTTGTGAACAATCAAGCATACCTTAGAGTGGATTAAATCAAAATACCTCTAGTTGTTTTCAGATAGGGACTTTGCTATTGGGTTCACATAGAGGACTTGCAGAGCAACTACCCAATCTTCCCTTCAGGACCAGAGGAGTGAGCCACCTCTTGATTCAAATGATGAGAGTGACAAGGCATGTGTTCCCAATGACTATACATGTCTACCATTGGTGTAAGTAGGTGCATTCCACCTTGACTACATAGTAACGAGTGCTCATCACTTCTCTTTCAATCCACACACTGATGGTTTGATGATGCATATGTGTGGGTTGGCTCAGGATTCATATCATCCATTTTGGGATGCAGTGTTTCCATATTTGGAAGATGGAACTAGGACCTGTAGAACTCTGAATTTGTTACTTTCAGATGAATGTTTGCATGGACATAGATCAAAGTTAAATCATGTAGACGTCTCCTTGGCAGAGAGTACAACTTCCATGCTCTAGGGATTTCTGTTGGAGGCACTTACCCATGTGTGGCATACACTAGGGAAGACGAGGCTACAAGGGAGTTGTGTGTTCAATGTGCACGATGGCATCGATAGACCAACCCGCAATGATGGAGTTCTACTCTATATTTTGGTAGGAGACAATTGTCCTACTTCATGGTACCAACAATTCTTTCATAACCCCTGGAGGACAATAGTTGTTCAGGAGTTTGGAGGAGAGTTGCATCATCTCCTTAGCATGAGAGAGCTACATAGGGATGATACTCTATCACCCTATGACCTTCGCGCAATCATTTGCATCCTCGTAGGTCGATCTTACAGTCTTGATGGTGTTGATTTGTCCCATATGTTAACAACCTAAGAGGAGTTGCTACACTCTTTCTAGCATGTATGAGGGGTATTCATCACATTCCACGAGAGATTTGTAGAGGTTGGAGAGAGGTGTTGTGATTGATGAGAGCCATTTATGCCACATTTTAGCCTTTTTCATATGCCTTCAATCCCATTTCCATATTCCATTTTCATATCTTATCATAACATTTTACCATTCTATGTTGCATATGATTAAATATATATGAGTGATATTTAATATGGTTTTGGGATAAAATATGAAAAATAATTATTGATTATCTTTACTAATAAGTGTTGTCATTTTAAGCCTTGGAAATATATCTCGCAACATGCAGACTTCCTGTCATCTTCATACAGACTTCCTATCACATTCTTCACAGGAACTTCCTGTCACCTTCTTCATAGGAATATGGCTTGTGATTATTGTTGCAATTTCCTTTTCTACGTGGTTGACTTAAGTTTCACTTGTTTATTCCTCCAGCCACGTGCCACAGGTTGAGACAACTCAACTACCAACTATATACACTAGATTTCCTCTCTACATCATTAAATCCAAAGGCTATGGTTATATTGTTATATTGTTATGATGACAACAAAGCGTGATTATTATATTGTTGGGAAATCGGTTAGTAAACAACATCATTAATATATTGTTAAGAAATTGGTTCATTTTGTTAAGGAAAGATTGGCCACGAGGCCACACAAATCTTTCTTAAACCAACCAATTTACCTAGTCACTGATTTATAAATTGCAAACATATTTTTGTAAAACTATATAAACACTCGTATGTAATATTAGCTAGCCCTAGAAGGAAGAAAATACATTTGATATTATTATAAGAGAAGCATTTTGAAGTCTTTCTCAAAAATTCTATAAGCTTTTTATTCATTGATTGATTGGGAGGAAGGGTGCCCACTCTTCAACGTCGATGAAGTGTAAATATTTATTTATTTTCTGCAGAGTGTGTTTTTGTGTGTTATGATTTCGGTTGATTATGTTTTGCATTGTTATGTTTATGTGTTTGATATGTGTTAATACTTTTCATGTATTAATGATCTACATTTTATTTCCATGCTGCAGAATCAATTGCTATGGTTTTCATGTCTGATATTTGTTGATTGAGTTTTTTCCATAATTTCTACACAGTTCTTGTCATAATTTTTTGTACTTGAGTTCAGGTCACAAAATAACGAGAAACATTAATATTCTTTTCAACTTAGGTAATTATTTGATTGGAGTTTAGGAATGCATTTTCATCCCACTAAGCCTCCGCGACTGTAGCCCTTGCTGAGATAGCCATGACACCTTTCATAAGCTTATGATCCACAGTTGACATTAAGCAATTTGAATCGGTTTATTCTTTACCCAGTTTGGCCTATCGGTGATGTTGGCACTTCGAGTTACCTCCATCTTCTCGCATTTGATAGATGTGAGGTTCTAGTTTGTTGGGACCCTAGTGGAGTTAGGTTTGACACAACAGTTCAATTGGATCCCAATGAGCTACTTCGTCACTCTCAGCATGGTGAAGAATATATCAGAGTAGCGCAACAGAAGTCAATGGGTGTTGAGTATGGAAAACTTCCAGTTGGGATGAGGGATCCAAGATTCACTATGCTTGGTAGATTGGTTCTTTTTCAGAGAGTGACTAACAGAGTTGCCAAATTTAGCTCTATCATTATCCAGTGGATGCAATGGGGTTTTGGTAGAGCATTCTATAGAGTGATTTGGGATCCTAAGATTCAAGTTACCTTGAGTGGCCCTTGCTCAAGTGGTTGTCTCCACAAGATAAAATCAAATCTAGCTTCTCAAATCAATTAAACATAACAGTAACTAAAAACCTCTTCATGACATAACGCAAGATTTCACAATCTAATAAGAATCTTAAGGATATCTTATTCATAAAAACATAACTAGAAACAAGAGTAAAACCATCTAAACATATCTAATTGCTATATATGTTATGCATGTTATTCTCCTCGACCACTGAACCATATATATAGGTGTGGGGGAGTCTTATTGAAACTAGGACTCAAAACAAAAAAACTGAATGCAAATCACCACTCCCCTAAGGAATAGAATGTGATAAAGTCTACATAACTAAAAAACATAAGTGAAAAGGTAGAAGAAGTTGATTAGGACTGCAATTCTGATGCAACGATAAAATAGAAACGTGGATTGTGGAAGTAGTAATGTTGGATTCCTAATCATAGAATGTTTCCTCTTCTCCAGTATTCTTATTAAATGATATGATGACTCACAATCATCCTGATAAATAGACACCTGCAATTCTGCAATTGTTGTGTTCTTATTTTAGAACTTCCCTTGCATCGATGTTTGAAACTCCTTTGGCTATGGGTTGTGCTTCCTATTTGCTATGGGCTACAGTTTGCTTACTCTGGCTTCTTGGCTACAAAGAGTTAGTTCACCTAAACATATACACAATACTAATAACCATAAATTAAACATAGATCTACACCGCATTCCATACATATTTACACATTTTAACCATGTAATTACTAACATACCATACTCATATTTCCATATACTAAAACTAGGTTCAAGTTACATGATGATCAAGAAAGATAGTAAAGTTTAGGAATATGTATGAAATGAGTATCTAGAAATGTCTAAAAGTATTTACTAAACAACAAAAAATAGCTAATAATTGGCCTTCACCTCATCACATATCATGAGGATAAAACATGGATGTTCCAACAAGGAGACCGCTGAAAGTCTTGGACATGCCAGACTTGGAGGTGCAGGAAGTGATTATTGTCATAAGATTTAGAAACATGAAATGGAAGGAATTATTAGTTCATTAGTAGGGTCAATCCAAATGACAGGCATTATGGGAATGAGTTGAGATTTTGTGGAAGTACATGAGGATAAGGTGTTGGAGTTCTTGGGTAAGGACTCCAATACTCCCTTCTAAGTACTAGAGCAAAGTTTAGTGCATTCACATCAAATATTAGGGACAATGGTGTTGATGTCAAGGGCCTCACCTGATTTGGAGTGGGAGAGGATATAAGGGGTGTTGTGTCTTAGAGGGTTGCGTTGGGTCTAAGGCCTCAAAACTAGGTCATCCCCTCCTAGAAATGGGCCACACCATGTTCCAGGGTGTGCAATCCCAAGTAAAGTGGGGCTTAAGAGTAGATGAGGTGTATGAATGAATTTGGGTTTGAAGGGAGTGACAAAATGGGACTTGGAGTCCTAGGTCTAAAAATTAACCTAGTACAAGGGTATGGCCATGTAGGGTAGGACTTGGGGTGCCTAGGTTGGGGTCAAAACAGGGGTCTAAGAATGGGGCTTGTAGAGTGCCAAAAATGGGACACTAAAATGGGTCCAAAATGGAGTGCTAATTTGAGTGCCAACATTGGGGAACCAAACTCGGTATTATAACAAAGACTCTGGGAGTGCCAAAAAGGGGGTGCTAGAAGGGTGCTCTAAAAGTGTGTCAAGGTGCACTAGGGTGTGCTAGGGGTGCACCAAGGCCAGGACAAGATCTAGATCAAGGTTCCAAAAAGTGGAGTCGAGCTAGCCTGTGTGCACAATAGGTCCAAGAGTGGAGCAAAGTGGGGATATCATGATGTTTGAATGATGCAATATTCTTTTAGGCCAAAAATTGTGGTCATTTCCTAAGGTGAAAAAGTGGCATACCAAGAATTATGGGGGTTCTCTAACCAAGAAAAGTAGCATACTGAAAGTTGTGATGGTTGCCCAAACTAGTAGTTGGAGTTATGGACCAAACTGGATTGTGCAATCATTGGACCAACAAGTGTGTCGACCTTCAACATTATGGGAATCCACAAAAAAACTATTATATGGGAAGAAGAATACCCTATTGGTATTGATAATAACATTCTACAAGGTAAGTTGCTTCCCACAAGCAAATGGTCATGGTGGAGAAAAGCAAGGAGGCCCATAACTAGCAATAAGAGAGCAAGGTGACCTCGGAGATGGAAGTGGTGTTGTAGTGAGGAGTGGAGCTATGTTCAGAGGAGTGGAGCAGAGTCTACAACATTGCAAAGGATTTGGACTTGGAGTTCCTAAGTGGGGGACTTATGTCTTGGAGTGGGTAAGTCTCCCTAAATCCCAAGGGATTAGGGGGCACCAAGGGGAGAAGTGTGATAATTCTTCAAAGAGGCTTGAAATCTTGTATTCTTTAGGGTTTGGAATTCACATGAAGAGCTACAACCAGGGGTGAGATCAAAGAGTGACACCAAAACTTGGAGAGTGTGTGCATACCCAGGGGTGGGAACTTGTAATTGGGCACTTCAAAAGTGACCAATGGTAGTGATCAACAAAATAATTGAAATTGAATGTAGATCGGGCCAAGGGCCATTTGCAATCAATAAAGTTGTTTGTTTACCCCACTTTGGTGTTACATTATTTTGTGTGTGTATATTGGTGTGGACCGTTGCATTGTGCATATAAGTTGCATTACGTTGTTAGTTCCGATGTACATTAATGTGTTCATGTATGCACGTTTTGAAGCTTGAGTATGTAAAGGCGTAGTTCAACACTCTTAAACGCACTTGATTACCAAAATCAAGTGAAGAAAAAAATTTTGATACCATATTCCACCCTTTTTTTTACCAATTAGAAATATGTGTAATTTATATTCCTACTCATTATATACCCTATTGTTTATTTCATTCTCTTATTAGTCTTTGTATATTTACTATTACTACAAATATCAAACCAAAACTTTATGAATCAATTTTGGATTGTAACTCCATTAAATGAATGTTTTTAATTACGTCCACAAGACTAGCCAATCTATGGGACCCTCGAAATGAAACCGAAACCACCTTTTCCAAAACAATAAAACAACCGTCGACCCCACCAATTACTTCTTGTTGTTTTCTAACTCTTTGTTGATTTTGTTTCTTTTGCGATAAATTTTGATCAGGTAACTTGTTGTTTTAGCAATCTTCTCCTCTTCAAACAAGACTGCTAATGATTTGACTTTTAGCAAATCCGAGTAACTGTACCGGATGTCCTTGTAAGCCTTAAAATGCATAATGTAGTGCCACTTTTTCTCCACTAAACCAAAGAGCAGAAACAACAAATAATATTTGTCCACACCTCTTTGGGTATTTTCCATTTTCTTGTTTCAAATCTCAAAGGGCGTGAGCTCGTTCTTAACTAGGCTATTAGCATTTTAGCCTTCCACTTTATATCTGCTCCCACATAGTATTTTCGCTTGTGGTCACAAGTGGGGTTAAAATGCAAAACATAGTGCTCTCTTTTTTGACCAAGTTGTTTCAACCACATGATATTCTTGACTTGTTATTTTACATACCTTTTAATTTCTACATTTGTATTTGGGCAGACCTGCATGTTGATACCCCATTTTCCCATCCACTTGACATTTTGTTTCATCCGCATGCTCTTTCTTCTAGTTATTTTTTCTTCTACCACAATTTTGGGCCATCGGTGTTCCCCCATACTCTCAATTCTATTCAAATAGCCTAATAGAAAAATTAACGCATCCATTTCCATTGGAAAGACACCGACTTCAGCTAAAACAATCTCATATAGGATTGAACTTTTTATTTTGAAATTGCTTATGATTAGGTGCTTTTGTAATTTTTCTATTTGTCTCCATTTTAGAGCCGACGTGCTGCAGCCCCAAACTTCACAACCATATAAGACCACAGGTGTAACAAGCAGCCCAAATAACTTCTTTGTTTTCCAATCCCATAACTCAGTTGATCTACATCTGCTTTGAAGCGAGTAAAGAGTTTTCCAACCCCCTTCTATTATTTTTGTTCTACAAGTCTCTCAACTGAGAGTGTTGCAAAAATCGAGACCCAAATATTTGTATTCATTTACCACTTGCAAATAGTTTCTCTCAAACTCAAAATTTATTTGCTTCCTAGCTCTTTTCAACGTAAATATCATGACCTTGGTTTTGTTGATGTTCACTTGCATCCCTACATCTTGACAAAATAACTCTAAAGCTTTTAGATGTTCTTGTAGACCATTTTTCGAATTTGCCATTAAGGTAAGATCATCCGCATACAACAAAAAAACTTGATCACATAAGTGGCCAAAAGAACACCATCACCACCATGCTTGTCTAACCATTCTTCTAACTTGTCTATGTATAGCCCAAACAAAGTGGGAGACAAAGGGCAACCCTGTTTGACACCAATGTCACCCCTGAAGCAATAAAAAGGACCTGCCTTTGTTATGATTTTGGCCCGAACTTGATCATAAAGTCTGTGGACAACAACCCTATATTTTTTTTGGAATTCCAAGTTGTTCTATTATGTCCCAAAGTTTATTTCTATGTACCATGTCAAAAGCCTTTTTGAAGTCAACAAAATAGCAAAAAACCTCATTATCTTGTTTATCCCAAACTTTTTCAACCATGTCCCTTGAGAGTGATGCAATGGTCAATTGTAGAAGGCTTTGATTGAAACCAGCTTGCATTTTTGCCCTCTTACCCTCCTCGGCCCAACAACTATTCTACATTCCACCATGCTCCCAAAGAGCTTCCCAAAAAGAGGATTAATCTTTATGGTGCTGTAGTTTGACAGGTTGTTGACATCACCACTCTTGTGGAGAGGGATAACAACGCTTGTTCGTCCAATTTATTGAGAAACCATATTGAATGACTTATTGAAATTCCTTTTGATATGAGGTGCCATGAGCTCTAAATCCCATTAATAATCAACATGAGAATATTGGTCAAACTGAAACTTCATGTGAATTGGAGGAAATAAATTCCTCCGGCCTACCTAGCTGCCCGCTTCCGTGTAAAATAGATTAAAAACATTTCATTAAAAAACGAATAAAGCTCGAGAGAAGCTATATAACAGAGTGTTGGACTCTCTAAACAGGAGTAAATAATATATCTTTCCCAATAAAAAATTGAAGAAAATATGATAAAATTCCAAGTGTTGACCCGCTAAGTGTTCACGCTTACAGTATTTCATACGGCAGTATCTATCCAGCGCATTAACGCACGCCCTACGGCAATGTCTATCCGCCATACTTCTGTTAACTCACGCATTACTGCTACTCTCTTTAATATATTTAGAAAACGCTTTGGCAAACGCAAGGATCGAATGGAAGAAAGATAGAGTTGGTGAATCAATTTATATTTAAGAAACCACTGTTGGTCATCTTCAACGCGTGTAGAACACATTAAGGCTCTCAACGACTAGTAATTTCTAGTCCAGTGCATTAATTTACTCTCGACCATTTACTGTGCGCTTGTCCACTTGTGTACCGGTGCGGTGAATCAATATCTATTCCACCCGCCAGTACAAAAGTAGCTCAACGAGAGCACCGGACGCCATTAACCAAATGCATGAGTTGCTCTGCAGACATTCTATTTAGTTATCAGACTAGGTATTTGTTTTAGAAGCCATGGAAGAAGCGCAAGGCATTAGGCCAATATAATAGTAACGGCTACAATGAGCGTGAACAATAACACAAGCTTGATTGCCACAGAGAATGTGAGCAAAGTGGGGTTAGGATATGGAATAGCAATAGCAGTGGGAATACTGGTACTGGTCTCCACAATAATGCTTGCCTCTTATGTCTGTGTGAGAGTGCAAGGAATAAGAGGCACCGTTGGTTATACTAATAATGGTGTTCGTTCAGCAGGGAATTTAAATAATAATAACCGTTCAGCCATTGGGCCTTCGGTAAATATAATTATTAACTGTATTGAAGGAGGCGTTGGAGGTCTGGATGAGAGGACCATAGATTCATATCCGAAGCTGGTGTTCTACAGGCGCCAGCAGCTGCCCCGCTCGCAGGACACGTGTTGCTCCATTTGCTTGGGGGAGTACAAGTACAAGGAAGTTTTACGTCTGTTGCCTGATTGTCGGCACTGCTTTCATGCAGGGTGTGTGGATGCATGGCTGAGGCTGAATCCGTCTTGTCCCGTCTATAGGACGGCGTCTCCGTTACCGTCTCCATCGGTCACACCTCTTCCCACGCCTCTCTCCGAGCTTATTCCTCTCGCAAGGCATTCTGCAGATGGCCGTTGACCAATTTTGTTACAGCAGGTAGCACATAATTTCTTTCAGATTGGAGAAGAATTCAAAGCATATTGGTTAGGCCGTGCTTTTTTATTGAAAGTAGGGGTATACATCACTTCAATAGTGCCTATGGACTAACAATTGCACCCAAAGCTGCCATTGGTATCAGACTATGGAGGCTAAGATTTGTGGTTGAAGATGCATGAAAACAGGAATATGTCTCTGGATAATCTCATAGCGCTGTTTTTCTTGCTCTTCAGATTTGTATTGATACCAAGAACATTATGTACTTTTTGGGCCATTTATTCAATTCATACCTAGGTACCTTGATGGGGTTTTTTCCTTTTTTCCTTTTCCTAATTTTTCTGAAAAACTGTGTAGATAGCCAAAAGCCTACGTATAGGTGACTGAAAAACTATGTATATGGTTGAATGACTACATCATGGCTAAGCCTTGAGAAACTGAACTACCTATTATGTTGTTCAATACGCTCTAAAAAAATTGATTTTTATTTTTTCAGTCTAACTGTATTTCAGTACTGCCCAGTTATATAGGAAATATAGTGGCAAGGTAAGCTCTTGTCCAATGCATCTTTAAAACGAAGTTGTAAGCAAATATCATGCAATAACAATGGGGTTTAAATCACGAACTTTTAAATTGTGTAAGTGGCCTCTCTAACGTGTAGACCTTGTGCTGCTGTATAACTAACTGATCTCCTATTTGTAATCTGCCGATTCTCATTTGATCACCGTGTGCTATTTTAAGGGTTCGTGTGTATTCCAAACAAACAATGGTTGCCCTCTACATGGTTTAGATTGTGAATTGCCTGAACACCCAACTTAAGCCAGAGTTATACATATGGTTAGGGCTCCCAACGTGAGTAAAACTCAAACCTAAGACCTCCTATAGCCACAAATTAATTAAATGCTGTTATCACTCTAAGCTATTAGCCTGTGATATAGTTTGGAATGTAAATTACTGGACCAATGCACACAATTAAAGAGAGTCACGATATGCTTGATCTATATATCGACCGTAGCTGATGATTCCATTTATGTTGAGTAAGGTATTTCATCTAAATTTCGACATCTTACAGATGGTAGCAAGATAGTAGTCTTGCATAGTATATGTTATATCATTCTTCTCTCCAAGGAGTCTCCAGCTCATCTTCAATTTTGATGTTGTAAGTGTTCATAAATGTAATTTCTTGATGGGACTCAGATGTATCGCTGCACGGGGCTGAGATTTTATATAGCCAGGTAATTTATATTCTTCAAGAAATTGATTAATGGCACATGTCATACAGTTTGCGCAAACTTCTTTCAGTAGCAGCTTAGCTAATTTTACAGCTAGTATACTCCAGGATAGTTTTCTCAAGGTCTACTGTATTCTCATATGGCTAGTTTGATTCTTGGTTGCTTTTGGGTTTTATCATATTTACACTTTTTTATAGATGCTGTGGGCTACCACTTTTTGCTACAGTTTGGAATATGATTGTCTAAGAAATTCTGTACATAAGCTTTTTATATATGCATTTTTCAGTTATGAGATACGGCTTTAATTTGTTATCTCAACTTTTTCATTTGTGGGTGTTCATATATCGGTTGATCCTTAATGGTAAATCAGATATCAGTTTGAAAGGATTTTTAGGTGGGTATTCTTCTGGTAAAACATGTAGGCTGCTGAGTTGTACTTCGTTAGACTGATCTATTACAATTCTTTTGTTAAGGTAGAGGGTGATAAGCCGAGAACAAGAGTTGTAGATGATGTGGAATTCTTACTAAGCTAAATGTTTCCTATTTAATGGAACATCTCACTTTCAGCCACACAGTGGGTGCTCAGAGCCCTTACCAGAACATCTAGCTTCCAAGTGCAGGATGGTTGCTCTCTACATCATTTTGAATGTGTGTTCCTCAAAATCACCTTCAAGCCCATACTTATGTGCTCTCAGGGATCCTACCTTTGACTATCATGTTGATCGATTAGGACCCAAACCTAGAAACTCTTGTATGCACAATAGCTGCTCTTACCACAGAGCCACTAGCTGTTAATATGGTTTGGAATGTGGATTGGTAGATCAACACTCAAGAAGAATCAAAGCCATGACATTTTTTATTTTACAACTGTTTGCTATTTAACAATCCATTGTTCCCTATATATGGTTGAGATCCAAGATTGGGGTTTCTCCAACACCTCCCTCAAGCCACATTTAAGTGTTTAATGGTCCTAATCTGACTGTTAAGTTGAATTTTCCATGGACCAGCTAAGACTCAAATTTAGGACCTACTATATAATAAATGGATGTTGTTATCTCTGATCTACTAGCCCTTGATATGGTTGCTGGTCCAACACACAAATAAACAAAGCCAATACACGTCTGATCTCTGTATTGATCATGATCTCGTGGATTTTAAGTTTTTAACTCAAGTCCTCTATCTAATTTGCAGCTTTGTACATATAGTAACAAGTTTGTAGCCATCCTCATTCTATTTTATCCCATCAAGGAAGGTTGCAACTCAGTTTCAATTTTTATGTAGTGAGGGGTGATCTTAAATGTAAGTTTTGCCTTAGGAGAATACCAAACCAAAAATCTTGAATAAAAAAATGGTAAATTTCAGAAGCATTGCTGGATGAGGCCGAGATTTGAAACGAATGACACATGCAATGTAAATTCTCTGATAACTTCATCTCCAATTCTATGATATTTATTAGTAGGTTGGTTGCAGTCTTATAGGAATGTAAGTTTTACTTTCTTCTTCGCCTAAATATTTCTTAACTGTTAATTGAGTTTTTATGCTTTTTATAAAGTGACACACAAGCCATTTCAGTAAAACTCAACAATGATTTGAAACCATTGGAAATTTCTTTTGTAGAGTCAGTGCAAGACCTGCTGGTTTTAATTGAATGAATCCAAACACTACAGTTGATAACAAAGTTTGTGAAAGACTTATTGGACTAGTTGGTTAGCTAATTTACAACTAATGTTTAACTTTTTAAGTGCCAGATAAATATTCTCAAGGTCTAATATATCCCCACATGGGTACTAATTTGTTTATTCGTTGCTTTTGGATTTTCTCATATTTACAGTTTTGTAGATGATGTGGGCTAACCACTTTTGTAACAGTTTGGAATATCACAGTCTCAGAACTTTTTAATAGATTTTTTTTATATATGCATTTTTAGGCATGAAATATGAACGCCAGTTATATCTCTTATTCATATCTTGATTGATCCTTCTGGTAGGTCATTTCAGTTTTAGAGTTCTAGACTATCATGTAGGCTGCTGAGATGTACTTCGTTTCAGTGACCCGGTACATTGCTATTTTGAAAATAAATAGTGATAAACTGATAACTAGATTTGTATATGATGTGGAATCCTGAGTGAGTTGGATTTTTACCATTTAATGGAACATCTTACTCCCAGTTCCTCAATGGGTGCTCTTACTGGAACATCTCACTTCCAACTGGACGATTTATAGGTAGTTTAGGATGTGTATTAATGATCATCTCTAAGCCTATAAGCCCGTACTTACGTGGTTAGGCACAATAGCAACTCGTACCTAGGAACTCTTGTAGGCATAATAGGTGCTATTACCACTGAGCGACTAACCCTTGATATTGTTCGGAATGGGGATTGCTGGACAAACTCTTGGTAACAATCAAAGTCAATCTTTTCCAAGCCCGTGATGGATGCCATCTATATGTTTTGGATTATGGATTGCACCAACAGCCCACTGAAGCCACATTTTTGTGCTTGTTGTCCACCTATCAGTCAAACTTTAGACCTACTGTAGTGTAGCCCCAATGGTTGCTCTTCTAAATGAGCTACTAGACCTTGATTATGATTGCGGGACCAATGATTAACATGTAAACAAATTCGAAATATTTGTGGTCTTTGTACCGACTATGATGTCGATGCGGAATTAAAGTCAGGTGTAATTTCTAAATTTCAACGTCGACTATAGATGGTAACACGTTTACAGCCATGCTCATTCTATTTTGTACCAATCGTTCGGGTGGTCCTAAATTGTACTTTTGCTTAGGAAAATCCCAAAACTAAAATCTTGAGAAAAGAAATTGGCAAGATTCAGAGGCATTACAAAATGCGGGTGAGCTTTATGCAAATGACATGCAATGCGATTTCTCTGATAAGTTTATGCTAACGATATTTATCAGTAGGTTCGTTGCAGTCTAAATGCTGCTCAAGCCATTTCATTTTAACTCAAACCACCAAAATTTCTAGTAAAGTCAATGCAAGATATGCTGGATTTAATTGAATAAACCCAACCATTACGGTTAAAAATATTCATGTGAAATACTTATTTGACTCGTAGGTCAGCTAATTCTACAGTACCAATATATAGGCCGGATTAATTTTCTCAAGGTCTAATATGTGCTTACATGGCTACCAGCTTGTTTATTCGTTGCTTTTGGATTTTCTTACGGTTGTTGTAGGCTTTCACATTCTGTAGCTGTTGGGAATATCAGTGTCCAATAAGGCTATTGAGTATTTTAGATATATGTTTTGAAAGTTATGAGATCTATTTGACTCTTGAACTTTTCTAATTCGTATGGTATACATCTCAGTTTCAGAGTCTGTTGAATGATTTCTAGTTTTAGGAGCTACCCATATTGGCATAATGCACCAAATGGTGTCGTGAAAATGTGATTCAGATTGAATAAGTTTGAATCTTCTTTCACAAAATTTTAATAGCAGCTGTTTAGAAAGGATATTTTTGCCACCAGGAGCTGAAAGTTTGCGGTACACTAGTGGGTTATTTCAATATATATTTTTCTGAAAAGGCAACTTGTATGTATGGTAGGTTATTCATGGTTTCCTTAAAAATGTCTACCAGTAGCTTGTAAATACATGCTGTTTTTATAGGGCCTCTGTGAAATCAGAAATATCAGTGTCTGAGAACTACAGAAAAGAGATCATGGATTTATTGACTGTTTTCAGTTGGATATCCAAATATTGGAGGCATTTTGTAATATTCTTCTTTGTTTATTATCAAAGGCAAACCAATCTCTTATATTTTTTTCAATGGGAACAGGGAACAGGAACAGGAACATCACGCGAACCAGGAAACAGCCACGCGACAGAGGTGCTTTTAGGGCTTTTTCCGAAACCGAGAAGAGTTTGGGAGTTGTTTTAACAAAAGCGACAACGGCAAGGATTTCCAGAAACGAGGGTCAGGGTCAAAGGCTGAGCAGAAGGACGTGACCGTGTGGGCCCAGAGTTTTCTTTCCACGCAGGAGACAGAGCTTCTTCGAAAATCACCGCAACAGGGAACAGGTGTGCCCCACATCTTGTCTTTTTCAGTTTCTTTGCCTGCTTTCTCCTCTGTCATCAAATAAAAGTATCTGTTGCATCAAGCGCAAGTCATTTTTAAACCAAAACGGCTGCCTTTTCCCAAAACACGCATCAAACTTTAAAGATCTCTAATGACTGAACAATCTGAAAGTGGGAAAGGAATGGCAAACTCTGGGGCCTCGAGTGTGGGTTCAGGGTCAACTGAGACTGCTAACATAACAAAACAGACCGGCATATTGGGAGAATCAAACAAGATTACTTTATCAACGGAGTCTAATAACATACCAAAGCAGCTATTAGTAAATGAGGCAGTGGAAGGCAATACGGTAGGTATTGAAACTTTTGAAATCCAAAATGGTGGTGCACAGCATCAAGGGACCACTCTAATCCCTTTTAATCCCCCAACACATCTTCCAGTAGAGCCCGCAGCAGCAGCTCTGTTTAACACTTGGGGTGCTTATGTGATGGGCTATCCACTGGATAGGTCAAACGCAGGGAAGGACTGTGTGTTTGTAAATGCAAAACAGTACAAAGGTATTTTAAAGCGGAGGCAAACTCGAAAGGTAAAGTTTGCAAAGAGAGGAAAATTTGCTATAATTCTACCAAGGCTGGAACACAAATGCTTATCAAACCCTATTGAAATCCAGCAAGTTCAAAAAACGGAATTCGAAGGTAACGAAAAAACGAACCCTACATCCCATCTTGTCTCAATTTCAGCAGACAAGGGAGAAGGGGGTGAGAGTAAACCTTTTGATTCTTATAGTCCCACCACAACACCTCTAATGTGGTCCTCTGAGTTGTACGTCAATGAGCTAATGGCCATGAACAAGAGGCTCCAATCATTAGAGGCAAGGGGGCTCTTTGAAGATGCTAAAATGAAAGAGATCATGGATACCAATTGGCAATTATCAAGGGAGAACAAAATTCTCAAAGACGAAATAAGTAAGCTTCAAATCTCCATGTCAAATGGAGAGCAAGAATTGATTTCGATAAGACAAGTTTTAGCACAAAGTGGCACAATAGACAAAAGCATATCAAGAGAGGTAGCTGAAAGCAGCAACTTGCAGATAAAAGAGATACAATCAGTCCTGGACAGCGTAAAGATAAAAGAAAACCAGCTGAGGGATCAATTAGAGGAGGCCAAAAGCTGGGCTCATGTAGTGGGAGGTCCCTCAGACACACACAAGGACCTCATAGAAAAGCAAGTTCGAAGACAGATAAGAGAAGAGAATGACAGAAATGTCAGGGCTGTGAATGTCATTGTTAAAGGGCTAAAGGACTATGGGGAGAATGAACCAACAAAGGAGCTAGCAAAAGATTTTTTTAGGGATGAGTTACAATGGACAGGTGTCATTCAACAAGCAAACAGAATTGGAAAATGGGTGAAAGATGGAAAGAGTAGGCACGTAAGGGTCACTTTGGCGAACATTGAAGATAAGAACAAGCTGCTAAGGAACAAGAAGTTTCTTAAAGGTACACAAATATACCTTGACGAGGACTTAACAATAGTCCAACAACAAGAAAGGCGTAAGGAGTGGGAAAAAGTAAAGGCAGCAAGGAACGAAGGAAAATGGGCTTGGTTACAAGATGGGAAAGCTCAAGTTAGTGACAGAATTACTCACCAAAAGTAGGAACTCGGGGCCCCCCAGGATCAGGTGTCAATAGTAAGTTGGAATTGTAGAGGTTACCCGTGGAGAAGAGGACCTGGTTTAGGGCCCATTGCAGAAGGAAAAGACATCATCATCCTTACGGAGACTCATGAGCATGATGGCTGTAAAATTCCAGACTTTGAAGGATATAAAAAAGCTTCCATTTGGAACGAGAGAACAGATAGTGGTAAAGGGCATGGTGGAGTTGCAGTCCTAATCAAAGAAATATGGTGCAATAACATTCAAGTCGAGAAAGAAGACCCAAACAAACAATATATATGGTTTAAAATAACAGAAAATCAAACTGTCATAAGAGTGGCTGCCTGCTATTTTGCCCCAAAAGGCTCCAAATCTTACAAGAAAAGGAACCTAGACCGTGAGGATCCTTTTGCTGCTCTAAAAAGGGACATTTCAATCTATAATGGCATGGGAGAGGTTATTCTAATAGGGGATTTTAATGCAAGGACTGCAAACATACAAGCTCTCAGCTTGGCAAGCAAGGACAAGGAGAAAGCTGATCCACTATGGTTGGAGGAAGAGGGACAGCACCTGTGGGAAAGGAATTCGCAAGATAGTAAGCACAATGTCACGCACTACGGGGCTGAGTTGTTGGGGCTATGTAGTTTATTCAACTTGGTCATTTGCAATGGTTTGAAAGCATGGCCGAACTCAGGCAACATCACCTGCAAAACATACAATGGACAAAGTGTGGTTGATTATGTCATTTGCTCGCATGTTTACACGTCAAAGATAAAGGAACTAGTGATTGGAAAATTTCCTTTAGAGCTGAAATCAGATCATAATCCAATATATGTAAATCTTGACGCCCACATTAGCATGCATCAAAGGGGGCAGATTCCTATCAGCAAAAAGAAAGTGCATCCGCAAGGTAGAATCATCATGAACCATGACAATCGGGAAGTCTTCAAGAATGCCCTCAAAAGGATTTTCATCGAGTATGAAAGAAAATTAGCTACCACAGGGCATCACACTATAAACAAGAACATGCTGATCCCTATTGTTCACAAGGCTTTGGATGAGTGTAAGAGGGCTAGGCCTAAGAAGGCAATTACTTCTACTTTCCCAGCAAACCCATGGTTTGATGAAGAGTGCAAATTAACAAAAAGAAAATTTCACCAGGGTGGAAGGACCACAGAAAACAAGAAAGAATACGAAAAGATGATACGAAACAAAAAAGAAAAATATGTTAGCACTAGAAGGTTGGAGTTGATTGCCCTTGGAAAGAACAACCCCAAGAAATTCTGGAAGGAGCTACAACAAAAAAGAAAACAAACAGAAAACAATATCACAAGCTCTCAATGGTTGGAATATGCAAAGTTACTGTATGAGCGGGAACAAGATAAACATAGACCCCCAACTATCAGGGCTGCCACTGAACTATTCACCATAGAAGACATCAATCAAGGGATAAAAAGGTTGGCTGGGGGAAAAGCACAGGATATTGATGGGCTGCAAGCTGAATTCTTAAAATGGGGCATTGAGGTCCTTGCGCCTTGCATCAAGGGCTTTTTCAATAGGGTTATTCAAGAGGGCTTTCCGGAAGGGTGGACTACTAGTGTTGTGGTTCCCCTATACAAAAGTGGGGACACTAATAACCCATCAAATTACCGCACTATTATGATTAATCCGCTTCTTGGAAAACTTTTTGGAAGCATGATTGAGCGTAGAATTAGTAGTTGGGCTGAGAAAGAGGGCAAAAGAGCTGAAGGGCAGGCTGGTTTTAGACCAAAACATTCCACTATCGATCATGGTATTACACTTAGATTTTTGATTGAAAAAATTTGGAACGTTCAAGGGGAGGAGGCTTTTTGCTGCTTTGTTGACTTCAAAAAAGCCTTTGACACAGTGCCACGGGGCAAGTTGTGGAATAGAATGGAGGAACTGGGAGTCCCAAGGGCTCTTAGGGCGGCTGTTCATAGGCTGTATGAGCAGGTCAGAGCTAAAATCAGAACTAATGAAGGTATGTCGGAGTGCTTTGGCAGTGACATTGGAGTCAAGCAAGGCTGCCCGCTTTCCCCAACGCTATTCGGGCTTTACATTGACAAGTTGGAAGAGTGGATAGACAAAGTTGGTGGGGAAGGTATTCAGTTGGCCAATTATGTAATAAAATTGCTCTTGTATGCCGATGATCTCATTTTGATTGCTAAAACAGCACATGAGTTAAGAAAACATTTGAAAGCTCTTGAATCATTTTGTCAGGAAGTTGGGATGCAAGTGAATACTAGTAAAACCAAAATTATGATATTCTCTCTGAGAAGGAAAAAACAGCAAATTAGCTTTATCTTTGAGGGCAATCCGCTGGAAATTGTAGATGAATACAAATACCTTGGGCTAGATTTTCACTATAAGCTCAGTTGGGAAACTTGTAGAGCAAAAAGGATCCAAGGAGGCTGGAAAGCGCTCTACTCTCTACAAAACAGATGTAGAAATGCTGAGCTATGGGATTGGAAAACCAAGAGAACGTTGTTTGGCTTACTTGTGACCCCGGTGGTTCTATATGGGTGCGAAATTTGGGGCAGCAGCATGTCAGATCAGAAATGGAGGCAAGTGGAAAGAATTCAAAAGCATCTAATTGTTAGCAGCCTTAAACTCAAAACCACGATACCTTATGAGATTTTACTAGCGGAGTCAGGCACCTTTCCCTTGGAGGCTTTCGCGATGATTCGGTTACTATGTTACCTTCAAAAGGTTCAAAACATGGACGACCATCGGTGGCCTAAGCTAATCGTAAAAGAAAAGTTGGATAGAAGAAGGAATACATGGATGAAACAAAACAAAAAATGGATGGAAAAGTGGGGTGTGAATATGCAAGATTGTCCAAGTTCAAATGAAGAAATAAAAAAATATGTGAAACAAAAATTCAAAAAAGCTTTATGGACAAAACAATCAGGGCGAAAAAAAGACTATTATATCAAAGAATTCAATCCTAAGGGGGACCATGATGAAAAGGCATATATAGGAGCAAATATTAAATGGAGAGCAAAGATGTTGATAGCTCAACTCCGAACTAGCTCACATCGTCTTAGATGTGAGACGGGCAGATGGATGGTTCCTAAAGAAGAGTGGGAAGAAAGAATATGTCGTTTTTGCGACATGGGATTAGTGGAGACAGAGTGGCACTTTGTTATGGAGTGCTCAGCATACAAAGATATTCGGGTCACTTATGGGGACATCTTACAAGTGGACAACTTAAATACCTTGTTTGAGGAGGAAAGGTTGGTCAAATCTGCAAATTACATCATCAAAATTCACTGTCGTAGAGCTAATCTCGAGCGAAGATCTCAGGCTGTTTAGGGTCTTCTCTTTTCGGTGGTGGTCTTGTGCTGTTCCTGGGTCCCATAGGCTGCTGTGGCCTCGTGGACGTTATTAAAATATTTCATTTCATTTCATTTCATTTCATTCTTATGGCATGATCTGACATGGTATCATATATTTATAAAGTGACAGGTGAAACAGGTTCTGGAAAAGTTTTTATGGCTTGAATTTGCTGCATTTAATGGATGTGACGTCTTGGCAAATTAGTGAAGTGAACTAAAGTTTTGATATATTGAATTTCTATTTAATGGATGTCACATCTTGGGAATAAGTTCAGTGGGCAGATTAAAAGTGTGTAAATGAAACGTAGCATGCAATTCATAAATGTTGCTTCTACCCACCATGCAATGAATGCCCCCATTGCTTATCTGACAGAAAATGAATATAATTTGCAGTCCATTAACAAAACCTACAGGCGGAATGCATGTTCAATAATTATGTCCTGAAGTTACTGAAAAAAATCAATTGTGAAGGTGTATATTTGATGTTGTCGACACAAAGCAAAACACAGAGAGATAAAACAATTAAGGCTTGGAGTATAAAAACACGTACAGAGTTTAATAATAGATTTCTTGGAGTTGGCAAATTGATATTTGCTTTTAATTCCTTGATTGTTATACTTCTCCATGTCTTGATAAATATTATATGAATTGCTAAGTTTACTTGGAAACATATCCCAGCTTTTCTTTCCTTTTTGATCTAAAATTGTTTTGGCTACCAAACTTGCAATATAATGTTAAGCTATTTTGCATGGTTCGAAAAAACAATTTGGATTTGTACTTATTAGAAAATTGTTTATGATTGAGGAGTAGGTCAACCAATTTTGGAATTTTTAACATGGGGAGAAGGAAACCAAATGCATGGGAAAGATTTTGAAACACCGACCTCCTAAGAAAGCTTTGGATTCTAATGTTGATCACATACAAGTTGTGAAGGTCAATATACCTCACATGAACAAAATCTGGCTAATTAAATCAATGTGCATTATATAAGTTTCAAATTAATTTAGATGAAATATTGCTAAGATGATAATGAAATATTATTGAAGTGAAGTAAAAAATAAATAAAGGAAGAATATTTTTTTTATTGTGATATGAAAGTCTTGTCCAAATATCATTAAATTATTGGGTAAGGTTTAGAATTTTGATGGTATTTTGTTAGAGATTAGATTTGTAATTATGAAGGCGATTCTAGTGTATGCAAATTTGATATCATACATTGGAGTGATCTTGTAATTTGTACGAATTTTGTTTGTCTTAATTTTTAATGTTTAATGATAACCACTCTTCAAATCAAAATTTGAAGACCCAACAAGAACAAGAGTTGTAGTGGTTTGAATCTAATTTCTAAAGTACTTTTAAAAAAATGTGGAGATTAAAGGATTCAAATAGGGGGTCACAAAAAATGTTATTTTTGTGTGACACTTCTAAAATGTTAATTTTTTTAGTATTTCAAAAATTGCTTGAGTGAAAACTTAGCTAGTACCACATAGATTATTTTTTATTTTTTGCTAATTTTTAATGAATATGTGATTTTTTACTAATTTTTAAATTGGACACATCTTGAAAAATTTAAAAATGAGCATACACCCCCCTAATTTTTTGGAAACTAATCAAAAATCATTTTTTTTTTAATGTGCAAAGACTAGAGTCTAGTTTGTAAAATGTAATTTATTTCAATTTTTGATAAACAAGTAAAAAATGAAGCCAAAAAATATCATCCATAGGTTTTTGAAAAAAAATGGAAACTAACAAAATAATTTAAAGATCAAAACCTTAAAATATTTGAAATGAGAAAAAAACAACATGGTTAGAAAGCTAAGAGGGAGCTCATGTTACTATGTTATTTTTTAACTAGACATTAAAATATGTGCAAACTTGATAGAGAGTATGTTCAACATTGTGTCATTTTTAAGAATTTTCCAAAAAACATTTATGGTCATTGACATGTAAGTCCAACCCTTTGGGTTGGATACCCAAGGTAGGTAATAATGCAAGTACATTGTAGTGGGCTCACACTTCTAAAAAACAAACATAGATATCTTTCTCTTTCCACCTCTCTTTATATCCTTACATAGCTCACACTTTCCCTCTTTCTCATACTATATACATGAAATAAACATTTAAGTATAAGTGACATTTATATATGAATATTTATTTTTTTATACTTTAAGTTATGTTTCATGTATATAGTTTCGTAGTGTTTGAGAATGGTTTCAAATATCCAAAAGTTATAATGTAGATCTTGGGTTATGGAAGATCTTATAATTTTTCAAACTTAATCAAATTTTAATAATCAACAGGCTCTTATCATCTTGAAATTGTCTAAGGGTAACTTTGTAATTATTCAAAAGCATCATCAAGCCTCTCCTTAGATGTCTCTATATCTCTCCCTCTCCCCTCTAGATCTCTCCCTCTCCCCCTACCCCTTTAGATATTTCTCTATATCTCTTCCTCTCCATAATCTTTCTCCCCCTTCCTTTGGATGTCTCTCCCTCCCTCTCTCTCTCTCTCTATAGATTTCTCACTATATATTTCCCTCCCCCCATCTCTCTTTATCTCCTCGATCCCTCTAGATATATATCTACATCTCTCCCTCTTTACTTCTCTTGCTTTATTTATCTCTCTCTATCCCTCTAGATATCTCACTATATCTCTCCCTCTCCCCCTCTATCTATCTCACTTATTCCTCTAGATATATCTCTACATCTCCCCCTCTCTCTGTCTACCTACCCCTCTCTCTCTAGATCTCTCCCTCTCCCCTGTCCCTCTAGATATCTCTCTAAATATCTCCCTCTCTAACTACCTCTTACTCCTACCTCTCTCTGATATCTACCCTTATCTCTCTCTCTCCCCGCTCTTTACCTCTCTCCTTCCTTCCCTCTCTACCTCCATCTCTTTCTCTCTCTCTCTCTCCACCTCTAGAGATGGAGATGGAGATAAAGAGGGAGAGGGAGAGATAAAGATAGTTAGAGGAGAGAGGGATAGAGAGAGATTGAGGAGATAAATATATAGAGAGGGAGAGGTGGAGAGAGAGATAAATATTGAGATAGAGAGAGATGTAGTGGTAAAGAGATATGGAGAGATAAGGAGATAGAGATAAAGAGGGGGAGATATAGAAGGAGAAATATGGAGAGAGAAAATAAAAATATAGATATATGGTTTAAGGAGAGAGAGAGAGAGAGAGTAAAGTAGTTCAAATATCCAAGTGCCTTATTAGACCGATAAAAACTATAGCCAAATAATTCAAATTTAAATGACACCATAATTTAGTTACAAATTCAATTATTTTATTTATTCCACAGTCCTCAATCAGAAGCATTTACAATCTACAATTTTGAATTTGTTTCAACTATCAAACTCTTTGTTCATCTACTCCCGAACTCTTTTCTTCAAAGTTTTGTTTCTTACATTGCATAATCTCCAAGAAACTTCTTCCTACTATGCACCCCCTTCTCTATTCAACTGTGTTGTGGCATTTTAATTCCTTTATTTTCAGTACTCCTCTTCTCATTATACCTTGTTTTTCCCTTCTTTTTTTGCACCTTTAGTCATTATTTCTCCTGCTTACTTAACTCCCTATAGTTGCATGGTATTACTTTCTTTTTCCCTCCTACCTATGGCGCAACCCCCTATTATCCCAATTTGTTGTTTGTTTCTTTGTTTACCTAGAAACGTCTTCATCTTTGATTGTGTTACATATTTTGTGTGTCTTGGCTTTGTGCCCCTTCACACCAACATGACTGATGCAATACAGGGCTGAGAATCTTCACACAATGTCAATCAAATGAGTATCAACCAAAATCCAAAACAAAGTCACCAAATCCCACTCTTAACCATGACTGTCCTAGTAGCATAACTTACCCGGTTTAAGAGCTTTCTCCTCCAAGTTCCCCAAAACACCTTCCAAACAAATGAATGATTTAGATACCCTTTAAAGGGTTGTTCAACATATGTGAAATACAACTATGATTCCTTCAAACCAAATTAGAGAATTAATAGCATAACCCTTCCTTAGGCTAGTGAATTAGCCCTATTTTACAAAGGGACTACCTCTTAAACTCTTGATAATCACCCAAAAACACTTGACAGTCATGAATTGTGTCACAAAACCTCAGAATCACTCACTTATTTGCAGGTTTAGACCCCCTAAAACGTACCAAGAAACCCTCCTTTCCCACACAAACACAAGGGTTTATTGAATCTTACACATCCCAGGCTTATAGTGCCTCCAAATTGCATCCATCAGTCTCCAAGTGGCCTGCACGAACTCATGAAACCAACACAAGATCAACTCTCTCACAATTTATACAAAACCCTTCAATAGCACACCATTTACATAAGGAAACATGCACTTTTAGACCGTAGGGCTTCATCCATCGACCCACAACTCATTCCCACAACCTTCAAAACATTAAAAAAATCTTAACCTACACAAAACAAATCAATCCACCGAGTTATAGATTCAGACAACAGGTGGATTGATCATTTCATGCTTTAACTTCACTCAAAACCCCTTATTTTGTGTAACAGGGCAGTTCAGGGAAAACAATGAGAACTCCCAGAAAAATCAATGTTAAACTCTCAAAATGGAGGCAAAATAAAGCTAACACATGCCCTTACATCATACAATGAATTTCAAAACATTTTGGACCTGTACGGGTCTGTACAAGATGAAGTTCAGAAAACATAGGAAACAATAGAGAAAACGTTGTATTTGATTGAATTTTGATCTCAAACTTCACCAACAACATTTGCTCGAGCCTTTAGAGGCTTTTTATACATTCTTCAAACTAGTTACTAACTTCCCAACACTTGCAACTACCTTTTGAATCCCACAACCATTCAAATTCCCACTTGCTACACTTTGACAACTTCTTGTTTTTTAATCACCATTTACAACTTTGTGTTTGCAACCCTCACCTATTTTGACACCTAAGACACAAAAATATATCCCATTACATATTAAATGGTCCTTTTGTACCTTATTTAACATACTAGACTCAATATAACTACTTAAGAACCTTTCCTAATGACTCTTTACAAAAGAAGTTGGCCTTGTTGACCTTATTGATCCTTACTAAGACTAAAACACTTCAAATCTTAGAGCTTGCTCAATAGCAACCTTGCTTGGACATTCTTGATCAAAGGTGCTCCTACGCCATACACCCCAACATGGAAATTTTCTAAGTCCCTTGGAAAGATTGTAGTAGACTGCCCTCCTTTGCATCCTTCATTGTTCTACCCTTGACACTTGCTTTTAGCAGGTTCTTCTTCCTTTAGTCTCTCACTGTCTGCATTATTATTAACCTTGTCCTTCCTTGAATCAGGCTTCACTCTATCAGATTGTACTATGGGGTATCTTCCATCTTTTCCTTCATCAAACTCTGTTGTCACAGTCCTCTTTGCACCTATACTCACCATGTCACCTTTTGTCATCAGCTTATCTTGTTCCTCTTGCATTGTTCTCTGCCCCAGGTTCTTTTTGTCCCCTTTTTTTGCACTGCCCACTATACCATTACCTTCTGCAACCTCTGCCAAGTCTTCACTCACTCCATTCACTATCCTTTCAATTTCACAAACCCCTATCTTCTTATTCACTACATCACCATTCTCTGCATTATCAACCTTCAACGGTCTACTCACCCCTTTGTCTGCTGCTACAAGACAGATAATTGTCCCAATCAAGACTCCTCTGGTTTCTTGCCTTTCCAAAGGCCTTTCACTCTCATGCTACCCCGTATTGATCTGAAGCATCAATCCACATTCTTTCCTTTTCCACACCCAAGCACTCCCCTTCATCTTGGTCTACACATTGCCTTTACCTTTCCCCTATACTGTCCTAACACCAATAACCTGCTCCATACCTGCAAGCATTCTATTCTTTATGTCCTCAAGCCTTAAAGGCTCCTTGTTGCCAAAAATGATAATTTTAGTCTTACCCTTATCTCTTTCATTTCCCTGCAAAGGAGTTAGCTTGAATATTCTGCCATCCTTATCAATAGAATAAGTGTTTTCTCTACCATCATACATTGACCTCCTATCAAATTGCCATGGTCTCCCCAATAGCAAATGGCAGCAATCCATTGGTAACACATCACATAAAACCCTGTCCTTATATTCCCCAATCTTGAAATCCACATAAGCTTGTTCATTCACTACTAGAGTTTGACTATCATTTACCCAAGAGGCCTTGTATGGTGCTACATGAGGTATCTTCTCTAGTTTCAACTTATCTACCATATCCCTAGACACCATGTTATCTTGAGAACCTGAATCAATGACAACTTGACATACCTTACCTCTACATTTGCATGAAGTTCTGAATAGACTCCTTCTTTGACTCATGTCTTCCTCCTTAGGTGCCTGCAATAAGGTTCTTCTTACCATAAGTGCTTCTCCTACCTATGGGTAAGCAGTAAGGCGTGGATTACGTGAGCTTTCACATTCTTCCTCTTGGACAAGTTTTGTTCTTCTCTCACCTTTCCTATCACCACTTGGTGTTGAACCTTGGTTTTGAGGACACTTGAAAGATGGGTGTCCAAATTCATTGCATCTATAACACCTACCTGAAAACTCATTGAAATCTCTTCTTTGCCTGAGGTTTGTCCTTCCACCTCTCCATCCTCCTCTTGCTTCGGGTGCTTGTTCTCTACTCTTATCAGCATCTTCAAGGTCTTCCTTGGTCTGTTTTGATGTTGAAGTTGTACCTCTGCCCCTAGAAGTGTTGCCTCTTCCTCTTGCAGCATTCTCTTGTCTCCTCTTGAGTTTTTCTTCAATCTTAACAGCCATTTGAAAAAATTCCTCCAATTTTTTTGGTGCCAACACATTGATCTCATCTTGAATATTATATCTCAGACCATTGAGATACCTATCCACCTTCTCTTCTTCATCTTCTTCAGGTTTTGCACATCTAAATCCTTTTGCCTAAGGTTTTGCACATATAAAACTCTTCAGTATATGTTTGCACATCTAAATCCTTTTGCCTAAGATTAAGAAGTCTTTTAAGCAATTGAACATTATAATCTTTAGGAAGGAACTTACCTTTGATTTTTGTCTTCATTCTCTCCCACGAAGTGATCTTGTTCTTTCCTTATTTCTCCCTCTCATCTTGCACAAAATTCCACCACAACAAGGCACAATGTCCCTTCAACTTGGTTTTTGCCTTCTTCACCTTGTGTTCTTCACCTACCTTCTCACTTTCAAAATAGTCCTCCAAAGCCCCTATCCAATCCAAGAGCTCTTCTCCATCTAATTTACCTCCATACATGGGAACATCCATTTTTCTATGTCCATCCTTCTTCACAACCTGCAAAAGCTTCAGCATCCTTACATCATCTGGGTCCATATCCTCTTCATCACTAGTGGATTCTTCCTCTGTTTCACTCTCCTCCAAGAGAGCCCTACCTTTAGCCTTCAACATAGCAATTTCCCTCTCCAAGGCTTCTATTTTCTTACCTTGGTTGTCAACTATTTTTGCAACAACACTTCCCTTAGGAGGCATTTTGATTCCTCCAAGTACACCTTCTCCTTGCACACAAACTCTTAACCTTCTTTCTCGAGAGACCTACTCCCTTGCTCTAATACCACTTTGATGCAATACAGGGCTGAGAATCTTCACACAATGTCAATCAAATAAGTATCAACCAAACTCCAAAACAAAGTCACTTAATCTCACCAAATCCCACTCTTAACCATGACTGTCCTAGTAGCATAACTGACCCGGTTTAAGAGCTTTCTCCTCCAAGTTCCCCAAAACACCTTCCAAACAAATGAATGATTTAGATACCCTTTAAAGGGTTGTTCAACATATGCGAAATCCAACTATGATTCCTTTAGACCAAATTAGAGAATCAATAGCATAACCCTACCTTAGGCTAGTGAATTAGCCCTATTTTACAAAGGGACTACCTCTTAAACTCTTGATAATCACCCAAAAACACTTGACAATCATGAATTGTGTCACAAAACCTCAGAATCACTCACTTATTTGTAGGTTTAGACCCCCTAACATGTTGTACAAAGAAACCCTCTTTTCCCACACAAACATAAGGGTTTATTGAATCTTACACATCCCGAGCTTATAGTGCCTCCAAATCACATCCATCAATCTCCAAGTGGCCTGCACGAACTCATGAAACCTACACAAGATCAACTCTCTCACAATTTATACAAAACCCTTCAATAGCACACCATTTACATAAGGAAACATGCACTTTTAGACCCTAGGGCTTCATCCATCAACCCACAACCTTCAAAACATTAAAAAAATTTTAACCTACACAAAATAGATCAATCCATTGAGTTACAAAATCAGACAATAGGTGGATTGATCATTTCATGCTTTAACTTCACTCAAAACCCCTTATTTTGTGTAACAGGGCAGTTTAGGGAAAACAATGAGAACTCCTAGAAAAATCAATGTTAAACTCTCAAAATGGAGGCAAATTAAAGCTAACACATGTCCTTACATCATCCAATGAATTTCAAAACATTTTGGACCTATACGGGTATGTACAAGATGAAGTAAGTTCAGAAAACACAGGAAATAACAGAGAAAACATTGTATTTGATTGAATTTTGATCTCAAACTTCACCAACAACCTTTGCTCGAGCCTTTAGAAGATTTTTATACATTCTCCAAACTAGTTACTAACTGACCAACACTTGCAACTACCTTTTGAATCCCACAACCATTCAAATTCCCACTTGTTACATTTTGACAACTTCTTGTTTTTTAATCACCATTTACAACTTTGTGTTTGCAACCCTCACCTATTTTGACACCTAAGACACAAAAATATATCCCATTACATATTAAATGGTCCTTTTGGACCTTATTTAACATACTAGACTCAATATAATTGCTTAAGAACCTTTCCTAATGACTCTTTACAAAAGAAGTTGGTCTTGTTGACCTTATTGATCCTTACTAAGACTAAAACACTTCAAATATTAGAGCTTGCTCAATAGCAACCTTGCTTGGACATTATTGATCAAAGGTGCTCCTGCACCAATGACCCTTGCTCTTCCTATACTCCTTCACACTTCCCACATTTCCCCTTCTCACCTTGGGATGCCAAAAAACAATAATGAGCAATTTTATTATTATTATTTGGTTTTCTATTCAAACTCATGTGAAAATCCATATGCAAGAAATAAAATCAAATCCACCACTTATTCACAATCACCCAAAGTTTATAATTTAAGACTGTAGAAGAATGTGGCTACATGGTGTCTGGAAATGTAGTGAACAATTATTTTATTTTATTGTCATATGATCTTCAAGACAAAACAAGTATAAGGAATCAAATTGGTATCACAACCAAAATATGCATAGCCAGAATTAAATATCGTTCGATGATATTTTTTCAAATAATGACCATAATGTCATTTGATCATTCCACAATGACCATAAATTAAAAAGTGCAACATCGAACTAAAAGAAAACAAAAAAAATACAAATTGAAATATTTTTGGATGATGCAGATTTCTCATTTTCCCAGATGCCCCTACATTAGAGAGAGGTGGCATAGAGAGAACTAGATAGGAAAAGAGGGAGAGATGAAGAGGTAGAGATATCTAAAGGGATAGGGGGAGTGAGAGGTGAGATAGAGAGTAGAGAGGGAAGAGAGAGAGAG
The DNA here is from genome assembly GCA_007258455.2 of Sequoia sempervirens. NCBI lineage: Eukaryota > Viridiplantae > Streptophyta > Pinopsida > Cupressales > Cupressaceae > Sequoia > Sequoia sempervirens. Next base: position 9,645,533 of record VDFB02000013.1, on the reverse strand, counting down.
AGAGAGAGAGAGAGAGAGAGAGAGAGAGAGAGAAAAGTAGGCAAAGAAAGAGAGGGAGGGGCTGGAGAGGGAGATATATAGAGAGAGATCTAAGAAGAGGCTTGATGCTGCTTTTGAATAGTTACAAAGTTACCTTTAGACAATTGCAAGATGATAGGATCCTATTGATTATTGAAATTTATCTATCTAAAAAATTATATTAAGATCTTCCAAAACCTAGAATTTGCATTATAAGTCCTAGAGATCCAAAACCATTCTCAAACATCTTAAAACTATATACATGAATTATAACTTAGAGTATAAGAAATTAAATATCCATATGCAAATTTCACTTATAATTAAATGTTTATTTCATTTATATAGTATGAGGAAGAGGGAGAGTGTGATCTATGTAATGAGATAGAGAGATGTAGGAAGAGAAAGAGAGATTTAATTTTTTCTTGGAAATACGAGTGTGTTATAGCACTCTCATTTTATAACATGAGCATGTTATGGCTTGGTAGTAATTGAACCTAGGATCAATCATTACCAAGACATAAGGTGTGCACATTAACATGCTTATTTTATGTCTTGCATGATCACTTTTTGGCCTCCCATCTTTCTACACTTACCCAATAAGGTAAGTATTCAACTATTGTATTATCAATTAATCCAACACCTTAGGGAAAATCTCTTTTTCTTGTTGGTGAAAAAGTGTTTTACCTATCTAGGTCCTATTTACATGTGAAGTCCTCTTAGGTCCTAGGAAGGAATATTTCTAGATAGTGTTAGTTGTCATTAGATCTTATCTTATCTTTTGGTATTTATTGATTGTGTTCTGAGTTATTTAATATTTTTTGAGGTATTTGTCTCATTATATGGAAGTTGCATTTTTAATAAAACCAAATCATTGGCCAACTTTTGTACCATGGGATCCATATGGTAGGATTTATTTGTTGTCCTTTACCTTTCTACATATATTTATTCCACTTCCTCAAACTTAGCCAATCATCTTCAACCTCTATCACCATTTCTTGGATTGCTTGCAAAATATCTACATGAGCTCTTCTTAATTGGAAATTTGATTCAACATGCTAAGTATTAATGAGCAAAAAAAATATATTTCTTTAGTGGGCCTTTTATCATTTTGGATCCTATTGGCATTTTTTAAAAACAAGTGACAAACTCTCTCATAGGTTCATGTATGTCCTTTTTCATCTAAGTTAACTATGCTAATAACATATTTTCATTCTTGAAACTTTTGAATCTATGTTTAAATTTCTATCACATAACAACCCACTTGTTGATAGACTCAATTGGTAAATGATAGAGCCAATCAATTATTATATCAGTTAAATATTCCATAAATAAATAGATAGAAATATCCTCATGTATGACTCTGAGAACAACACATACAACAAAGAATGCATTGATGTGTTCATATGTCATGACTTTTCCATCACCACTGAACTTGGGAAAAATATTTCTAGATCTTGGAGGTAAATCATGCAATGGTTCCCTAAGCAAAGAGGACCAATTGTTTCTCCCCACGACACTAGCTGAAAATTAATCACTAAAGGAAATATTGTTCCATACAATACCAAAGCCTGAAAAGTTGGAGACTAGGGAATAGTCCTAGTAGGTGATGTGGGCCTGCTAGTAAATTTAACCTTTCTTCTTGAAGAGGAAGTTTTTGTGGAGAAATTTATCTTTCGTAAGTTCTTGAACTCTAGATCAAGAACACATTTACTTCTTTCTCCTCTCACATATCTTTTACTAGCCAGTGTGTTTTACTGAGGCAGATGACTCTAAGGGAGTCGTGCAACTTGGTTACCTTGCACTTGTTGGCCATGATTTTGTCTACATCACCTTGGTCGTACAACAATTCTTTCAACCAAAAACAGCTTGTCTTCTAGATGAAGTCTTCTAATTTCCTCTCCTAACTCTTCTTCCCATTCCAAAACTTTATTAACTTGCAAAAATTGTTGTCCACTTCTTCTGAATCACCAAGCTAGAGTATTCAATTGAGAGATGATATCTTCTTGCTTTGTACACACCCAATCAAGATTTGATTGCACAACAAAATTATCATTATGATGTGGCAATGCCATACTTAGCCATGAAGAAAGAAACTAGATGCATAAAAATAGGGTGACCATCACAAATTCTTATTTCTTGTTTGATTTCCCCAATAGAGTCACCAAAAATTTGTTGGTAAGTGGATTTGTCACTTGAACTTTTTATGAATTGTTCAATGGAAAGTGACAAAAATGTTCCAATAGTTGAAAATATTTCTTATGAAATCATAATCTTCCTCTGCGCTTGAGAGGGGTTGCTCCCTCATATGATCTTATTTTGGATTTTTTAATGTAATTTTAACTAAAATGAAAAGAAGCCCCAAATAAAAAAATGTACAAGTCTTATTATGGGTTTTGTAGGTTTGCTTAAAATTTAACCAAATATATTATAAAGATCAAAGACCATACATATAAACTTCATAATGATTGTAGATTTCAAATGAAAACACATTCAAATCAAGACTACAATAAATGAATATGTTTTCAAAAATTAACTCAATAAATATTGACTATTAATTTTCACAAACAAGATTTAGGATAACAAAGGTCATCATCAACGTAATGTATAAAAAAACTAATAATGACATATAGAAAAAACCATGAATGCACCTTCAAAAATGCTTTGCATTACTTTGTAGAATTATACAATTCTAAAAATCCCTTATGCAAATTTATGAGAATATCAAAAAGTCCCTTTACAATAGCATAAGCCTTCTATATATAGGCTTTCCCTGGTAACTAATTCATAACTATCTTGTAACTACCTGAGTAACTACCTTAATAATTTTGAGAGAAATAAAATAGATTTAATTTAAGTAAAAAATATCTCAACTTTTATGCAAAGAAGGTCCATTTTCTAACCTTTTACAAATATAAGATAAAAATTCAAATTTTACAAAAGATAACATTGAAACATAATAAGTGGCATGTGACTTAGAAATGTAAGAAGCAATTTGTACAGTCAAAGTCAATAAAAAACTCATTTTATTCCATCTATACTATCCTTGATGTTTTCTGTGGAAGTCCTCTATACTGCAAGTTGCCTCTAATGGGAAGATTTTTTTATGAATATCTTGACAACTTGAGCCATAAGCTTATTTCTAGGAATGATCACATTGCTCATTCTCAATTTCCAAGTATCATGACTTCTTATAATATCTTCTAAACTTTGGCAATAATCAGGTGCACAATTATTACACATATTGAGAGTGATAGAAATGTTACTCAACCTCTTCATTACTTCCACATTGAAGACCTATTTATTGAAAAATGTTGCATTGATCATATTTTCAAATTTTCTCTTGATAGTCTGAATATCCAAGTCCTAGGTTTCACCTTTTTCCAATGTATCTATGTTGAGTGATAGGATATCATCTTGAACGTTTGTTTTTATTTGTTCACAAGTTGCCAAAATTTTATCTTGTTCTATAAAAATTTGGTTGATAGTTACAAGCTTCCATTCCACATTCTAAAACTTCCAAATTTATTCTCTTCAATACTTAAGAAAATATTCTCAACAACCAAGAGATTAACATATATCTAATTCATCTCCTAGAGGTCTTTCAAAATTCCTTGCCACACCGATTCTTCTTCTCTCATCCTTCTTAGCTCCTTTACAATTTCTTCCTTCTCAACATTTTCTTTTTTAAAATTTTTATTTAGTCTTCTCAATGAAATCTAAAGCATTTACTTTCATATGATCCACGAGCATTTCTCAATTACCATTCCATATGATTCATATATACATGCATACTCTCTATAACTCCCTTCTCAATGATTGCTTTGGAAATAGGAATTGCAAAGGCAGGGACCAAATCTATGGGTAAGGAAAATGTATCCATAATGGACCTAATATAAGAATTCAAAACTTGCACCTGTTTTTTAAGTTGATCCTTTGTATGCTTCTCTTTCTCTGTCCTTTGAATTAACTTGGATATAGATACCTAAAAGTTGTGAATATCACCTTCATGTGTCAAAGGGTCAAGATCTACCTTGGTGATTTTAAAATACTTTCATCAACTTTGTCCATATTTTTCTTTGAAATTGGCTAAGCCACAATGATGTACATATTCCCAAATTAAGAAGAAAATTGTCAACCTTGATGTAAATTTCATTTTCCTTGACTTGGAAGATCTCTAAACTAGGTTGGTAACTATATCAAATTTCAAGATAACTAGATAAGTAGTGCTTTTTTTTTTATTAAGATATGTTGTAACCATGAATTAGAAAGAATATGTGAAGAGCTCAGTATGTTTATAGCCAATGGATCAAATGATGCAAGTTGATTAGAGACAACTAGGAAAGAAGTATCTTCTGGAATTATATTGGTAGTCAGCAAAGATGGAGGCTCTACTATGGGAGGAGAATGGGGTATTTCATGCTAAGGATATTTAAAATGAACAAAATAAGAAATAGTTGAGACTTTCTCCTCACCAATAGGATAACATTGAGGGTTTATAGACTCTCTTTCTTCAGTTTTTTCTTGTATGGGGTTCAATGTGTTGGCCCACAGTTGTCGTTGCACCAAAAAATTGACCTATTAATGCCCGATACAACTGCCATAGTTAACGGATTCATGGGAGGCAGTTAGTCCATGTCACAAATCACAAAGGGAGCGTTGACCATTTGCCAACAAACTCCCCCTCAACATTACTCGATGGGATTTGAACCTGACACCTTTGGCTCTGATACCACTTGTTGGCCCACAATTGTTGTTACACCAAAAGATCGACCTATTAATGCCCGATAAAACTGCCAGAGTTAACAGATCCATGGGAGGAAGTTAGTCCATGTCGCGAATCACGAAGAGAGCGTTGACCATCTGCCAACACAATGTCTTATCCTTTGGCTTTGATCTCTTCCTCCTAATATTTAGATCATTCCCACATATACTTCTAAAATCCTTCTTTTTAAAGGGATCTTCATCATAACCACCTCCTTGCATGCTTTTCTAAGAACTAGTGATCATAATAGAAGCTTGAGAAATATAAGAGGAAGAGGAAGAAACTTCTTCTTTTCCATTTTTCCTCCTTGATGGATAATCCTTGCTTGAAGGTCTTGTTGTTGTGGATTTGATAAATTTCTTCCTAGCTCAATCTTCCAATCTCTTGAGAATATGAGTTGTTCTCTCATCTATGTATTTGACTTCTTCATTCGCCCAAACAATAGTTGGGAATTGTTGTATTTGAATATTTTTAAAATATATAAGATTGATCAAATCTATTATATCATCTTTAGTTCCTTCTACATCCCAACCAAGCCTGAAATTTTTAATCTATTCCAAAGTGAATCTCACTCAATCTCTATTTCACACTTCATAATCATCTTCACAATCTTCCAAAAAGACTTCAATTTTAGGGAAGTGATAAAAACCTGGACCAAAATCTAAGTTATCTTTGACATAGTTCTTACTATCAAATGAAATCCTCATGGTGTGAAATTACATGTTTAAATTTTCCAATGATCACTCAATATTTTGGGCATCAGTAGAAAATTTACACCTATAATGACCAAGGCCAATAGGAAATAAGATTATCTCCTTCCTCATTTCTTTGCATCTTTTATTTCCCACTCCAATTTTCCTACAAAGATCAATCAAAATGAGCTTATCATCCACATATCTGGGCATCTTGTATGTATATCCATCATACCCTCCTACTCGAATGTAAGTAAACTTTGAGAACTGGCTGTAATAGCTATCATAATTCTTGATAAGAATAGTTGTTTTTGATTATATCTTTTAAATCCTATATTTCGTTGAAGTGTCCTTACTATCAACATAGTGAATGAATCACTCACTCTCCTGAATTTTTTATAACTTTGATCCAACTAGAGTTGTGGGTAAAAATTATAAATCTGAGTCATGTTATCAAATGTACCTTTGGTATCAAGACCTGGCCATGTCTTCATATTGGTGATTACATAGAAGAGATAAGATATGTGGAAATAACAATTCTCTTCAAAACAAGGCAACTAATTATGCAAATTATCAATGATAATACCTCTGAAATTAATATATTAATTTTCTATGCATATGATAATTATGAACAGGAACATCCATTTTTCAAAATCACTTGAACTTGCATTCCCCATCAACCTGTGAAGCAAGAAAATCATATTTGATACTTGTTCAATGAAGATTGACCTATGTATAACCATTGTCAACTGATATATTCCTCCTTTTGGTACATGTAACCAATTCATCGACATGGTGTTGAGACATTCATTCTTCTTCTTGGAAAAGTGTGTTTATGCAATTCCTTTGTCTATACTTATAAACTAGTCTCTTAGAGGCAATATGAGAATAATGCCAATTGAAACACCATCCAACTTAGCCACTAGCTTATCATCAATAGTCTTGACCTCCCTAGTTTCTAGATTATAATCTTTCATACATTCTCAAACTAAGTACGGGCCCATAGAACTGATATAAAAAATCCAGTAGTGTGAGCCAATCCACTCTTGAGTATCCTTTGAGATAGTGGTGATCTCTTCCCCTCTTACATAGTCTTCTAGAAATTATGTAAACTGATATGACCCAACTTTATATTTGTGATCTCAAGAAGTGTACTCTAGCATTAGCATGAACTCATACCCTTGATATTTGTACATCATAATTATGCACAAGAGTGATGATATCTGATCAATTTGTCTTTAAAACTTTGAAACACAACTAGAAAATAATCTCTATATGTTGGCATAGAGGGAGAGAATATTGGTGTAGGATGTGGAGTATGTGCTACACTCATGCACTTTGCTTGAAATTTTTTATAGCTTGTCTAGAAAAACACTTGCAACTCCAACAGTTATCAAGAATCCACTTCACTATGCTTTAATGGATGAGATGATATTCACTTTGAGTCAGTCATCAAACAATTCATAATTTTAACAAATGTGTATTTTGCATATCCTATAGTCACGATATGCCATAAGATCACCTTCATATCTGCATGCATGTTTAGGAGGGAATTCACAACTACATTGATTAAACCCACTTAACGATTATCAGTAAAATTAACTTCAATTGAGCTTCCATAAAAGTGATGGGCTTGATAGGGATTGAAGGAATATACTTCAAACCATGGCATGAATTCCACTCGTTTGCTTTACAATCAAGGATCTTCAATAAAACCGGTATACCACTACTTGCAAACTTTCCAATTGCACTAACACTCATACAAATCTCTTAAACTTTCTAGAAGATCTAGAGCTTGAAAGAAACTTAAGCTCTTTGTTCTTGGCTTCCACCTGTGTTTTCAAATTTTGCATGCATGAATACTAGCACACTTGCAACTAAAGCAACATCTAACAAGGTTTCCTCAATACTTGATTCTTTGATAGATGCTCAAACCTTCATTGTAAAGCTTCCATTTTGGCGTAGGTTTAAGGTGCTAAGAATGATTTATATTTATTTGAAAATATCTAAATCCTTTTCAACAATTTATTTTGTGTATATCTACAATTATTGTGTTCCATGAGGTGACATTTCTTTGAGATATTTTGTTTGTTAGATTATGACAACAATAAAATTAGAAAAAAAGAAGATTTTATCTTTTGGAAAGATAAGGGAAATAAAACAAAGTCTTATCTTTGCGAAATCTTATCTTTGGAATCTTTTTGGTAAAGATAAAGATTTAAAAACAATTAAAACAAAGAAATAAAAACAAAGTTGGATTTTTCTATGTGCAGTTGTAATAAAAACAAAGTAATAAATTGTAATTGAAGAGCAGTAGCTGTGCAAGTTGTAATCAATTTCTCTGAGCAATAAGAATACTGATAATTTGTCCCATGGATGTGTACCGTAGAAAAAATGAAACTTGCTTGATTTGGGGAATAATTGATGATAAATTGGACTTATAAGGCCTTGATTTGGTGTTGTGAGGTGTTTTTCACATCCACACTAGATCTTGGACCCTTGCAAACTAAATAAAATGCATTTAACGATGTCTTGTGAAGGTGTTGTAAAGTGTTGTAAAGGACTTTCACACCTCTCTAGACTTAATGAACCCATCTTCCCTTAATTCAACATTATAAAATGTGTTTAATGACATTATCACATCAATCTAGAAGGCTTGTAAAATAAACGTAACTTTAATCTAATGTTGTAATGTGTCTTACACATTCACATTGGATATTGTGCCTTTCTAGGATGTGTGGACCTCATTTTAGTGTTGTAAAGTGTATTTAATCACACTTTCACATTGAATTTTGTGTCCCAAGCCATAATTGACCTTCACATCATCACTAATAGGCCCCTATGACCCCATATTGTGCATCTTGAGGCAATAATTGATGAAATAATCGACAAAGTCACTATATAAACCTAATTTTATTATCTCCCAACAACCTAGCTAGCAAATGGTCCCCTTTGGGACTAATTCACCATCTATGGCAAATTAATCCCTACCAAGTGGGATTGATTCACCCAAGGTAGCGAATGAGTCCCATTTGGGTCATTTTTTATTTTTGAGCAGGAAATTTTGGAATTTAAGTTTTATTTTTCTTTATGTCAGCCTTGGGGATCCAATTTACGGGAAAATTAGGAGAATTTCCAATAAAATCAAGTCTCTAAACCTTAATTTATACCTCATAACTCATTCACACATTTTTTACCATTCATTCATCATTTATCTTCTCCCTCAAGTCAAGCAAGCTAGGGTTTCATCATTGCAAGTCACCAAGATAGCTTCCACAGACATTCAAGGGCAGATTCTTCATGTTTTGTTGCAGACATTCAAGATCAATCATCATGGAAAGGTATTGATCCCTTCATTTAATTCTCATTCTTCATATTATCTCTTCATTTGCTTTAATTACCTAAAAGGGGTTTGACCAAGGCAAACCCCCATGCCCTAACATCCAACATTTCTCCTTCTGTTTTTTTTGTTTGTAGATTTAGGCATCTTGGAAGCTTGGAAATCATTAAGAATAAAGTTGTAAAGTTTTTTAAGTATTCTCTTGATTGTATAAGGAAAAATATCAACAAAAAGTCACTTTTAGGTTCAGAAATCAGACTTTCAGAGGTGGACACCTGTCAGGAACCAAAGAGAAGACCAGAGACTTCAGTTTCCACCTTTGAATCTTCATAAATTCAAAAGTTGACTCATTCACCATGGTGGTGAATGAGTCACACTTCCACTCCTAATTTTGGTTTCTTGCATTTTTAAATACCCATTTGTTTGAAACGGGCTCCGAAACAGTTTCCCAGATCTGAGACTAATTTTCCCAAAATGGCGAATGATTCCCACTAGGCCTAAAAATTAGGATCAACAACATTTCAAAAGTCATTTCAAGTCTCCAACAAGTTTACAGGTGCAATTCTTTAGTTTCATTCATTTCTAGGTGTTTCTGCATTACACAATGTGTTTTCCAACAACTTGCATTTCAATAGTTTCACTTAATAATCAATAGCTTTTATCAATTATTTGCATTTAGTTTATCTCATCTAGGCACATTTCATTCATATTTCTATTATACTTGCATTATTTTGAGTGAACCACCTAGATTTTGGTGTGAGATCTATCTCTTTCCTTTAGGTGAAAAACCTTAATTCAGCAAAAGAGTCATAGCATTTCATACTCCTAAAATCTATGGTTCAGGATGTTTCCTTGGCACATTGTCAAGGTTTTACCACATAAATCTATGTCTTGTTAATTATTATGTGATTCCATTTTAATTATCTTTTGTATTTCTTTGTGTATAGGAGCGAATTTGCACCCCTTATGCAAATTCCCCTTTTTCCCTTCTTCACTTTATAAAACCAAACTCGAAGGATAAATTCTACATAAGCCCCTTGCCTTCGTTCCACTTGGTGGTTATTTTGTGTGTTGGCAAAGGAATAACTATTGGGGATGCCCACGCTGTTGGATGTTGTGGTTGTGTTGATGATATGTGGTTGTCATTGATGTCAACACTATTAGCATAAATGTATTTGAAGTTGTATATGTCGAGGATATTGAGAAAATTGTAATAAATGAGTTCCAGGTTGTCAGTGGTGAAATGAAGTTCAGTATGGTGGTTATTTTTGTACATTGTTGATCAAAGGTTGTGGACTAAAGGGTTTGTTTATGAGTGTATCTAATTTATCCACATCAAGTTCCAGAGATCTGCATGAAGATTTGATCGAGCTATGAATATTTCCATTCAGACAGTTTTTTTGTTTCTTCAGTTGGTGTTCCTGATTGAAGATGATGCTATTTCAGTTAGTTCAGTTGTTTCATATGCTTCTCTTATGATTTGTGATGCTTGTGGATGTTTCTAGATCATGCTCTATCTTTTTTGCACGTCTTCATTGATCGTTTTATATCGTGGTTGGCGATTTTCTCTTGTGCGTTCATGTTTTTCTTGTTCTTGGCCGACATAGTGTTTGTAGCGTGTTGTGGATCTTTGAGGAGAAATTAATTGAAGTGTCTTCATGTTGGAGATGTTGATTTGGGTCCTCACTAAGTTGTGGCCAACCTTGGTTGATTCGCATTAATGATCTTTAATGTTTTGGGCCGACAATTTATATTCATTTTATTATTTCTTTGTAGTCGACTTGTAGCGATGAAATTTCATGTTGTGAATATATAAGAGGGATTGTTTATTAGAATTTAAGTGTGAAAAAGGTGTGCTTCTGTGTGTGTGCGTGAATAATGTTCTAAATCATTTGAAGGTAGAGCAGAGTGTGAAGAATTGTGAAGAAGAGTGAAGAAGTGTTCATGTGCTTAATTGGAACTGTAATCAGGCATTAGCAGATGTTATTTTCTCAGTTCAAAATCTGGATGGCTTTAATCTGAATCTCTTTGTAAGATAGTGTGTCTTCCTTTGTAATTGAGCAGTGAACTCTAGGTAGTGTGCCTAAATGCATGTGCATTCCCCATATTTCATTTTCATTATACTTTTAACAGGGTATAATCTTGTGGACTGACCTCCACCGTGGTTTTTCCCCTAACAGGGTTTCCATGTAAAAAAATCTTGGTGTTATGTGTGTTTTTGATGTGTTGATGATTTATGTTTTCATGGTTAATAATCAGATCAGAGAATAAGGTTAATAAGTTGAATAAGTTTTGAATTTATGTGACAACTAATTCACCCCCCCCCCTCTCAGTTGTTTTTCCTTGTATTTCCAACAATTGGTATTAGAGCAGGTTCCTTGGAAGAAGCTTAATAGCTTAAGGTGATTCGGGATGGTAAGTTACAAGAAGGATAGTCTGAGATTTGATGGAACAAATTATTCTATGTGGAAGACTCGAATGGAGTGCCATATGAGATGCATTGGTGAACCCTACTGGAGCATTACAAGTAATATGTATATTATTCCACAAAATGGTCCTACTACTTCTGCTAAGATTAGAGATGTTGAGTATAATATCCAGGCTAAAGAAGCTTTGTTGAGTGCTTTGACTGATTTTGAGATGACAAATGTTATGGATCTGAATATTGCTTATGAGATCTAGAAAAATTTGGAAACCTTGTATGAAGGTGATGCTAATGTGAAGATTGCTAAGTTGTAGAGTTTGAAAGGGAAATATGAAAGGTTGAGAATGGGTGATGATGAGAACATTAATACTTTCATGCAAAGAGTGAATGAACTTGTGTGGTATTAGATGTGTTGGTGGAAAGATATATGAATCTGAGATTGTTGCTAAAGTGCTTAGATCCCTACCTGATTCTTACAAAGTCAAAGCTAGTGCTATTGAAGAGCTTCAGACTATAACAAACATAACCAGAGATACATTGGTTGGTAAGCTAACTACTTTTGAGTTGAGAAAATTTGGTGATGCCCTTCTTAAGGTTGAATCTGCATTTAAGGCTACTACTTCTGGAAGAGATAGACAGAGATATGATCTAGGTGAGAGTTCATCTAGAAAGACATTCAAGTATGAGGATGAAATCAAATAGATTGAAGAAGAAGAAAGAGAGCTAGAAGAGTTGGAAGCACTTATTGTCAAAAGAGTACTGAAAGGAAAAGGTAAGTATGAAGGAAAATTACCTCTTAAATGCTTTTCTTGCAATAAGATAGGTCATTTTGCATCAAGGTGTCTGGAAAGAGCTGCTAAACCAAAACATAACAAGCCTAGATTTCAGAAGAAGTGTTACTATGCTGCTGATGAAGGCGTAATAGATGATGAATCTAATAAAGGAAATAGAAGTGATGATGAATGGGTATTTATTGCTATCAAGGAAAATAATCCTATATCTATTGAATCTGTTGGTTGTACAAATGTGGAGAAAGCCCTGGTTGCTCGAGTTGAAGAAAAAGATGAATGGGTAATTGACAGTGGATGTTCACATCATATGACAGGAGACAAAAGTAAGTTTGTAAGCTTGGAAAAGTGTGATGGTGGTGTTGTGAGATTTGGTGATAATACAACTAGTGTGATACATGGAAGAGGTTGCATTTCTCTTTATGGTAAGCATAATACTGATGATGTTTGTATGTAGAAGGATTGAAGCATAATCTTTTGAGTGTTGGTCAAATGGTTGATAAGGGATACAATCTTCAGTTCAAGGATGGAAAGTGCATAATATTGAATTCTGAAAATGAAATTGCATCTGGTACAAAAACAAAAGGTAATATCTTTCACTTGAGTGCTACTAGTAAAATTTGTTTGATTGCTCAAGTTGATGAAAGTTGGTTATGGCATAGGAGGTTGTGTCATGTTAACTTTGATAATATTGTCAAGATAAGTTCCACTAAGGCTGTGAGAGATCTACCTAAGTTGGTGAAACCTACCAATGCAATATGCAAGGAATGTCAATTGGGAAAGCAAACTAGGATTTCATTTCAAAGTAAAAATCATTGTTCAAATGAATTGTTAGAGCTTGTGCATACTGATCTGTGTGGCCCCTCTAAGGTCAAAATTTTACAAGGGTACAGGTATTTCATGTTGCTCATTGATGATTATTCTAGAATGGTATGGGTTACTTTCTTAAGGGAGAAATCTGAAGCACTAGAAAAGTTCAAGATCTTTAAAGTTATGGTTGAGACAAAGACAGGTTTGAAGATTAAATGTCTGAGATCAGATAGAGGTGGTGAATTCACTTCTAGTGAATTTAATACTTTTTGTGAAGAACATGGAATAAAGAGACAATTATCTGCACCACGGAACCCTTAGCAAAATGGAGTTGTGGAGAGGAAGAACAGAACAATTGAAGATGCTGGTAGAACTATGATGTTGGAAGGAAATGTTCCCAATATCTATTGGAGAGAAGTCATGAGTATTGTTGTGTACACTCTCAACCAGGTACAAATCAAAGGTGATACTGGTAAGACCCCTTTTGAGCTATGGATTGGTCAAAAGCCTACTATTAAATACTTCAAGATATTTGGAAGCGGATGTTATATTAAGAGAGATGAAGACATAGGAAAGTTTGATGCTAGGAGTGATGAAGGTATCTTTCTGGGTTATGCTACTAAAAGTAAGGCCTACCGGTGTTACAATAAAAGATTGAAGAAAATGGTTGAAAGTGCAAATGTTAAGGTTGATGAAGACTTTGGTACACTATCCAGAACCTGTGGATATGACTCTGATGATCGATGATGGTAAAAACAAAGGAAAGCAAGTTCAAACTACAAATCAAGTGCAAATCAATCTGGTAAATCAAGAAAATGAAGAAGAAGGAGAAACTGGTGAAAGAGCACAAGAAAGATCAGAAGATCCTGAAGTTGAAGAAAATCATAAGAAGACTCCAAGGTATGTAAGATTGAATCATTCAGAAGATCAGATTATAGGTGATAAGAACAAAGGTGTCCATACTAGGAGAAAGATTGCAGAAGAGTATTGCTTGATTTCAAAGACTGAGCCTACTAGTGTGAATGAATCATGTAAAGATGAGCATTGGGTTGAAGCAATGAAAGAAGAATTGAAATAGATTGAAAAGAATGATACATGGATTCTTGTTCCTAGACCTAAGGATAAGAATGTCATTGGAACCAAATGGGTCTTTAGAAACAAAACTGAATGAGCAAGGTGAATTGGTTAGAAACAAAGCAAGACTGGTATGTAAAGGATATTCACAAATGGAAGGAATTGATTTTGAAGAGACCTTTGCCCCTGTTGCTAGAATTGAAGCTATAAGATTATTTCTTGCCTATGCTGCTCACAAGAACTACAAATTTTATCAGATGGATGTAAAATCAGCTTTTCTAAATGGTGAATTGGAAGAAGAAGTGTATGTTGAGCAACCTGATGGATTCTAGTTGATTGATAAAGAAGATATGGTGTGTCAGTTGAAGAAATCATTGTATGGACTCAAGCAAGCCCCTAGAGCATGGTATGCAAGATTGGACAAGTATTTGTTGAAGCTTGGATTTAACAAAGGTAGTGTTGATAGTAATCTGTATTTCAATAATGATGATAAAGATTTGATTGTTGAAGTCTTTGTTGATGATATTATTTTTGGAGGAGATGATGCTTTGTGCATGAAGTTTGCTAATGAGATGTAGAATGAATTTGAGATATCTATGATTAGCGAGATGAAATTCTTTTTGGGATTGAAAATTACTCAGTTAGATAAAGGGATTTTTATATCTCAATCCAAGTATGTGAAGGAATTGTTGAAGAAGTTCGGTATGGAAGATTCAAAGCCAGTTGGTACACCCATGGTGATTGGATGCAAGTTGACAACAAAAGATAATTCTTCGAAAGAAAATCAAACAAGATACAGATCAATGATTGGTGGATTGTTGTACTTAACTCAAACTAGGCTTGATATCATGAATGTTGTATGTATTATTGCAAGATTTCAAGCTAATCCGAAAGAATCTCATGTGACTGTTGTGAAGAGAATTTTTAGATAATTGAAGGGAACTGTTGATCTTGGCCTATGGTATCCTAAAGATGATGATATTACTTTGAGTACCTTTACTAATGCTGACTGGGTAGGAGATGTGAATGATAGAAAAAGTACTAGTGGTGGAGAATTTTTCTTGGGTAAGAAGCTAATTTCATAGTTAAGCAAGAAGCAGAATGCCATTTCCTTATCTACTGCAAAGGTCGAATACATTTTTCCTGCTAATAATTGTACTCAAGTCCTGTGGATGAAACAGATCTTGAAGGATGTCAGAATTATATATGATGAGCCTATTGCTATATTACGTGATAACTTAAGTGCTATTAACATTTCCAAGAATCTGGTGATGCATTAAAAAACAAAGCATATATCTATCAAGTTTCACTTTTTGAGGGAGAAGGTAAGTGAAAAGGAAGTCAGATTAGAGTATGTGCCTACTAAGGAGCAGATTGCAGACATCTTTACCAAGTCGTTGCCTAAGGATACTTTTGAGTATCTTAGAGGGAAGTTAGGGGTGATTACCCTCCTAATCAGAACTAAGGATGCATTGCATTGCATCAGTCTGTGCATTTCACAATCATATCTTGCTTCAGATTGATGTTGTGATGGCTACTACTCAGGGGGAGTAATCAAATGTTCAAAAATTCAAATATGTGGTTCAGAGCTTAGAGAAATTTGTCATTGATGTCAAAGGGGAGAAGATTCATGTGAAAAATGGGTGATTATCTGAGGAGAAGAGCCTTATGGGGAGAAACATTATGTGAAAGTGTTGAGGATAAGATGAGTCAAAACCTAAGTAGGAGTTAGTTGCGTTGATGGTGTTTTTCACATCATGTGTTGTCATCAATGCCAAAGGGGGAGATTTTTGGATGTTGTGGATGTTTTGATGATATGTGGTTGTCATTGATGTCAACACTATTAGCATAAATGTATTTGAAGTTGTATATATCGAGGATATTAAGAAAATTGTAATAAATGAGTTCCAGGTTGTCAGTGGTGAAATGAAGTTCAATATGGTGGTTATTTATGTACATTGTTGATCAGAGGTTGTGGACTAAATGGTTTTTTGTTGAGTGTATCTATTTTATCCATGCCAAGTTTCAGAGATCTGCAAGAAGATTTGATCGAGTTATGAATATTTCCATTCAAACAGTTTTTTTGTTTCTTTAGTTGGTGTTCCTGATTGAAGATGATGTTATTTCAGTTAGTTCAGTTGTTGTGGATGCTTATCTTATGATTCGTGATTCTTGTGGATGTTTCTAGATCATGCTCTATCTTTTTTACGTGTCTGCATTGATCGTTGTGATCGTGGTTGGCGATTTTCTCTTGCGTGTTCATGTTTTTCTTGTTTTTGGCCAACATATTCTTTGTAGCGTGTTGTGGATCTTTGAGGAGAAATTAATTGACGTGTCTTCATGCTGGAGATGTTGATTTGGGTCCTCACTAAGTTGTGGTCGACCTTGGTTGATTCACATTGATGATCTTTAATGTTTTGGGCTGACAGTTTATATTCATTTTATTATTTCTTTGTGGCTGACTTGTAGCGATGAAATTTCATGTTGCGGATATATAAGAGTGATTCTTTATTAAAATTTAAGTGTGAAAAAGGTGTGCTTCTTTGTGTGTGCACGAATAATGTTCTAAATTATTCAAAGCAGAGCAAAGTGTGAATAAGTGTGAAGAAGAGTGAAGAAGGGTGAAGAAGTGTTCATGTGCTTAATTGGAACTGTAATCAGGCATTAGCATATGCTATTTTCTCAGTTCAAAATTTAGATGGATTTAATCTGAATCTCTTTGTAAGACAATGTGTCTTCCTTTGTAATTGAGCAGTGAGCTCTAATCAGTGTGCCTGAATGCATGTGCATTCCCCATATTTCATTTTGATTATACTTTTAACAAGGTATAATCTTGTGGATTGACCTCTACCGTGGTTTTTCCCCTAACAAGGTTTCCACGTAAAAAAATTGGTGTTATGTGTGTTTATGATGTGTTGATGATTTATGTTTTCATGGTTAATAATCAGATCAAAGAATAAGGTTAATAAGTTGAATAAGTTTTGAATTTATGTGACAACTAATTCACCCCCCCTCTCGGTTGTCTGCCCTTGTATTGCCAACATTCGCAGTGTGTAGATGTTCGTGCAGCATGCTTACATCCCTAGTAGATTCCCATGTCTAGAGCCTACAAAGGCATTACACTTCTCATTGGAATTCAACTTGTAACACCCACTTCGACTGACCAAACCGAATATGGTCATTTTCGTCATCCTTCCTTCAAATTTCCTCCTTCTACATGCATTTCGACATCTTCACAATCTCTTTTTGCATCCTTCTAGCATTAAACTTCACCTCTTTGCATCCTTTAGCACACTCATCAAGCATTCTAGCAGCATTCTTGCACCCCATAGCAGCAGCAACATCACTCCATCAACTTAGTAGAGCAAGTGTGGAACAACACCATTGTAGCAGGGGCTTTAGTCCTCTCATTTTTCTCCTCCATTAGCCTTGAGTGCTCTTGGTGGAGGTGGTAAGTTTTCTACTCCTCTCCTCTAATATTTGGTTGAGTAGCACATTACTATTTGTAGTGTTTTAGTGTTCTTTACTTCATTATTTTCTTTATCATACTATTTCTCTATTGTTGCAAACTTGGTTGCCTGTGGAGGTGGAAACACCAAAACAGGGGTCTGACTGAGGCAGGCCCCTATATAGCCACCCAACAATTTTCCTCTTCATTGTGTGTAGGTGGACGTGTGGCTTGGATTTATCTGGTGAATGATTACCTCTGTGAGATTATTCTTGTCATCCTAACTCTTGTTTATTTTCTTTATCATATTTGTACATATCTTTCCTACTTCATAGCTTTGTTTTGGCCCTTTGGAAGTAGTTAGCTAGGTTGTTAGTCTGTTTTCTAGTGTTTGACCTCGCTTCTTTAGTCCTCTAGTCGTATGGACGCCAAACCACCTAAGAGACACCAGTGCGCCACTCTGTCGTCCCAGAACTGCACTTCTGTCCTCGGGCAGAGAGCTCCTTGAGGCACAGAGTTAAACCCAAAAATTGGCTCACCTAGCCCCATTCTGTGTTTTAGGTCTACAAAGTGATATAGGGACCTTATAGTCCTTATCATTCTTTTCCCTCATTTCCTAACACCCTATTAAGCTAAGGTAAGTTAGGGAAGCCTTCTACTCTTGGCTTTCTGTGACTTGAGGCCTTGAACGTGGTTGGTCCCCCTCTCTTACATTTTTTTTGAACCCGACGTGAACCAACATCTATTCATCTATTCATGTTGGGGATTTCCTCTTGTACCTTACAATCGTTGTGCTCCTGAGTGTTGTGAAGGTTTATGAGCATCACAACCCAGTCCACAACTTCTGGGTATATTGTTAGGAGAAGTATATGACACCTCCTAGTGGAAAGGACGAAGGTCACTACTAGTTTCTCTATAGGCCTTTTCTCTGGTCTTGTCGATGGTCTGGCTGGGCAAGAGCAGTTGTCAAGGGGCGAGATAGGATTCTCTGACAAGACCGATCATGTCCCCACTCCTCTTGCGTCTCCTACACAATCGTCGGTGGACGAGTATGAGGTTGTTCAAATCCCTTCAGAATATGTCTCCACCCTTATCAAAGGGTTGGGCACCTTATAAAATCACTTGGAAAGGAACCCGAAGATGGCTAGGGCTGCTCGGGTCATTAGTGAGTTGAAGTATATGGTTGGAAAATACTAGACAAGTGTAGAGCTTCTGGCTAGTCTCAATAGTTTGACCGATGCGTGTGCTCCTCCGAACAATCCTAAATTTGTACAAGGAGTCACCTTTGAAGACCATGAGAGACAGCTAGGACTGCCGATGCCTCCTATGTTGGTATACATGGTTGATGTTGTATCCTCGATCAGTATCCCCTCTACCCCCGAGGGATCTGAAACTATCAGAGTGAACAAGATCCCCTTGGGTTTTATCTTCACCCCTCTTGTCACCTCTAGTGGTGAAGGTTTCAGTAGGATGAGTAGTGGAGGCTTTGGTAGTGGCGAAGGCTTTGGCAGCGGGGGTGGTACTAGCAGAAGTGGTTCCAGTGGAGGTCATGGTGGTGGCTTTGGAAGCGGAGATGGATTTGACAAAGGCCCTATTGGCGGCAGTGGCTCCGATGGTGGTTATGTCGGTGGTCACATTGGTGGTTCTGGTGGTGGCTCCAGTGGTGGTTCTGGAGGAGGTTCCTCTGGCCCTTTATCTTCTAATGACCCTATTCTGAATACTCTTCTTCAGAATATGGGTAAGATACAAAGCTAGTTAGCGAGTCTCTCCCAAGCTTCTGCCCAGCCTATCTTCCAACCCTTCTTTCGGCATAGCTTTTTGTCGGTTGCAATCCTAAACACTCCCTTCCCTCAAGGAATGGATATTCCTAAATTTGAGAAATACGGCGGCAAAGGGGACCCACAAACACATGTGTCCACCTTTAACGCCTTGTGCATAGATTTCTTCCATCATGATGCATTGATGGCCAAACTATTCCCTCAATCTCTCAAGGATACAACACTCGAGTGGTATTGTTCCTTGCCTAATAATTCTATTTTCTCATTTGACCAACTTGTAAACCCATTTTTACGACAAATTCAAGCTAATATCGAGCCGAAAATGATATTTTTGGATCTCGTCTGATGCAAACAAGGAGATAACGAAAAGATTACTGATTTTATAGCGTGATATCAGACACTCTTCTCATAAATCTCGTATTCATTGTCAGATTCTGATGTGCAGAAGGTATTCATAGGGAACTTACAAATGGCTTGGAAAGAGAAGTTTTCCCTTATGAAATACCCTTCTTTCGCACATTTGTGTGCAGCCCTACGAGAGTATCAGCAGATGGTGGTTCAATTTGAGGGATCCTCCTCACACTCCCGTTCTGAAGGAAAATCTATTGTGTCGATCTATGGAAAAGGTAAAGTTGTTGCAAATGTAGTAGCCGCTGTAGATGACAATGGCCTTAGACACAACCGAAAAATTCACAAAGTTATCAAAATCTTATTCCTCCATCTTGCAAAACTTGTTGAAGGATAAGATTGTAACCTTGCCAAGCCCTAAACCCCTTGAGGAACCATACCCTAGCTGGTATGATGGAAGTGTTTACTGTCAGTACCATCAAGTTGAAGGACATGATATTGAACGTTGTATACACCCGCATCATGAGATACAGGACTACATCAAGGACGGTACTATTCGTCTCAATGGTAGTGTTACCTATTTTTCACTATGAGCTCAAATAGGTAGAGCTGAATTAAATTCATCATTGATAGGTACAGAAATTTCCAAATTTTTGTTGCTAAGTATTCATTGTTCATCATAAAGATTAGATTACATTTTGATTACAGTCTTATTATGTAAGTATTTGAAACAAAAAATTGGTCATTTGCATAATAATGTTTTTTATTCATTTTGAAAAAATTGTAATCCCGCACAAGCCGCGGGAGTAACTGAATTTGATTGTCTTAATCAATAAATGAATACAAAATGGGATGGAATACTACAATACTAAAGATAGTGTAAACACAAAGGAGGGAAGCAACTCATCATTGCCTGTGATGATGAATTGCTTTTACTCGATGTCTTTAGTTGTTGCGTCTCCAAGCTGCAGCAATCTCGATTCCACACTCCATGAACCTGCAAGATTGTAAAAAGAATGATGTTAGAGATTTACTCTAAGCAATGATAAATTACATTCTACTTCATGTCTACGCTACCAATGGGAATGTAATATACATTTAATTAGGCATTCACCAAATGATTGAGTTACAAAGGCTGACAATCAAGGAACACGAAGTTCAATTGAACCTTTCAGCTTCGATTATTTTTGCTAACTTGTTTGTTTCAATGTGCAAGAATAGGTTCATTATGTTCGTGATTATTTTCATCAGATATGTGGATCAAAACGGGCTCCCACAAGGGTTGATCCTGACATATCGTAAGGACACCTCTCATTCATATCATTATTTGAGAGTTATTAGGTATTTAATTACAGTCATCAAATGGAAGTACTATAATAAAAAGTCATAGGGCAGTCTAATTTAGCATGGTGAAAACAGATTGAGCAAGCATATTATTGCTCATAATTCAATAGAACAATCAAAGAAGCATGTTAAGGGAGCATTAATTGCATTTTTCATCCTTTGTTTCAGCTCTGCCTTTCATTCATGTTTACATTTTAATGAGGCATTGAGCCCCTTTATACTGAAGGGAAAAAGAGCACTCAAAGAAATTTAATTGTTTTTTACAACTCCAAAGTAGATACATAGTTCATCCAGAGATTCAGGAGGGCAGTCAACATGATAACAGGACAACATTATTACATCTTGAGATCAAGAGGCATCATTGACACTTCAACCTTATGTGTTATCATCATTCTTGATTGCCTATAGAAGGGCTAACAGAGTAATCTATAATAGCATCATTGAGGAAAGCCACATACATGAAGCATAACATGAAGCAAGATAGGACAGTAAGCACTTTGAGGCACGATGAAAACTATTGGGTTTGCATTGAAATTTTTGTGTGGAGGTATGACAACCATCAGAGGTTAAAACAAGGAATGTTACTCATCATTTCATCAAAGTGTTATAAACAACAATACAGTGTGATGAAGAGTATCAATAACAATGTTGTAGAAACAAGAGTGCTCTCAGGAATAAATGATGTATCTGTAATAATAATAGCATTTCCAAATAGGAGCAATCATGGAGTAAAGTATTGTTCCCTGGCTTGTTACTTTCAACAGATAGCATATTTAAAAGGAAGAACATAAATATAGCAATCTATGGCATAATGTAGTAGTTAGAGCACAGTACCATGGTGAATCTAATGGCATTCTTGCAAGTCAATGAATAGATTGGAAATCTCATACCAGGAGCCCATACTATCAAAAAGATAAAAGAACAGTAGAATATGCACAGTGACAATGCTTTGCTTCAGAGAAGGAAAAGGTTTCAAACAACATCTACTCACAGAGCCCACTTAAGTTTTTTTATCAAGCCATGAGAATACAGATATCAGAATAAATTCTTGGAAGTGATAGATATAGAGGTGTGCAATGGAGGGTAAATATTCAAACATCTGGAAGATGAAGATATGCTCATACATACTAAATTTTTGTTCACATTGAATACAAATTGAGCATATTTCTGCACAATAAAAGATGCAATCAAGGCAACCATGGCAGTCTCAGAAGTACCCATCTAAGGGTTTTTAATTAAAATACATATTTTTCACTATTCTCAGCATTCCCACATTGGCTTCTATTTTAAAATGGGGTTTGAGTAAAAAAATACAGTTTCCTTATTATCATAAGTTTACCCATGTGAGGGTTTTAGCAAAAAAGAAATATAAAAAATACAGTGAATTGCAAATACCCAGATGGGGATTATCATAAGCCGCGACCAAAAACAGTGAAGAAGCACACACAGAGAAGTTAATAAGAGCATTCAGAAGTTTCTTTCTGCTAAACTGAATATATTTGTATTTTATTGTTCTGGGTCGAGCCTAGTTTTGGAGAAGATACAGAGAAAGAAGGAAACTCACGACCAAGCTTCAAATGGAATGCAAAATGAAGACAAAGTCTCATGGCCAGAGTTTTATGAAGGCCAATTACAGAGATGCAAAACCCTGATGAGCAGCACTGGAAGTGGGTTTCACTTTTACTTATACAACAAACAGAGGTCACAGCGAGCAAAAAGGTGAGAGCCCTCAATGTCTACAAATAAAGAATAAATCCACGGCCTACATGAAAGGAGGAACCTTCAACAACAATTCAAATTGGAAGAAATAGTGGAGAATAAAATGACAGGGGTCGAGTCGTATTTGTCTGCACACAGTATAAGGAGCAACAAAAAATTGAGCTTTATGGTGATGTGGGGTTTCAAAACCTGTGTTGTTCATTATAGTCTTTTTATTTCTGTATCATCAAAGAAATCAAGGGCCGAGTATGTATTCTCACAAAGACAAAGCAAGGAACATGGCGGCCAAAAAAGAATGCACAAAAAATTAGAGAAGATGCTTATACCAGTCGCGGCATTATGGCCATTTTTTCCTTACAAAAACACAGTGAAAATCCATAATGATGGTAAGAACCAGCTTATCTTTGTCACAGAGAGGGGGTCGACCAAGATTAAGGAGAAAATCTAAAGAAATCATCGAATATCAAGCTCGAACCAAGCTCCAATGGTGACTCAAGCAGTGTGAATAGATATCGACAAAGGATAATACATCAGAATAATCACTATAGCCGCACTCCAGACAAAAGAAAAATGCTCAGTTTTGTGACAAGGAAGAGATTACCACGCATTTTTTGTGGAGATCACTCAGAAAATATCCAAAGAATGTGCAGCTCGAGTTTCAAACCCCAGCAGCATGGCGGCCAGCTTCTTCATGAAGCTTCTCATCAAAGTGAAAAGGATGATAATGATTTTTAGGGTTTGATGTTTTCTTTTGTCTATTTTCCCTAAGTCAAAATGGAGTTTTGATAATTGTTTTAAACATAATCATTTCAAATTATCACCATGGCCATGACTTTTAAATCAATGAGCCTAATGAAGATGTGGTTGGCCTTTCTCGTAGGGACTTAGAGCTGAGGTCAAAGAATATATGCTAAGTGCCAAATATAAAGCACATGGAGGAGAGTTTTTTTCCTTTTTATCTTTTTATTGTAAATTTATGTTTGATAATTATTAAAATAAAATTAATTAAATTGCTTATTAATGATTTTTCAAACCAACTATCGTAAAAGGGGAAAATATATTAAAAAAATTTCACTCACGTGCATGTAGAGTTAAGGATTTCGCATGCCTTTCAGAGTTCCAGTTATCATGGGTGAGTTGACAAGAACGAGGTAGTTTTTGCATGCTTGGACTCACTGTTTATGGATTTCCAGTTCAGTTCGAGCTACTTTTTAGTTATACACATTGAGACTACGAGTTTGACACTGAGTTCACTCAGTTTTGCATGAGTTTGAGCTCTTCTTTTGGAGATATTTTATTTTGCTTAGGATTTTCCTTGGAGTTATCTTTTTATACTGAAATTGAATTTCAGTTTCATTTTCATGCACTTTGGAGTTGCATCTCTTTGTATATATTGGAAAAAGTTTATCTTTTTCCTCTAGTTCTAGTTTTCTGCCTTTTCCTTCAACAAAGCGACTTCATGTAACTCAGCTTTCAGAATTTAATAGATTATGCAGCAGTATTTACAGGTTATCTTAGAGTATCATTTGTAGAATGTTCCTTCTTTTGTCATTGCAAGATAAATATTATCCTTCTCAAATTCAGGTGTTTTGTTTTGCGAATATTTTGGATGCAAATTTAATGTGTTTAATATTAGAACCTTTAAATTTCTATCAATGTTTGTGAATGCATGTACATGAAGAAACAATCTTAGTTGTAGGTCATAAATTGTGTCTCAAGTATATCCATATCTTTAAAGTTGTGAAAATAAATTCTTCCTTCATAAAGAATGGATTATCAAGCTTGTCTGTGAATCATTAATGCAGTTAAATTGTTCAATCTAAGTTGTGAAAGTAAGCTTCATGATGAATCAGTTGTGAGTTAATATGTTTTCTTTTAATCAAATAGGTGCATCACCACAGTTCAACTTTTCCATTTTTGCATTAGATTAAGTTTTTTCCCTTTTCCCATCAAAGTTTCAAGTCTATAATCAGATAATCATATAGGAACCAACCTAGAATCTGGAGGTCTATCTTCGCCATAGGAATACCCACAGCCTGAAGATAGTTCCCATGTTTCAACAGATTGTTGAATTTAATCATTCAAGCATTCGAGTGCAATTTGATTGACAACAATTTTTGGCACGCCCGGTGGGACTCTGTATCACTTTTCAGAGCAAGAATTTTACAATTCAAGCTGTTGTTTTGGTATATACAGCAGTATTTCATCCTTTCAGAGGATAATTTTCATATACCTGGTGACTCCATTCTTAGTTTCCAGCAGATCAAGTGCAAATAGCTTATGAGAAGTATTTAGACAAGAAGTTCTTCTCCGTTTGAATATTTGTAGATGTCTTCACCAAAGAGAATAGGAAGGATAGCCAAGCGAACACATGGTAGGCCTTCAAGAAAGCAATCAGTTTCTCTAATTCTAAGAGCAGAACCATTAGTTTACACATCAAGAGGAAGAGGCAGATCATTAGCAAGACAACCAGTTTCATATTCAGCTTCGCCAAGTTATAGAGTACCGATTTCACCTGTACCGATTGTACAAGTTGTAAATCTCATAATACTAGCAGCTCCGATGGCTAGAGTGCATGCTTTTGTTCCATTTAATGGGGGCAGCCCATTGGATCTGGCTTAGCATGATGATATACTAGTTGCAACACTCAAAATTCTGCCCTTTTTTATTGGTGAAGATCAGACTATGCCCATTGAGCATATTAGAGACGCGGCTTCACTATGTGGAGTTCATCACGTGATTTAGGAGAATGTGGCTTTGAGGCTGTTAGTAGCGTCATTCAAGGGGAAATAACTTCAGTGGTTTCATGGCTTACCAGTCAATACCATCGTGACATGGGATGATTTAGGTGAAAAACTGAGCAAACAATTTTCTGACAAGTCTGATCATCTATCTCTAGTCGAACAGATGATGGAATTTAATTTCAAGTTTCAAAGGACATGGGATCGAATTCCAGTAAATGTAAGGCCAACTCCTAACCACGCTTTTCTATATTACCTTAGATCTTTGAATAGTGATATTTCCTTAATGATACAGTCAATGGGTGGGTTAACATTACCAGCAGCATATGACATCTCTATTAGAGCTGAAAACAACCTTATACAGGCTGGTAAACTTGCACCCAGGCCTCCTATGCCAATTTTCCCATAGGTACAGCCATTTATGCCCATTCAAGTACCTCCTATAGCCACTATACATGTTCTAGCCTTAGGTTTCCAAACAACAGCACAAAATAATGTTGTTCCAAAAAATTCTAACTTACAAGGACTTAAATATACTCAACAGCAACTAATAAATGACCAAAAGCAAATGGCGAAGTTACTACAAACTGTGAGTAACAACTTAGTAAACCTTAAAAACTAACAAGGTCAGAATTTCAAACCTAATCAGTCATCATTTCAAGCAAACAGCCTGCTTATCAAGCTAATTACCAGGGACAGAGGAGGAATTTCAACTTTAGGCCTAATCAGCCATTTAATCCAGCTATTGTTAGCTCCTCAAAAGAGCTAATGCCAATACAAAACAATTTAGCACAAGATTATGTGTGGTGTTATCCCTGCAATCAGCCTCATAATCAGGCTACTTGCATGAACGGGGTGATTAATCAAGCTCTCATGGTGCAAAGTAATTATGTTGCTTCTGAAAAAACAACTAAGGAGGACAGTAATCAGCAAGATGATCAAACGCAGCAGAGTGACCTTGACGTTGCTATGATGAACTAGCAAGGAAGTGAATTTTGCGGAGTTAATCACATGCAAGGTCAAAATCAGTCAACCACTTCTATTGCAGCCAATACGAGGGCCAAGAAAAGAGCATTTGACCTAAGACAACAAGTTGTTCCTGATAAACAACATGCAGAAAAAGATAAACAACCTGCTATTCAGCAGAAAACTCAAGATTTTACAGCCCAACAGAGGCAGGTTCAACCTCCTCCAACTCAGAATGTTCATATTTTACCAAGATAGCAAGTTGTACCATCAAAGGAGCTACCTAAAGTTCAGTTCCAGCCTCAAGTAGCACAAACAGACATTGTTGTTCAAAAGGTACAGCCAAAGGTTAGTGGTTCTTGCTCAGTTTTAGACGAAACAAGTAAAGAATAGCCTAGAGTTCTTGCGAACAGTTCATATCAAGCAAAGGAGTAGTCAGCTAAAGAGGTAAATCCACCACCTTTTTATGTCAGCTTGATAATTGGTGATAACATA
This sequence comes from Sequoia sempervirens, assembly GCA_007258455.2. Lineage (NCBI taxonomy): Eukaryota > Viridiplantae > Streptophyta > Pinopsida > Cupressales > Cupressaceae > Sequoia > Sequoia sempervirens. The sequence goes on along the minus strand of VDFB02000013.1, from coordinate 9,618,785 downwards.
GTGCATAATTGCATGATTGATAGTGGAGCAAGCAGCTCAATTATGCCTAAACAACTGGTAGATAAGTTAAGACTTGAGTATGAACCATTGTCAAAAGGGGTAGTTCAATTGGACGGTACAGTCGTAAAGTCTGTAGGAGTTATTAAAAAATTTCCTCTTACATTGCATGCCTATCCCAACTTTCAAATTTCACAGGACATATATATCATTGATCTCCCACCTTATTTTGCCATTTGCCTATCTAGAGATTTCACTACAAAATTAGGTGGTTATCTGTCATCAGACTAGTCACACATGTTTTTCAAAACCAGATATGGTACTAGAGTCACGATTAAGTCAGAATCACATGCTAAAGACCATATTGAGCCTTATGTTCCAAATCCCATAAATGCAAACCTAGCTTTCCATGATCAGGAGGATCAATCCATGACCCTCAACCCCACTATACCTATAGAAGGCATACCTCACATAAATCTAGATGAGTGGGCAGCCGAGAATCATGAGGTTGATCTGTTCAATCTCATAGACGAAGTAGGTTTGGGAATTTATATGATTCAGGAGCCCGATGTAACTATTCCAAATCTGGTTAAGAAGGAAAAACAACAAGTACATTAGATTGATCAACTTTGGAAGCTGTATTTTGATGGATCCAGAAGTAAAATTGGTGTTGGTGGAGGAGTTGTTTTGATTTCGCCTGAAGGAGCTAGGTATTATTCAGCTTTTAGATTTTCTTTTAGTTGTTCTAATAATGTTGTTGAGTATGAAGCACTAATACATGGCTTAAAATGGGCCAGAAAAAGAAAGATTAAGTGCTTACAGGTGTATGGTGATTCAGAATTGATAGAAAATCAGGTTAGAAATCTGAATTTAGCAAAGAATGATTTGATGAAATTGTATAAGCGTCGTTTTTGGGACTTAATTGAGGAGTTTGATGCATTTAATTTGCAATCAGTACCAAGAATTCAGAATAAGCAAGCTGATAAACTTGCTGCTCTAGGGTCACAGTTTGACATTCCGACTAAAATCCACAATGTGGAGGTACAACAATATGTGAAGGTAGTTGTCAGACCTTCGGTACCTGATAATAATGTAAGTTGGCAGATTTTTGACAGTGACAAACAAATAATTCATTTTCTAATGGAAGAAGCAAATTTTTTGGCTGGAAATCAGCGAAAATTTGATCAGCAATATGGTGATCAGATCATGTAACTTAAGTCTAACAAGTTGCCAAAGGGTTTGGTGACCCTTGAATCTATCTTCAACACTAATGATCAGGTTAGAAGAGATAAATCAAGCACCACAATTCAGCTTTTCCAGTTTTGCATTAGATTAAGTTTTTTTCCCTTTTCCCATCAAAGTTTCAAATCTATAATCAGATAATCATATAGGAACCAGCCTAGAATCTGGAGGTCTATCTTCGCCATAGGAATACCCACAGCCTGAAGATAGTTCGCATATTTCAACAGATTGCTGAATTTAATCATTCAAGCGTTTGGGTGCAATCTGATTGACAACATGTAGCAAACAAAATGCAAACAAATCAATGGCGAAAGCAAACAGTGAACTTCAGATATACACGAACCCATTTTCGTCACATTCTGCTAACATGATTGTCGATCCCACTAATTCTATCACTCAGCCCAAGGCCTATGTTAATATGGTCATGGTTACTTCTACTACACAGCCTGCGACTAGTTTTCCGAATATAACCTTCATGTTGCAAGATTTACCCTTAAACAACAAGCCCTCACCTCTTTATATTTCCACTCGCCTCAATGGTAACATTGTGACAAGGGTCCTAGTAGACCCCGTGAGTTGAGTGAATGTTATCATAGAAGAGATGTCGTGGCTTAACTCATTACATAGAAAGGAATACAAAGAAACAAATTCTACCATTCGTACACATGATGGTCTCTCCTTGAAGCCCTATGGATCGATAACTTTGTCCATCCTAGTTGGACCTAGGGTTATTGACATAGTTTTCGATGTCATCCCAGAGTCAAATTTGTTTAGGATGAAGCTAGGAATACCTTGGCTAGCTTCCATGAATGGAATTTCCTTTGTTATCCACAAATTTTTGAAGTTCTCCCATGAAGGTGTTGTGCACGTAGTGCATGACACTGGATACCAACCTCTAGTGTCCCGTGGGGGATATCCACTAGACTATTTTTGGCCTACCCCGGTTGGTCTGCTTCCTCCAAGTATAGACCTACTTTACAAAAACTATATAAAGTATAAGACTGGGGGCAAGGGACAACCAAAATTGGCTCTTCTTGTAGCACAACAATCAGCTGCCTCCCCTTCTCTAAAAGGAAAGGAGAAGATGGCCTCCCCTCAGCATGACTCATCTACTCCCCTCTCTTGGGAGGAGTATTGGATGAGCAAGCCTGGCTTCTACCCGTTGAGTCTGATGATCCCTCCTTGGCGTAGACCCAAGATCAGGATATCAGACCTCCTTACTAAACTGCCTTGACCTTGGTACTACCTATATGGTAGAGGAAAAGTTCCCTGTGAAGAGTCCTCTTTGTCTCAACCTCCATGACCTCCTACCGCTCCTGCTTCTAAAGCAGTGAACGGGAAGAGGCCTGCTGCCGAGGCACTTGAGCTGACTCCCCTCGCTGCTTCTCAACCTGCTCCTCCTACTCCCGTTCAAGATTTTGTTCCTCTGCCAAAAATGGTTGTAGTGGACATTCTTATGGCTAAACAGGAACCTTTTGTTCCTTCACAGCCTCTGGCCTTTGGTTCAAAGAGTAGCAGAAACTGCCTTGTGCATGAGTGTAAGCACCAGCGAAAGGCTCTCATGGTTGAGCAGGCTGCCTTACAGAGGAAGGAAGAGGAGATGACCGCCCCTATATCAGGGCCTTCTACAACGTCCTCCTCTCTCCTCCCCTCCGTTTCTGTTCAAACCAGCTCTGAATCACTTCTGACTTCTGTTGCAAGTACAAATGCACCTGACCCTAAAAGGGTGTAGGTGTTCATCGCTCCTTCGGTGGAGCCACCGTTGTTGATGTTCGTTCTAGATGTCCCGCCTTTCTCGAAGCCCATGGATATGACTAACACCTTGATCATATCTACTATAGTTCTTTCCTCCTCTTCCTTCGCACCTCTTGCCTCATTTTTGGGGAGTTCGCCTCCTCCGACGAAGTAGAAGGTGGAGTGTGTTCCTTCTAGAAATGGACGACGTAAGAAGAGTCCACCTTCCTCGAAAGGTGACCCCACACTAACTTGTTCTATCCTAGTGACGGAACCAGTCCTGGCTTCTCTTGAGTTCGTCACCACTCCTGAATCCTTCGGTGAGCCTAGCGGTGAACCTCGGACGCAACCTTCCCCATCCATTGAGGTAAGACATGGAACTCCTATGAAGTGCATGTTCAACTCTCTGGACGAGGTTTCGGCCTTATCGGTGATCTTCACAAAATCGTTGACCTTAGCTCCATAAGAGCTCAGTGGAGAGGACCTTGTGGGGCCCTCTTCCTTGGCCCTTATTGCAGGAGGGTTGGATGCTCCTCCTCTTAACATCCCACAACTGCAAGCTCATCCTCCTTCCCCCTACGATGATCTAGAGTGGGAAGCGGACAACCTCTTGGTTGATCAGTGTTAGGAGGAGGCCTCTTGTTTATCTATAGATTAGATGTGTGTGTGTGTTGTGATGTGTTCCCCTGTGATCATGCTATGTGTGCCTAGATGACCCTCGTCACCCCTATTGGTGTTTGGATACAGGTGTGGTTTTTATGTCGTAAACCTTCCTCTATTTGTATCATCATTCTTCCATGTTTGTGACTTGATTTTTGATAAATTGGGGACGATGCAAAGTGTTGGGGGAATTTAGGCTTCCCTTCCATGTTGACCCATTTTTTTATTTTTTCTTTGTCTTCTTATACATTCTTCACATGGTCTGATATAGTAGGGGTTGATGATAGTTCATTTTATATACTATTACTATATATATATACATATATTTATAAGCAGCTCTGACCCCGAAATATCAGGCTACTCCTGTTCCCTTTGTTTGTGTTTTCTTTCCTTTTTTTATTTTCCTTTATCTTTCTCTCTTCTTTGCTTGAGTTGTCCCTCTTATGTGTGACAACGCCTCTCCTTCAACATTTTGATTTTTAGAAAATGCATTTGTTTTCAACGAATCTTTTCTTGGAAATCCTTATAAACATTCTCTTTCGAAAACAACATTTAGAATTAGGAATCCTTTTGAAAGAACTTAAGAATTTTACCCCAAGGTGGGAGCGGCTATAACCTTCCCCTCGCGTGGAGGATTTCTCTTCCTTTATGAGGTGATTCCTTGATGATGAATCGATTTGAGAAAAAGACATTCTCTTCGCACTTCCGAACAACACGTCCCTTGAGTGGACCCCTTCTTCACGCCAGGGTTCCCAAGGGACCCCATTGAAAATCTTCCAAATTGTCAATGGTCTGCGTGATTGTCCGCTTACTTGCCTACGTGACCACTTTCTGACTCTATGAAGTCCGCTTTCCTAGGTTTCCTCCCTGTGAGAGATCTTGGGGGATACCTCCCTGTAGGTTTGTGAGCCTATAGGGAACTTCCTTTGAGCTTCCTCCATGCGAGAGATCTTGGGGTTGGCTCCCCTACAGGTCTGCGGGTCTATAGGGCACTTTCTTTGGGCTTCCTCCATGCGAGAGATCTTGGGGAATACCTTCCCTACAGGTCTGCGGGTCTGTAGGGATATTTCTTGGGTTTCCTTCATGCGAGAGATCTTGAAGGACACCTTCCCTATAGGTTTGCAGGTCTATAGGGTGCTTTCCTGGCTTCCTCCATGTGAGAGATCTTGGGGGACGCTTCCTTGCAGATCTTTAGGTTTGTAAGGCGCTTTTCTAGGTGTCCTCCATGTGAGAGTTCTTGGGGGACACCTTCCTTGCAGGTCTACGAGCCTGTAAGGCACTTTCTTCATGAGGCTTTCTTCATGTTAGAGATCTTGGGGGTTGCCTCCTTGTAGCTCTACGAGCCTGTAAGATGCTTTCTTTCTTCAGCTTCATAGTTCTATGGGGCTATGAAGTCCTTTGCTTGTCCTGCACTCTCGAGTTTTCCAGATCATGGTCTACTTCCTCGATGGTTCAGGTATACATTTCTAACTCTACTACTTCTCTAATCTATTTTACCGAAGCACTCATCAATATTTGTGCTTACTAAAGTGGGGGAAAAATGTATAGGAGCGAATTTGCACCCCTTATGCAAATTCCCCTTTTTCCCTTCTTCACTTTAGAAAACCAAACTCAAATGCTAAATTCCACATAAGCCTACTGCCTTCATTCCACTTGGCGGTTATTTTGTGTGTCAGCAAAGGAATAATTGTCGGGGATGCCCGTGCGGTGCTCAAACGTCTGTGTGGCGCGCTTACGTCCCTGGAAAATTCTCGCATCTAGAGCTTGTAGAGGCATTACACTTCTCATTGGAAGTCAACTTGTAATGCCCCCTTAGACTGACCGACCTGAATATGGTCGTTTTCTTCATCCTTCCTTCAAATTTCCTCCTTCTACATGCATTTCGACCTCTTCACAATCTATTTTTGCATCCTTCTAGCATTTAACTTCACCTCTTTACATCCTTTAGCACACTCTTCAAGCATTCTAGCAGCACTCTTGCACTCCATAGCAGCAACAACATCACTCCATCAACTCAGTAGAGCAGGTGTGGAACAACATCATTATAGCAGGGGCTTGAGTCCTCTCTTTTTTCTCCTCCATTAGCCTTGAGTGCTCTTTGTGGAGGTGGTAAGCTTTCTACTCCTCTCCTCTACTATTTGGTTGAGTAGCACATTACTATTTGTAGTGTTTTAGTGTTCTTTACATCATTGCTTTCTTTATCATACTATTTCTCTATCATTGCAAACTTGGTTGTCCATGGAGGTGGAAACACCAAAATGGGGGTTTGACTGAGGCAGGCCCCTATACAGCCACCCAACAATTTTCCTCTTCATTGTGCATAGGTGGATGTGTGGCTTGGAGTTAGTTGGCAAAAAAGTACCTTTATGAGATTATTCTTGTCATCCTAACTCTTGTTTATTTGCTTTGTCATATTCATAAATATCTTGCCTACTTCATAGCTTTGTTTTGGCCCTTTGGAAGTAGTTAGCTAGGTTGTTAGTCTATTTTCTAGTGTTTGACCTCACTTCTTTAGTCCTCTAGTCATACGGACGCTAGCGCACCTGAGATACTCTAGCGCATCATGTTGTCATCCCGGAACTGCACTTTCGTCCTCGGGTAGAGAGCTCCCTAAGGCACAAAGTTAAACCCAAAAACTGACTCGCCTAGTGCCATTTTGTATTTTGGGTCTGCGGAGTGATTTAGGGACCTTATAGTCCTCATCATTCTCGTCCCTCATTTCCTAACACCTCATTAAGCTGAGGTAAGTTAGGGCGGCCTTCCTCTCTTGGCTCTCCATGACCTGGGGCCTTGAACATGGTTGGTCCCCCTCTCTTACACTTTTCATCTAACTTGTGCTACAATATTATTAGTTTTCTGGGTTTATGTTTCTGTTTACACAACAAGTGGTATCAGAGCAATTATTTTACAACATCTGTGTTAGGATTTGGTGTTTGTTTTGTAGAATTGGATAGCAAAAGTTTTGAATGCAAGGTTCAAGGTGGAGAAATTCAATGGGAAGAATAATTTTGAGCTATGGAAGCTCAAGATGCATGATTTGTTAGTGCAACAAGGATTGCACAAAGCGTTGGTTGGAAAGTCAAAGAAACCTTCAAATATAACTAATGAAGATTGGGAGGATCTTGATACAAGAGCTTTGAGCACAATTTGGTTGTGTTTAGCAAATGATGTTCTTTTTAATATTGTTTGAAAGGATATGGCTATAGGCTTATGAAGTAAAATGGAGAGTCTTTATATAACAAAAATCTTGACAAATCAGATCTACTTAAAGAGGCAACTGTATAGTTTGTGAATGAAGCAAGGTATAAAAATTGTTGATCATTTAAATATTTTCAATACTCTTATACGTCAATTAGCTAGTATGGGTGTAAAATTTGAACATGAAGACAAGGCAGTTACCTTATTGTGTTCATTGCCTAAATCCTGGAATTACTTAGTCACTTCTATTAGATTTAGCACAACTGACACCCTTGAATTTGATTCTATTTTGGGAGCTTTGTTGTCTGAAGAGGCGGGGAGGAAATATAACATAGAATCCTCAACATCTGAAGCAATGGTGGTTAGAGGTCGACCCAAGGAAAAAGGGGAAGATTCGAGAGGTACATCTAGATGTAAGTCAGAAGGCAAAAAGGGTAAGGGAAAATGTTGGTACTACAATAAATCAAGCCATCTCAAGAAAGATTGTTGGAAGAGGAAAGAAGACAACGATGACTCCAAAAAGGAAGCAAATCCGGTTGAGACAAGTTCAGGTATGGTTGATGAAGTTTTATCTATTTGTAACTCCTTACAGTATCATGAGGAATGGTTATTAGATTATGGTGCTTCTAATCACATGTGTCCACATAAAATTTGGTTTTCTTCTTACCAAGCTATTGATGGTGGTGTTCTTATGGGAAATAATGTTTCTTGTAAAGCTGTTGGGATTGAGAGAATTAAGATTAAAATGTTTGATGGTATTGTGAGGACTTTAACAAAAGTAAGACATGTGCTTGAACTCAAAAAGAATTTAATTTCTTTGGGAGTTTTGAATTCTAGAGGTTATAAATTTACAAGTCAAGGTGGATCAATGAAAGTGTCCAAGGGCATTTTGATGGTCATGAAGGCTACAAATGTTAGAAACCTTTACAAGCTTGAAGGGAGTACAGTAATAAATGAAGCGGCAATGGTATCTAAGGAAGAAAATGAATCTACTCATTTATGGCATCAACGACTGGGTCATATAAGTGAGAAAGGATTGAAGGTATTGTTAAACCGTAAGTTACTTCGAAATTTAAAATCTTTGAATTTGAATTTCTACAAGCATTGTGTTTACGGGAAGCAATCTAGATAGAAGTTTAAAGCAAGGAGTCATGCAAGTAAGGTTATTCTAGATTATTTCATTCAAGTGTTTTAGGGTGTTTTAAATTAGACCCCAAATCTAAGAAGTATATCTTTGTTGGTTATGGTGATGGAATTAAGGGATATAGATTGTGGGATCCTACTACTCATAAAGTCATCATTATCAAAGATGTATTTGATGAATCTTCTCTCATAAAATCAGACATAATAGAAGTTGAAAATCTACAGGAGCTAGATGTTAAAACAATGTTTGTACATGGATATTTGGATGAGGAGATATATATGGAACAACCAGAAGGGTTTGTTCAAGATCGCAACAAGAAATTTATTTGCAAACTCAAGAAGTCATTGTATGGCCTGAAGCAGTCTCCCAAGCAATGGTACAAGAAGTTTGATTCCTTCATGGTGAGCTAAAATTTTACAAGGAGTATGACCATTATGTTTACTTCAAAACTTTGAAAAATGGTTTATTCATTATCTTGGTGTTATATGTTGACAATATGCTTGTAGTAAGCAAAATCATAGTTGAGATTAATGGGTTAAAGGCTCATATGGCTAGGAATTTTGATATGAAGGATCTAGGAGCAACAAAACAAATTTTGGGCATGGAAATACATAGAGATAGGGAACATGGTAATCTTTGGTTATCGCAGCAAAAGTATGTGGAGAAGATCCTCAAAATATTCAGTATGAAGAATGTGAACCAGTAAATATCCCTTTAGCTTCTCATTTTAAGCTTTCTTTTAGTTTATGTCCTAGTAATAAAGAAGAAAATGATTAAATGTCTTGTGTACTGTATGCTAATGCAGTAGAAAGTTTAATGTATGCGATGGTATGTACAAGACTAGATATTTCACATGTAGTTGGTGTTGTCAGTAGATACATGGAAAATCCAAGTAAAGAGCATTGGGCAATAGTGAAATGGGTGCTTCGGTATCTTAGAGGCACAAGTGATTATTATATCACCTTTTATGGTAGTAGTGGTTCAATTTGTGGTTATGTTGATTCAGATTTTGCAGGTGATTTGGACAAAAGGAGATCTACATCAGGTTATGTATTTACTCTTGTAGGAGGACCTATTTGTTGGATGTCAAAGCTTCAAGAAATAGTTGCTTTATCCACAAATGAGGCAAAGTATATGGCTATCTCACATGCTTGCAAAGAGACAATTTTGTTGAAGGGTCTTTTGGGTGAGTTTGGAAAAGTGCAGGACAAGGTGATTGTATTTTGTGATAGTCAAAGTGTTATACATCTAACTAAAAATTTAGCTTATCACAGTAGGACTAAGCATATTGCGATTAAATATCATTTTGTAAGACAGGTTATTGATGGAGGTGGAGTAGCCCTTGAGAAAGTTCATTCACTAGAAAATTGTGCAGACATGTTGACAAAACCAGTACCGTTAGAGAAGTTAAAGTGGAGTTTGACTTCTCTTGGATTGTAGAAAAGGTGATGAAGGAGCTTGGGCAAGTATCGAGTAAATTGTTGTCAAGGTGGACATTGTTAGATTATGACAACAATAAATTAAAAAGAAAGCAGATTTTATCTTTTGGAAAGATAAGGGAAATAAAACAAATAAAAAAATTATCTTTATTTTATCTTTTGGAAAGATAAAGATTTAAAAACAAATAAAATAAAGCTGGATTTTTCTATGTGCAACACAGGTTAAAGATATTATTTATATCTTGTTGTCTTGAAAGCTAAATCATTATCGTAATGAATTGTAATTGAAGAGCAACACCTTTATGCAAGTTGGAATCGATTTCTCTAAGCAATAAGAATATCGATACTCTGCCCCGTGGACATTTCTTTGGCACATTGTCAAGGTTTTACCATGTAAATTTGTGTCTTGTTAATTATTCTGTGATTCCATTTTAATTATCTTTTGTATTTTTTTACATCTAACTTGTGTTGCAATATTATTAGTTTTCTGGGTTTACGTTTCCATTTACACAACATTGTTGAACATTTCACATGTCTTGTTTATGCTTCCACAAATTGCATGCATGTCTATCATAATCACAGTATTGCATGGAACTGCATTTCTTTGAGGTATTATGTCAATTAACACTTTGTTTCCCTATGCTTACACCTTCATAACTAGTAGCATCCATTTGAAACATTTTTTCAAAGGTTTCACATGCTCATTATATGCTATGGCACGCCTTCTATGTAGTTAGATAACTTTATGTATGCATGGCACGAGCTTGGAGAAGATAGAGGCATGGGAGATTTTTAAGGTCCTTTAAACAAATCCATTGATGTATATTCTACAATCATCGCATGTTGTGAGCTGAAAATATTTCATACTTCTCTATGTTTCCAATTTGATATTCATGCATGTCTAAGAGGGAATCTACAGCTCCCACCCGTTGCATTCATCTAAAAAAATTTGAAGAATTTTAAATAGATCCATTCTTGCTTATTCTGCACTATGCTTGCATAGTGTGGGCTTGGAGTTTCTGAAGCTTTTTCAATCAAATTCATTCTATGCATATATCTTCACAACATTTTGTGAGGTGACATCTCTTTTAGGTATTTTATCAAGCAACTCCCATGCCTATTTTATACTTCCATATCTCTGAATGCATGTCTACAATTCCTCATGTTTGCCTGCATGTTTAAACTTTTTCATTGGGTTGTGAATTTTCACAATCCATTTCTTTTATCTCTTTGCTTTCAATTGTGATTTTTCACAACTAATTTTTTTCTTTTTTCTTTTATTTCTTCCACTTATTCCATTCTCCATAGTAACTACTTAGTTTATTCAAAATAAGTAATCAAAATGTAAACAAGTTGAGAACATCAAATTTGCAACCAATCTTCACAACTACTCATGATTGATCACTAGTTGGATAATATTTCGTGAATCAAAAGATATTAAATTTTGCTTACAAGGTGTGGAAAACATCTTAAAAATTAAATTGTTACGAGCTCACCAATGGAGTATTTATGATAACTTCATATCGGAATTATATATTTAGCTAAAAATTTATGACATTATCTAGAACACTAATACAATGAAACCCAATGAGTGATATTTGCCCAACTCTCCTAAAATTCCAAATTTAATTGTTTCCACAACTTCATGCATGAAGAATAGAAGTTTTAATATTTCATAATTTGTGAAGCATCATGTCTTGAAAACTAGCCACATTGGTTGAAATACTACCAGGAACATTCTCATTAAAGAAATTTTCACCAACTTGTACAAATTTTTCAAATTTTTTTTTTTTTACAAATTTCACCAATTGTTAGGTTTGTACTTGGACTCAAATTGGACAAACAAACTCTTTTGAACTTAGTATGATGAATTTGAATTTGATACAAAATAACTTGAATCACAACCTCGTTTGTACAATTTTGATCAAATACATGTTTTTTACATCAATTTGAACTTAGTGTGAGGAATTTGAATTTGAATTTGATACAACCTCGTCAAGACTGACATATCTTCTACAACCTCATGAAATTAAATTAAATTAAAGTTTTTTAAAGTGGAAGTCTTAAAAATTATTTGGCACTTTTACGCGGTTTCGAAGCTGGCTTCGAGGGCCAAACGAGGTTCTAAAACCCCTTCTTTATGTTGACAAAAAAATAAATGATTTAATGAGGAGGATTTTTTATTTGCAACTTGTTATTTTACATCAACATAAAGATGATGCTTTGTATGCCACTGAAGAATCATAAATAAAGTTTTGATACACACTTAAAGTATAGGTTGTCTCATGAAACACCTTTTTTGTAGGATATTTTAAATCAACACAATCTACAAATATAAAGCTATTTTCCACTTTCTTTACCAACATCCTCTCAGCATGTACCAACTTGAGAGTTTGAAATAGGGCACAATTACTCATCAAATCATGATCTGAGTAGTTTTATATCATATGTTATAATTTTAAGTGCCTAGAATAAATATATACAAAACGTAGGAGTATCTACAATAGGCTGCATGAAAGAGGTTCCATCTCCTAGAATGTGTTGATTGCAAGATATGTACTAAATGGATTTGTTAAAAAGGTTTTAAAAAAATTCAAGAAAATGCACTTAGAAATTATAATACAAATCCTGAATTGCAGATCTACATGGGTGTGAAAAATAAAACTCAAATTAAAATAGTCACAAGGCAATGTCTTATTAAGGAGTATGGATTGGATACAACATTTCTTCTCAACTAAATATTGGTAGTCAAAGTGGTGAAAGTGTGGATTCAATAGTTGTAGCTTTATTCAATGTTATTATGTATCTCTAATTAATTTTGGCCCAAGTGAAGGATGTAATCATTTATATTTCTTGTGACACTCTCCCAAATATCTTTGTTAGTTTAATGTGAGATAAATTGAACATTTTGATCAAGACTTATACTTTGGTTCATGCCCATTCTATAGAATATTTTTAAGGAGTGTGTGTATTTCTTGGAAGGAGTAAAAAATTGATAAATAGGTGGAAATGATGCCATCTCATCTAGGAATAAATTTTGTGATTAAATCATTCCTATACTTCCTGATGGTTCGTTATTGAGATTGCTAACAAAAATGTCTCATGTTTAGGGAAATTTATTCATCTCAGAATCAACATCTGAGACCAGTAGGTGCCTTTGGTAACACTAATTTCTTTACACAGCCTCAAAAGCACGTACTACTATGCCATAAAGTGGAACTAGGCATAGTTTATTTCCCACCATTAACCCTTAGAGGAAAGTTTATGCAATTTAGACCTTTCCAGATCAACCAGTTCCAACAACAAGCATTAAATAGAATAATTAAACATGAAAGATATAACATAATACATGAACACAAAGATTTATGTGGGGAAAACACTTTCGGGTAAAAAACCCCACACTCCAAAAAATGTAGATTCATTGTATTATTCAACAACAACATAAATAGTTACAATATAATGCATGATCTAAGCCTCTACATGGAGATTTACATCATGTTCCATCTGGAGATAGTCTGACAGCATAACCCCTCTCAAACTTGGTGCCTCTCTTTTCACTACTATATTACATATCAACTTCACAAGTGTATTAGGAGAACCGACGCTTCAACTTCCATACCTGATGAATAGTCATAACAGCTTAACCGTCAATACTTTCTCCCACTGTCAAAGTCATATCGAAGTGTCAAGGAGATCCAAAACCATGTCCCTCTGAACTCTTATCATCACACTGATATGCATATTGCTTAATTTTGTTACCTCATACTATCGGGACTTCGAGAGGATGACATAACACCTCTCTCTGATACAAAGAGATCTTTCTGAAAATGCTTATAGCATTTAACCGAATAGTCCCCATCGCCTACACGAAATCCATGTCACTACCATACAACTAATGTCACCTTCCACGTAGATCGGTCCCACATTAATAGTACACTATGGTTCCACTCCATCGGCACATCGAGGAGACTCTCTCCTATTTCTCTTTCAAGGTGTTCGACAAGTGGGAGACTTGTTGGGAAATTGTGTCTCAACCTTGCAATTATGTAAAAGTTATTGAAGTTATTGTTGATATGATATATATATTTCCTAGTTACACCAATAGGTGTGATATATAATTGGACCACGAGGTGGAGGGGAGGAGTGGGATGCATGTAAATATTTTTTTGTTAACTTTTTCAGAAAATTCCTAAATGGCCGACATACATTAAATAAATAATATATTGTAAATCTAGATCGTTAATTACTATGTTTTAGATCTAATGATGGATATTTTATTGGTCTATCTTGCCCTAGAAGGTAACCCTATTTTATGAGGGCATTGTACTACATTTTTAGATGATGATATATTCTAAGAGTCTAGTAGCGATCATTTTTTCTTTGGATCTCTAGTGGTGATACTTCTATGAGAAGCTTGCTCTGCAAGTATATTGTATTTTTTGTGAATTCTGAATAATATATTGGGTGGCTTTTGGAGTGTGGGGTTTTTCTTCCGAAAAGGTTTTCCCCACATAAATAATTTTGTTGTGGTATTCATGATATATATGTTTATTTATGTTTAGGTTTTTGTAACTGTTAAAGATTTGTAAAGTTTTGCATTATTCTCCTCTCAAGATTAGTGTAGGAGGTTGTTTCACTACCTTAGCTTCCTTACAATGTTTTTGGCATTGAATGTACATTCAGAGACTCTTCACTACCTATATCATCTTAGTATAGGTGTTTACACATGTTGGAAAACTTAAATTGCATAATAGCATGAAAAGAAGTAATGTTGAAGCTATTGCTATAGGTACCTACAGCTAAACATTGTGACAAGTCCATTGTCAAGAAATTAATTTTGTAACTAACCAATACTATTAACTTAACTAATTTGAATCACTCCAGAGGACAATGCATGGAAACAATTAAATCATGAATACAGGACAAGATCTTATTCACGATTTCATTCACATTCACCATGTGAAGAATCTAATTAAGACAAACATAATCATGAAAATAACTACTGTAATAGAAATAAATGTGCAGAACGTAAAGTAGGGAATAGTTACCTTGAGTGGACCTTGCTCAAGTGACTATCTCCATAGGATAAACTCAAATCTAGTTCCTCAAACTAATTCAACATAACAATAACTAAAAAGATTGTCATTGCATAACTCAAGATATCATGATCCAAGAAGATTCTTCTGAAATATCTGCTATATTTTCTACTTCAACCAACTAACTAACTCAATCACCAAACTATTCATATAGGTGCAAGTGAGTCTTATTAGAAAAAGGACTCAAAATAGAAATCTAATCATAAATCGCCACTCCCTACATAATAGATCATGATAAAGTCTAAGTAACTAAAAACACAACTAAAAAAGGTAGAAGAATTTGAATAGAACTGTAACTCTGCTGCAATAGTAAAACTAAAATGTGGACTGTGGAAATAGTCATGTTGGATTCCCAATCGTGGTAGAATTATTCCCCTCTAGTAGTCTCATTCAATGATGTGATGATTCAAAATCATCCCGACAAATAAACGCCTCTAATTTTGTAATTGTTGCATTCTTTTAACTTCCCCTACATCATTGTCTAAAACTCCCTTTGGTTGTGAGTTGCACCTCCTAGTTGTTGTGGGCTATAGTTTTCTTGCTCTGGCTCTTTGAATGCAAAGATTTATTTCACACAATACTAATAACCATAGCTTAAACAAAGCTATTCATTTCATTTTATACATATTCACATATTAACCATGCAATAACTATCATATCATAATCATATTTCCATATACATAAAACCATATTCAAGTTTGCATGATGATCATGAAAGATAATAAAGTTTTAGGAATATGTAGGAAATAAGTATCTGGAGATGTCTAAAAGTATGTATTAAAACAACAGAAAACTAACTAATAGTTGGCCTCATCAACTTATGTTGAGTGATGTAAAACACTTGACCTTCTTCATCTTCTAGGGCATGAAACTTTGGCTTCCCTTACTTGTCTTCAAAGATACTAGCCAATTTTTTGTACTTGCAATTGATCTTCTTATAGTAGCAACATGGATAGAATTTTGTGAGGGTTTCCTCTACTTCTTCTTGCTTCTTCTTGATATGGAGGGTATGCAGTTGGGTATCCAAGTGGGTAATGATGTCCTCCTTCATGATGGATAGAATATTGTTGAGTTCTACCCTTGAAACTTCAGTGGATGATTTGTTGAGAGAAGAGGTCATGTCACCCATGGTCTTCTTGATGAAGGACCTAGAGTAATTTTTGCATACTTTACAAATCTCATCAAAGGTAAATTGAGAGATGTCCCCTACTTCTATGAGATTGAGGGAATCCATACAATATTCATGAACCCCCCTCAAAAGCACTAGTTTTAAAGATTCATCAGAGAGTTTGTTCTGATGAGATTTCTTGAGGAAAACTGAAACCTCTCAACATAATCTTCTGAAGGTCCATCCTCTCTCTATAACATCCTGAAAATGTCATCCCTCTTTCTATCTGCACCTCTGCAATAATCTTGATATTTTCTCAAGAATTTTGTCTTCATAATTTCCCTATTGGGAACAACATTCCTTCCCAACCCTATGAACCAATGCAAAGAAACATCCTTTAGTATAGTTGGGATTAATTTAAGTCGATGAGCATCTATAGTGTAGTCTTAGCTCTGGTAGAGTACATCAAACTTGAAGAGAAATGTATCTGAATCCTCTATAACTATCCCATAGACGACAGGTAGTGCTAAAGGAGGTATATTTTTAAGTGTAGTATCCCTTTCTTGGTTGGTTATAAGGAATTTAAATGTCATGTGCTCTCCTAGGTTATCCATGACTTCTTCAACCATGATGTCTGAGTATTCAAGAAGCCCCCTCTGTAATTGGTGTAACTATTGTCGTAAGGGATGATTCTTCTTTGTTGATTCCCTCTATCTATTCTCTTGGTCCACCAGTACCTTCAAATGCTTTGTGTACTGAGGGGAGAAATATTTCCATAGCATCTCACTGCCTCCACATGCAATGGTTCTAGCTCTTTGGATCAGCAGTTCCTGCACATTGTTAGTAAATTGTGTTGTTTTTGATACCTAAAATACCTATTTACCCTAATGTTGAAACAAAGTTGCTATACTATGAAAGCTTGAAAGGAATTGAAAAACACACAAAAGAATCTTGAACTTAGCACCATCCTCAACAATGGCACCAAAAATATAGAGCCACTCTAATGTCTAATTAAACTGGTGATACAAAGTATACACACAGCTCAAAGGACCTAAGGATCCCTAACAAATCAGTTCATCATTCACAAGATGGCTGCATTAAATCATCAACCAGGGTCATAAAACTTAAGATGGTGTTGGAAAAATATATGCATTCATAGATTCCATACATCCTACATAAATTGAGTATAGGATAATAAACATGGAAAAATATAGTAAAAGATTTGATGTAAGAATAAACTGTTAATTCACAAAATAGGGGAAAGGAATGTAAAAAACTACCTTCTTTTGCATGTACCTAATGTTGAAGACTATAACTATTAATTACTAAACTACAATTTCCTAAATTAGCTAATCCTCCAAAGTGTGAACATGACATTAGTATACATAATCTTATTCATGAACTATAACATATGCATTCAAAATCATATAGTGAAAACTACAAATTGAATTCATAATACATTATCTATTCTAACAACTGAAACTAAAATTGGTTTAACAATACCTCAAGTGGCCCTTGCTTGAGTTGTTGCTTTCGTAGGATTTTATCACACTCACTTACTGAGGAAACCATGACATCAAATCAATTCTCTTTATTGCATTCTAACACTGAACTGTTACACAAAATCTAACAAGAAATCTATGGAAGATTCAATAACACACTACTACTACTTAGTAAGACTAGTAACTAGATCTCCTCCTCAATAGAAGATCCTACTATATAGGGTCTATGAGGAGTTTCATATTTATGGACTGAAAATAAACTTATAAAACAAACATCCACTTTTCTCAAGGATAGGAAGAGGACTGAGTTTTGAAACATAAAATAATAACTATTTGAAACAGGAGTAGAAGAACCAAATACAAACTCTATCTAACAAACTTAATCGCTCATAACATAAACATGTTCAATGAGAATAGTTCTATCATAATTCAATCCTATTACAATTAGACTCCTCCTCATTTTCTTATCGGTAGGTAACATCAATATTAGGTGACTCACAGACTAATCACTAAATGATCACCTTCTTTTTATTTTGAAAGTGTCACGCCTCAATTGGCTGACTTCTTCTCTGCAATAATTTGTAGTCCTTATGTTGCAGGTTGAGAAGCCTGTTGCTGTGAGTTGACAGTTCTTCTTGCTACAAATGTTATTATTATTCCTAAGGCATTCTCATTATCAACAATCATGAATTAAACATAAAATCCTACTAACTCCATAGACATTCATGAATTCATACATACACATATCAACATAACATGTTTCCATTTCAAATGCTTAAAACTGCTTAAAAGTGTATAAAAGGCATAAAAGGTCTTTGATAATGTCTTGAAGCTTAGTAGAAAGAAATGATAAAAGTATTAAGCAGTAAAGGGAACTAGCCAATTATAGGGCCCATCACATGGATAGTTGCCAAGATTCACTATCATCTGCAAGAATAGCTTCCCTATATGATCAAGGCTCATCGTTAGTACTCAATAAAGAAAATACACAACAAAAACCTTGTGAGCTATACCTGTCAACTAGATTTCATTGTCTAGTGGATCTTCTCAAGGATGGAGTAAGAGATTCTTTCTCAAGTTCTTAAGTATGCTCAACTTCTTTTTTCATAACAAAGTCTTCCTCTTCAAAAATTTCACTTGAACTATCTTTATTCTTTTCCATCCTCAAATCCATTATTATGTTCTTCATGATGTGCATCTTCTTGCTGCAAATGAAAATGCATTGTATTTTTCCTTTCCTTCTCTTCTAGTTATATAGGATTAGAAATAGTTCTAAGTTCCCTAAAAATAACATTTCTAGAATATGCATTTTTTGGTTAGAAGATTTCATAGCCTATAACCTTTTACATTCTCACCATATCCAATGAAAATGCATTTATTTTCTTTTAAATCTAACACAATTACACTTTTCCTTAGGAACACGAAAAAAATCCTCACAACAAAAAACCCTTAAATGTGAGACAAAAGGTTTCTTACCTGTCCACAGTTCATAAGTTGTTGAATCAAGAGCCTTGAAATGAGATCTATTAATCAAGTAACAAACAATACACACAACTAACAAGGCTTTATAGGGTATATCCTTGATATACCACAAGGTTATGTGATGAATAATTTCATGAAATGGAGAAAGGATGTGCCTAAGGCCTGGTACAAGAGGGTAACCCACTCTCCTTTGTTACAATCCCAAGGTATAAAGTTTTTGGTGGCTTAACCAAAATGATAAGTCTCCTTTTACAATGGGTATGTATTTTGAGCCACTCCCAATTGTTTATACCTTGTCAAAATATTAGGTTGGGGTCATACTTTGGTGATGAAATCCAAGATAGGTCCCCTAAAAAGAAATATGGGAAGATAACACTTGTTTTTTAATCTTAAAGATCACCTTAAAGCGTGAGAGGAGAGCACACACACGTGCATCTTCAAGTTGTAAATTTTAAGCATAAATTAAAGTATGGAGTCAATTTTAATCTCAAATTTAATGGTGATCAAACAAGTAAAAGACAAAGAATATAAAAATGAAAATGGTTTATGAACAAGTCTTCAACAAAATGTCTCACAAGACCATGAGATTTATAATTTCTTCACAAATGTCTTGGACAAGCATGATTTCCTACAAAAACTCAATTAAAGCAACATATTACACAAAAATAGAAAATTGATCTTTTTTTTTAACACTTCAACCTATAATAAAAAATACAAAATTGTTAAATGCTAAGATAAAAGAAATGTATTTTTGGGTTTTTTGTGAGTTTTTAAACCTACAAGAAAAAAATGCAAAACTTATGATAAAATAAATGTATTTTTTTGGTTTTTAGTGAGTTTTTAACCTTGCAAGAAAAAACTTGTGATAAAAGAAGTACAAACTTTTTGGGTTTGTTTATGATTTTTTCAACTTCTAAGAAAAAACATAAAACTTCAGATAAAAGAAATATTTTATTTTTTTTTGTTTTTGTGAGTTTTTAAACCTACACTCCTATTAATGGGATAAAATGACAATGGGTAAGATAATTGTTATGAGATGGAGAGCATGTAGAGTAATTATTAGATGTGATGATGTTCAATTTTGAAGTTGTATAGGAGTGAATTTGCACCCCTCTTGCAAATTCCCCTTTTACATCCTCCACCTTAGAAAATCTAAATCCTACCAAGTAATTCCACATCCTCATTATGTACCCCATCCACTTGGCACTTGTTTTTAGTGTTGGTGGGGGAATTTTTTTCAAGGATGTGCATGCAATGCATGGGCGTCTGTGCAGTGTGCTACCGTCTTGACAGGATTCCTACCTTTGGAATCTGCAAAGGCATTAGGTTCTCCATTGGCGATGAAACCTAATGCCCCTACGCCCTCCTGTCGACCTTTGAATGACTCTTTCCCTCCCAAACCTCCTTCAAATGGCTATATTTTTCATTCAATCCATCTTCTTAGCAATTCTTG
Source organism: Sequoia sempervirens (assembly GCA_007258455.2). Lineage (NCBI taxonomy): Eukaryota > Viridiplantae > Streptophyta > Pinopsida > Cupressales > Cupressaceae > Sequoia > Sequoia sempervirens. The sequence continues at coordinate 9,598,730 of VDFB02000013.1, read as the reverse complement.
AGCTTCTAAACACCAATTCAATCATCTTCATACATTTGAGCTACTTGTTGCACTATTGGCACCACAACTCCAACATCACAACATCCCACACATTTTACCATAGAAATTGTAGCTTGATGTCTAGTGAGACTACTTTCGGCGTTGTTGCGGCTACGTCGACTCTGCCATAGATGTAGACTTGCATTCCTCTCTCATTGGCCTTGAGTGCCTTTGGTCGAGGGTGGTAACGCTTTCATATTACTTTGTTGTTAGATTTGAATAGCTTGGTGCCTCTCATAGTATTTGGTTTCATTTATGTTCCAGTATCATTTCCTTTATCATATTTCTATCTCTATATCCATCTGGTTATTCGTGGAGGTGGAGACACCAAAATGGAGGTTTGACCGCGGCAAACCCCTATACAGCCCCAACATTTTTCCTCTCTTGGATGTGTATAGGTACGTGTTCGTGTGGAGCTTATTGGTGAATTGGACTCCTTGTGATTTAATCTTCATCACCTTTGTTTTTTTCATCTTATATATTATCTTTCTAGTTATTTTGTTCATTTTGTTAATTATCACCTTAGCTAGCACTTTAAACTTCATTTGCTAAGTTTCCAATAGATTCTTGGTACTTTTATTGCACTTTTGCACTTTTAGTTCATATGAACGCCAACGCCCCTGTGAGATGCCAGTGTCTCATGTTGTTGTCCCAGACCTACATTTTTGTCCTCTAGTAGAGATTTTTCTGAGGTGCAGTTTGGGTTCTGGAAGCCTACTTGTTTAGCCCCATCAAGACTTTCAGGTTAGTAGAGTGATAGAAGCACTTGAGATTGCTCTTCATTCTCTATCCTTGACCTAAAACACTTGTCCAACCTGAGGTGGACTAGGGAATCCTTCCGCTCTTGACTCTCCATGACCTAAATCCTTGGTGTGGTTGGTCTCCCTCCTCTACAAAAGTATAAACATTATAGGTGATGAAACAACCTTTCATTACTCATCTTTTTGTGTTTGAGATTTCTAAGGTGTGGTAGTTTCTAATAGCTTTAGTAGCTAGTTCTCACCATTTGAGAGGTAAAATTGTAGGTGGAAAGCCTAAAAAGGAAGAGGATAAAATATTGAAGCAAAGAAAACATTGGGTGATTGGTGAAGAAGCAGTGGTGGACTTCATGGAATTTATTGATCAAGAAATCATTGACCCTACACTCAAATGATGGATGATTTGTATCTAGGCATTGTCCAAGGGAATGGATGGTTCTCTAGGGGTAAGTATATGTTTGAAAATGACAACATTTATTTTAGTTTTGGCAAATATAAGGTAAAAATGGAATACATTTGACATAGCTTAGTCTCTTTCATTTGCATCCATACTTTCAACGATGGATATTTCTTACCTTCTCCATGACAACCTTGGAGACGTGTTCCACCATGTTGAGGTACATTTTAATTATTTTCTAAAGCACCTTCATGCTATCAAGAGGAGGTAGATATGTCTTTAGTTGGCTGTATAAATGATTGCTAAGAAGTTGCATGTCATTCTTCCCATGGAGGCTACTCTATTGTTCTCAAAGTGTTGTGATTCTAAGGAGGACGAAGATAAAGACAAGGAGACTAAATTATGTGAAAAATGTAATTATGTAATACCCTGGAGGCCTATGTAATTTTTCTTTCCCCTATTAAATTCTTAGACTTCTTTTGATACTATGATAGGAAATGGGGTCAGGGGTAGAAATTTTTGAGACTTCAACCATTTTGTATGTGTAGTAGTGCAAAAAAAAATTTAATAAAAAGAGGTAAATTTTTTATTGAATCAAGAAGTTCATAGTACAAAGAGATCAGGGATCCAGTAGGATCCTAAGAAAAAAACACATGAACATTCAACCCAAAAAAAACCACAACCCTCTCAACCATAATCACCTTAGCCAACCAAATCATCGAAAAGGACCCTCTCTAATTCATGACAATAATCAAGGGATAACTGCCCCCAACCCTCAATCTTCTAGTCATCATCCTGCTTTAAAGCCCACTTGGCCAAACAATCATCCACCCTATTCAATTCGAGTGAGATGTGGGTAAAAGACACCACCTCCAACATAGAGCACGTAATCTAACAAACAACCAGAGCAAGCTTCCAATTAACATCAGTCAACTTTTTCTCATTCAACAAATTAACAATAATTTGTGAGTCAGATTCACAGATAATCTTACGCCAACCCAAAGCATAAGAATGCTCAATAGCTCAGAGAATCGTCAATCCCTCCATAAATTTGTTAGAATGTTTCCTTTTATGAAAGGAGAAAAATAAAATAACTGAGTTAGAACAGTCTCTTCCAACTCCACCAATCCTAGCAAGCCCAAGATTACCTCTAGAGGAACCATCTATATTGATCTTCAAAGTATCCACCAAAGGAGGCAGCCATCTACCAACACTTCGAACCTTATTTTTAGCCTTCCTACCTCTTCTAACACAAGTAGAGCCTAAAGTCAAACCCTATAAGCTCATTCTATTCACAATCTCATCATCACTCCTTTCCAAAGGATACACCACTTCGCATTTAGCTTCCACCATCTCCTTGATCATACCAACAATTATGTGGAAAACTTGTTGAACCATCATCCTATCCCCACAAAAAATCCTATGATTCCTTTCCAGCCAAATTTTCCAAAGAATGAAGTTAGGACCAACACACCAAACAATCTAGAGGAAAGAAGCCTGGGAGGGAGGTCTACCCAAACTACTCCATAACTCAACAAGGGAAGAAGCATGAACGCAAGGATGTTTCCAAATACCCCATCAAATATTCCAAAGCAACATAGATACATAACAATGGAAAAAAAAGTGGGTAGAATCTTCCTCACTATAATTGTTTAGAAGTCAAACAGAAGGGCCTTGGAATCCCCGCTTTTGAAGATTGTCCCAAGTCAAACATTTATTCTAGGCCAGAGTCCACACAAAGCAATTACACTTTGGCCATGAGAAATTATTCCACACATTTTGATGCAATGAGGGGATGCCTTCCACACACTCAAACACAAATTCAATCAACAAAACAACTATCAAATAACAAGGTCTTCAAATTCACTTTATCTCAACCAAATCCCTCTATTTCCTTGTAGCATTGCAAACCCACTAAATTAGGTATAACTTCACATTCACACCCTTTCAGTTCTCAAATTGAAACACTTTAGGGACCCATTATAGATCTTAACAACATATCAAACAATCACCAATGGTTATTTTGTATCAACTCTCTCAAAATAGGGATTTTACGCCTTTTAGGGCTCTAATTAGGTCTCTTTTCCAAAGAGACTACCCTCAAAAATTATCCAAAACACCTGAGACCTTGAGGAATCACTCCACACCTATAAAAACCTAATATTCTACCATTACATCTCATAGATACAACCATCCACTGACCAAATCATAAAACCCTCTCTTTAAGCCTAGAAACCCTAGGGCTTATTGAAAATGACACTTCCCAATCACCCCAAAACCTAACAACTGCTAAAACATGTCTAGAATAATCTGATCAAGCTTAATTCAACATAAAATTATGCTACCCAACACAAAAATCCAATTTGACTCATCATAACCTCACTTTCCCTTATGGAAAACACAATTTTACACACTAGGGCTTCACACCCAACTCATTTTCAGACCTCCCCTGCACAAACTAACTATTCTCACTCCTTCCAATGATAAATTACACCCATTCCACCAAGTAACAGTTTATACATAAGGTGGAATGGGTTCAAATCATGTTTGAACTTACAAACCCTTCAGCTCCATGTTTTCTGGCCGGTTGGAGAAGTTTGTCTCTAAAATGCACCAAGTTCAATGAGAATCCCTCAAAATTGATTCAAATGAATGGAGAAACAATATACTATGTTATTACAAAACAAAAAGAGTCTAAGAGATGTTGTACGGCTTGTACAGTCCCAACAAGTTCAAGAAAACACAGAAAATTCAAGAAAATCTAAGTTTTTATTGATTAAATCTTCTTCCCACATACAAAATCAACCTTCTCTTCGATTTATTCATTATATTTAAGCATTTTATTACCAAAACAAACTACTTGAACTTCCTCAACTTTCCATTCAAACATCATGACCGTTTGCCTTCCTTAAAAGGCAACTTTACAGCTTTTTAAACTTTGCATTTTGCACAATTTTGAAATTTTCAAAAATTAAACCTCTTAAACACCTAGAAACCTAAACATTATCAAAAATGACTTATAACAACATCAAATGGTCTTAGTGACCTTATTTTAGAAAAAATTCTTCAAAATCTACAACCTAGACCTAATAACCTTGAATTGACAAAACGTATTTAGTGGTGCTCCTACACCACATTTTTCCACCAAGGAACCTCCACCCCACCAAACTTACAAACCAACAACACCTGATACCAACTAGCCATAGTGAAAGCACCCTTAGGATCTGCACTCCAAGCTAGAATATCCTTATCTGTAAGGGAGCTACATTATCTACCAACCAAAATATTTTGAAGATCAGCATGGTCCTCCTCCAAGCCAACAGTAGGCCAGTCGCAAGGATCCTTCCACCTATCCACCTCCATCTACCCACAAGGATAGGAAAACTTAAAATAAATCACTCTTGACCATCTAGCCTCCAAGAAGCACTGGTAAAGATTCAACAAATTAGGATACTGACACAAAATGGGGGGAAATCATCCCAAGAATTAGACCAAAAGAGAGCCTCAACCCCCCTATTACATATCCAGAAAGATACCCCCTTGATCAACATGGCCCCTTTCTTAAGAGTACCCAAAATCATAGAACCTTTCCCAACCAGAGGGTAGCAAGGAATCTCCTCCTTCGGAACTCCCTAAAGGTACTCGTGAGATAAAATCCTAGCCTAGATATGATCTTGTTCTAAACACCACCTCCAATAAAGCTTTGCATCCAATGCTAATCTAGCCAAAAATGACTTCCTCAATCCCAAACCCCCAAACTACTTAAGACTACACACAGTATCCCACTTCACAAGGCTCCACTTAGAAGAACATAAACTGCCTACCCATAAGAACTGTCTAGCAAAAGAATCCAAATCCTTAACAAACCCAACTGGAGCCACCTGGAGCATACACCTATAGATGGGAAGAGCCTGCACCATAGATTTAAGTATTTGAACATGCCCAACAAAGGACATCCATCTATGAGTTCAATGGTTATCCTTCACACGAAACTTGTCTAGAATATTCTACCAAGATCCCCTATAAAGAATACTAGAAGAAATAGGTATGCCAAGATAGGTTAAAGGGAGAGAACCAATCTGAAACCTCAAAATACAAGCAATCCTCTGTTGAATAGGCTGTGAAGTATTGAAGAAGAAAATAGAAGATTTATCTTCATTAATCCTTTGACTAGAAGCAACAAGATAAGTATCCAAGGCCTTGCGCAAATTAGTGGCTTCTTTGACCTTATCCACACCCATCAAAGTAGTATCATCCACAAATTTCAAATGAGATTGAGGAGGCAAACCATTTCCCCACCCCCAACCCTAAAGAAGACCCAAATCCACATTACGCTTCAGCAATCTTCCCAATCCTTCAACAAGGATAATAAATAAATAAGGAGAATAACGATCCCCTTGACAAAGGCCCCTAGAAGCACCAAAAAGAGAAGAAGGCTCACCATTTATCAGCACCGAAAAGGAAGTGGAGGTAACACAACTCATAACCCACTAGACCCATTCCTCAGCAAAACCAAAGGTAACAAGAACTTTATGCAAGAAGGACCACTTAACTCTATCATAGGCCTTTTCCTTATCCAACTTGATGAACATAGCCTTTTCTTTGGAGGACACCATAAAATGAATAGTGTCAGTAGCAATGACCACTCCATCTAGAATTTTTTGATCCGCCAGAAATCCACTCTATTCCTCAGACATAATCCATCTAAGCCATCGCTTCAAACTTTCAGCTATCAGTTTGGAAATGATTTTATAAACCACATTGTAGAGGGAAATAGGCCTAAATTGACTCAGCTGATCCGCCCCCTCACATTTGGGAATGAGAGCAAGGAAGGTAGGGTTCAAATCCCTCAACATTTTCTTATTCCTCTAAGACTCATGAACCAACTCCAATAGGTCTAGCCTAATGATATCCCAAAATTCCTAAAAGAATTCAATTGGAAAGCCATCAGGGCCCGGGGCTTTCCCTGTCTTCATCTGAAAAACAATAGCCTCCAATTCATCTAGCGAAATGTAGCCCAACAGATGCTCATTCATCTCCCTAGTAACCAAGGAAGGAATACAGGACAAAACCTGGTTTTCTTCCACCAAAATATCTTACGAATCCTCACTAAATAAGGAAGCAAAGAATTGCAAATCTTCTCTATACATATCATGCAAAGAAGATAATTGTTCACCCCTGTCATTCACTAGAACAGGAATAGAATTACCATGTCTCTTGGCTTTCACCGAATTGAAGAAGAAATAAGTGTTTTTTTCCCCTCTTGTAACCACTCAACATGAGCGTTTTGTTTCTGTAGACATGTAAAAATTCATGATTGATACTATGCATATAATTCTGATTAACTAACATTGTTTCTTCTGAAATCATCCCGAACTAACCAATTAATTAAATAATCAACAAATTCAACTATTAATCAAATAATTAAATTTATTGATTAATTCACCCTTTCTTCTAACTAATATTCATCATATTTAATTATATCAAGTCATTTAATTAAATCCTCCCATTTGATTAAATCAATTAAATCAAATGTCACAATCTCCTAATCCATTCCAATTAATTAATTCTGAATTAATTAACTTTAAATCACTTTCTAATCATCATTAATAAATCCTCCAACTTTTAACTCCTCAAGAGTTAAATCAACCCATGGTCAACTAACCAGGCTGCACATGAAATTCATTACTTTTAATTAACTAATTCCTCTATTTATCCTCACAAAGGCATATTCCAAGGAATATTCCTCTCAACAACCTCTCATTCAATTTCCCTCCAAAGGTTTTCAAAAACTTTTCACATCCACAATACATTCTCTTACATCCTCTCAAATATCAACCATATTCATTTAATTCCTCTTACAACCTTTCAAATCCTCAACCATTCTCATTTATTTCTCTTCCATCCTCCTCCACTCACACATTTCCCAAAATGTGCTCCACCTTCCTCCAATAGAATTGTGACACTTAGCACATTCTCATTGGCTCCCAATTTATCCCACATTCATCAAATCCTCTCATTCTTCAACTCTTGGCTTCTGTAAATAGAAGCATCCTTTTCACAATATGGATCCACAACTTCATGCATTCTTATTATAGGCAATTCACTTCATAGCTATCACCATTTCCATCATTTTCAAGCATAGTTTCATCATTTGGCATCAATTCCACACTTGGAATCATCCTCAATCTCCAAAGCTTATAAAAGGGATTGGGAAAGGGCTTCTTTCCACATCGAAGGAGCACCACTCCCCCTATGAGATGAAGGTTTAACAATGTCAATTGGATTTCATGTTTCTTTAATTAGTTTATGCTCATTTTCATGTTTTCTCTTTGATTTGGTTAAAGAATCTCATAGGGAGTGTTTGATTTGGTTTCTAACATGTTTAACACTTGTTAGTTGATTGCATATTGGACACTCATAGTTTCCAATAGATTTCCTCACGCAACTCGCACTCTTCTAGAGTTTTCAAAGCCCCCACCTCTTCCCTGAGTAAATTTTCTAAAAGATCCAACTCCCTTATCTCCCAGGTAATGAAATCCATGTCAACTTGAGTAGCAATCTTAGCATGAAAAATATTTTCAAAACATTTCTTGTTCCACCGTGTGAGCTGATACTTCACATATTGCATCATTTTAGCAAAAGAATACATCGCAGTGCCATGACCAGGTCTCCCCATTCGCCACCATTCAACCACATACTCCTACAAAGAAGGATCCCTTAACCACATAAGCTATAACTTGAAAGAGGGGGATTGAGCAACACAAACCGAAGTGGTAGATAATTTAATAGGACAATGATCTTAGCCCCTCTAGTCTAGAATCTCAGAACTAGTAGACCACAATCCTCCAATCTAGAAATAGGAAACCAAGAAATGGTCAAGTCTCTCTGCAATACAATTCTCCCCCAACCTCCTATTGTTCCAATTAAACTGACCATTTTGGGGCTTGATGTCAATAAGATTCAAGGCATAAATATTATCATGAAGTAGGAAAGTCGATGGCTCCAACCTCGCAATACCACCCTTCTTCTCATCTAACTCAATAATGTCATTGAAATCACTAGCAAAAATACAAGGAAAAAGAGGAGTAAGGCTCTGAATAAAATTGATATGAGACCACAATTACTACTTACCAGGAAAATCAATAAGCGTATAGATGTTTTACAGAAGAATAGTTTCCTCTGTCTCCAAGCTTGAAGCAACTATAGAGATAGACGACTTAGAGGACATCCACCAAAGAGGTTGAATCCTTAGAGGGTTCCATAAATGGTGTAGTCAAGGATGGAGGGTCCAAGAATAGGACTATCCAACCTTGCAGCAAGAGTAAACACAATAGAAACTCAAAGAATTGGAATAACAATCCCACATGGAAGGGAACATGCCCTACCTTCCGGCTTACAAATTACAGAATGATATGGCATTAAGCCCATAAATACAATGTGGGATGAAGCCCTTATCTCCTATATCTTCCTCCTTCTCTAGCACTCTATCACTACTCCCTAATGCAACTACACAATGCTTATATATATATATATATCAATTCCCAGCTCTAAAAAAGGTCTGCGTTGGCCTCAAGAGGTCTCAAACCCCAAAGTTGATGAAATGTGTGAAGGTCAGCCAAAACATATGATTCTCCTTTCATCCTTGGATAAACATGATGTGGATTAGAACAAAGGTTCCTCGATGAATGTGCATCCTTATGAAATGGTTTCCTAAGCTCTACAAGTCATGGGATACATCTGCACACTTGAAAATCCAAGACTAGTCTGTGAATGCTCTCTGTCCAATTACAACTGATATTTTGTTAGCGATATCTTCGTACTAGGATCTCCAAAACACTTGAATTTTGGATATGATGTAGATGTTGCAATGAAGATCATATATCCTACTCCATGAGCTCTGATGTTGCAATGCGGTATAATGCGGTATGAAATACTAAGACTGGGTCCTGACAGTTAATTACTAAAATACAAGAAAAACTTAGATGCAAATATTTTTGGTTGATGTAATTTTGCTTGCAACCTGGGATGCTACTGCATCAAACACCCAAGTTTGAAGAAAAGTGAGTCTCTCATTTTCATGGGCTAGAGGAAAACCAATGTGGTCCACCTCAGCCTGAGAAATCCATGGTGAATCTTCCTTTGGTCTTCCTTTCCATTTGACTAGATATTCCTTGTATTGCCTTCCTATGGTACTATGTCCAACCCTGCTGTCTAAAATTTCCTCAATTTCCTCCAGATGATGTGCTATCTGGTCTAGAAAACCAACTTCTTTGTCCTCCAATGACTCTCCTTCATGATACTGGTATAGGTCTACAATGTTAAATATAGGTGATATGCCAAATTCCTCTGGTAGTTCCACTTCATATGCATTTCCAAAATCAAACTTTATGATGATCTTACAAGGTCCAAACTTCTTCATCTTCAACTTATTATATGTCCCAACTGGAAATCTCTCTTTTCTCAGATATACCATTACTTCCTCTCCTACTGCGAACTCCTTATGTCTTCTCTTCTCATCTGCTTTCTCCTTGTAGGTATTGTTCATCTTCTCTAGATGCTCCTTGACTTGAGTATACATTGTTTCCATGAATCCTGCAAATTATTTTGCCTCCGCACTCCTTTTACTCTCCATACTAATATCTCTTAATTCTGCTACTCCTCTAGGTTGTTGTCCTGTCACAATTTCAAATGGTGTCTTCCCTGTGCTCCGGTTTACTGAATTGTTGTATGCAAATTTTGCTTGTGGTAGTATTAAGTCCCAATTTCTTTCTTTACCTTCAGTCAAACACCTCAACAAGTTCCCCAAACTCTTATTTACCACTTTTATTTGTCCATCTGTCTATGGGTGAAATGTTGAACTATACTTCAAATTTGTCTTCATCTTCTTCCACAATGTTTTCCAGAAATATCCAATGAATCTAGTGCCCTTGTCTAATACTATACTCTTTGGTCGTCCATGTAATCTCACAATCTCCTTGAAAAATAGGTCTGCAACATGTACTGCATCACTGGTTTTCTTACAAGGTATGAAATGCATCATCTTAGAAAATCTATCCACAACCACAAATATAGAATCAACTCCTCTCAATTTCTTAGGTAATCCCAACAAAAAAAACATGCTAATATCTTCCCATGGTCTTTCCAGTATTTTCAATGGTGTATACATTCTAGTGTTCTGACTGTTTCCTTTTGCAACTTCACAAATCCTACAACTTTGAACATATTTAATGACATCCTTATACAACTATGGCCAAAAATAGTTCTCACTCACCAATGCTACGGCCTTATCAATTCCAAAATGTCTTGCTAATCCTCTGCAATGCTTTTCCTTGATCAAATTCTCTCTCATTGAACTTCTAGGGATACATAACTGATTATTCTTGAATAACATGCCTTCCTAAACGAAATAATCCAATCATTTGCTTCTATCTATCTCTACAAGTTCCTTGCAAGCCTTCCATGCCTCGGCAAAATCAATGTCATCCTCATACATATGCTTTAGTTCTTCAAAACCTAATACTTCAATTCTCATCTTTGTCAACAAACTTCTTCTCTTGGTTAATGCATTTGCAGCCTTGTTTGACTTCCCACTCTGGTGCTTCAATGCAAATGTGTAACTCTGCAAGAACTCTACCCATCTCATATGTCTCTGGTTCAACTTCCCTTGACTATTCAAATATTGTAAATCTTGATGATCCGTATACAACAAAAATTCCTTAGGTAACAAGTAATGTCTCCACTACTTTAAGGCTTGTATTATTGCATGGAATTCCTTATCATAAACTGAATATCTCCTCCTAGCATCATTCAATTTTTCACTGAAATAGGCTACTAGTCTCCCTTTATGACTTAACACAACTCCTATTGCACTTCCACTAGCATCACAATCTACTTGGAATACCTTATCAAATTCTGGTAATGCTAACACAAGTTGTTATGTCACCTTTTGCTTCAACAACTCAAAACTCTTATGTGCTCCTGATGTCCACTTGAATACCTTTCGGTCACCCCTCATTGTCTATGTCATAGTTGTGCAAATACTACTAAAATTTCTGATAAACTTCTGGTAAAAACTTGCTAGTCTGTGAAATGATCTCACCTCTCCAATGTTCACAGGTGTAGGCCATTCAACTATTGCTCTAACCTTCTCAAGGTCTATCTTCAACCCTTCTGCAGATATCACAAACCCCAAATATACTAGTTCTTCCTTAACGAAACTACACTTCTTGATGTTTATCAATAACTTCTCTTCCCTTAGCCTCTAAAATACTTGTCTGATATGCTCCAAATGTTCTTCCTTGGTCTTACTAAAAATTAGAATATCATCTAGGTAAACAATGACAAACTTGCCCAAGAATTTTTTCAAGACTTCATTCATTAGCCTCATAAATGTACTAGGTGCATTAGTTAGTCCAAATGGCATGACCAACCACTCATACAACCCCTCATTTGTCTTGAAAGAAGTCTTCCATTCATCTCCCTCTCTGATCCTGATTTGATGGTATCCACTCTTTAGGTCTATCTTGGTGAAATACTTTGCTCCACTTAGATTATCCATGATGTCATCCATCCTAGGCAATGGGAATCTATACTTCACTATGATCTTATTGATAGATCATGAATCTGTACACATCCTCCATTCTTCATTTTTCTTAGGTGTGAGTACATTTTGTACCGCACACGGGCTCATACTTTCTCTAATCAATCCCTTCAGCAATTCTTGTATATGTCTATTTAGCTTTGCATTCTCTGTTGGTGTCATCCAGTGTGCAACTTTTTTTGGAAAACTATCTCCTAGAATAAGATCTATATGATGACTAATACTCCATATTGGTGGTAATCCATCAAGCACATTCTCTGATACAAGATCTTGGTACTCTATCAATAGTTCAACGACTTCCTTCTCTTGTGATGATTCTCACTGCATCTAGGGTTTTGCACATCCTTGGAATCAAAGCAAAACACATGTTTTCATGTCTCAATCCATCCAGAAATTTCCTTCCATCTACAAAATTGATTTTAGCTATACCACATACTTCACTTTCAAGTTCATCTTCCAAAGGTGTCAAGGTGATTCTCTTTCCATTAGACATTATGGTATAGGTATTATTTCTCCCATCGTGTATAGCTTTCTTATCATACTGCCAAGGTCTACCCAACAACATATGACATACATCCATTGGCATGACATCACATAGTACTTCATCATGATATGATCCTATATGAAATTTTACTAAACATTGCTCACTTACTAGTATCTTGTGCTCATCTTGAATCCAGGCTATCTTATATGGCTTCAAATGTTTTCTTCTTTCCAAATTCAACTTTGTCACCATTTCCTCAGAAACTAGGTTATTCGTACTACCACTATCAATGATAACTTTGCAACACTTACCTCCTACTTCGCATCTAGTCTGGAACAAACTTTTCCTCTGTGGTGCTTCCTTAGGTACTTATTTCTCCTAGAATAGTTCTCTCATGAATAATGATTCTCCCTTCTCGGGACTTCCTCTGAAACTCGGTGGTTCCACTAGTTCTTCCTCTGCATATTCGGTTGTTGCATGATTTTCAATCTTCTTACTTTCTTAGACACTCAAATGTTATATGTCCTCCTCTACACTTAAAATAGGTTCCTTTGAAATTTATCTTGTCATATCCTCTCTCATCTCTCTGATATCCATCATTGCGGTAAGAATTGTATCCTCCTCTATTGTGGTGGTAAGAATTTTTGTCATTTATCCCTTTATGGTATGAATTGGCATCCCTCTCTTCCTTGCGGTATGAATCTTTGTCCTTGTTTTTCTCTACATATGGTTTTTCTATTCTGGAATGTGACCTTCCTTTCTAAAATCTACCTCATCTTCCTCTCTACCTTTGTTCATGTCTTTTGTTTAGCTTGTCCTCCACCTTTAATGCAAACTGATATGCTTCCTCTACTGAATTCATCCTTACCAGACTCAACTCTTCTTGAATGTTCATCATTAGCCCATTGATATATCTTGCCACTTTCTCCTTGCTTGCTTCACTATGTCCAATCCTAATAATGATCTTATGAAATTCCTCAATGTATTCTTTCAGAGTCTTTTTTCCTTCTGTCTCAAGTTTTGCAATCTCTTCAGCAGCTCCAACTCATAGTCCGCAGGTATAAATCGGTTCTTCAATTTTGTCACCATTCGATCCCATTTCACAATATTTTCTTTACCTTTTATATTTCTCTCCAATTGAACTTCCTTCCACCATATTGCAGCATGTCCTTTCAATTTATTCTTTGCAAATATCACTCTCTGGATCTTCAATTTCTTCATATTCAAAGTATTCTTCAATGTCATTTATCCAATCAATCAGCTCCTCAGGGTTTAGGTTACCAGTATAGTTCAAAATATTCATTCTAGGTCGCTTTCCTATTTTTGAAATAGCCTTCAACATCTTCATTTGATTTAATTCTTACTCTTATGTGGTTTCTTCAGTTAGGTCTATAGCTTGAACTTCATCATCATCACTTTCATGATTAGGTCTAGGGTTTAAGCATTTTCTTCTATATTCTTCAATAGCATCCAATCTCACTTTCATTGTTTGCATCATTTTCATCATCTCATCCATCTTTCCAGCAACATTAACAGTAGTATGAATTCTCCTCAGTGGCATCTCTTCCTAGGATCTAGTGTGACTGCCTCAAGTCAGTGATCTGGCTACAGGGTTGCAATTGCCTCACAATCGGCGATTTGTTGACAAACATAGGTAGGTTGCCTCAAGTTGATGATCTATCCACACAAAGATCTTACAGAATGCCTTGCTTAACTTCATTCTCCTCTCCCAAGGTTCGCAACTCACTCTAATACCAATTGGTGCAGTCAAGGATGGAGGGTCCAAGAATAGGACTGTCCAACCTTGCAGCAAGAGTAAACAAAATGGAAACTCAAAGAATTGGAATAACAATCCCACATGGATATAAAGATAATGATAAATTATTCATAGGCAACATGCCCTGCCTTCTGGCTTACAGATTACAGAATGATATGGTGTTAAGCCCATAAATACAATGCGGGACGAAGCCTTTATCTCCTATATCTTCCTACTTCTCTAGCACGCTATCATTGCTCCCTAATGCAACTACACAATGCTTATACATCAATTCCCAGCTCCGAAAAAGTTCCACATCGGCCTCAAGAGGTCTCAAACCCGAAAGCTGATGAAACATGTGAAGGTCAGCCAAAACATATGATTCTTCTTTGATCTTTGGATAAGCATGATGTGGATCAGAATGAAGGTTCCTCAATGAATGTGCATACTTATGAAATGGTTTCCTGAGCTCTACAAGTCATGGGATAGGTCTACACACTTGAAAAGTCAAGACTGGTCTGTGAATGCTCTCTATCCAATTACAGCTGATATTTTGTTAGTGATATCTTTGTACTGGGATCTCCAAAACACTTGAATTATGGATATGATGTAGATGTTGCAATGAAGATCATATATCCTACTCCGCAAGCTTTGATGTTGTAATGTGGTATAATGTGATATGAAATACTAAGACTGGGTCCTAACAGTTAACTACTGAAATGCAAGAAAAACATGAATACAAATATTTTTGGTTGATGCAAGATTGCTTGCAACCTGGGATGCTCCTTGATCTATAATTAAATGGTTACAAATAATTTTCACTCTACTCCTAATTACATATTTATCCCTAATCGCAAACAATATTGTGTGGTTATGTATTTTAACCTTTAAAATTACAGAAATTGAGTTCACTTAATCCTTTGCTTATCCTAATGACATAAACTAATTACTTAAATGTCGTAATTAACATTCAAATCAGGAATCAAAACTGGAAAGAATGAGAGAGAATAGAGGGACAACAAGGAACTTGATAACAGAGTTCACCCATATGTTCGGGCTACGTCTCCAAGTCCACTTCACAATGAGGAACCGCTTTATTAATGACGCCAAGATTATTTTCCTTTTACATCATTCAAGCCTCAAAACTTGCATTACAAAGTCTCTCATAGTCTCCTGCCAACACCTTCAAAATTCCTTCCCAATATGCCTAATTTCTCCACCATGAAATCCTTTCCCAAAAGAAAATTGTTTTCTCACAAAAATCACCACTAACTCAACTCACCATCTACCCCTCTTTTATACATGAAATTTACCCAATATGGTTACTAACCATATTATTTACAAAATCAAGCCATATCTCCCTTTTACAAGTAAAAATCTTTGAAAATCCCCCTTAATTTTAAAATAATCTAACCCTTTAATTACAGGGCCTTATAATTTTGGGCTTACAAAATAATAAAACTCCTTTTAAAAAAATCTTCAATATATTTTAATATTTTATTTAAGCCCTTAAATATCTTTAATTTGGGCTAATCAGTTTAAGGGGATTAACTTTGTTTAATTTTAGAGGGCTAATTAGTTTAAGGGGATTAACTTTGTTTAATTTTAGAGGGCTAATCTTTCATATATGGGAGTATTTAGTTTTTTAACTTTATTTAAATAAAACTTGATGTTGAAATCCTCTCAAAGCATGCACCTGGTGCATTGGTAGGTGGGTTTTTTTGGAGAGGGGAGGTTGGTGGTTCAAACCACCTCCCCTCCAAATTCGGTATTTACACTTATTAAATAGGAAATCAGCTATATCATATTGCGAGAATATAGGTTGGTGTGTTGGTGGAACTTAAATGTAGGAATGTGGAGGTTGGGGATTAGATTCCCCCAACCATAACTTTTCACTTTCCACCATCTCATTGGACCACGTGGCATCTTCTAATTCGTTGTCAAAATATTTCAATGTCACCAGAGGACATGTGTCCAAACCTTATTAGTTTACACCAACTATACATGCCACATCAACTTGCCACATCACTACCACGTGTCAAAGTCTGAGTGGTCCACGTCATCATATGGACTATTGACTGAGATGTCATGTCACCTTGCTGACATCATGTTGACGTCAGCATGGTCAACCCTCTTGCCTACAAACTTTGATTTGGCATAACTTTGTCATCCGAGCTCCGTTTTCGATGAAACGAATGGAGTTGGACTCGTGTTGATGAGCTCTTCCTCATGACACTGAATTTTCCCAATTTTGAGATGATTAAATTTTTCACCTTTCTATCCAACCTCTGGTACCTTGTTTGACCCAACTTTGACTAAGCATAACTCTTGTGTATGATCTCTTTTTTACGCGATTCAAATTGCATCAGGATCATGTCAATGAGCTCTATGCAATGATGCTAGCTTCATCAGATTCTGAGACTATGAAATTTTTGGTCTTCTAGATCCTCCTGAATCACTTCTACATCAATAAGCAAGCCACACCCCCAGCATTACCGTGAGCCCCAATACACTGACATTCACCCCATCTCCAAAGCTTCAGCATCAAACCAACCATACTCTCAATAGACAACTTAGTCTCTTGTACAAAAAAATCATCAAGAGAATGAATTCTCACCAAATCATGAACAACCTTTTGTTAAGGGCCACTATTCAAGCCCCTTACATTCCATGAGAGGATGATCATTTCAGAGGGTTAGAAAAATGAGAGTCCAAATTATTAACAGATCTTGACACCACCAAAGTCTCCCCCATCATCTTTATTTTCTCTAAGTCCTTCGTTCTCCCTGCCTTGGAGGACTTCTCAACAACCCCTTTTCTTTGATCTTTCTGAAGAATTCCCAGAGAAGGAGAAGTCTTATTTCTTTTTACTGAATCATATCCTGCTTTCATCGGTGGATAAGAAATATCCCCCTCACCCATCTTCACATCTACAAGGGTCACAGGTTTCCCTGAAACCACCATACTAAGATCAGTGTCCATTTGCAAAGCACCAACCTCCTGAGAATTATGAATGTTATCTAGAATAAATCCCCCCTGAACCACTTCTAGAGCACCTTAATCCAAATCCATCAAACCCAAGTTCACCTTCTGTTGACTAAGATCATCCAAAACCTTAAAGCAATTAATGGTGTCACCTTCTATTCGATCCTTAAAAGTCCTTTTTTGACCATGATTTCTATTATGGGTCTTAACAGGAATAAACCCTTCAGCACCTGTAACATCACATAGATTGGGAGCCTTACCTTTATCAACCTTAGGAGTGTTGTGAGGAGGTTGAGTAGCTTGAGGCTCAAGGGATTTGGCCCAAGGGCACCTATGTTGTAGATGTCCATATTCATGACAAAGATGTCATCAAAAAGGCAGTGTCTCATTATCAAGTTGTTGCACCCAAGAATACGACCCCACGCGAATTTCAAGAGAATCTAGAAGAGGGTGACTCAAATCAATCTCAACACAGATGTGAGCAAAGGTCATAACTTTTCTATCCTATCTTTGTTAAGAAGGGCCCACTAGTTTCCCCACTGTCAAAGCAACCATGTGAAAAATGTCATTATGTGAGCACTCCACTGGAATCGTGGAAGACGCACCCAAACCGGTACTCAATTTGAAAGCTCCTTAGAGGGATTAAAGCCAGCATGCTAGGGTTTAATAAATAAACCAACTTGATTATGGAAGTAAGGCCCACCCTCAAAGACTATGTTGTGATCGGCCATGCAATTGAAAACCACCACGAATTAACTATTTTCCAATATCATTATTTCCATTTCACCCTAAGGAGACCAATTCATATGAGCCCATTTCTCCAAAAATTGGAGCGAAACCTGCATTCCCATAAATTTGTAAATCAAGGAATGTTTCAAAAAATACTCTATGTCCTCCGTAATTGATTCAGGTTGAATCACCAACACCGACCTTTCTTTACTTCATTCAAGGAAGCCCTTAATCTTTGGGATCCAAGGTCCACCTACCAGATGTGGACACTGAAAAAGGATGCTTCAACTTCCTTGTCCACAAAAGGGATAGAAGGAGAGAGATCCACTTTCACAATGTTCACATTCAAGAATACCTTAGAGATCTCAACCCAATGAAGGATGTGAGAGATCTGACTATAAGATATCCTTGGGGAATGAATGAAACAAGAAAGAAGTTCACCACCAAGTGCAAACTTGGAAAAATGCAAAATGTTTGAAAACACAATTTGATATGCAAACATCTACTAAATGACCTAGAAATGCAAACAAAATGAAATAGAAAGTTGTGAAATAGAAAGTGTGCACCTAGAGACTTGTAGAGGTTGGAATAAAGACTGGAAATTTTGTTGATTCTAAAATTTTTACCTACTGGGACTCATACACCATTCTGGGCGAATCAATCCCAAATCTAAAAAATAGGTACAGTGGGACTCATATGCCACTAATGGTGTATGAGTCCACTTTGACTTTTCTAAAAACCCGAAAGTGGAATCTGAAGCTCTTAGTTTGCTCTTTCTACTCCTCCAGGTGTCTAGATCTGAAACCTTGATTTCTGACACTGTAAATGACTTTTTGTGGATATTTTGACCTAGCCAATAAGCAGATGTCTTCAACATGTTTGCAACCTATTCCTCAATCATCTTCAAGCCTTCAAAATACCTAGATCTGCAATCACACAAGGAAAGAGAAAGAAATATTGATTATAGAGAATAGGGGTTTGCATTGGTCAAACCCCATTTAGGTAATTAAACCAAATGAAGAAATAAGATGAAGCATGAATGAAATAAAGGATTTAGAACCTTTCCATGATGATGGATCTTGAATTGCTGCAACAATGGATGAAGAATTTTCCCTTGAATGCCATAGAAAACTATCTTGATGACTTAAAATGCTAAAACCCTAGCTTGCTTGACTTAAGATGAATGATAAATGAATAATTGGGGGAATGAACGGGCATGAAATGAGAGGGAAAGCCCTATATTTATACACAATTATGCAATAATTCCCAAAAATACCACATCACAAGTCGACCTTAGGTCTTAGAAAATAATAACCCACCAGAAATTTGAAATTATTTTTATTTTTGAGCCAAAGGGGACTCATTTGCCCCTAGTGTCAAATGGTTCCCACTTAGGAATTTTAAGTGGGTGTCAGAAATTAGATGTATTAAATGATGTTTATCGGGTTTATTTTCAAAAATACACTTAGGTAAGGCCTATAAGTGTAAAATGGGGCCAATTAAAGAATTAGAAAGGGTCAAATTATTGATGAAAAGCCTAGAAAAGCATGAAAACTTGTTACAACACTTTGAAATAAGGCTTGGTGAATGATAAAAAAGAGGTTATTTAGGTGAAATATAATAATAAGATCCTAGAAAAGTGTGAAAGTTTCTTACAACACTTCACAAAAATTTTGCAATGCATCATAAAATTCTTATTAATTCACAAGGGCCCAAGACCTAATGTGGATGTGTAAAAACACCTCACAACACTAAATCAAGGCATCATTGAGCCCAATTTATCATTAATTATTCCCAAATCAAGCAAGGAAAAGGCATACTTTTTTCTACGCTACACCAGAGCAAACCCACCACTCCCCAAATCATTAGAGAACAAACTATTTTGAAAAAACCTCGTTGAGAAGGAAGAAGAATTCGCTCCAAAAATCATACAAAAATCCAGAGACTCTTTGGCCCCCAAAGCTTCTCTTAGATCCATTTCCAAGAGAGCTTAAAAACCAACCCCCCAAGCACACAGCCCAAAAGTTTGAAGGAAAATCAGTACCCAAACACATGGAAGTCGATTCCCACCTAAGTAGCCAATAAAGAAGCTACAGATGATGCACAGAAGGAAAAGAACATAGGAAAATGAAGAACCCCCCTGGATCGCACCAAACACCCCACACTGTCACAACAGTAAGCAACAATCCCAATCTCCACCAACACAAGTGCATGAATAGAGAAGGAATGACATGCAGTCGTGGGCATACACGCTCCCACAAAGAGTCGACGATGCCATCTCCTGGTAGAAGTGTAGTTTTAATTTCACAGTTGATTTTTTATTTCATTTGCTATCTCTTCGACCAACAAGATAATATGGTGCTTAAGCCTTGATACAAGGGTTTCCCCAACATTGATGGTTCTTAGACCTAAACCAATTAATATTATTTAAAAAGCCTACAAGAAATTAAAAAAATCTACAAAAATACTAATATGCAAAATGTAAAGCTTTTACCTTTTTTGAAGTTTTTTTAATTTTTAATTTATTTTTAAATTTAGTTTTTTAAATGAAAAGAACCAAGACCAATCTCATTACATGTGCCACTTTAATCTATTCACAATGAATGAAAAATAAATCTAAAAATATTAGGATTCTAGAGCTATTGGATTCTTGAGCTCAACATAAGATTTTTTGCAACCTTTAAAATGTTTCAACAACCTTAAAAGGTTTTTAACTACAAAATTTTAAATGAAAATTAAATAATACAACTTATCTAAAAAGTGGTGCAGGAGCACCCAAAAGACAAGCATAATTTTAATGTATTGCTTTTAATCTTTTTGTTTTGTTTTGTAATGGTCTAAAACACCATTTATAAGGTGTAAGGGGACCTTTTTAGAGCTTGAGTTTAAATTTGAATAAGTTGGGAATCTCGGTGTGCTTGATTCCTAAGATTTTGGCTATGTCTGCAAAACACAGTGTGTTTTCGAACACATATTTTTTTAATCACTTTTAAGCCCGAAACTGAAAACCTAACAGTTTCTTAGTGATGGGAAAGAAAGCCTCGACCATTTTTTGAGGTGGTTGAATGTTTTTACGGTGGCAGTCTTTCTGGAGAATAAGAAACATATCAGTTTCCTGCGTGAAAGTGACAGTTTACTCTGTTTTCTAATTTCTTTCTGCAAAATAATCTAGTGAAAAGTAATCTTGAACGTGTAGTATGTATTGAGATTGGTTTTAAATCATTGCAATAGCGTAGGAAACTGTCTTATATTTGTTGTAGAGTTTTTATTTACTGTATCTTTTCTTAGATATTAATTATGACTGGTAAAGATAGGATAATGGAGTTTTAGCAGCATTACCACTGTCCTCAAGCATGAGTTCATTGGAAATGAAGCTAGACTCCATTGTTGTACATAAAATAGAAGTAGGAAACTTCAGGATATTTGATGGCATGCAAAGAGACTAATTCCTAGGCGAGCATTCATGCCCGGTTAGGAAAAGAACATTGTTTTTGCACAGTTCCAACGTAGGGGTGATGAGATCTATTCAATGCGGGTTGAATAAAGATTGCAGGGACCTTTTAAGGGTCTGACAAGAGGCATGAGTCATTAGTATTTCAATTTGGTAGTTGTAGGATGAGGACAGCTCAATGTATGTTCAAGAAAAGGCTTGGAAAGCCCTACAATCCCATGAAATCAGCATCAGACCTATGCACGGCCTGAGAGGGTCAGAAGTCACAAGAACTTTGACGAACGCCAAATTTGAGTCAGGGAACCTTCCTTGAGTTTCTGGTGTCCACTGAGCTGAAGGGTGAGATAATTTAAGAAGAAACCAAACAGGCTCATGGTTACAAGCCCTCCTAAAACCCTAGGGTTTTGAGGCAGCGATAGAGGAAAGAAGGGTTGTGCTAGGACAAGAACCCTTCCTAGACTCTTGACAATGATTTTTTTTTTAAGCCAACTAAACTATTTCACACCCCTGCAACAAGGTTGGGCAGAATGGAAGATTGACTGGTCTTTAGTTGATTAAGGGATAGTTAGAGCAGAGAGGAAAAGAAGCATCAAGAAATGTTTGATTCAGGCTTAATGAACGTTTTGGGACATTGATAGCAGGGTTGGCAGCAAAGACCAGGGGTGCCTAATTGTTTTGGGAACCTATAGGTTTGGTGGAGGCAGCAACACCAGGGGTTATCTAAAGTGAGATCCAGAGCATTGAGTCAATGAATGATTCAATCCAACCCTTGTTCTATCAAAAAGTTAGTAGGTGTGAGGCTATTGTGACATAAAAGGTGAGCAATAACTTGATAATAATCACTTAATTGGAATTCATAATCCTACTTTTAAGGTTTTAGATCTAAACCATAATAATTTAACATGAAAAATTCCATTATATATTCTCTCAATGAATCATTATTGTTACATCTTTATTTTCTCAAAAAATAATATAACTTTTGTGGGAAAAAACTTCACTTAATGCCTTTAACTAGAACTACCTACTAAACCTCACACTTCAATATCTCAATTGGAATTTTAATTTTAATTATGCATAATGGAATTTGTAGATCTACCTTTGAGACACTATGCATGAATTTATATGCAACCAAAAATATTGAGATTTTTATGCCAATGATTATTGCTAGAGTGGTGTTGAAAATGGCATAGGATGAATTTTAACTAACAATAAATTGATTGATATAAGAAAAAAATAATAATAACAATAAATTTGATTTAAATTCAACCTTATGTATTGCTATAAGATCATGTTGTTCATAAACAAATTTCTTAAATTTTGGCTAAATCACACCTTCCAACCTTCATGCCTATAATTTGAACATTGTTTGATTGTAGATCTATATACATATACAAAAAAATGTTCTGGCATACAACATTTGTGTAGTGATCTAGCTTAAAATATAACTACAATGCTCACAAACACCTTGTTCTAGTAAATTTTTTGAAGATTGAACACTTAAGGTATAACTTGATCTACTGAGGTTAAATATTGCCCTTGGTTTAATTTTTTATAAATCTATAACACAAATAGTAAATAGGGAGAAGATACCCACCTCAAAGTATAAGGGAAAAATGTAAAAAAAAATTTCCAACAAATTAGTGCAGTCACGGATGGAGGGTCTAAAAAGAGCAGTCCAACTGGTGTAGCTTAGAGTCAACACAACGGAAATAACAAGAAAGTATCAGAAAATATGAATCTTTATTGAACTATAAACCTTACACGTATCATATGCCTCAAGGGAAAATAACTAGGTCTCACAGGCCTACCGCAAGGGCATTCAACATTACAACTAGCCAAAGGCCTTATTACAGTCCCTCAAAGGGTTGATACAAAAATATAACTATTAATCTATCCCTATCTACTAATAAATGTTTTCCAAATGATTACAAATGATCTTAAATATGATTCTCCAACTTCAACAAAGGTCCACGTCATCCACAAGGGTTTATAAAACCTAATAGATGAACAACTATGAAGTTCAAACTCATAATATGAAAGATAATCCTTCATGAAATTAAATGAATTGTGAATCCCCAAGATAGAACCCATTGGACCCAAAATTCATGTATGATGCTCCATTAAGCTCCGTACATTTTGGAATAGGTGCGCACTAAGAAATCTGGACCAGGTCAGCCCCAAATGCTCTAACTGTGAGTTACAGTGAAATTATGAGAGTGATAGCTTTCTGAAGAAAAAAAATGCAAATGATCTAAAATTTAGATATGTCATAGATGACCTCGTGTAGATGCTATATCCTGCTCCATGAGATGAGAAACAATAATACGGTGAAATGTAGAATGAAATGTTGAAACTTCTACTGAATGAAAAACAAGAAAATAAATGTTTTTGGTTGATAAAGGATTACCTTACAACTAGGGATGCTCCTGCATCAGACACCTAAGGTTGGAAAAAATTGAGTCCCTCTCTTTCCAAGGCTAAGAGGAAAAACGGGATAGTCCACCTTAGCTTGAGATATCCACGATGAATCTTCTATTGGTTTGACTTTCTGTTTTACCAAATATTCTCTATACTGCTTGTTCCTACTGTTTCTTCCAATTTTGTTATCCAAAATCTACTCAACTTCCTCTGGTGGTTAATGTGGTAACTGCTCCTTCAAATACACTTCACTGCTACTACTACTTGACTGCCCTCATGATATTCATAGATTTCTATAGTATTGAAAATAGGTGATATCCCTAGTGTCTTTGGTAGCTCCACTTCATATGCATTTCCAGAATCAAACTTTATGAGAATTTTACATGGTCCAAACTTCTTCATTTTCAACTTATTGTATGTGTCTACTAGAAATATTTCCTTCCTGAGATATACCATCACTTCATCTCCAACATAAAATTCCTTGTCTCTGATGCTCAATTGCCTTCTCCTTATACTTACTATTCATGTCTTCCAAATACTTCCAGACCTGTTTATGCAATGTCTCCATGAAATCTGAAAACTCTTCTACCTCTGCACTCCTCTTATTCTCCATACTGATATCTCTTATTTATGCAACTCTTTGGGATTCACTCTTATCACAATCTCAAATGATGTCTTCCCTGTACTCTAGTTCACTATAATAATATACAATTTTTTCTTGTGGTAGAACTATGTCCCAATTTCATGTCTTATCTCCAACCAAACATCTTAATAGGTTACCCAAACTTCTATTTACTACCTCTGTTTATCCATCTGTCTATGTGTGATATACCAAACTAAACTTCAGGTCTATTTTCATCTTCTTCCACAATGTCCTCCAAAATTATCCAATGTATTTAGTATCCCTATCTGAAATTATGATCTTAGGTGTTGTGCAGTTTTCGTACACATGCCCCGCTGAAGGTAGGGACCCTCTTTTGCTTTGGTTTTTGGCATCTTGGCCCTTTCTTTTTGAGGCTTTGCTTACTTAGGCATGTGTTTAAAAGTCTATTTTGATTGCCTAAGTGTTTTCCCAAGTTATTCATTGAAAATCCTAAGTTCTGGATGAAGTTCGGGTTTTTACCCTAATTCGGGATTTTTCGCCCTGGTTGGATTTTCCTGGATCCCGCTTGGATTTTGGCCATGCATCCTGGTTCGGGGATTCTTGGTCTTCGCAAATTTTTCGCGTGGGCCAGATTTTCTCAGATTATGCCCTATCGTCGGCTTTCCGGGTTTTCTGACTGTCCTATCGATTGCATTAATGGCTTCGTGCGTGCCTTGAGGGATGTATTTAACTTGGTTTTCTGGGATCTTTTGTGCCATCATGCTTATTGTTGTTGTCGTTTGAGCTGAGGTGTGCTTTCCTGCGATTGATTGACTTCGTTTTGGGGCGTTTGGGTTTGAATTGATCGATTTAGTGGCAACTTCTTGTGCATTATCGCATCTATTCTTTGTGGATGTCGTTCGGCTTCGCATTTGTTGCTTCTGAGATTGATTTCCACATTATAATGGTATGTTTTTATTGCCCTGCTTTTGATTGAGAATTATGAATGGCATGTTGATGTTATGAGAGCTTGTGGGATTCGAATTCCTACGCATTTGATTATTTCATGCTAGGGTTGTTCATTATTGCATTATTTGTCATCTCCTAGGTGAGTCTTGAGCCTGTTTTCCTATCTGCATTTTGATGAATCTTTCCTGAGAGTAATTAGTAAACCCTAGTGATGACTTAGTAGTTGAAACAATTGAATTATGAGCTTGCTTGTGCGATAATGGTAGATGAATAGGGTTTGAAACCTAGGGCAGTGTCGTGTCAAGTTATTTCATCTTAAAATCAACCTAGAATGTAAAGAAAATCTATGAAAGGTCCATCCCTAACTTGCCCTGAGTTAAACATTTCAAAATTCATGATTGATTTGGTGTTTGGGTAAAATCGTGACTATCTGCCCCTTTCGAATTTTCTTCACTGTGACCCTTCAAAGTTGGGGAGATGTCATATTGATCACCCTATTTTCGCCAAAAAGCCTTCCTAAGTTCATATTTGATCGTCGAGATCTCTCCCAGAAAGAAAGTCTCTCATCGACCTGCATTTCCTAATACACCGTCGACAAGACGAACCCTAGTCGGCAAGAGGTCATAGCGGGCTTCATTGTTTATATCGATACTCATTTCTTTCCGTGAGACATCCATCCTTCGCTGAGACCTTTCGGCGAGCTCACAACTCTTTCTGAAACCTTCGCTTTCGGTGAGACTACCAGCGGTCGCCAAGACTTCCTGGTGAAACCTTCCTTTCTTGGCGGTCTTGGATCTTTTGTTAGTGAGACATTGCACAGTCGGCAAGACCTCTGGCCGAATTCAAAAAACCTATCACTAGTCGCCAAGAAACTGCAACTTCGTTGAGACCTCATATCAAAAAACTTTAGTTTGGTCGAAGTGTTTGCTTGGACCCCAAGAGTCGGTGAGACACAAAAGATTCGCCAGGACCTTACCCTGACTACCCCCTTGGTCATATCGTTACATTTGCTATATCGCCGATCGGCGAGATGTTACACCGAAACCACCAAGTCTTGGTGAAACCTCTTCCGATGACATCCTTCAGCGTGACCTCTCAGAAGTCGCCAAGACTTCTCAGCAAAATGATTGACTCTTGTCGAGACCTTCATTCCCGGAATCTGCATTGGTTCGTAGTGTTGACTTATTTGCAAATTTCCGTCGGGTTTGGATTTCTCTGAAATTCAGCGTCTCTCTGATTTCCCGAAGTTCCTCTTTGGCTTGTTCTTCGTGGGAATCCGTCTCTGGCGGATTTTCCCAAAAGTTGATGAAATGTGAAGGAACATGAGATAATTGGATTTGTTTGTGATTTATGATGCATTTAATGATTATTTCATGTCACATTTGGATTTCTCGTGTAATTTTTTGATGAAAAATGATCAGATTTAATGGTTAAGTAAGTGTTTCCTGGTTATTCTGTTGTAATCCAATCGGTCTGGAATTTCTCAAAATTCCTCTCTAGCTCAGATTCTGCGGATGGTCTTGAAACTCAAAATTTGTTATGGTCATTTTATATGAAATTTAATAACACTTTGGCTATATGAGGTTCATTCTAGTGGTGTTTTAATGAATTAACATCCTCTTTCATGTGGTTCTTATTATGATTTTCATGTTGAGTGCAGGCTGAATCTAGCAAGGTAGCAGCTGGGTCCTCGATGTCTGATGTAGAAAGGATTAAAATGGACATTAAGAGCAAGATTCCTGAGAGCAAGATCACTTTAGTTTGGTCATAGCTGACTGATACAAATGTCAGATCATGGGACTATGAAGAATTTAAAGGAAGAATGGTTGTAGAGGATTCTCCTTTGGTGGCTAGAAGGATGATGGAATTAGGACTGTCACATGTTGTTGGTTTCCCTTTAGCGGTGCAGTGTTATGAGCTGGTCCTTGAGTGCGCCAGGCACTATGATCAGGACACACAGAATAATTCATCCTCAAGGGAGGGTTGTAGCAAATTGAAACCATGTCTCCATTGCCTAGACATTTGATATGCCAGACAAGTCTCATGTGGTGGGATTCAGCATGGGAGCAGCTCAAGATTTCTACGACGAGCAAATAGTGAAGTCACAACAACTTATCAATTCTTGGTTGGAGAAGCCTAAATCTCACTATTCTAAATTGCCCAAGTAGCTATTCAGGATAAAGTTCAAGAAGGAGTACTACAATGCCATCACTCTTCTCAGTAGAGTGGTTGGATTGAAGAATGCTGGTACGTTTGAGAATTGGATGTGCCATGTGATTGTGAGAATGGAGCAAGAGAAGATTAATTACCATTGGGCAGGGGTCATTAGTGGAGTACTCCATGAACAGTTATCCAATGTGTTGCAGACCAAGACTTTCATAATGACTTCATATTTGGTCTATGCACTTGCAACATTCCATCCCTACAAAGGATTGGATACAAAGGGAATTTTCGGACAGGATATTATTTGTGAAGTTTTCCCTCAGTTGCACTTGGGAGGTTCGAACTATAGGAGGGAAAATGATGCATTTACCATGTATATCACCAGAATGCTTCAGGAAGCAGAGCATGTCAGGATTTTCAATCAAACCAAGGAACTCATCAAGAAATATGGGGCATGGTTTATCCAGTTCCCAACTTTCTCCTATATTCGGATTGATTGCTGCCAAAGTGCCCCATATAGACTTCCAATGTATCCCACTGATCACATTATCTTGTTGGAAGTAATTAGGCAGATTTGTGACTTTGATGCTATCGTCAAGAAGGACAAACACAAGATGGGATTTGGTGGAGATTTTCCCCTAAGGATTGGCACTGGAGAGGTTCGTCCTTCCATTATTTCTTCCCAGGCTTCAGAGGAAGAAATGAGTTCCTTTGGTCTATCTTTCCACTCCAAGAGGTCCAAGTTTGATATTACAAGAGAAGCTCAGAAGAGGGCCAGCAAAGAGTATTGCCACAAGGTGAATTTGGAGGACTACTAGGCCAATAGCAGTGATGAATTTGAGGTCAGAAAGAAGAAGTTCTCCCGGCTTCCAGTTGAATCAGTTTGATTGTATAATGTAAAGGCAGTTCCTGATCAATTGGACAACAATGGAAAATTGATCCAGGATCATGCCTATGAGGCCATAAAGGATAGACCAATTGGTGATGTGGATTGGTAAGACGATGAAAATATAGAATTGAAACAACTGGTGGATCCAGTTCTCAAATTCACTAGGATGTGGCTAAAGCATAAGCTGTGGGAGCTGGAAAATAATGGTGTGTAGTTTACCTATGCTTTAATGGGAGATTTGGATCCCCCCTCCACCTCTGACGAATCTACCGAGCAGGATCCTAAGGGCAAGGGTAAGATGGATTTTCTGTTCAAAATCAATATAAAAGGTGTCCAAGAAATAGAGGCCTGGGAAGCAGAAAAACAGACAAAGCCAAAGGCTAAGCAGAGGATAAGGACCAGGAAATCTGAGCAAAAAGGGACCGAACATCAAAATCTTGAGGTTGATGTGCCAATGCCCAAGAGGAGAAGAATCATAAAATTGTCAGAGAAGGCAAGCTCCAAGGTTGGGGAAGAAGTTGCCCCACCAGTGGTAAATATTGAAAGTTCAGAGGAGAAGGCCAAGGTGTATGCAAGGAGGTCTAGGACTCCTTCTCCCAGGGGCAGTGTGCTTGAGGCAGATCTCCCTCCGGTGGTTTCTCATGAGGAGCAGCATGATGATGTGCCTTCCGCTCATGGAGCTCAAGACAAGCCTAGTGAGTCAGGGGATGTTGAGGATCATCCAAATACTGAAGGGGAGGAGATTCATGAAGGTGATCTCCATAATGCAGAGGCAGAAATTGAAAAGATAATGCAATCCCCTATGGTTGCATATGCGGATTCCCCTATGGGAACTGAATAAGTCCCTCCACAAGAAGAGGAAACAGTGACGGTTCCCTCACCTGAACAAGAGGATGAACATGTTGAGGAAGAGGAAAGTAAGATAGATAAAACTCCTGAGAAGCAGAATGTGAGTGAGGAAGCATCTAAAGATTAGCAAGAGGAGAAACAAAGTGAGGTTCAATTGGAATCCACTGTCCCTAGTTGGCTAGACAAAGAGATAAAGAGAAAGCAATTTTTTGTGGAAGATAGCCCACCGAATTGGGATGCACTACTAGCCAAAATTGGAAAAGATAAAGGTAAGAAGAAAGCTAGGGTGATCTCGAGGATTGAAAGAGATGAAGCTCATGACAGAATTGTTCACATTGCCACCCCTGCTCCTGATAAAAAAAGAGATGATGTGGTTGGAAAGGATTACAATATTCAGACTTTCAATCTAGGACCTACATCAGTCGAGCAGGACATTGAAGATTATGAGGGTTCGAGTGCAGTTATTGTGGGTATATTGAGAAAGGAAATAAAGACTAAGCATGAGTTGAAGAAAGAAAATGAAAATCTTAGGAAATACTTGGAGGAATTAATGAAGCCCCTGCAATCCATTAACCCTTTGATTTCTGCCACAAATCCTCTACCTCAAGAGACCATCACCAAGCTAGAAAAGATGAAAGCTTCCGCTGTTGCCACCGTGAATTGGCTGAAAGGGGTGAAAATGAAGGGTGATGAAGCTATTAAAGAGATTTTGTCAACTGGGAAGGATGTTATCATGGAAACTGATTGGTTGAAGGCGGTGTTGGCACAAGATAAGGAGGACACGGATCTCCTTCTGCAGAAAACTAGAACTATCATGGAATACACCTGGGATATGTTGGTGAGTGATGGAATTCTTCCTTCCTCTAGAGGTGTTGAACCATGGGAGTTGTATGAGGTGCTGCAAATTAGGCAGAAGGTGCTGAAGAATATTTATAATCAAAGAAGGCAAATTGATGATACCATGGGTGGTGTATATAATGGCTCCATTGCCTTCTTTGAAATTATGACGGGAAGAAGGAAGATCGCGCCCAAATATTTGAATCTAGAACAATTGAGAAAGTGGTGGCAGGATGTTTACGCACCACTTGATAATGGTTCTGTTTCTGAGCACCAGTTGGATGATGTAGCCACCTACCTTGTAGTTATTGATAAATATGTAACGTATAAGGTGGTTTGGGATAAGTCGGTCAAACAGTCAAGAGAAGAGATTGCGTCCATTGAGAATCAACTTAGGGTTCTGCCCCTACCACTAGTAGCCGACTTGGATGGGACATTCTTGAAAGTACATGAAGAGCAAGATCGAAATAGCAATAATAGGGAAGGGAGCTAATGATAGGCTGCGGCATGATTTGTGCTTCCCTATTATCTTCCTGTGCATTGGTCTGAACTGCATTGCGGATCCCAAGCCGACTTGGATGGAATGTGCATTTAATGCTTATTTGACTAACCATGGGTTCTCTTGACCAAGTTGTTGTGCCATTAATGCCGCAGGCTCTTGCTTGGCTGACGGGTTTTCTGGCGGGATTCTATATATTTGGTATTTCGCCTCATTTGTAAGGGGTTAGATAGTTAGAAATAGAGAAAAGATATAGAAGATAGAGGTAGAATAGAGCAGAATAGTTAGACGTGAGTAGAGCAAGTTAGCAAGTAGTTGTACTCAAGCAAATTTTGTAACAGAAAACCAGAATTGTTGCTACAGTGGATAATTCGAATGCAAGTAATGACATTGTGATTTGGTGCCATACTTGTTTTCTTTGTCTTGCATGGTTCTTGTTATTCCATCTTTAAAATTGCTTTGAGGAGGTTAACATTTAGATTAGATTTGATTCAATAATGTTTGTGATTTGATATTTGAATGTTACAGCAATCCTTCAGTCCATACTTTTCGCAACCAACTGATTGTTAGTTGTTGTGCAAAGTTAGCCTAGACTTCATATTCAATGTGCTTAGTTTGATTGTGAGGATTTGTTCATTTCAAATTCAATAGGGTTGTTGAATGAATTTTCATGATTTGAAAATATTAACACCTCAGAAGATTGCACTGTTTTCTGTAAGATTGCAGATTTATCTGGGTCAAGTAGAGATCAATTTTGAGGGATTGGTCCATTCGAGTGTTGGTTACTTTCATTATTAATCTTAGGAGTAGTATTAGATTTAGAAATATCTTTGAAACCCTTATCCTTTTCTATTTTCTTTGATTATTGGGTTAGATCTTGGATTAGAATATCATCAGATTGTTAGATCTGATAAAATTGATTCAGTATTTTGCTTGTAGTAAGGTCCCATTGTGATTACCAGCATTTTCACATTTTATCACTGAGTTGTTTATGCATTGTCAAGACCTGACGTTAGAGACCTTGGGGTTATCTCTTGAGGCTTGCTGATAGAGATTTACCTTTCAAGAGAGATAGGCTATTACATTCTGTCTGAGTTGATGTTGTGCAGAAAATACCATCAACAGGATTGGCACTAGAAGAAGGGCCTGAATAAGCAAGCTAGATGGATTTTTTAATGCCATCTCTCCTGAGAGATTCAGAAGAAGAACAAGATCCGCTCTAGGAGGAGGAATTTCAGGAATTACTAGACCCTGCTAGGTCAAGAAGGACCAACAAAAGGGAGGAATCATCATCATCCCATCCACCCCCCTCATCTCCATCATCCCCATCTTCATCAAGTTCATCTGAGTCTGAGGACATTCCCAGTCCACAACCTCATCCAGTCATAAATCATCCATTACCACCCCTACCTCCACCAATGGCTTTCCTAGCAACCAACCCATCTCCATTAAGCTTTGTCGTTTACAATGTCATGCCCAAAAACCCTGAACACTTTTGTTCAAAATTCCATGTCAATGATCCAAATAGGACCGCTGAGGAACACATCAAGATCTTTCAGATTGGCCTTAAGGATAGAGGGATAAACCATGAGGATGTAGCATGTAGACTCTTTCCTTATTCACTAGGGGAAGATGCATTCTACTGGTACAACCATTTACCTGCTGGATCTATCCAACATTAGACTGAGCTAGAGGCTGCCTTTTTGCAAAAGTTTTAAATCCCCATTAGTTCTAATGAGCTTTACCATCAGTTCACTAATGTGAAGAGGGAGATTAATGAGCCTATAGGATATTTCAACAATAGGTTTCATTGTGCTTATACCAGGCTACAAACCCCTTATGTTGTTGATGAACCCACTGCTCTAGAAGTTTATTACGAGGGACTGGATAGTTTGACAGCTACCTTTATGAAGTGGAGTAATAATCCCCCTGAGAGTCTACTTAATGCATATGTAGAGGTTGTGAAAGTTATCACTAACCTAAGGAAACATTTGTCTGGGCCTCTACCCTCATTAGGACCCGTTGCTCACCCTGGACAAGTTCCAGCTCTCAACTAGGTTGTAGCGAACCATACTCCAATCATGAATCAGGTACCTCAGTTGCCTCTGGTCCCTCACCTAGGACCTTCCGTAGGACAAGTTTCATCCATAATTATTTACCCTCAGCAAAATTTGAATCAACCTCTACATATCCAGCCTCAAGCTAGTTATCCTTCATACCTACAAAATTCTGAAGTCTTGAACTAGTCACTAAATGCCAATGCTGCAGTAGGCTATTCCCAGAATAATGCAAATCAACCTCCATACAGTAATCCTGACAAGGAAAGACTAGATGAATTGTTTGAACAAATAAAAAAGTTGAATATGGAGGTGACTTACCTGATGAACTAGAACAGTCAGTTGCAAGCTGCTCAGAGAAATATGCAGTCCAATCAGAATAGAGAGAATCCACAAGGATAACACTTTGATAAAGGGCAACATCATGACCGAGGATACAATAATAATTGAGGATACAACAACGACAGAGGATATAACTAGGACAGAGGTTACAATAATGATCGAGGGTATAATAATGACAGAAGATAGAACTATGATAAGGGGCAACCCTCGGGTCAGAACTTTGACAGAGGTGGTGGACAAGGTTTCGAGAGAAGGCAGCAATCAGGACAAAACAGAACTTGGAACACAGGGCCCAACAATAGAGGAGTCCCCACCCCATTGGATCAACCAGTTAGTCAACCTGTCAATCAGTCTGCTAGTCAACCAGTTAATCAAGAGAAGCCTCCTAGCGGTGTATATCTAGCTGAGGCTGCTTTATCAGGGTGGTGTAGGCTCCACAAGACTAGTCAGCATTCTGAGTTGGACTGTCAAGAATTCCAAACAGCAGCCTCAATCTTTCAGTATGTAGTGGAGAACAATACAAGCTGTCAGGAAATAGTACCTTCTATTCCTTATGATTCACCAGTGTTGGTATTAAACCATGCTCCTTTTCTGCAAACTGAGGAGAATGCACCCGAAGAAGAATCTGACTAGTTGAAGGAAGAGGCAGACCAGGTATGCAATGGTGATGAAATGACATAGTTATTCAATGAGACTCAAATGAATGATAATGGTCCCAGAGATGAAGGAGAAGCTTATTTCAAAGAGGAAGCTTACATTGAAGAAGTGCAGACCTTCCAGAGACCTGTCAAAAAGTATGACTTGAGGGAATTGCCACACAGGCGCCCACAGGCTGGAGGTCCCTTTACTACGTCCATCCCACTGAATAATTTCAACACGCCTCCAGACCCTAATGCTAGCAATAATCTATCATTGCCTCTGGTGTCCAAGGAATACTTATCTCAAGATCTAGGACATACTGATGTACCAAAAGGGAGAAATGTTGATGCAAATAAGGAAAAGATGGTGGAATACCTGAGGGAGACTCCTACGGATTTAAATGAAGAACAATTGGCCATGTATGTTGCTGAAGAACTCTGAAAATTAAAGGTAAATCTATTTGCATTCGAGTTATTAAAAGTTCCATCTATTAGAAATGCAGTCTTAGGATCTTACAATGCAAATTCCATGTCACAAGAAAAATTAGTTAGCCAGAATGTCAATAGAGTATTTGGTTCTCAATCAGTAGGAAGACAAAATTAGACTCATGACCAAGTCCATAGGCCCCCTGGAGATACTGGGAAAGAGAAGGACAAATCTCAAGTTGTTCAAGTAGATACTCCCCTAACCCTGTTTCAAGGGAAGACAGACACACCTCCATTCTTGATTTATGTTCGAGTATTTGGTAAAAATTTGCATAATTATCTTTTGGATTCTGGTGCTTCAACCAATGTTATGCCTTTCGACGTATGTCGGGCTATGGGAATTACTCCTGTTGAATCATAGAAGAAAGTCACGCAATTGGATAGGACTAAAGTCAATGTTGTAAGAGAGTTAAATATGATTCATATGCAGATCGCTTCTGATCCTAGGATTCAGCAAGTTATCAATATACAGGTGGCTGACATACCTGATGCTTATAGTCTAATCCTGGGAAGGGATTTTACCAGGGCTTTGAATGGATATGTCTCGACTGATCACTCCCATATGTGGCTTCCCTGGAAGGGAGTGCCAAACCAGATTAGGATCGAAAGAGATCCCAGAATGAAGTATATGATTACAGAATATCAGAAAACCTCTATTAAAATTATGGTATCAAAAGTAAGCATGGGTAACTATATGCTTATTTCTCCTCTTGAGGAGCCAGATGTGGAGGAGGTTCTTATGTTCCACACAGCACCTGTCGACCTTTCAGTAGAATCTAGTGGTGCTGAAGTCTTGATCAAACCAGCTGAAGATGATAGTCATTTGGAAGATAGCCAGCTTGGTTTGTTGGATAATTTTTAAGAGTTTATTCAGTAATGCATTGAAGATCAAGTTCAGCTGGGAAGGAGAATGAACTTTGGAGAGCTACTCTTGCCCAATTAGTGCAGGGTACATAATGCTTCTCATTCAAAATTGGACTGTTGCTTATGCCAGGTTGCAGTGGAATAGATACAGAAACGTATCAACCCCACTCCTGCAACCAAAAGCGATATCCTGAATGCCCAAGAGGATCCCAAAGGGAAAAAAGTGATGCCTTCTGAAGAGCCATCCAGCAGTGACAATGCAAGTGAAAAAGTAGGGAACTCTGCTGCTGTTGGTTGTTGGACTTTGAGATTCAATGAGTCCAAATCAAAGAATGGAGTCGAGGCAGGCTTTGAGCTAATTATTCCAAGAGGTAAGACATTTTTTGCTGCTCATAGACTTTAGTTTCACTGTATGAATAATGTGGCCGAATATGAAGCCTTAGTGCATGGACTGTTAATGGCATTAAAGAAGAAGGTCAAGATCTTGCAAGTTTTTGGGGATTCTGAGTTAATAGTCAAGCAAGTCAAGAGACAATACTCTTGTCATGATAGGAGAATGACTAAATATAGACACCGAGTGTGGGACCTCATTGAAGGGTTTGATGCCTTCAACATTCAGTTGATTCCAAAGAATAAGAACCAAACGGTTGATTCCCTTGCTCAAGCGGCAAGTACCTTGCAGCCTCTATTTCTTTCAGGACTAAAGAAGTTTACTGTGGAGCTGACCCCGGTACCATCAGTACCTGATAATATCACCAACTTCCAGGTATTTGAAGATGACAAGCATATCTTAGATTTTATTACTAGTACTGATGTCTTCGCTTCTCAAATCATTGATGAAACTGAACTTCAAGAAGCTGAAATGGACTTAGAAGGGGTGATTAATCTGAAGACCAACACAATTCCTAGGGGAATGGTGCAACTAGAGAGGATCTTCGATCTGGACAAGATTAGAGATCAGGAACAGGATA
Organism: Sequoia sempervirens; assembly: GCA_007258455.2. NCBI lineage: Eukaryota > Viridiplantae > Streptophyta > Pinopsida > Cupressales > Cupressaceae > Sequoia > Sequoia sempervirens. The sequence goes on along the minus strand of VDFB02000013.1, from coordinate 9,562,963 downwards.
AGGAAAGAGTCTATTAGTGGACAATGTGACAAATATAATGTAGGATCTCAGGATGATGTCAAAAATGTTCTCATTGGCAAAGTGTGCACTCCAGAAGAAAGACAAGGAATTATTGATGCATTACATAGATATCCAGATGTGATAACCTAGAGTTATGAAGATTTAAAGACTTATGATGCATCAATCATAACCCATACTATTCCTCTCAATCTAGGATCAAAGCCTTTCAGACAAAGACAAAGGCCCCTCCATGCTTTACTGGAACCCATAATACAGAAGGAAGTGTAGAAACTGTTGTCTGCAAGGATAATATTTCCAGTCAGACACTCTACTTGGGTTGCAAATTTGGTTCTGGTGCAGAAGAAAAATGGTGAAATTAGACTGTGTGTTGATTTCAGGAACCTAAACCGAGCATCAGAAAAAGATAATTATCCAGTACCCTCACTAGATGAAGTGCTCCAAATTGTTAATGGATCTCAAATGATGTCTTTCCTGGATGGTTATTTAGGGTATAACCAAGTTATGGTGCAGTATGAAGACAGGCACAATACTGCCTTCACCACCAAGTGGGGCACTTTTGCCTACAGAAGGATACCTTTTGGCTTAATTAATGCTGGAGCCACATTCCAAAGAGCGATGGACATTTCCTTTACAGACATAATTGGTAAATGCATCATTATTTATATGGATGATCTAACTGTCTTTTCCAAGAAGAGGGGTGATCATATCTCATATTTATGCAAAGTTTTTCAGAAATGTAGAGAGTTTGGGATATCGCTCAATCCAAAGAAATGCATCTTTGGGGTAGCAGAAGGTAAATTGCTTGGACATGTTCTCTCTGAAAAGGGAATTGCCATTGATCTAGAACGCATAGAAGCCATTCTTAAGATTCCACCGCCTGCTAGTAAAAAAGAAATGAAATCCTTCTTTGGCAAGATCAACTTCATGAGGAAGTTCATCACTGGGTTCGCAAAAATAGTCAAGCCACTGAACGCAATGTTAAAGTAGGAGGCCAAAGTTGAATGGAATGCAGAAGCAAAAGAAGCATTTGCAAAAATAAAGAGGGCTATTGTTGAAGCTCCTATTTTGGTAAGTCCAGACTATGCTAAACCATTCTATATATATTTGTTTGCCTCTGATCATTCTTGCACTGCTATGTTAACTCAAAAGTCGGATCAAGGAAACGAGCATCCCATAGCGTTCATGAGTGCACCATTGAAGGATGTAGAGTTGAGATACCCGAGTGTGGAAAAGTAGGCCTATGCCTTGGTCAAGGTTATAAAGAAATTCAGGATTTATATCCTCATAAACAAAATCTTTGCAATAGTTCATGATCCTGCAGTTAAGCTGTTATTGATGCATAATGAGCTGGGGGAACACAAAGCCAAATGGGTGACAATGTTACAAGAGTGTGATATGGAGATTCAACCAATAAAGTTGGTAAGAGGGCAAGGGCTCACACGGACAATGGCAGAGACAGGCCTTGACCTTACCGCTCAGAGTTATAATTTAGAGGATGTTTCTCCCGGAGAGTGGTACGATGATATTGTTCATTATCTCCTGACCCAAAGATGCCCTGATCTTCTCAATTCAGTACAAAGAAGGGAATTGCGCTTAAAGAGTGACAGTTTCATGTTGAAAGGAGTTGTCCTATATAAAAAAAATCATGAGGGTGTTTATTTGAGGTGCCTAGGACAAGCAGAATCTACAATAGTGATGTTGGAGTTTCATGACAGATATGGTACGGGCCATGGATCAACACCTTCTACAGTGAACCAGATTCTGAGAGCTAGTTACTATTGGCCTACACTATTTAAAGATACACATAGTCATGTCAGGACATGCCATGTCTGTCAGACTGCCGCCACTAGAGAGAAGTATGCCGCACTCCCACTCTGGCTAGTATTCGAGGTAAAAGCCTTTTCACAGTGGGGAATGGACTTCATAGGTCCAATCAATCCACCCTCCTCTACTAGACACAGGTATATCCTTACTGTCACTGATTATTTTACAAGATGGACTGAGGCCCTTGCTTGCAAGCAGTGTACTTTTGAGGTAGTAATTAACTTCCTCTAATCAGGTATTCTCAATCATTTTGGATGCCTTATGTCTTTAGTATGTGACAATGGTCCTGCGTTTTCATCTTTGAAGTTTTCTAACTGGGCTTTTGACATTGGGATAATAATCAAATTTGCATCCAACTATTACCCTCAGGGTAATGAGTTAGCTGAGTCATCCAACAAAAATCTCCTGACTGTTATTCGCAAATTGTTAGAAAGAAACCCGAAGGATTGGCATACCCAACTTAGATTTGCTATGTGGGCATATCGCACCAGACATAAGACTTCCATAGGGATATCACCTTACCACCTGGTTTATGGATTAGAGCCTATGTTTCCCATTCAGAGAAAGATCCCCACCTTGCAATTCATTAATGAATATTATGATGAGGGAGATAAATGTGAGGCTAGACTTGCTAAATTATTACACCTTGAAGAAAAGAGGGACAAATCCCTGGGAAACTTTGCTAAGCATCAAGGGGTTGTTAAGAGATGGTTTGATAAAAGATCCAAGGTTAAAGCTTTTAGGATTTATGACTTGGTTCTTTACTGGGATAAAGCCCATGACCATAAGGGAGAGCATGGAAAATTTGATAAACTTTGGCTTGTTCCTTACCAAATTTCAAAAATTCTAGGAGATAATAATTTCCATTTGAAAACTCTCACTGGAGAGGATATCCCACTGCCTATCAATGGGTAGTATCTAAAGCATTATTTCCAGTCTTGAGTTGTCTTCAGCTCTTGTCTTGTATATAGTTTGTCTTGTATATAGTTAGAGTAGGTTTCCCTTTCTGCTTTGCCTTCTGGTTTGTTTTGGGTTGCGTGGGTTTGCTTTTGTTTTGTTTTGTTTTTGCTCTGCTCTTGCTTTGGGGGGTTTGTTTGTTTTTTCCTGGATGTGTTGCACCTGCATGGAAAATATATCATTATCTGGGATTGTTCTAAGTATTTCCTTGGTGGACTTTAGTCTTGCATCTTGAAAGGATGGTTGAAATCTTTACTATTGCCAACAGTCTTAATGTCAGATTTATAGAAGATTGATCACTGGCTTTGATTTGAATTTGAAATACTCTAAAATCTTATATCTCTCATATATCTTAAGAATCCTGACGTTACTATAGGAATCCTTGTGAAGTTTTGCCAAGTGAAAAATCTTATTTCTACTTCAATGCCACTGTGGTTCTCAACCCTGAGTGTGAACTTCATTGTTCACAGGTTGAAAGGAAAGTGACATATAAAGAATATCAAAAGAGAGAAAAATGAAATATTGAATATCAAAAGAATAAATTCAACTTATCAGAGGTACCTAAATATCTCTACCAGGGCTATGAACGCCTAGCTGGCAGTAGAGCTATGTTCAGGAGAATCACAGTGATAACCTCGTCGGGGCTATGGACACCTGACTGGCAGTGAGGCCCTATCCAAGTTGCTTTTTAAGTTAGAATCCTTACGTAGCCTAACTTGACTGAACTTGGTTTCTGTAGTAGCTTCAAGAGGGAAATGAACTCACGTGCACACACTTGGATTTTTAGTTTATGGAAGGTTCGGTCTACCCTCTAGTTCTGATTCTTTAAATATTTGCATTCTGACTTGTTTGTTTGACAGTGAGATTGAAACTAGAGATTCTAGGTTCTTGATTCCTGTTCATCATCAAATGCTCTGGAGCATTTTCCCAGCAGAAGTCATCATTTGTTATGCAGTTTTCATACACACGCCCCGCTGAAGGCAGGGACCCTCTTTCGCTTCTGTTTTTGGCATCTTCACCTTTTCTTTTTGAGGCTTTTTCTTACTTAGGCATGTGTTTAAAAGTCTATTTTGATTGCCTAAGTGTTTCCCCAGGTTATTCATTAAAAATCCTAAGTTCTGGATGAAGTTTGGGTTTTTACGCTGATTCGAGATTTTTCGCCCTGGTCGAATTTTCCCGGATCCCGCTTGGATTTTGGCTGTGCATCCTGGTTCGGGGATTCTTGGTCTTCGTGGATTTCTGCGTGGGCCAGATTTTCCTGGATTATGTCATGTCGTCAGCTTTTTGGGTTTTCTGACTGTCCTATCGATTGCATTAATGGCTTCGTACGTGCCTTGAGGGATGTATTTAACTTGGTTTCTGGGATCTTTTGTGCCATCATACTTATTGTTGTTGTTGTTTCAGCTGAGGTGTGCTTTCCTGTGATTGATTGACTTTGTTTTGGGGCGTCTAGGTTTGAATTGATAGATTTAGTGGCAACTTCTTGTGCATTCCCGCATCTGTTCTTTGTGGACGTCGTTCGGCTTCGCATTTGCTGCTTCTGAGATCGATTTCTGCATTATAATGGTATGTTTTTATTGCCCTGCTTTTCATTCAGAATTATGAATGCAATGTTGATGTTATGAGAGCTTGTGGGATTTGAATTCCTATGCATTTAATTATTTCATGCTAGGGTTATTCAGTATTACGTTATTTGTCATCTCCTAGGTGAGTCTTGAGCTCGTTTGCCTATCTGCATTTTGATGAATCTTGCCTGAGAGTAATTAGTAAACCGTAGTGATGACTTCACAGTTGAAACAATTGAATTCTGAGCTTGCCTATGTGCTAATGGTAGATGAATAGGGTTTGAAACCTAGGGCAGTGTCGTGTCAGGTTATTTCATCTTAAAATTGACCTAGAATGTAAATAAAATCTATGAAAGTTCCATCCCTAACTTGCCCTAAGTTAAACATTTCAAAATTTATTATTGATTTGGTGTTTGGGTAAAATCGTGACTATCCGCCCCTTCTGAATTTTCTTCACTGTGACCCTTCAAATTTGGGGAGATGTCATATCGATCACCCTGTTTTTGCCAAAAAACCTTCCTAAGTTCATATTTGATCGCCGAGATCTCTCCCCGAAAGAAAGTCTCTCATCGACCTGCATTTACTAATACACTATCGGCAAGACAAGCCCTAGTCGGCAAGAGGTCATAGCGGGCTTCATTGGTTATATTGATACTCATTTCTTACGGTGAGACATCCATCCTTCACTGAAACCTTTCAGCGAGCTCACAACTCTTGCCGAAACATTCGCTTTCGGTGAGACTACCAGTGGTCGCCAGGACTTGCTGACGAAGCCTTCCTTTCTTGGCAGGCTTGGATCTTCTGTCGGTGAGACATTGCGTGGTCGGCAAGACCTCTGGCCAAATTCAAAAAACCTATTGCTGGTCGCCGAGACACTGTAGCTTCGCTGAGACCTCATATCAAAAAACTTTAGTTTGGCCGAAGTGTTTGCTTGGACCCCGAGAGTCAGTGAGACACAAAAGATTCGCCAGGACCTTACCCCAACTACACCCTTGGTCATATCGGTACATTTTCTATATCGCCAGTCGGCGAGACGTTACACCGAAACCACCAAGTCTTGGCGAAACCTCTTCCGATGACATCCTTCGGTGTGACCTCCCGGAAGTCACCAAGACTTCTCAGCGAAATGACTAACTCTTGTCGAGACCTTCATTCCCAGAATCTGCATTGGTTCGTAGTGTTGACTTATTCACAGATTTTCGTCGGGTTTGAATTTCTCTAAAATTTGACGTCTCTCTGATTTCCCGAAGTTCCTCTTTGGCTCGTTCTTCGCGGGAATCCGTCTCTAGCAGATTTTCTCGAAAGTTGATGAAATATGAAGAAACATGAGATAATTGGATTTGTTTGTGATTTATGATGCATTTAATGATTATTTCATGTCACATTTGGATTTCTCGTGTAATTTGTTGATGAAAAATGATCAGATTTAATGGTTAAGTAGGTGTTTCCTATTTATTCCGTTGGAATCCGATCGGTCTGGAATTTCCCGAAATTCCTCTCTGGCTTAAATTCCATGGATGGTCTTGAAACCCGAAATTTGTTATGGTCATTTTATATGAAATTTAATAACACTCTGGCTATATGAGGTTCATTCTAGAAATGTTTTGATGAATTAACATCCTCTTTCCTATGGTTCTTATTATAATTTTCATGTTGAGTGCAGGCTGAATCTAGCAAGGTAGCAGCTAGGTCCTCAATGTATGATGCAGAAAGGATTAAAATGGACATTAAGAGCAGGATCCCTGAGAGCAAGATCACTTCAGTTTGGTCAGAGGTGACTGATACAAATGTCAAATCATGGGACTATGAAGAATTTAAAGGAAGAATGGTTGTAGAGGATTCTCCTTTGATGGCTAGAAGGATGATGGAATCAGGACTGTCACATGTTGCTGGTTTCCCTTCTGTGGTGCAGTGTTATGAGCTGGTCCTTGAGTGCGCCAGGCACTATGACCATGACACACAAAGAATAATTGGTCCTCAGGGGAGGGTTGTAGCAAATCGAAACCCTGTCTCTATTGCCCAGACATTTGATATGCCAGACAGGTCTCATGTGGTGGGATTCAGCATGGGAGCAGCTCAAGATTTCTATGACGAGCAGATCGTGAAGTCACAACAACTTATCAATTCTTGGTTGGAGAAGCCTAAATCTCACTATTCTAAATTGCCCAAGTAGCTATTCAGGATAAATTTCAAGGAGTACTAAGATGCCATCACTCTTCTTAGCAGAGTGGTTGGATTGAAGAATGTTGGTACGTTTGAGAATTGGATGTGCCATGTGATTGTGAGAATGGAGCAAGAGAAGATTAATTACCATTGGGCAGGGGTCATTAGCGGAGTACTCCATGAACAGTTATCCAATGTGTTGCAGACCAAGACTTTCACAATGACTTCATATCTGGTCTATGCACTTGCAAGATTCCATCCCTACAAAGGATTGGATACAAAGGGAATTTTTGGATAGGATATTATTTATGAAGTTTTCCCTCTGTTGCACTTGGGAGGTTCGAACTATAGGAGGGAAAATGATGCATTTACCATGTATATCACCAGAATGCTTTAGGAAGCAGAGCATGTCAGGATTTCCAATCAAGCCAAGGAACTCATCAAGAAATATGGGGCATGGTTTATCAAGTTCCCAACTTTCTCCTATATTTGGATTGATGGCTGCCAAAGAGCCCTATATAGACTTCCAATGTATCCCACTGATCACATTATCTTGTTGGAAGTAATTAGGCAGATGTGTGACTTTGATGCTATTGTCAAGAAGGACAAACACAAGACGGGATTTGGTGGAGATTTTCCCCTAAGGATTGGCACTGGAGAGGTTTGTCCTTCCATTATTTCTGCCTAGGCTTCAGAGGAAGAAATGAGTGCCCTTGGCCTATCTTTCCACTCCAAGAGGTCTAGGTTTGATATTACAGGAGAAGCTCAGAAGAGGGCCAGCAAAGAGTATTGCCACAAAGTGAATTTGGAGCGCTACTGGGCCAATTGCAGTGATGAATTTGAGGTCAGAAAGAAGAAGTTCTCCTGGCTTCCAGTTGAGTCAGTTCGATTGTATAATGTAAAGGCAGTTCCTAATCAATTGGAGGACGATGGAAAATTGATCCAGGATCATGCCTATGAGGCCATAAAGGATAGACTAATTGGTGATGTGGATTGGTCAGAGGAGGAAAAGATAGAATTGAAACAACTGGTGGATCCAGTTCTCAAATTCACTAGGATGTGGCTAAAGCATAAGTTGTGGGTGTTGGAAAATAATGGTGTGCAGTGTACCTATGCTCTAATGGGAGATTTGGATCCCCACTCCACCTTTGAGGAATCTACTGAGCAGGATCCTAAGGGCAAGGGTAAGATGGATTCTCCATTCAAAATCAAGATAAAAGGTGTCCAAGAAACAGAGGCCCAGGAAGTAGAAAAATAGAGAAAGCCAAAGGCTAAGCAGAGGACAAGGACAAGGAAATCTAAGCAAAAAGGGATTGAACATCAGAATCTTGAGGTTGATGTGTCAGTGCCCAAGAGGAGAAGAATCATAAAATTATCAGAGAAGGCAAGCTCCAAGGTTGGGGAAGAAGTTGCCCCACCAGTTGTAAATATTGAAAGTTCAGAGGAGAAGGCCAAGGTGTATGCAAGGAGGTCTAGGACTCCTTCTCCCAGGGGTAGTGTGCTCGAGGCAGATCTCCCTCCAATGGTTTCTCATGAGGAGCAGCATGATGATGTGCCTTTCGCTCATGGAGCTCAAGACAAGCCTAGTGAGTCAGGGGATGTTGAGGATCATCTGAATACTGAAGGGGAGGAGTTTCATGAAGGTGATCTCCATAATGCAGAGGCAGAAATTGAAAAGATAATGCAATCCCCTATGGTTGCATATGCGTATTCCCCTGTGGGAACTGAAGAAGTCCCTTCACAAGAAAAGGAAACAGTGACGGTTCCCTCACCTGAACGAGAGGATGAACATGTTGAGGAAGAGGAAAGTAAGATAGATAAAACTCCTTAGAAGCAAAATGTGAGTGAGGAAGCATCTAAAGATCAGCAAGTGGAGAAACAAAGTGAGGTGCAATTGGAATCCACTGTCCCTAGTTGGCTGGACAAAGAGATAAAGAGAAATCAAATTGTTGTGGAAGATAGCCCACCGAATTGGGATGCACTACTAGCCAAAATTGGAAAAGATAAAGGTAATAAGAAGGCTAGGGTGATCTCGAGGATTGAAAGAGACGAAGCTCATGACAGAGTTGTTCACATTGCCACCCCTACTCCTGATAAAAATAGAGATGATGTGGTTGGAAAGGATTACAATATTTAGACTTTCAATCTAGGACCTACATCAGTCGAGCAGGACATTGAAGATTATGAGGGTTCTAGTGCAGTTATTGTGGGTAGATTGAGAAAGGAAATAAAGACCAAGCATGAGTTGAAGAAAGAAAATGAAAATATCAGGAAATGCTTGGAGGAATTAATGAAGCCCCTGCAATCCATTAACCCTTCCATTTCTATCGCGAATCCTCTACCTCAAGAGACCATCACCGAGCTAGAAAAGATGAAAGCTTCCTCTGATGCCACCGCGAATTGGCTAAAAGGGGTACAAATGAAGGGTGATGAAGCTATTAAAGAGATTATGTCAACTGGGAAGGATGCTATCATGGCAATTGATTGGTTGAAGGCGGTGTTGGCACAAGATAAGGACACGGATCTCCTTCTGCAGAAAACTAGAACTATCATGGAATACACCCGGGATAGGTTGGTGAGTGATGGAATTCTTCCTTCCTCCAAAGGTGTTGAACCATGGGAGTGGTATGAGGAATTGTAGATCAGGTAGAAGGTGCTGAAGAAGATTTATAATCAAAGAAGGAAGATTGATGATACCCTGGGTGGTGTATATAACGGCTCCATTGCCTTCTTTGAAATTATGAAGGGAAGAAGGAAGATTGCGCCCAAATATTTGAATCTGGAACAGTTGAGAAAGTGGTTGCAGGATGTTTACACACCACTCTATGATGGTCCTATTTCTGAGCACCAGTTGGATGATGCAGCCACCTACCTTGCAGTTATTGATAAATACCTAACACATAAGGTGGATTGGGATAAGCTGGTCAAACTGTCAAGAGAAGAGATTGCGTCCATTGAGAATCGACTTAGGGTTCCACCCCTGCCACCAGTAGCCGACTTGGATGGGGCATTCTTGAAAGTACATGAAGAGCCAGATCAGAATAGGGATAATAGGGAAGGGAGCTAATGATAGGCTACGGCGCGATTTGTGCTTCCCTATTATCTTCCCGCGCATTGGTCTGAACTGCATTGTGAATCCCAGGCCGACTTGGATGGAATGTGCATTTAATGCTTATTTGACTGACCATGGGTTCTCTTGACTAAGTTGTTGTGCCATTAATGTCGCAGGCTCTTGCTTGGCTGATGGGTTTTTTGGCGGGATTCTATATATTTGGCATTTCCCCTCATTTGTAAGGGGTTAGATAGTTAGAAATAGAGAAAAGATATAGAAGATAGAGGTAGAATAGAGCAGAATAGTTAGACGTGAGTAGAGCAAGTTAGCAAGTAGTTGTGCTCATGCAAATATTGTAATAGAAAACCAGAATTGTTGCTACAGTGGATAATTCGAATGCAAGTAATGACATTGTGATTTGGTGCCATACTTGTGTTCTTTGTCTTGCATGGTTCTTGTTATTCCATCTTTAAAATTGCTTTGAGGAGGTTAACATTTAGATTAGATTTGATTCAATAATGTTTGTGATTTGATACTTGAATGTTGCAGCAATCCTTCAGTCCATACTTTTCGCAACCAACTGATTGTTAGTTGTTGTGCAAAGTTAACCTGGACTTCATATTCAGTGTGCTTAGTTCGATTGTGAGGATTTGTTCATTTCAACTTCAATAGGGTTGTTGAATGAATGTTCATGATTTGAAAATATTAACACCTCAGAAGATTGCACTGTTTTCTGTAAGATTGCAGATTTATCTAGGTCAAGTAGAGATCAATTTTGAGGGATTGGTCCATTCGAGTGTTTGTTACTTTCATTATTAATCTTAGGAGTAGTATTAGATTTAGAAATCTCTTTGAAACCCTTATCCTTTTCTATTTTATTTGATTATTGGGTTAGATCTTGGATTAAAATATCATCGAATTGTTAGATCTGATAAAATTGATTCAGTATTTTGCTTGTAGTAAGGTCTCATTGTGATTACCATCATTTTCACATTTTATCACTGAGTTGTTTATGCATTGTCAAGTCCTGACGTTAGAGACCTTGGGGTTATCTCTTGAGGCTTGCTGATAGAGATTTACCTTTCAAGAGAGATAGGATATTACATTCTGTCTGAGTTGTTGCTGTGCAGAAAACACCATCAACATTAGGTAATCCATGCAATCTCATAATCTACTTGAAAAATAGGTCAGCAACATGCAAAACATCATTAGTCTTATTGCAAGGAATGAAATGTGCCATTTTAGAAAATCTATCCACTACTACCATTATTGAATCATGTCCTCTCTGTGTTCTTGGCAATCCCAATATGAAATCCATGCTCAAATCCTCCCAAGGTCTCTCAAGTATTGTTAAAGGTTTATACAATCTAGTATTTTGACTACTCCCTTTTGCTACTTGAAAATTTTGACAACTTTGAACATACTTCCTAACATCTTTATATATTTGCAGCCAAAAATAATGTTTACTCACCAAAGCTACTATCTTGTCCACTCTAAAATTTCTTGCTAGTTGTCCACTATGTTTCTCTTTCATCAAATTCTCCCTTATTGAACTCCTCGCGATACACAACAGATTTCCTTTGAACATGTCTTCCTAAATGAAATAGTCCAACCATTGGCTCCGATCTATCACTACTAGTTCCTTACATGCCCTCCAAGATTTGAAAAAATATACATCATTCTCATATGTGTTCTTTAGTTTCTCGAAACCCAATAATTATATTCTCATCTCTTTCAAAAAATTCCTTCTCCTGATTAATGCAACCACAACTTTGTTTGACTTGCCAAAATGTATAACTCTGCAAGAACTCAACCCATCTCATATGTCTTTGGTCAACTTCCCTTGACTGTTCAAATACAACAAAGCTTGATGATCAGTATACAACACAAACTCCTTAGGCAACAAGTAATGTCACTTCTTCTTCAAGACTTGAACTATCACATAGAATTCCTAATCATAGATTTAATATCTACTTTTGGCATCATTCAACTTCGCACTGAAATAAGCTACAGGTCTTCCTGTTGATGACGATTTTACTCGCAACAAACAGGGCGAATAAATTCTTCACAGACAAGACCACAAAGAGCCTATCATTCTTGAAAGATATGGAACAAAGACAACCTAAGGGGGAATTTTACATTAATAGGGAAAATATTGGCTTTCATTCAATCCCAAGTCTTCGATAACCAGGTCATGGTTGCACTAGGGTCGCTCTTGGGTATTGATGTGATATTGTTGTTAATATCAAAGGGACTACGATTATTTTTAGTTTTGATACGAATTATAAACATCACATACAAAATTTCCACTTCATTCATAAAATAACATCATGAAATCAAAAGATTTACAATAATATTTCATGAAAATTACAAAGCATTTGCTATCACTTAAGTAGATTTAGCATTAAGCATTCAAAAACTTTATGGAAAATGAAATATTTTCAATAAAATTCCTTCAATTCATTTAAATTTTGGAACATTTTCAAGAAATTTAAACATCTATTCTAAAACAAAGCATAAAAATACTGAAAACTTAAAAGTTTCTCCTGGTTATTCTCCATGGATGCCCCAAAGAATCAATTAAAACATAGCAAATTGCTTTATACTTCACCAAATTGCTTCACAGCTACATATAAATGTTGCAAGCTTTTAAAGGGAGGGGTTTCATTTTTGGACACCGAGTAGGTTCTGTATGCACCCTTAAACGGCACAGCATACAGTCTTTTTTGACTGAACTAACAAAACCAGCTACAAAAGATACTTAGATAGGTAGCTATCTAATAAGCTCTGATATTAATCAATGTCTACGTGCATACAAAGTTTTATGCTGGAATGGCTCAAAAAATAGGAAAAAAGAACAAAACTCAAAAGTTTATGCTCCTTCAACATCCACAAATTCTGAACTTAAAATAAAAATAAGGGAGGAAATGGCCTTTATAGGAACAAGGCCCAAAAATTTCAACTTAAAAGTCTATCCAGAGAATCAGAAATAACAAATTAAAATGTGGCACATGGCATCCACCAACTGTCATCAAGAATATTCTAGACTAATTCAAGGCTTTGAATTTATCAGCAGCAACACTTTTCTTATTACTCCAACATGAACACTTCGCATTTGTCGAGGCTACCAGCTTCCTTCAAAATACCGAAATAAGGAACATCTATCAGGACTGGAATCAACCTACAAATTAAAATGTAACTGAAAATAAAGCTTCATCACACTTCCAGTGTCCGGTATCCGGTTCTTTATCTTCTTACTCAGGACTCGGGCTCCAAAATTCTTTCTTTACCCTTCTTCAACTAATACTTTTGTAAAGCACTTAATACTTGATGCATATGCTCTTTTGAAATCCCTTGTATTGATTTCCAAGTGAGCTTGAGCCTAATATATTCTTCAGATACTTGGAGTATGATGCCATTCTTATGCACTTTGTCTGCTTCATACCTGGCTATAGTGTTCTTGCACTGTATACTCTTATCAACGACCTCCCGCGTTAGCAACTGAATAGGATCTCTATTTATTCTTTCTATCCATTCCTTGAAGGTTATAGCTTCTTTTCCCTCTTGTCCTAATGTTTGGGGATCACAACCTTGATGGGTTAGTATTTCAATAAATTCTTGATTTTCACCAATCAATTTTTTGCATTCTTCGGTGACCTTTTCAAATCCTTCGATACATTGTATTAACATGCCACCTTCTCATTTCAACTACTTCTTCCATTTTTTTGGCAATGGAAGTTCTTGTTCTAACACTACATCACCCTGTATTAACTCTTGGACATTTGATTGCATGAGAATTTCAATGCTTCACCTTTCTTCGATGACTTGCTCCTAGCTAAATCTACATTCATCTTCAAATCTTTTCAATTTATCTGAATGGTGGTATGCTTCCTTGTACTTCCTTATTGCATCTATAATAAATTATTCTCCTTTCTTTACCTAGTATTCAATCCATTCTTTGAACATGTTCATTTTATGATGAACTACTGCAATTGCATCTACTTGTTCTTGTGACATCAGCATCGAATGTTTGAGCAGTTAAGCTTTCTCTCAACTAGATAAAGTTAATGACTTTATAAAATGTTCCAAGGTAGCAACCCATTCCTTCAATTCTCTTTTCTTCTATTTATATTTCTACACTCTAGCAACAATAGCATTCAAATTCACTTTTATTTCCTCTAACTCTTGCTGCCAAGATGAGTGTCCCAGATTAATACTTGTTATTTTATACTCCTTCAGTGTTATTTCATGTCTATCCTTGTCAAATATTGGAGTAGCTATCTGAATAGTTCTATTACCATCTGCATTTCTCTAAATGACATGTTTTTTCTTTGCTCTGCGCCTAGGTTTAGGAGTGTCTACTTCTTGTATGAAATTATTAAGATTCAGAGGCAATATTTCTAATTCCATTGGGGAAGCTAATTCCTTGATTAACCAATCAAATGTATCATCATCATGTTGTACCTCTGTAGCATTTCTTTGTTCCTGTTTACCACTTGTTTCAGGAACTTCTTCTCTTTGTTTTGTCACATTTTTTGAAATGGGAATTTCTTCAATAATTTTTTGGCATAGATTCAGGATTAGTAGGGTTTGACACTATCTCCTTTGTTTGAAGACTTATATTTTCCTATCTGTCTAGATTTTCAACTTCATCTCTCTGAACATTATCTTCTTTATTCACTGCTACACCAAGATTTTCTTCATTTTCAATTTCTTCGCTTGAAATCTGTGTAGCTTCCTCTTCTTCAATTTCAACTTCAATTTCAGCATGGCCTTTCTCTGATTCTTCAAAGACCTGCGACTGTTCATTAATATTTGCAACATTCCCAAGTCAAGGCTGGGAATCAAAAGTATCTTCAACAATTATTTCATCAATAGGATCCTACTCTGCAGTCTATCCTATTTCCATCTCAAGTACATTAGGGTTTCTTGCCTCCGAGTTGAGTGTTCCTTGTATAAACTCTTCTTCTTCAACATTTATGGGGTTAGAACCTGTATCCTCAATTTATTTTGTCACTAGATGTGCCATGGGTTTGTCTTTAGACTTCTTTTCTTTCACTTTCTCCCACATAACACACCATTTATCCACCTGTTCTTTAATTTTGGCTTCATCTTCTTCAGAAATTTCCTCTAAAACCACAGGAGTCCCTCCTAGTGCTTGTTTCATACTAGCCATGTTAACCGAAGGGGGAGAGGTAAACAATGTTACAGCTCTTTGAGAGGCAGACCTGGTTTGTGCACCAACATTTTTTGTTGCTCCTGTTTCTTCATCAATAATCATCCTAGTTCTTGGTTTTTCAATAGAGGAAGATGCACCTTTAGGTCTTACTTTTTATTTATCTTTACTTGCTTCTACATCTTTCTGTTTATCAGATGGTTTCATGGGAACTTCTTATCTTGTAGTTTTAGGGGTTCTTTCTTCAATTCTTATACCTGGAGCTGCCTTACTATCTTTCCTTCTCTTCTTAGTAGGCTCTCCGCTTTCAAATGTTGTCTCATCTCTTTTCTTCTTCATTTTATCTTCCGAGAATGTAGGCTCAATTCCTCTTTCTCTCAAAGCTTTGCAAAAATCATCAATCCAATGTTGAGTTTACACTAAGACTGGTCTAGTGAACTCATCAATTGATTTCATATCTTCATCATCAAAACCTAGGTCTAGAATGGGTTCATCATATACCCTATCTTCATTATAAAATTTGTTCAACACTTGGCCATCATCCTCTTCCAACTGATCTAGAACATCATGAAGCTTGAGCATCTGAGCAAATTTTAGAGACATTCTTTTATATTTTCTTCTTCTTACCATGTGCTCATCTTCACAGTTAAGCCAATAATCTTCTAAATGTGGCACATGAGCACGAAAACCAACTATATTCTTAGTAATATTTCCTTCAATATCATAGTATATTCTTTGGATTGGGAACTCTTCAAAATGGTATGTTCTCAGTTCTCCACACAAATTTAATTTAATTGCACTGCACTTATAGTTTCCTATTGAAATGCGAAATTTAAAAGAGGCCTTTTTGCGAGCATGGCTATAAAGAGCCTGAGACGATTTCAACTATCTCACCAATTCCAATAAAGCAATTTTATCTGTAGGGTACCTAGGCAGCATGAATGGATGTCCATCAAATCCCTCCACTCTAATATAGGAGTAAGTAGGAAACTGTATCTACCAACCTCCCATTAGTCGAATGGCACTTTGTGCTTCCAGGGATAACCTTTTGGATTTACCACCTTCTATTATTTTGACCAATTTCATTGAGAACAAATCATTGAATTTATTGTAATCATCTTTATACCCATGGATGGTGATCTGGGGTAGATGTGTATATATCAAACTATTTCCAACTTTTGTGCCCAGAGTACCAATCTGTTTTAACCCTTATTTGTTGGCCCTCATAACACAGGAGTAAATAACATATGATGACATATAAAAGCATCAGGTTTTGGGAAATGTAGTTATCTGTTCATATAGCCTATCACTTATTAGCTTTCCTCAATGCAATTCCATGGGATCTTCCATCAAGCGAGATATTTTTAAAAACATCCAAGGTTTGAATTTGCTTGCATCCCTTAAACCAGCTACTCTACTCAGCAAAGTTATAATATCTTGCATTTCTTGTTTGAACATAGACCTATGAATTACCTTGGTCTATGGTGTGATTGGTTCTTGACACCATTGGGTACTCATGATTTCTCTAGTGTGCTCTTCAACATTCTGATATGTCTTGCTTTTAGCCTTTATATCAATATTGAACATTTGTCTATAAATGGGGAGACCAAATGTGCATACGATTCCTTTTTGTGATAGGTCTACATAAATTCTCCCCTCTTTCTCAATGACCCTCTTGGCTGAGTTGTAGTAATTTATACATTGCATAACTAATTTAGGGGCCTCCATTTCTAGCGGAAACTCTCCTACCAAAAGTAACCCATTTGCTGCAGCATTCTTGGTGCACTGAGAAGCATTTTCTTATAAAAGTGGTGAACAGATTTTGATATTGGAAGACCATCCCATATGAGTGTCTATAACCACTACATTGATTGGTATGACTTGTGAATTGCAATATTTGAATTCGTCTTCTAGCCTTGCATCAAAAGTGCTCATTTTGTCTAATGTGTTCTACAATTTTTAGAGTATGTGTCTTGTGTGTGAGTTAGGGTTAAATTTAACCAAACTTACAGTTTATAAAATTTCAATTCATTTTCGATTAAATTCAGGAAATCAAAGAACAATCAACATTTTCAATTTATGAATGGAAATACCATTATTGATATTTTTTAGCTTGAAAAATATTTAACAAAATATCAGTAATTCAAAACATACCTAGTTTTGGTTGACAATGATGATCTTTCATAATGCGACTTCAAAACCCTTGGTAGCTTTATTTTGGTTTCTCGAAATTTACCTCTCCTTGCACGCCAGTGTCGTTTCGTTACTTCAATGTCCTTAGCAAATTTGCAATATAACGCGAAGTGGAGTGCTGCAAAAGCAATTGCATGCTTGAGGTGGTGCCAAGTACATAGGTAGTTTGCCACCTTCATTAATTACCTGTTATTTTGCATTAATTCCTTGAATAAAGGTGTAATCATTATGGATTATGGTCCAAATCATGAACACCTAGATTTTTTGGCGAGCTCGCTACTAGAGAAGAAAGATGGTGTGCTGATTATACGTGGAAATTAGATGTCTTGCTGATTCCTTGTAAGGTATGTGTGTTATTAATGATACGTGATTAATTGGTGATAACCGGGATCAAGGCTTTCTAGTATTACTTTAAAAATAAATAAATTGGGATCCAGGAATATTTTCTAAGCTTGAGAAAGAGAAAATCGGAACAAGAGAACAAGTCAGAAACCAAGTCCAAAAGATGGATTAACAAATTTTAAAACACACTCTTCGGTTTTCAAATTCCGAGTAAGAAAAGAAAAGGAAACAATAAAATACCAGACTCTGGTAAAAAAGGAAACTACTGGGATTGACGAATCCGGTCAAATGAGATATTGAGTAGAGCTATAATCATATGAAGATACAAATTCCCTTGGTGTAAACACAAGACTCTGGGACTCCGGTTTCTGGTGACATGTTAAACTTTGTAAAAAGACTGAAACATCAAATTTGATAAACAAAAGGATAAAGGAACAAAAAGCTAAGTGAAATTGAAAGAGAGATCAGCAACCAACCAAGCAGCAAAATGACACCAAAGCAAATGAAAGCCAAGAAAAGGAGCAGAGGAAAAAAAAGAGGGTTCACATTTTGCCAAGGGGAAAAATGGGGCATTTTGTGAGACCACACAACAACTAGCAACCAACAAAACAATAGAAATTCAACTCCAAATCTAACATCAATGTACCAACTTTCTTTAGTCTTCTAATTATAAATCATGGGATCCTTATTCCAACATTCAAATTTCACTTGAATTAGCATGCAATATTAAGTATTACTGAGCTCATGTGTGTGCAATTGATTATTTCTGCTATAGTAAACTTTGAAATAGCAACTGTTTGCATTAATCTACATAATATGACAATTCCTTTTAAGCCAACCACGGATAGAGCCTTGTTTCCAGTCAAGCGTCCATAGCCCCGACAAGGTTATCTTTGTAATTCCCCAAACATAGCTCTATTGTCGATCAAACGTCCATAGCCCCGGTAGAGTTATTTGGATAGCCTAAAGAGTTGATTTTTTTTTTTAGATATAGCAATGATAGCTCATTTTTCACTTTTGATATTTAAATGATAGCTCTTTTATCAACTTGCAAGCAATGAAGCCCACTATTAGGTTGGGAATTACAGTGGTAGCAAAGGTAGTCTTTTGATTTTTCAATTAATGCAAACAACTGCTATCCCAAATTTCAATAGAATGATTTAAATGTATTTGTTTGTAGCTCAACATTAACTTAATGATTCATGCTAATCAGAGTATAACAAATTGAATAATTCTTCGACAATTTATAAATGGAAGACTATTTCCGGTCAGAACATAGACTAAAGTTCTAGAGTTGACGTTCTATTGACTTGTACACTTTCAAAAGTTGCTAATCACTGTAAAGTCAAATGACGCAATACCCCAAAAAATAAAAATGAAAGCAACAAACGACTATTTACAAAAAAAAAAAACTATTTACTCATGACTAGAAATAATGCTTTAGGAACTGCCCATTGACAGGCAATGGGATATTTTCACCAGTCAAAGACTTCAACCTATAAGTGTTATCACCCAAAATTTTAGAAATTTGATATGGAATTGTCCATAATTTGTCAAATTTACCATGTTCACCCTTACGTTCATAAGCTTTATTCCAATACGGGACCAAATCGACTATCCTAAAAGTATTTAATCTAGCTCGTTTATCAAACCATCTTTTTACCACAAATTGATTCCCAACAAAATGATCTATAGCTCGAGTACGTTTCTCATCTAAATGCATCAATTGCAACAATCGGGCTTTTGTTTGGTCATCTAATCCAATATATTCTTGTGCAAACTGCCAAGTAGGGATTTTTAAGTTTATTGGTAGTATAGGATCTACCCCATAGACTAAGTGATAAGGAGAATTCCCTAATGTAGCTTTCATCTTAGTACGATCTACCCAAAGGGAAAATTTTAACAAAGAATTTCATTCCCTTGGGTTCTTTTCAATCAATTTTTTAATTATATCCAATAGATTTTTATTTGATGATTCAGCTAATCCATTTCCCTGTGGATAATGGTTAGATGAAAATTTTAGTGCTATGCCATATTCAAATGCCCAGTTAGAAAATTTCAATGAAGCAAAAGTAGGACCATTATCACATACCAATGCATATGGTGTTCCAAACCTGGTGATGATATTCTCTTCCAAGAATTTGATGACTACATTTGTAGTGCATTGCTTGTTGGGGTACGCCTCTGTCCATCGGGTACAATAGTCTGTAACAGTTAATATAAATCTATGGCTAGTGGAGGATGGAGGATTCATGGTTCTAATAAAATCTAGTCCCCATTGTGAAAAGGGATGCATCTCCATCACCAGCAGTAAAGGTTGAGCATTGAACCTTCCTTTATTTGATGCAGTTTGACATGTATAGCAGTGTTTAATATGTTTGTATGTATCTTTGAAGATTGTTGGCCAGTAGTAACTAGCTCTCAAAATGAGGTGTGCAGTGGCTAGGGGTGCTCCATGAGTTGTTCCAAATTTATCATGTAGTTCCTGCAACACTTTATCAGCTTATGTTCTATTTAAACATCTTAAATAGATTCCTTCATAGTTTATTTTGAATAGAGATCCTCCTTTAATCATGTAACTCTGTGATTTTATCTTAAGGGATCTTCTTTGATTCCTTTGCATGTGATCAAGGCAAGTATGGCTAACCAAATAGTGTCAGATGTTTGAATACCAGTCTTCTTGATATTTTACATCCAAAGTGTATTGTTGACTCAAAATTTGAGGGTCTATTTTTGCAATAGATTTAACCAAATCTTGTCCCTGAACCAACCTCATGGGTATGATTTCTAAATCAAATTTATGTAAAACAGTGACCCATTTGGCTCTTTTTTCTCTAAGTTCTCAATGTGTTAACAACATTTTGACCGTTGAATCTGGAACAATAGCTTTGACTATACTTCTGAGGATGTAATGTCTGAATTTATGTACTGCTTTGACCAAAGCAAAGGCTTGTTTCTCAATGTTTGTATATCTCAGCTCCGCTTCTTTAAATGGAGAGCTCATAAAAGCAATTGGTTTTTCTTCTTTATTTTTGCCTTTTTGTGTTAATATTGTTGCACAAGTGTGACCAGAAGCAAAAGAGTAAATATAAAAAGGTTTGACATAATACAGGCTTACCAATACCGGCGCTTCTATAATTGAAATATTTATAGTCTCGAAGGAATTCTTAGCTTCATTCGTCCACTCTATTTTGGCATCTTTCTTTAACATATCATTAAGTGGTTTCACTATTTTGGCGAATCCAGTAATAAATTTTTGGACAAAATTAATCTTACTGAAATATGACTTCAATTATTTTCTACTTCCTGGGGGTTGTAGCTTGAGTAATGCACTCACGTTATCTAGGTCGATTGAAATACCTTGTTCAGAAATGATATGTCCCAATAACTTGCCTTCAGTTACCCCGAAAATACATTTTTTTAGGATTTAATGAAACTCCGTAAGTTTTACACTTTTGTAGTATCACTCTGAGATCTCAAACATGATCTCTTCTATCTTTAGAAAATACTGTAAGGTCATCCATGTAAATAATGATGCATTTTCCTATCAATTCTCGAAAAGCATAGTCCATGGCTCTTTGGAATGTAGCTCCGACATTTATCAATCCCAACGACATCCTTTTGTAAGTGAAAGTTCCCCACTTCGTGGTGAAAGTTGTTTTCATCTGATCTTCCCTTGCTACCATTACTTGGTTATATCCATAAAATCTGTCCAAAAAGGACATCACTTGTGAACCGTTGACTATCTATAGCACTTCTTCAAGTGAGGGTAGTGGATAATTGTCTTTTTCAAATGCCTTGTTGAGAATCCAAAAATCTACACACAGTCGTATATCTCCATTTTTCTTTCTTACAGGGACCAAATTTGCCACCCAAGTAGAATGTCTGATAGGAAAAATTATCTTGGTTGATAAATTTTTTTGAACTTCCTCTTGCATTAAAGGCTCTAAGAGTGCATTTACTGGATGTTGTTTTAGTCGGAAAGGCTTCGCATCAAGTTTCAATGGTATCATATGTGTAATGATGGAAGTATCATAAGTCTTCAAGTCTTCATATGTCAAAGCTATGACTTTCCAGTAATATTTAAGTGCCTGAGCAATGTTTCTCTTTTCTTCTTTAGTGCAGACCTTTCCTATAAGCACATTCTTAGGGTTTTCTTTAGTATGCAAATTGTATAATTCAAATAGTCCTCTGTCGCTTTGAGGTAAATCTTTTTGTTTGAATATCTAATCAATGTCGAACAATCGTTCTAATTCAATTATTCCTTTCAGAATGTTATTACCTTTGTCTTGAGTCAATTCTTCATCTTGAATTTCACCGTCAAGGCGATCTATCTCTTTGATTATTTGTGCTTCAAAAATACTGAAATTAGTGATGAATTCCAATATGTGTCGGTCATCTTTGAATACCTGCAAATTAGTAACGTTATTGGTAACCAAAGGTAACTATACCAGTTCAACTATAAATCTTTTCAGATTTGAGGTCTCTAAAGGTTGTAAAGTACTAGCAGCAATAGCTAAAGCATCAGCTCTTTGATTGAATCTTCTAGGGATATGAGTAATGTTGAATGCGTTGAAATATTTGATTAAATCCCATACTCTATTTCACTAATTGGATAATCTCTTGTAGTGGAAAATATATTGCTTTTGAACTTGTTTGACTACCAATTTTGAATCACCTAACACTTTAAGGATTCTAACTTTCTTCTTGATTTCTAGGATCAAGCCATGTATAAGGGCTTCATATTGTGCCACGTTGTTAGTACAATGAAATTGCAATCGATATGCAGCAAGAAAAGACTTACCTTGTGGGTTGATAAGTTCAACTCCAATTCCAATTCCTTTTTTTGATTTAGATTCATCGAATTTGAGAATCCAAGCTTGATCATCTGCAGATAGTGCTTTACCACTTTTTGATATCATTGAATTAATCTTTTCAGTCTGTATGTTTCAAACTTTGTCTTTACATGTTTCTGATCCAGTTCTTTCAACCTTATCATGTTCTGGATGATATTGATTCTCAATCCTGTGAATTATCTCTAGACACATAATACAGTTGTTTTTTTAATGTGCAGCATTATGCAACCTGCACCAATCCTACAACAACAAACTTTTTAGTGAAATTTTGACTTTACCGCTATCTTGAGCTTTTGCAATAATATTCTTCTAAAATTTATCATAAGGACTATTTTCTTCTTCAGAAGAATCACAATCTGATTCAATTAAAACATTTTTTCTAGGAGTTAGTTCATTAGATTTATTAGCATCACAAGTAAAAACTTGTTCAATTTTAACTCCTAAACTTCGTATTTTGTAAACTCTTAGTTCTACATCGACGTATAGAACTTCATTTTTCTTATTATAGTTTGTAATCATGTATTTCATGTGTGGTTCTCTTTCAATTCTAATTTGATTAGGAACTCCCTTCCATGGTAACCACATATGAGAGAAATCAGTAGACATGTATCCATTCAATGTTTTAGACCAGTCTCTACTTAAAAGCATACCATAAGTGTCAGGTATCTCCATGACTTGAATGTCAATGTAGTATTGGATTCTAGGATCAGAAGCCAATTGCATGTGAATATTAGTCAATTCTCTGACTACATTTACCTCTGTCTTGTCAAGTTGAGTGACTTTCTTTAAAGAACTTTCTAGAGTTAACCCTAATGTCTGACATATGGATAAAGGCATCATGTTAGTAGATGCTCCAGAGTCTACTAAGCAGTTATGGAGATTCTTACCGAATATTCTCAAAGGTGATAAAAAATGGTGGAGACTCTAATTTTCCTTTGTAAAAGGCTACTTGTGAATCTGCTACGGGAACAATGTTTTTATCTTTTGTCTTAGCCTGACTATCTTTCACTTGAATATCTTTGAATTTTCTTTCTTTAGGAAAATCTTCTAAAGTGTTCAAGAAAGCTTTCTTGATCATAGGTGTCTTGAGTAACTCTGATAGAGAAAGGCTGATCTTTGCCTTTTTTATTTCTTCCGCTAAATAATTAGTCAAATTGTTTTGGTCAGGGGGGTTTATCTTTTCACCTTTTAAGATATTTGATGAATTGTAATGAGAGGTTACCTTAGGTAACCCTGGGTTATTGCTTGATTTATCATCAGGTGGAGTGTTAGAGTTATTAGGCGGGATGGACGTTGTTAAAGGCCCGTTGAATTTACCTCCACTATTAATGTTATTTCTCATGTTGTAATTATGTCCCTTCTGATATTGTTGGAAGGCATGTATTTCATCTATTTCTTCTTGAGGCTCATTTTCATCCTGATAGGGAAAAGTATAAGTTTCCAATGTCATAGTTGAATTATCATTTTCATATTCATGAGCGCAACTTGTAATAACAACAGGTGGTTTAAAACATTCATAACTTTCCAGTACTAGAGCAGAGTCATATCCTACCAGAACTAACTCGTTTCCTTTAGGAGGATGGGAATCACAACATTCATTGTAATGTGTAGCAGCTAGAAAAACGTCTAAAGCAATTTTAAATTGTGAACAATCTACTTCAGCATGAGCATTTGTATTACGAATTCTACACCAATTATTCATCACAAGGTTAGATAAATTCACTTTTTATGTAGACTTTTCATCAGTTGAGTCAGGATTATCTAAAGGTGTTGATACTCCCCCATTATTAGGTTGTGTATTCCAAGGTCTAGGTGGCCTAGGAGCATTATACATCTAATTTTGTGAATTATAATTATTGTTCTGAGCATAAAAATTTTGATTCCTTAATTGTGTAACCTCTGTGGTTAATCTTTTGAGTTGAGTTGTAACTTCTTTCATGTCTTCCTTTTCCTCTGAAATCTTGACATTTTTATTTTCTTGAGTTTGTGAGAAAAAATAATTTCCATTAGGACGTATCTCTGTAATAGCTAGACCAAGGTGAGGGACTAAAGCTTGACTATTTCTAGGTTGAAAGAAAGTACTTTGAGGAAATGTCCCATTCTGAACCACTGTAGGATAAACATTAGGAGCTATAGGATGACCTACAGGAACTCCATTTACATTCGGAGTAGGGTAAATATTCAATCCATTTCTACCATTAGCGGACGATCTATTTCCAAGATGTTTCATTTCTAAATTCACACTTATGGCTTCGACATAGACTTCTGATAAATTAGTGGGAGGATTTGCTCTTCGCTTCAAAAACATAGCAATTAAAGGATCTATCGCTATATAATATACAACAATAGCAGACAAATTATCCACAACATAAGGTGCTTGTAGCCTAGAATAAGCCTTTTGAAACCTGTCATTAAAAGCGGTTAGAGGTTCCCCTTCAAACCTCTTAATTTTCAAGCAAATTGATGATATAATAAAGCAGGGTCAGTCGGTGTTCTAAATCTAGCAAAAAATTGAGTTTCCATATCTTTCCATGATCTAATGGAATTACGAGGTAGGTTGATATACCACTAGTAAACTTCATCACTTAAGGTGTATGGGAACAACCTACATACGACGTCTTCATGTTGAATCCTCGCTCTAAAGCATGTATCTTGAATATACTGATATGTTCTTCTATGTCTTTGTGAAAATAATATTTAGGACACAACTTGTTAGGATTTCTTGGTAAATCATTATATACAACAAATTGAATTGACGACTCCACATTAAAGAATTCCATCACTATGGAAGGTGGTGGTATAACAACAATTAGATTCTTTGAATTTGCACTTAAACTTCTAGACTTTTGAGGTCTAGATGATGCTCGACTAAGGTCGCACGAGGATCACTAGATCGAGATCTAGTGATTTTGTGGAACTCTAGTTTAAAACTTAACAAAACTAAAAAATGACAACAATAGGCCCTCCTTCTAGCTCCAGTTCTTGTTGATGATGATTTTACTCACAGCAAACAGGGCGAATAAATTCTTCACAGACAAGACCGCAAAGAGCCTATCCTTCTTGAAAGATATGGAACAAAGACAACCTAAGGGGGAATTCTATATTAACAGCGCAAAGATTGGCTTTCGTTCAATCCCAAGTCTCCGATAACCAGGTCATGGTTGCACTAGGGTCACTCTCGGGTATTGATGTGATATTGTTGTTAATCTCAAAGGGACTACAGTTGTTTTTAGTTTTGCTACAAATTATAAACATCACATAAAAAATTTCCACTTCACTCATAAAATAGCATCATGAAATCAAAAGATTTACAATAATATTTCATGAAAATTACAAATCATTTGCTATCACTTAAGTAGATTTAGCATTAAGCATTCAACAACTTTATGGAAAATGAAAGATTTTCAATAAAATTCCTTCCATTCATTTAAATTTTGGAACATTTTCAAGAAATTTAAACATCTATTCTAAAACAAAGCATAAAAATACTAAAAAATTAAAATTTTCTCCCAGTTATTCTCCATGGATGCCCCAAAGAATCAATTAAAGCATAGCACACCGCTTTATACTTCACCAAATTTCTTCACAACTACATATAAAATGGTGCAAGCTTTTAAAGAGAGGGGTTTCATTTCTGGACACTGAGTAGGTTCTGTATGCACCCTTAAATGGCACACATACAGTCTTGTTGGTTGAACTAACAAAACTAGCTACAAAAGATACTGAGATAGGTAGCTATCTAATAAGCTCCGATATTAATCAATGTCTACGTGCATACAAAGTTTTACGCCAAAATGGTTCAAAAAATAGGAAAAAAGAAAAAAACTTAAAAGTTTATGCTCCTCCTACATCCACAAATTTTGAACTCAAAATAAAAACAAGGGAGGAGATGGCCTTTTATAGGAACAAGGCCCCAAAAGTTCAACTTAAAAGTCTATCAAGAGAATTAGAAATAAAAAATTAAAATGTGGCACGTGGCATCCGCCAACTGTCATCAAGAATATTCTAAACTAAGTCAAGGGTTCAACTTTATCAGCAGCAACACTTTTCTTCATACTCTAGCACAAACACTTTGCATTTGTCGAGGCTACCAGCTTCCTTCAAAATACTGAAATAAGAAAAATCTACCAAGACCAAGATCAACCTGCAAATTAAAATGTAACTGAAAATAAAGCTTCATCACACTTCCAGTGTCCAGTATCTAGTTCTTTATCTTCTTACTCACGACTCAGGCTCCAGAATTCTTTCTTCACCGTTCTTCAACTAATACTTTTGGAAAGCACTTAATACTTGATGCATACGCTCTTTCAAAATCCCTTGTATTGCTTTCCAAGTGAGCTTGAGCCTAATATTTTCTTCAGATACTTGGTGTATGATGCCATTCTTATGCACTTTGTCTGCTTCATACCTAGCTATAATTTTCTTGCATTGTATAATCTCATCAATGACCTCCCGCGTTAGCAACTGAACAGGATCTCTATTTATTATTTCTATCCATTCCATGAAGGTTCTAGCTTCTTTTCCCTCTTGTCCTAATGTTTGGGGATCACAGCCTTGATGGGTTAGTATTTCAATAAATTCTTGATTTTCACCAATCAATTTTCTGCATTCTTTGGTGACCTATTCAAATCCTTTGATACATTGTATTAACATGTCACCTTCCCATTTCAACTACTTCTTCCATTTTTTGGGAAATGGAAGTTATTGTTCTAACACTACATCACCCTGTATTAACTCTTGGGCATTTGATTGCATGAGAATTTCAATACTTCGCCTTTCTTCGATGACTTGCTCCTGGCGAAATCTACATTCATCTTCAATTATTTTATATTTCTCTAAATGGTGGTATGCTTCCTTGTACTTCCTTATTGCATCTGTAATAAATTCTTCTCCTTGCTTTACTCAGTATTCAAACCATTCTTTGAACATGTTCATTTTATGACAAACTACTGCAATTGCATCTACTTGTTCTTGTGACATCAACACCGGATGTTTGGGCAGTTCAGCTTGCTCTCGACCAGATAAAGTTAATGAATTTATAAAATGTTCCAAGGTAGCAACCCGTTCCTACAATTCTCTTTTCTTTTGTTTATATTTTTGTACTCTGGCAACAGTAGCATTCAAATTCACTTATATTTCCTCTAACTCTTGCTACCAAGATCAGTGCCCAAGATTAATACTTGTTATTTTATACTCCTTAGGCATTATTTTATGTATGTCCTTGTCAACTATTGGAGTAGTTATCTGAATAGTTCTATTACCATCTGCATTTCTCTGTATGACATGTTTTGTCTTTTCTCTGTGCCTAGGTTTAGGAGTGTCTACTTCTTGTATGAAATTATTAAGATTCAAAGGCAATATTTCTACTTCTATTGGGGAAGCTAATTCCCTGATGAACCAATCAGGTGTATCATCATCTTGTTGTACCTCTATAACATTTCTTTGTTCCTATTTTTTAGGAACTTCTCTTTGTTTTGTCACATTTTTTGAAATGGGAATTTCTTCAATAATTTTTTGGCATAGATTCAGGATTAGTAGGGTTTGACACTATCTCCTCTATTTGAAGACTTATATTTTTCTGTCTATCCATATTTTCAACTTTATCTCTCTAAACATTATCTTCTTTATTCACTACTACACCGAGATTTTCTTCATTTTTAATTCCTTCACTTGAAAACTGTGTAGCTTCCTCTTCAATTTCAATTTTAATTTTAGCATGGCCTTTCTTTGATTCTTCAAAGACCTGTGACTATTCATTAATATTTGGAACATTCCCAAGTGAAGTTTGGGAATAAAAAGTATCTTCAACAATTCTTTCATCAATAGGATCCTGCTTTGTAGTCTCCCCTGTTTCCATCTCAAGTACATTAGGGTTTCCTGCCTTTGAGGCAAATGTTCCTTTTAAAAACTCTTGT
Source organism: Sequoia sempervirens (assembly GCA_007258455.2). Lineage (NCBI taxonomy): Eukaryota > Viridiplantae > Streptophyta > Pinopsida > Cupressales > Cupressaceae > Sequoia > Sequoia sempervirens. Next base: position 9,534,899 of record VDFB02000013.1, on the reverse strand, counting down.
TAAAAATGTATGGGGTTAGAACCTGTATCTTAAATTTCTTCTACCACTAGATGTGCCATGGGTTTGTCTTTATACTTCTTTTCTTTCACTTTCTCCCACATAGCAGCCCATTTGTCCACCTGTTCTTTAATTTTGGCTTCATCTTCTTCAGATATTTCCTCTAAAACCACAGGAGTCCCTCCCAGTTCTTGTTTTGTACTAGCCATGTTAACCGAAGGGGGAGAGGTAAACAATGTTGCAGCTCTTTGAGAGGCAGACCTGGTTTGTGCACCAACATTTTCTGTTGCTCCTATTTCTTCATCAATAATCACCCTAGTTCTTGGTTTTGTAGTAGAGGAAGATGCACCTTTAGGTATTACTTTTGATTTATCTTTACTTGATTCTGCATCTGTATGTTTATTAGATGGTTCCACAGGAACTTCTTGTCTTGTAGTTTCAGGGGTTCATTCTTCAATTCTTATACCTAGAGTTGCCTTACTAGCTTTCCTTCTCTTCTTAGTAGGCTCTCTGCTTTCAAATGTTGTCTCATCTCTTTGCTTCCTCCTTTTATCTTCTAAGAATGTAGGCTCAATTCCTCTTTCTCTCAAAGGTTTGCAAAAATCATCAATCTAGTGTTGAGTATACACTAAGACTGGTCTGGTGAACTCATCAATTGATTTCATATCTTCATCATCAAAACCTGGGTCTGGAATGGGTTCATCATTTACCCTATCTTCATTATAAAACTTGTTCAACACTTGGCCATCATCCTCTTCCAACTGATCTAGAACATCATGAAGCTTGAGCATCCGAGCAAATTTTAGAGACATTCTTTCATATTTTCTTCTTCTTACCACATGCTCGTCTTCACAGTTAAGCTAATAATCTTCTAGATGTGGTACATGAGCATGAATTCCACCTATATTCTTAGTAATATTTCCTTCAATATCATATTATATTCTTTGGAGTGGGAAATCTTCAAAATGGTATGTTCTTAGTTCTTCTTCACACAAGTCAGTCAATTTAATTGCACTGCACTTATAGTTTCCTATTGCAATGGGAAATTTAAAAGAGGCCCTTTTGCGAGCATATGGCTATAAAGAGCCTGAGACGGTTTCAATTGTCTCACCAATTCCAATAAAACAATTTTATATGTAGGGAGCTTGGGCAACATGAATGGATATCCATCAAATCCCTCCACTCTAATATAGGAGTAAGTAGGAAACTGTATGTACCAGCCTCCCATTGGCCGAATGGCACTTTATGCTTCCAAGGATAACCTTTTCGCTTTATCACCTTCCATTGTTCTAACCAATTTCATGGAGAACAAATCATTGACTTTCCTATAATCATCTTTATACCCATGGATGGTGATCTGGGGTAGATGTGTATATATCAAACTATTTCCAACTTTTGTGCCCATAGTACCAATCTGTTTTAACCCTTATTTGTTGGCCCTCATAGCACAGGAGTAAATAACATATGATGACATATAAAAGCATCTAGTTTTGGGAAATGTAGTTATCTATTCATATAGCTTGTCACTTATCATTTCCCCAATGCAATTCCATAGGATCTTCCATTAGGCGGGATATTATTAAAAACATCTAGGGTTCGAATTTGATTGCATCCCTTAAACCAGCTACTTTGCTTATCAAAGTTATAATATCTTGCATTTCTTGTTTGAACATAGACCTGTGAATTACCTTAGTCTATGGTGTGATTGGTTCTTGACACCATTGGGTACTCATGATTTCTCTATTGCGCTCTTCAGCATTCTGATATGTCTTACTTTTAGCCTTTATATCAATATTGAACATTTGTGTATAAATGGGGAGACCAAATGTGCATACGATTCCTTTCTATGATAGGTCTGTGTAAATTTTTCCCTCTTTCTCAATGACCCTCTTGGCTGAGTTGTAGTAATTTATACATAAAATAACTAATTTAGGGACCTCCATTGTTGGTGGAAACCCTCATGCCAAAAGTAATCTATTTTCCACAACATTCTTGGTGCACTAAGAAGCCTTTTCTTGTAAAATTCATGAACGGATTTTGATATCGAAAGACCATCCCATATGAGTGTTTGTAAACACTACATTGATCGATACAGTTTGTGAATTGCAATATTTTAATTTGTCTTCTGGCCTTGCGTCAGAAGTGCTCATTTTGTCTAATGTGTTCTTCAATTTTTAGAGTATGTGTCTTGTGTGTGAGTTAGGGTTAAATTTAACCAAACTTACAGTTTATAAAATTTCAATTCATTTTCGATTAAATTTAGGAAATCAAAGAAAAATCAACATTTTTAATTTCTGAATGGAAATACCATTATTAGGATTTTTCAGCTTGGAAAATATTTAACAGTATATTAGTTATTCAAAACATACCTGGTTCTGGTTGACAATGATGATCTTTCAGAATGCAACTTCAAAACCCTTGGTAGTTGTATTTTGGTTTCTCAAAATTTACCTCTCCTTGCACGCTAGTGTCCTTTCGTTACTTCAATGTCCTTTGCAAATTTGCAATATGACACGAAGTGGAGTGTTGCAAAAGCAATTGCATGCTCGAGGTGGTGCCAAGTACATAGGTAGTTCACCACCTTCATTAATTACCTATTATTTCACATTAATTCCTCGAATAAAGGTGCAATCATTATGGATTATGGTCCAAATCACGAACAACTAGATTTTTGTGCAAGCTTGCTACTAGAGAAGAAAGATGGAGCAATGATTATACTTGACAATCAAATGTCATGTTGATTCCTTGTAAGGTATGTGTGTTATTAATGATACATGATCAATTGGTGATCACCGGGATCAAGGTCTTTCGGTATTACTTTAAAAAAAAAAAATTGGGATTCGGGAATATCTTCTAAGCTTGAGAAAGAGAAAACCGAAAAAAGAGAACAGATCGGAAACTGAGTCCAAAAGATGGATTAAATTTTTTTTAAAAAGACTCCCCGGTCTCTAACTTCCGAGTAAGAAAAGAAAAGGAAACAATAAAATACCAGACTTCAGTAAAAAAGGAAACTGTCAGGATTGACAACTCCGGTCAAATGAGATACTAGGCGGAGTTATAATCATATGAAGATACAAATTCCCTTGGTGAAAACGCAAGACTCTGAGACTCTGATTTTTGGTGACATGTTAAACTTTGTAAAAAGACCAAAACATCGAATCTAGTAAATGAAAGGATAAAGCAACAAAAGGCCAATTGAAATTGAAAGAGAGATCAACAACCAACCGAGCAACAAAATGACACCAAAGCAAACGAAAGCCAAGAAAAGGAGCAGAGGAAAAAAAGGGGGTCCACATTTTTCCAAGGGGCAAAATGGGGCATGTTGTGAGACCACACAACATTTCCTTCTTGGCTCAACACTACTCCTATTGCATTTCCACTTGCATCACAATAAACTTGAAATACTTTGTCACCTTTTTCTTCAACAATTCAAAAATTATTTGTGCTCTAAATGTCCACTTAAAGTCCTTCTTATCTCCTCTCATTGTCTCTATCATGGGTGAGAAAATGCCACTAAAGCTTCTGATAAAATTTTAGAAGAAACTTGCTAATCCATGGAATGATCTCACCTCTCCAATGCTCATCGGTGTAGGCCACTCAACAATTGCTCTAACCTTATCAGGGTCCATCTTTAATCCTTTAGCAAAAATAACAAAACCCAAATATACCAACTTTGTTTTCATAAAACTATAATTTTTTGACATTAATCAACAACTTCTCTTCTCTCAACCTCTGCAATGCTTGTCTCATGTGCCACAAATTTTCTTCTCTAGTCTTACTGAAAAGTGGAATATCATCCAAGTAAACAATGACAAACCCAATAATTTCTTCAGTACCTCATACATCAATTTCATGAAAGTGCTCAATGCATTGGCCAATCCAAAAGGCATCACTAACCACTCATACAATCATTCATTGGTATTAAATGCAGTCTTCCATTCATCTCCTTCTCTGATCTTGATTTGGTGATATCCAATCTTTAGGTCAATCTTTATGAAATACTTTGCTTCACTCAAATAGTCCATGATGTCATCCATCCTTGGCAATAGGATTCTATACTTGATAGTGATCCTATTGATTGCTCTTGAATCTGTACACATTCTCCACTCTCCATCTTTCTTTGGTGCAAGTACAATAAGTACCACACGTGGGCTTAAAATTTCTCTGATCAATCCTTTCTTCAACAACTCTTGTATTTGTTGGTTCAATTCTACATTCTTTGTCGGCGTCATTCTATGTGTTGCCTTGTTTGGAAAACTTGCTCTCGGTATTAGATCTATATGATGACTGATGCTCCAGACTAGTGATAAGCCATCTGATACATTCTCTGACACAATGTCTTCACACTCTATCAATAGCTCTGCTACTTCTTCATTCTCTGCAGTAGGATTCTCTACCTCCTATTTACATGCTTTCTATGGAATCAATGCAAAACACACATTTTCAAGCCTTAATCCATCCAAAAAAATTCTTCCATCTACCAAACATAGTCTGGTAGTACTACAAACTTCACTTTTGTCCTCTTCCTCCAAAGGTATCAACTTAATTCTTTTGCTATTTGAATTCATAGTATAAGCATTCCTTCTTCCATCATGAATTGCTTTCCTATCATATCGCTATGGTCTTCCTAATAGTAAATTACAAGCATCCATAGTCATAATATCACACAATACTTCATCCCTATATGATCCTATATGAAATTTCACCAAAAATTGCTCACTCACCAATATCTTATGCTCATATTGAATCCATGCTATCCTATAGGGGTTTGGATGTTTCAATCTCTCCAAATTGAACTTGGTTGCCATCTCCTCTGAATCTAGATTATCATTGCTACCACTATCAATAATAGCTTTACATACTTTTCTTTTAGACTTACATCTTGTTCTGAACAAAATATTCCTTTGCACTGGTTCCTCAGTCACTTCTTCATGCATCAAATCTCTCCTTATCACCAATGATTCAACTTTCTCTAGTTGCCCAACTGAATTAAGGGATTCAAAATTTTCCTCATCCATATAAGTTGCTCTTCCAGTATGCTCAGTTTTCTTTTTGGTACTTCCTTGATGACATTCAAATACTCTATTTCCTTCACCTCCACACTTGAAATAGGTTCATTTTAATTTTCTCTTCTTAGATCTTCCTTCATCTCTCTGGAATCCATCATTGCGGTAAGAGTTATGACCTCCTTTGTCACTGCGATAGAAATTTCTATCTTCTCTTTCTTTGCGGTTTGAATTGTGATCCTTTTCTTCACTTTGGTAGGGTTTCCCATCTTTGTTTTGATCTACATAATGTCTTCTTTCTTTGGATTGTGATTCGCTTCTCTGGAATCTACCTCTTGCACTTCTCTGTCTTTGTTCAAATTTCTTGTTCAGCTTCTCTACCACCTTCAATGCAAACTAGTATGTTTCTTCAAATGATGTCATTTTTACCAGGCTCAATTCTTCTTGAATGTTTGTTCTTAGTCCATTGATGTAGCTCACCACCTTTTCTTTGCTTTCCTCACTATGACCAGTTCTAATGATCATCTTGTAGAATTCTTCAGTATATTCTTCACAAATCTATCTTTTTTTCTTAGGTTCTGCAATCTTTTCAATAATTCTAGTTCATAATCAATAGGTATAAATTGATTCTTCAGTTTTGTCACCATCCTATCCCATTTGATGATTTTCTCTTTCCCTCTTCTATTTCTATCCAATTAAACTTCTTTCCACCATAAAGCAACATGACCTTTCAAGTTTTTTTTCACAAATCTGAAACTTTTTGGATCTTCAATTTCTTCGTATTTGAAGTATTCTCCCATTTCATTTATCCAATCAATCAATTCTTCAGGGTTTAAATTTCTCACGTAATTTTTGAATTTCAACTCTGGGTCTTTTCCAATATTTGAAATAGCTTTCAACATTTTTTTTTTTGGTTTTATTCCTCTTCTTCTCCTTCTAGGTTTTCTTCAAATTGGTTCACGACCTGATCTTCATCATCACTTTCATCTGCTTGTCTAGGGTTTAGGCCTCGCCTTCAGTCTTCTTCTACTACATCAAATCAAACTCACTAATATTTCATCCATTCTTCCAACGACATGTGCCATAGCAGGTGCTCTCCTCGACAATATCTCTCCCCTTTAATTTGGTGCAACTACCTCAATTTCATGATTTGGCTATAAGGGTTTCAATTATCTCATAGTCGGCAATCGGTTGAAAACACATGCAATCTGCCTCAAGTCAGTGATTTGTTCACCACAAGGAATGCCTTTAGGACTCACAAACTTTCTCTGATACCACTTGGTACAATCATGGATGGAGGGTTCAAAAAGAATAGTCCAATCCGTGCAACTTAGAGTCAACACAATGGAAATAACACAAGAAAGTATTTTGCAAATATGAATCTTTATTGAATCAGAAATCTTACATGCATCATATGCCTCAAGGGTGAAAAACTAGGGCTCACAGGCTTTTCGCAAGGGCATTCAACATTACAACTGGCCAAAGGCCTTATTATAGCCCCCCAAAGGGTTGATGCAAAATCTAACTATTAATCTATCTCTATCTATTGATGAATGTTTTCCAAATAATTACAAATGATCTTAAATATGATTCTCTAGCTTGAAAAAAGTTCCACGTTGGCCATAAGGGTTTACAAAACCTGATAGATGAACAACTGTGAAGGTCGGCCTTATAATATGAAAGATAATACTTCACGAAATTAAATGAATTGTGAATCTCCAAGATAGATCCCATTGGACCCAAAATGCTTGTATGATGTCCCATTAAGCTTTGCACATTCTGGAATAGGTTTGCACTAAGAAATTTGGACCAAGTAGGCCCGAAATGCTATGATTGTGAGTTACAGTGAAATTCTGAGAGTGATAACTTTTTGAAACCAAATGCAAATGATCTAAAATCTAGATATGTCATAGATGACCTCTTGTAGATGCTATATCCTACTCCATGAACTGAGAAACAATAATGCAGTGAAATGCAAAACGAAATGTTGAAATTGCTACTAAATGAAATGTAAGAAACAAAATGTTTTTGGTTGATACAGGATTGCTTTACAACTAGGGATGCTCCTGCATCACAAATAATAATATTTTTTCCTCATCTACAACCATAAGCTATGAAATATACAATGACTTCGTGTCTTCATCCAAAACTATTATAAATTTTTGTCTTGCCTCATAATCTATAAAGAAATATCATAAGTTATATCATTCAAAAATATGTTACTTCATGTCGAGCTCACCAAAATGTAAGTAATGAAATAGTATATTTATAAAATAAAGCATTAAAAATAATAATTTAAACTATAATTACTCTATCAGTGCAAACCTTTGATTGAATGCTCAATGAATGCATTAATGATGTGTCAATATGTAGGTGTTCATTCTATTAGCATAGCCATAACATTCCTTAGATTATAAATTGAACATCATGATTTTGCATTGAATATTGATGATGAAATGATGAATAAGAGGTTGAATTTATAGAGTTTCAGAGAAAGGATTGGATGGCTGAGATTTCATTATGGATCATGGGTTTGGTCCATGATTGGTGGAGTTAATTTTGGTGTAGGTTTTTATATTCCTAGTGGGTTAATTTATTTTCCCTTGGTCCTAGGTTTTTCCTACACTTTATTAAGCTTGTTTAAGACAATAAAGTGAGTTTATTACTAGGAGATAAGTGTGTGGTGTCCCCTTCCTAAAGGGTGGAACCACTTTCCACTTTTGGTGGTACATCTCCACCTTTTGTGGTTGATTCCTATAACATATGCCCATTGTTCTACCTAGTAAAATTCTCTATGTTTTACCCACAAGTGATAGTTTATGCATCAAATCTAATAAGCATTAAAAAAATTCTTTTCTTTTCCATAATATATGCACCATTTGAAACATAATCTATCCAAACTTTTCCATTGCATATTCAAAGAATCTTTTCAATAATATAAGTACAAATTCACTTTACATAAATATATTCAAGATAACATTTCTCATTAACAATTTCTATATAGATGGATACATGATTTTATACATAGCTTCAACAAGTTGACATGAACTAGAAATACAAACTAATATAGATTCCCCAGCATTGGTGCATACATTCTAAATGCCCCCTTTCTTTGTTGTGTACCTTCTAATTGTCCCCAATGCTAGCACGTACATCTTTCAATTCTTGAATCAAAAATACCAATGGTTCAGAATGTCCTCCCAAATCTTGGTCACCAATTGCATGAGGAGAAGCATCATTCAAGTGTTTTCTACCAACCATGGACTAACTGTGGTCCATTTCACATCTACCAAACTTGGTAAGATGGCCCTCCCTTCGATGAAGAGATTGATTTGGTAACCTCATCCTTCAAATAGCCTTTCCTAAGAATAGTGATGTGTCCTACATGTCTAGAGCTTACCATAAATTCAACCTCTGTTTCTATGATATTCTCAGCCTAGTATGTACTTGGATCATAGTGAATTGATAGTGTAGATAGTGGCTACCCACACTACTTTCAAGGACAAATATTCAACACCCAGTACTTCGAGTGAGGGTCATCTATATTCACCACTACAATTGCTTGAGTTGTATTGACCACTAGTATTTTATTCTAAGTTATTTCCTTTCCCATGGATTATCCTAACCCCAAGAATAACCTTCCCATTAACTCATATCTAAATGAAATTGTTACAAGTATCTCAAAATACTTGTTACATCATTAAATGATGTTACATCATTAACCATACAAAGTACAATTTCAAAAGTGTAATCTCAACACCTAGTACTTTGAGTGAGGGTCATTTTATTCTATCTTACCAATTAACCATACAAATAAACATAATGTCACATCATTAAATGACTCTATTTAAAAATTACAATTCAATAGTAAAAGTATTCATTCAAGAGTGTAATCTCAACAATAAATAACTCTCATCAATAGTATAATCTCATCAATAAATGACCTGATCAAAGATAAAATCAACAATCAATGATCAATATGATCATATAGGTTAATCTCAACCTATGTTCTTTAAACAAAGATCAAATAATCAACCCAACCAAGTAGGTTAATCTCAACCTAGGGTTTCAATGAATAATCAAGTAAATATCCCAACCCGGTAGGTTATTCTCAACCTAGTGTTTCAATCAATAATCAAGTAAATATCCCAACCTAGTAGGTTATTCTCAACCTAGGTTTTCAATCAAAGTAAAGTAACAATCAAATGATCATTCAAGTATAGATTAATAATATAGTTTTCATGACGTCACATCCTATCGATGATGACATTTCTTTTATACCATCATTATCATTGTATTGCTAACCTCACTATTCATTAAGGTTTACCTAGCATTATAAGCTAACAAAGTCAAGTTATCTCAAGTCATCAATATATTCCACATTTCACATTTCATTCTACATATGTATAATATAGACTAACTACGTATAGTCTAAATATAAACACCATCATATAAATTCCCATATAGGGTATATAAAAGTATTAACCTAATAGATAGGTTCTATCAAGCAAGTAACAAATAAGAGGCATGCAATCATTTTCGAGCAACATAACATACATAAAGACAATCTTTCCAAACATAATAACAAGAGGTAGAGATCAACATGCCTATTTAAAGCTTCCAATTGAATAATCTTCTCCTCAAGTTTTCTTGCAACTTCCACTACAAACTACCCAAATTCCTCTACTAGCTTCACTCTAAATCTCTCAATAAAACAAATGAATTCAACAATGCAACTCTCAATCTCGCAATCTCTCAACTCACTTTGCACTAGATTTATAACAGAATAACACTAAGAAATCAAATTCTCAAGTGATACATTTGGTAGAATGAGCACCTTTATTTATACTAATTTGTGAGCAACCTGTAGAGAAGGGGGATTCGCTACTCACGGGTCTCTTTATTCTCAAGAGATTCCCAAGGGGCGAACTACCCTAAACTACCTCAAGGAATAGAGCGAGAGTTCCAGAATTTGAAAGAGTAAATCACAGAGGTCTTTTGGATAGACTAACAAGCTCTCAGCCAAAGGATGATAGCATGAAATAAGGATGATAGCATGGCGCACTGAAGTCCCAAAGGCGCATTGGCATCTCATACAGACCAAAAAGCAAGAATATCACATAAAACAGCTAAATGATCACTAACAATTAGATTGCTAAGAACTTACATAATGCAAGAAAATGACAGAATGTAATAGAATTGAAATAAGGTAAAGTATAAAGTTAAAGAGGATGAGAGATAGAAGACGCTCATAAAAACCCAAGTAATGAAGCCTCCAACACATGAATATCTTCAATACCTGCATATATAATATTGAGAGAAAGTGTTGGGGTTGTCTAGGGGTTTGCCTCAGTCAAACCCCCATTTTGGTGTTCCCACCTCCATGGACAGCTAGATAAATACAGAGAGTTAGAAAAGTAAGCAAATATGATGTGATAACAGCAATCCCCGCTCAAGGAGGAAAACCTGTATCACAAAGTAGAGATGCAATAAATAGGGGATGTGAGAAATCCCAGGATGCTCACAAGCACAATATAAGGGAGATATCAGCTACAAGGTTTAAGGAAGCCAAAGAGAGAGGAAAAGATAGTTGTAAGAGCCAAGAGAGTTGTAAAGAGTGTTGTAAGAGCTTGAGGGTGTTGTTGGAGAAAGTTGTAACAAGATATTTTTGCAAGCAAGAGAGTAAAGAGGGAAAAGAGAGTGTATCCAAGAGAGAAAGCTCAAGCAAGCCCAAATGAATTGAAAGAATGGATTAAAAAGAGAGACTATGAGGGAAAAGAATCTTCCTGAGTCGTTACAAGGCATCCCAAGTTTTTACCACTGACAAAAGGATTTGAAAAGTGCCAAACATGCTCGAAAACAGTCATTTGAATGTTGAAAATTCACAAGACACTAGTGCAGTGCGTGGACGTCCGCATGACGTGCTAGTGTCTAGACACATCACGCTACAAAATGATGAGAACAGGAAAAGCACAAGGTTTGATGCAAAGCTGACGTGCGAAGGTATCTATTGAAAAGAGGTCTTGAGCATCCTAAGAGGGAAAAAGGCTAATGCAAGGGCTAAAATGAGCCTACACAAATGCTAGGGTAGTGGACGCTAAAGCATATGCAAGAATGTATGTGAAATTGCAAGGGGTGCAATTTTATGACATTACAGTTTGCCCTCACTTTAGTGGGTATATGAATCTACACTAATATGCACGCTAAAAGAAATCTACTAAACATGAATAACATCATGATACTAAAAGGATACTGTAGAGGAAGCAGACAACTCTCTGAACCAAGGAAGCATGCCTCCAGGCTGAATACCTACAAAGCAAACACATTAGACAAGAAATACATGTACAAGACAACAATGTTAGAACATAAAAACCATTACATCACAAGGTTAGAACATATAAAAACACACACACATAGGAACATTACAAACTAACAAGATTTGAGTCATCAAAGTGATAGAGACCTCGATGTAAAAGGTTCTCTCAATACTATGTGTCATCTCCAAATTAAAAACAACAACATATAGAAGAATTCTTAAATGAAGAGAAGGTATGGATTGACCACTTCAAGAGAAGAATGCACCCAAAATTTAGGGAATAAACCAATATCGAAGAGAGAAGAGCATATACTCAGGATGAATAAGATGCAGATCTTCGATCTAGTATACACAATTAAAAAGAAAGAGAATTTAAGAGAGGGATGGAGAAGCTATAAAGGAATGAAAATTCCAAGGGAGATGGATCCATAGGTCCTTGGACCCAAGGAGAGTTGAAAAAATGCGCCACAAATCTGCAGACCTACGGAAGGTGAACAAAAGTATCTGTAGGTACTCTCTCCTATAGAGTTGAACAAACTGCACCAGAGGCCCACAAACCAACGGTGAACAAATCCCACTGGATGAAAGCATTTTATAGGTCCTCATACTTGCAAAGAAGGCACCCCGGGTACTCTCTCCTAAGGGAAGCCCGATGTAGGGAACTCCACAGAGTTGGATTGGGTCCTCATTAGTGCTCGATCCTACAAGGTTGATTGAAAAGTAGCTTCACAGGTGCACCTACAAAGCAACATGTTAATCCATAGACTAAACATTTTAGGAAATTTTGATGCAAAGTAGATCTACAGGTTCTCAGTCCTATAGAGAAAGACTAATCAGAGATGCCTATAGCTACTGCAAGCTACATTGCAAGAAACTCATAGAAAAGATAGGTCTAGTCGGGTTGCCCCCAAGCTAGATGCCAATGAATTCATTCAAGGGAAAAACTTTCAAAGGGGGTCCCTTAGGAATCCTTTAAGACAAAAGGGGTTCATTCAAGGGACACTTCATTTGAAAGACCTAGAGAATAGAGGGGGTCCTCAAGAAGGACGCACATCTCCAGAACAAGTTATCACTACCCCCAACATACAAGGGAGGAGAACCATCCAAGATAATTAGAACATATAGGATAGAGGTAATCCTTGGTATCACTTGTCATTCAAAGAAAAGGTAGGTGCATAAGCAAATAAATGAGTGATGGCACCTGAATCAAGAATTTGTTGTATTTTATCCTTCAAGGCCTTACATTCACTAGTGGAATGGTCATGCACTCGATGGTATGCATAGAAAGAATGTTTTTCTTTATCATGCTTATTAAATTTCTTACATTTAGGATAAGGAAGATTAATCAAGCAGGCTTTAAGAAGTCACAACAAAATATGCTCTTGCTCAAATAAAGAATGAGGAGCATGAAGCAACCCTTTCTCTTGTGGAGAAAAGTTTGACTTCTCACGAGAAGAAGACACAAAGACATTAGATAAAGGAGGACGAGGTTGAGCAAAAATCATGTCAACATTCAGTCGTGGTTTCCACTTAGATTGTTTATTCGAGCAACCAATCCCCAAATTACACTTATGAGGCTGGCATTCTATAGGGACCTGAATGCCTTGTTCATTATTCCAACAACCTTTACGCCCATAGCCATATTTAGAGACAATCTTAAAGCCAGGGCCATAACGTGTTTGTAAATCTTAAGGAGGAGGATCTTCATAAAGAGCATTTTTCCAGCAATGGGAATTATACTTCTCTATGGGATCGCCATCAACCTTCTCAACAAGACTTCCAATATTAGCCTCTTTAATAGAAGTGCAATCATCTTCCTCAAAAGGAGGAGGATCGATGTTAAGGACATTACAATTGTTGCTCACATCATCTCGCGATATAGAAGAATAATCATCTTTGATAGCGGGTGTGGATGATGTTATCGGTAGGACTAAGTGGATCAAGTCAACTTTATATCCTCCAATGAAGGATTTTGTAAAGTCTAGAGAACCCCAATCATCACTAAGACATGCATTCTTTTGAGAAGATGTACAAGGAGTCGACTTAATATTTCTTGCTTGAAAAGGATCTTCTTCAAAGACATCTATCTCAAGAGTATCCTTTGTAGCTATTGGAGTAAACATCAACACATTGGAAGGCATTGAAGGAATAAGAGTAGACACAGTCAAAACCTGACCAACAGTTGTCATTTCACATAAATTCATGGCCTCAGGGTCAACCCTAACTATGACTACTTGATTATTGCATATGAACCAAGGTCAAGATTGTACCCATAGCATTAAACCAACCCATAAACAAGGGTGGGTACTCCCAACCTGACTATCATTCCTAGGGCTGGTTGACCGACATTATCAAACCCACGAATGATAATAGAAGAAGCATTAAGAGAAGGTGAATCAATACTAATCTTAGGCAATAGATAAATTCTACATACATTGAGTGTTGAACTGACATCAACAAGAGTACGTCTAATGTCGATACTTTTAATGTTAACTATAATCATTAGAGGATTTGCCTGCTTCTACACTTCCATAGGTGGGAGTTCTTGTGGATAGAACATAATATTCAACAAATCTACATGAATATGGGCTATCAACACATTAACATACATTAGCCTAGCAAAAGAAGGCAAGAGGATCTTTTACAAGGATTCCTGAAGCATATCTTGATAAATCATAGCAGACTAAAGCAAGTCCCACAGTGAGATCTTGGCTGGAGTAACGTGAAGTTGCTCAACAAGATCGTAATCACCAAGTGCTTTAGTTGTAGGTTTAGGTTCTTGGGGAAGGCTTGGTTGATCAACATTTTATTTATTCCTTTTATTCTTATAAGTATGGGCTACCGCTCTATAAGAGGGAGCCATAGAAAGATTAAGAGAATTGCTATCAAATGGGACACCATCAATAGAACAAATCCTTTTAGCACTAGGACTAGTTGGAGTCAAATAAATGATCATTCTCTTAGGCCTTTGAGGGGCAGTAGAGACATAGATTACATTTACATAATCATCACAACTAGTGGAATAATTAATTGAAGACATATGCTCAGCATCTATCCTTGGAGGATTCGATGTGAGTGGAGATTCATCATTTACTAATACATCATCTCTAAAAGAGAGTGTGTTGGAACAAAGATGGGACTCATCATTCACAAATGCAACGTCTCTAGAAGAGAGTGAATTGGAATAAATAAGAAATTCACCATTCACTAGTGTATCATCTCTAGAAGAGAGTGCATTGGAATGAAGGGAGGGTAGAGTAGTGTTAAGAAAAGTATCAATGATTTCATCCTCTTGCACCAAAATATCCTTAGAAGGGATTTTAGGAGAGGGATCAACAAAGAATAATAGGAAAGGAGACAAGAACTCACTTTCACATGCTTGTAAGAGAACTTCTTGAAGATTCTTAACAAAGTCGGAAAGAGAAGGAAGAAAGATAGAATATACATTTTGAAATAGAGAAATAGACACGTTGGCCATTCCATAGCAATCTAGGGGTGACAAAACTAAGAAAAACCGAAAATCTTGATTTTCTAATTTTTTCGATATTTTCTAGGTTCTAGTAATTTGTATTTTAGAGGTCTTCGAAGCAAAATTTGGGGTCAAAACTTGAGTCGGTCCCTAAAATTCAATTACCAAAGGCATGGTATTTTAGGGACTGAATTAGTCCTCTTAGAGACCTTTTCAACAGTGAAAACGACTCTAAATTCCAAGCACCAAGTCAAAATTTATGACCTCACCAAGTTGGGGTAAATAAATTCCTAGTTTTTTGAAAATACTATATTTTACATTCGGTTCACCAAAATTTAGAGAAGGGGGATTCGCTACTCATGAGTCTCTTTATTCTCAAGAGATTACCAAGGGGCGAACTACCCTAAACTACCTCAGGGAACAAAGCGAGAGTTCTAGAATCAGAAAGAGTAAATCATAGAGGTCTTTTGGACAAACTGACAAGCTCTCGGCTAAAGGACGATAGCATGATGCACTAGAGTCCCAAAGGCACACTGGCGTCTTGTATGGACCAGAAGTGAGAATATCACAAAAAATAGCTAAATGATCACTAACAATCAGATTGCTAAGAACTTACAGAATGCAAGAAAATGACAGAATGCAATAGAACTGAAATAAGGTAAAGTATAAAGTTAAAGAGGATGAGAGATAGAAGATGCTCACAAAAACCCAAGTGATGAAGCCTCCAACACATGAATATCTTCAATACCTACATATATAAGATTGAGAGAAAATGTTGGGGCTCTATAGGGGTTTGCCTCGGTCAAACCCTCCTTTTGGTGTTCCCACCTCCACGGACAACCAAATAGATAGAGAGAGTGAGCAAAGTAAGCAAATATGAAATGATAAAAGCAATCCCCACTTAGGGAGGAGAACCCATATCAGAAAGTAGAGATGTAATAGATAGGGGATGTGAGAAATCCCAAGATGCTTACAAGCACAATATAAGGGAGATATCAGTTACAAGGCTTAAGGAATCCAAAGAGAGAGGAAAAGATAGTTGTAAGAGCCAAGAGAGCTACAAAGAGTGTTGTAAGAGCTTGAGAGTGTTGTTGGAGCAAGCTATAACAAGTGGGAGATTTGTGCAAGCAAGAGAGTAAAGAGGGAAAATAGAGTGTATCCAAGAGAGAAAGCTTAAGCCAGCCCAAATGAATTGAAAGAATGGATTAAAAAGAGAGAATAGGAGGGAAAAGAAGCTTCTCGAGGCATTACAAGGCATCCCAAGCTATTACCACCAACAAAAGGATTTGACAAGTGGAAAACATGCTCAGAAATGACCGTTTGAACATTGAAACGTCATGGGATGCTAGCGTGGTGTACAAACATCCACATGACGCACTAGTGTCCAAACACATCATGCTACAAAACAACGAGAATGGGAAAAGCATAAGGTTTGATGCAACTAATGCACAAAGGTAGCTGCTGAAAAGGGGTCTTGAGCATCTTGAGAGGGAAAAAGGTTAATGTAGGGGCTAAAATGAGCCTACACAAATGCTAAGCGAGTGGACACTAAAGTGTAAGAAAGATAAGGTAGCGGAACAAATTCCTACACTAATATTGAGAGGAGAATAATGAAAAACTTTTATAGATCTTTAGCAATTACATAAATATCATGCATACCACGACACAGTGATCTACGTGGGGAAAACCCTTTCGAGAGAAAAACCCCACACTCCAAAAGTTGGCCAATATATTATTCAGTAAATCATAAAGATTACAATATACTTGCAGAGAAAGCTTCTCACAAGAGTATCACCACTCAGAGATCAAGAGACAACATGACCGCTATCAGACTCTTAGAAATAATCACAATCTCTACCATAGTCGTAATACAACGCCCTCATAAAATAGAGTTACATTCTAGGGAAGGACAGACCAACAAAATATCTGCCATTAGATCTAAAACCTAATAATGAATGGTCCAGATTTATAATATATCCTTTATTTAATGTATGTCATCCATTCTAGAAGTTTCCTAAAAAGGTTAACACGCTCACATTTCGCTCCGTGTTGCCATTGTATACAACTATCGATGTAACTAGGAAACATATATATAAATATATATACATCCTATCAATAATAAATTGCATATAATCGCAAGGTTGAGACACATTTTCCCAACAAATCTCCCACTTGAACAACACCTTGCAAAAGCAACGTGAGGGTGTAAACATCGTCTCTTTAATTACTAGGGGCCGAAAGGCCCATAGTCTCTGAACACCATCTGAAATTCTCTGTGCTCACAAGCTTAGTTAAATAATCAACAACATTCATAAAAGTCTCTACCTTAACTAGCCTCACCCTGTCATCTTTAACCATATCTCTAACAAAATGATATTGTACATCAATGTACTTGGTCCTGGCATGAAATGTTGGGTTCTTGGATAGACATATCACACTCTGACTGTTGTAATAAATTGTCATTGCACCTTGCTTTATACCAATATCTCAACACAATCTCTTAAGCCAAATGGCTTCTTTACAAGCATGAGTAGCTACCATATACTCTTCTTTAGTAGTGGACAAAGCAACCACAACCTTTCGCTTACTCGTCCAACTAATTGCACCACCAAATAAAGTAAACACATAAGCATTGGTGGATTTTCTACTATCAACATCACCTGCCTAGTCTGAATCCACATAACCATGAATATCAAGGGAAATCTCATCTTCAGTTATATTACTATGATAACATAAGGAACAATTTGAGGTATCCTGCAAATATCTAAAAACTCTTTCAATTGCATCCCTATGAACTCTACCAGGATTAGACATATATCTAGAAAGAACTCCCACTGCTTGGGAAATGTATGCTCTAGTACAAACCATAACATACATCAATCTTCCAACTACACTCTGGTAAGGCACTCTGCTCATTTCTTCCATCTCTGATGGAGATGTTGGACAATCTAAAATAGATAACTTTGTTCCAACTAAAGCAAGAACACACAATGGTCTACAATCATGCATATCAAACCTTTGTAAAATTGAATTCACACAATTACTTTGGCCAAGCCATAGCTTTTTGTTCACTCTATCTCTTTTAATTTCCATCCCAAGAATGTGTTTAGCTGCACCAAGATCTTTCATTTCAAATTTAGCAGCAAGTTGAGATTTCAATTATCAAATCATACCTTTCCCTTTGCTAATGAATAACATGTCATCAACATATAATGCAATAAATAGGAAACGATCACCATCAATTTTATAATAAACATAATAATCTGATTTAGAACGCTCAAATCCCAAACTCAACACATATGTATCAAATTTATGGTACCACGTCCTTGGACTCTATTTTAAGCCATACAAAGATTTTTTCAATTTGCAAACCAATTTACTTTTATCTTTCACCATGTAGTGCTCTAGCTGTGTCGTATAAATATCCTCTTCCAAATCACCATGAAGGAAAGTAGTTTTCACATCCATTTGCTCAACCTCTAAATAAAAAGCAACAACAATAAAAAACAAAAATCTAATGGATGTCATTTTTGCAACAGGAGAAAATATCTCACCATAATCAACACCCTCAACTTGAGAGTAACCTTTCACAACCACCTTGCTTTGTATTTCTCAGTACTTCCATCTGAACCAATCTTTTTCTTGAACACCCATCTACAACCAATAGGTTTTTGTCCTTCAAGAAATGGTACAAGATCTCATGTATCATTCTTTTTCAAAGATGCCATTTCTTCATCCATATCAATCTTCCAAGATTCTGCATCATTCATACCTAATGCCTCTTCTACAGATCTGGGTTCATCCATGTTAGTATTCAAAGCAAAAATACATCTCCAATCATCAGGTGTATACCTTTCAAGTATTTGTCTATATCTTGTAGACCTATGAACAAGTTGAGTTGGAGGTTCTTCCTCCTCTTCTAAAGATCTAGAGCTAGATGAGCTCTTCTCAACTTCTTGTCTATCCTTGGGCCTCCATTCAAATTTCTCAAGGGTAGGGGAAAATTGAATCACATCTTCTTGTTTGCTTTGTCATGGCTGCAATGTAACAAAAGAAGGCTTATTTTCTCTAAAAAGAACACTTCTACTATGTATTACCTTCTATATGCAATAGGATCCCAAAGCTTGTATCCTTTCACACCATAAATATATCTGATGAAGATACATTTCACAGCCTTGTTCTCCAACTTTGTTCACTTCTCCTTTTGCACATGTGCATATGCCTCACAACCAAAAACTCTAAGATGTCTCAATGAAGGCTTGCGACCCGACCATGCCTCTACAGGAATCTTATCAATAAGAGCTAATGTAGGAGACTTGTTAATCAGGTAATAGGCAGTGGCAATAGCTTCATCTCAAAACCTTTGTTCTAGGCCAACACCACTCAACATACTCCTAGCCTTCTCCATCGGTGTCTTTTTCATTCTTTCAGCAACTTCATTATGTTGTGGAGAATACAGAGTTGTCTTTTGTCTATGAATACCATAATCTTTACAAAATTTATCAAAATCATTAGAGAAAAATTCACCATCATTATCAATGCTCGAACATTTTATTTTCTTTCTAGTCTGCAACCCAACCATTGCTTTAAAT
The DNA here is from genome assembly GCA_007258455.2 of Sequoia sempervirens. Lineage (NCBI taxonomy): Eukaryota > Viridiplantae > Streptophyta > Pinopsida > Cupressales > Cupressaceae > Sequoia > Sequoia sempervirens. The sequence goes on along the minus strand of VDFB02000013.1, from coordinate 9,515,519 downwards.
TCTTTAAATCGACTTAAAACTTTGTATTTACTCTTTAGGAAATATACCCATGTCCTACTATAATCATCAATAAATGAAACATAATATGCGGATTTACCAAACAAAGGAATATCTATAGGACCAAACACATCCGAATGAATAAGATCCAATACACCACAAGATTTATGAGAGCTAGAGGAAAATTGAATGTGGTTTTTTTTTCCATAAATTCAATGCTCACATAAATAAAATTAAAGATTACAATCAAACAAACCTTCAATGAGGTTTTTATTTTTCAAGGTCCTTAGACCCTTTTCTCCAATGTGGCCAAGTCTCTAGTGCCATAACATAGTTTTCTCTGCAAGTAACTTTGTCTCAGAAGAAAGAGCACCCTTGGGCACCCAAAATCCATGACCATCTGCTAAAGGTGAAACTCTCACTTCTTCCATAGACTTTCTTTTCAAAAAAGTACTATTACACTCAATAGTGCATGCATCAAGCTTATACAATGTACCATATCTGACACCTCTAGTAATCACCATAGCACCTTTGACCATCTTGCATCCTGCATCAGAAAATACTACTTGCACACCTGCATCTATTAGTTTTCTCATAGATAACAAATTTTGTGCTAATCCAGGGATATGCAACACACCATTAATCCTTTTTATTCTACCATCAAGAAACCTGATTTTAACTTTACCACGACCAATAATGTCTAAATGATAATCATCACCCAAGTACACCTTACCTCCATCAAATTCTTCATATTCACAAAACCAATCTTTATTAAAGGTCATATGAAAAGATGCACCTAAGTCAATTAACCATACATCATTACCTGCATGAGTTGCCAAATTTGCAATGAATGTGTCGCCATCTTCCTTCTCGGACTTAAAATTAGAATCAACTTTCTTCTTTTTCTTCTTTTTTTCTTTTCATTCCTTACAAACATGTCCAGGCTTACCACAATTCCAACAAATAACTTTGGACTTTCTAGGAGATTTAGATCTCCTCGTGGACTTGGATTTGCCACGCTTCTCATTCTTCTTGCCTTTTTCCTTAGGTCTTCCACGAACATTCAAGGCCTCCTTAGGAGTGATGGATACCTTTCTCCTCATCTCTTCAGAAAACAAAGAACCCACCACATCTTGAATCTCCAAAATAACAAAAGTACTCCCAATAGCCATAACAAGAGAATCCCATGAATCAGGCAAAGAACAAAGCAGGATCTGACATTTCTCTTCCTCATCCATTTTAACACTAACTGATGCCAACTAAGCCACCGGCATATTGAATGCTTCCAAGTGGTCTGTAATTCATCCATCTCTTCCATTCTCAAGGAATACAACTTCTTCCTCAATAAAATCTTGTTCACTAAAGATTTGGCTTGATATATCTCACCAAGCTTCTTCCATAGTTTTTGTGCAGAGGTCTCTTCATGGACATTTATTAAAACAGAGTCTGCTAAGCACAGACTGATTAGACCCTTGGCTTTACTGTCCATAACATTATATTGAACAGCGTGAGTAGGATCTATGGGCCTTGAAACATTCTCATCAACAACATCCCACAAATCTTGATCTATCAATAGATCCTCCATCTTCAGCTTCCACAGTTTAAAATCATTTCCAAAAAAATTATCCACCTCTATTCTCCATGATGAACTTGCCATTTGAAAATTCTTGCAACAAGATCACAAAGTATCTTTTGCACAAGCTCCCACTCAAACCTAGATTAGTTCAGAAAACCCAACAACCCACAACTGAAACCAAAGGTGATCAAACTCTGATACCACTTGTAAGGAAGCTAAGGTAGCAGAACAACTTCCTACACTAATCTTGAGAGGAGAATAATGCAAAACTTTTACAGATCTTTAGTAGTTACAAAAACTTAAATATAAATAAACATAAATATCATGCATACCATGACATAGTGATTTATGTGGGGAAAACCCTTTCAGGAGAAAAACCCCACACTCCAAAGATGCCCAATATATTTATTCAGTAAATCACAAAGATTATAATATACTTGCAAAGAAAGGTTCTCACAAGAGTATCACCACTCAGACATCAAGAGACAACACGATCGCTATCAGACTATCATAAATCATCACAATCTCTACCACAATCGGAATACAACACCCTCATAAAATAGAGTTACATTCTAGGGCAAGACATGCCAACAAAATATTTTCCATTAGATCTAAAACCTAATAACGAACAATCCATATTTACAATATATCCTTTATTTAATGTATGTCGGTCATTCTAGAAGTTCCCTAAAAAAGTTAACATGCTCACATTTTGCTTAGTGTTGCCATTGTATACACCTATCAATGTAACTAAGAAACATATATATAAATATATACATCTTATCAACAATAAACCGCATACAATTGCAAGGTTAAGACACATTTTCCCAACATAAAGAAAATGTAAGAATGTATGTGAAATTGCAAGGGGTGCAATTTTATGACATTACACAACCAAAGGCTACAAACAAGTAAATATTTATGCCACCTTTCATCCTCATACAATGACTCACTCACGGGTTTGCAACACATCAAAGTCCTCACCATTTAAATGGTTGAGTCAACTTGATATTTGGGACAACAACCTTAAAACAAGTTTCCTAATTCGAATTCCTTTACAAAATGCTGCCAAGTTTGCATTTGAACGAGTCTCTATTCTATTTGTAGGCTTATGTGTATTTAAAAGATCTCTTAAGCATTCCAAACTCATTTATATGGTGCCACCTTCAAAGTTTGGTGCCCAAGTTTCTAGCACAATTTTGACTAATTATAAAGGCATTTAAAACAATTATACTTCCCTTCTAATGCTTACACAATAATGTATAACTCATACGTGCTTCCATAATTGGTTTTGAATTGGTCTTACACACTTTATGTGCTGGTGGTATTCCCTTATAAGTTGCATCATATGCTATACTTCCTCTTAGTGCTTGTTCAAACTGTATTGACTTATTCCTTCTCATTATTCATGTGCTACATTTTCTCCAACATCAGCACAATGGAAAGGACTATATGGTTGGCTTTTAACATTTTCATCTATTTTCATTTTCTCTTCAAAGAGTCGCAACAAACATGATTTCATCGCTGGCTTATAATACTCACCATATGCGCTATGGTGCATAGCCTGACATAAGTTTTGAACAACCTTTATATTATATAAAAGGTAGCACTTATAGGTATAATATATATTGAAAGAACTTTATAGCAAGCTTAGGCACATAGTATAAGTGCTACCTTTTATATAATATAAAGGTTGTTCAAAACTTATGTTAGGCTTTGCACCATGAAATCATAAGCCAACGATGAAGTCGTGTTTGTTGCAACTCTTTGAAGAGAAAATGCAAATATATATACATATACATATACAGATACATCTATACATATATGTATATGTATATGTATATGTATGTATATATGTATACATGTATACATATATACATACATATACATATACAGACAGCACATGCACAGGAGAGAGACAGAGGAGCAGACAGACACATACAGAGGAAAGAGGAAAGACACAGCATGTATGCAGGAGAAAAAATATATATGTGTGTGAAAAGATATATATATGTATATATACATAAGAGAAAAATATATAAGAGACAGCATATGCATATATGGAGAGACCAGAGGAGCACACATATATATGTATATGAGAAAGAGGAAAAAGAGGACCAGAGGTGGTACATACATATATATATATGGTATTAAAGACATATATGGTATATGGAGAGAAAATATATATGAGTATAAGAGATATATATAATATAGAGAGAGAGAGACACAAGGAGACAGAAGATGGATCTTATATGAGAATGGAGTATGTATGGATATATATATATAGTATGGAAATGGAAGATGGAAGAAGGAGAGAGAGGAGGAAGGAATGAGAGAATATATAATGGATGGAATGGTATATAGAAGGACATGCATAATATAAGGAGAGAGAGGAATGGAGAAGGAAGAATGGACAGGAAAGAAAGAGGAAGGAAGGCATGTGGTGGAATCAAGGACATCAAAGTCCATGACCACATATTAATACAAAACATACTCAAACTCTGACAGAAGGTTACCTACTCAAGTTCATGAACTAACTCGGTTAAACCAACTAGGGTGTGAGTGTGTGTATGCTCAGTTAGGCTCATAAAGGGTTACTAGACCAAGCTCCTCTCCTAAGTGATACTCCCCCTCTCGCACCTGAGGCTTGACTCCTTCCCGCATCCAACTTAGTACACCACATAGGTAGTTATTCGTTCATATGAAATCCATTAGCATCATAGATCATTTAAATCATTAAAGCATTCATATTGCAATACATATTCTTTTATCGCATTTCCACTAGTATACGAAACATAATCATTCCTTCAAAAGCAATAACATCTTAATGTATATTCAAGTATTTCATTCATCTATTTAATCATACTAAATTTCTGATAAGCATTTATCATCATATTTACTTACAAGGTAAAAGTAATCCAGTAACTAAGAGAGGGGGTGTAACATACTTCCCCCCTTGCAAATCATCATCCCTGATGATTTAAAGCACTTAATCATATAGATAAAGTCAAATAAAGGTTCTACCTTCTATTCCCCATATCAAGTAGGAAATAAGTATATTTCCAACTAATCTTTCCTCGTAGCACAACCCCTTGCGTTCTCATCCTTCCTAGACCATGCACTGAGTGTCTGTGCTATCATACAGGCATAGCTTATGTGCTCAAGCAAACTTTCTCTCTATAGAATTATATATCATATCTATATTAACTCATTTGTATATCATAAGTACAATAGTAACTGTATCCTATAAGACACCTATACCATAGTGATTGGAAATTGTGTTCTCATTGGCTTATACCATTATCCTTTATGTAACCCAAATAGAAAAGAGTGTCGGTGTATTACACACTACACTATGGGTCCCATCCTTCCCTTTGGTATTTACACCATCAGACAACTCAAAAGCTGAGACTGTCCATCACTGACACAACCATTTACCTCAAGCATAATATTGCTTCATAACTCAAGCTTTAAATCAACAAAGTTTTCCTTGATCACTTCTATCTATTATTTAATTTTGACAACCTTTTCATTCTAAGGTTAATCCTACTTCTTAGCTTACTCAACTTTATATAGATTCAACCCTTCTTCCCATATAATGGACCAAACCTCAATGATAGAAGTTTATTGTAATATATTTCTACAAATCCTCCAAGATTTGGTTTATCCCTTTTGCCTAATTGGCTAACTTAAAGTAATAATTTGAGCATTCATTCAATTGAATTTTTCATAAGATGATTGTGGTATACATAAAACCTTATCATTACTTCCTTGTTCCCATCTAAGATAACCTTCTCAGGAATACTAAGCAACTGCTTTACACAATTTATTGTTTAGGATTGATATCCTATAAATTTAATTTCCCAATCTAAATTGGTTACCTTGGTGAGTCTATCCACCGTATCATTATGCCAATTCTATTCGCATAGAAAGATCAAAACTATTCTTATGATCTACCACCTCCTCTCTGGGATTCCCTTGGAGTATACAAGCCTTGCCATTGACAACATCCTATCTTCATCCTCTGGCTTATTGAACAACAACTTGCTACACACCTCATAGCATCTTACTATATCCCCTTCTAGATTATAGTGGTTTCCCCTTCCTCGAATAACACTGTCATTCTAGTGTCCTAAATATGACATCAATTTACCTCATTCTTTAACCTCCCAAAATTTGGGTACATAGGTTCTTTTTCGATTCATAATAGTCCATCCCAATCAAATGATACATCTTCCTTGGACTTATTCCACATTCATTTCTCAAAATATAATGATTAGACATTATTGAGGAGTTAGAATTCCTTCTTAGGGAATCCATAACTTGGATTTCTTTAGCCTTCTAAGCATTCCCAAAGTTGTAATCCAATTTTCAGCTCAATCTATTTCTAATCTAATTTATAAACCTTAGCAATAATCTTAATGGATTGTGGAAATTTACTATCTCTAATCAATATGTTTCTTTTGTTGAGAATTTTTATTAGTTGAGTATCAATCCCCATTATATCGTACTGGTTTGATATTATCTTCCCAAAAGATATCAACATTTATTGCATACCTAATTACCAAGCACGTACATTTCTCAATAACTCAATATCATGAGTAAATAGATCTTCCCTTTCCTATTATGTAGGAAGTGATCTTGCCTTTCATGATCAAACATTCTACCTATCCTTTTCTAAGGCATCAATGTTAATAACAATTGATCTTTCAATCAAATACGTAAAAAATATTGTGTTGTAAATATTTATTTCTCATTGGTCATAAGCTTTGACCTTTCCACTACCTTTCTCTAATAATTCCAATACCTTAAATCCTCTTAACTTACCAACCTTGTTGTGGTCATTAAGTTCAAGACTTCGATTAAAAATTCTCTCCTACTGGAGATACAACATTAAACTTTGTTGAAGAGGGTACTTGTTTGAGTACATCTACTCTCCTTCTTCCCCCCTTAGCGTTTCCAAGACATTATATCACCTTAAAGTTGAAATATTAACATACATCTGCTTTCTCCAAATTGAATTGATTATAATTCATTATTGTTGGCTTTTGATAGTTGGGGGTGATCTTTGATACTAGTGAAAAGGGCGGGAATGTATTGATGTTCTTTTTTGGTGTTCCTTTGTAATCATTTGAGGATTGTATCATGGGTTTTTCTACTCATCCTTTAGTGATAATTTTGGATAAGTCTAATTATGAGTCTTGGAAAAAAGGAATTCTAACCCATCTCATATGGCTAAATTTTTTTCCTTACCTTTATGGGCTCATGCTTGAACCAGACACACCTGGAAGGAAATCAGTATGGGATAATAGAATTGATCATGTATTAGGAGTAATTGGTTCTCATGTTGATGGTTACACTGTGTTGGTTATGGCGGACATTGAATGTCCCCACATACTTTGGACCAAGATCTGGGAGATGTTTGGAGACCCTTATGTTTCTCCATTCCCAAATGATCCTTCTATAGATTACCTCATTCCACTTGTTTATGTAGATAATATACCCTTTGATGATGATACTTTAGAGGATATTAAGTGTTATGCATGTCTTGAATGTTTAGATGGCACAAAGTCTTCTCTTGCTTCTCATCCTCAAGTTGAGATTACATCGACATCACCTATTGTATTTTAGATTCTACAGGTGCTTCTTTGAGAGCCTCTGGTGATTTATTGTAGCAGGATCAATTATGTCTTTTGGATTAAGTTCATTGGGACCAATTTCTACCAAACATCTCTTATTTGTTTGTAGAGTCCATCATTTTGGCTCTAAATGACACTGTTAAGGACATATGTCTTCTCTTTAAGGACCACTGTTTTGTCCTTGCATCTACTATTACTACTTCATAGTTTAGAGTTGCTTCTTCAAAAGCTTCCAATGACTTCTTATAGTAGGATATCTATAGTCTTCCTGATTCAACTTTGTGGGATGATCTCTTGATAAGAGTTTCAGACTTTTTTACAGAGACACATATTTTAGATTTGGAGGACACATTTGAGGGGTTACCTCTCCTCTTCAATGACAAACATTGCATAACTATTGTCAATCCATCATTGTCTTTGGATTATGCTCTACATCAATCTCTAGGAGATTTTGATTTGTCATCTTCAACAGTGTGGCCTAGAATGCTTGATTTGATTGTGACAACTTTCAACATCGACACGGGGACACTTGAGCCAACTTTAGAGACTTCATACATCTTGCACTTTCTTCCTACATATATTCCATAAAGGACTTGGGAGATAGTGTGTATACACCTTTGGTTGTGTTTCTTCCTAAGGGGAGGAACATTGTTCGATGATCATGGACCATCTTCTCCATCCATTTTCAATCATCTACCATTGGATCTCTTTAGGGGAGTCTACTTAGTCCTTCTCTTCTTCTCTGTTTATTTTGGGGAGTTTTATCTCTCTATTTGTGGGGGGGGGATTCTTTTTTTTGGGGGGAGGGGGTAATTTGATGTGTACATGGGTACCTAACATGGCCTCATTTTTTGGGACCCATCATCTTTTACATCCACCTAAGTTGTGTTGAAGGGGGGTGTTGGTGTAGATTTTTATTTTCCTAGTGGGTTAATTTATTTTTCCTTAGTCCTAGGTTTTTTCGACACTTTATTAAGCTTGCTCGAGATAATAAAGTGATTTTATTACTAGGAGATATGTGTGTGGTGTTGCCTTCTATAAAGGGTGGAACCACTTTTCACTTTTAGTGGAATCCTCCACTTTTGGTGGTCCATCTCCACTTTTTGTGGTTGTGATCCAGGAGGATCTCCACACATGAAGAATTTTTATTTTTCACACCATGAAGAAATTGATGATAGGTGTCAAAGTTTGAAATAAGTGAATTAATGCTTTAAGTGGGTTTGAGAAGCTCATGCATTATTCATTTAAAGATTAGTGCTTAAAATGAGTTTGGGAAAACTCATGCATTTATTCATTTGAAATTGTAAAATGATTAATACTTGTGAGTGGGAAAATGACTCACGTATTATTCATTATTTTTTAATTGGGAAATTAGTTTCATGTGAGAATCCACCTCACAACTAATTTTCTATTTCTCAATCAGAGGTTGAGATCTTCATGTGGATCTTTCCTCATCTTATCCCTTAAATTATGCCCTGATCCTAATTTAGTGGATCATGAGAGATATTTTCTCCTTGTTTGGGGAAGTTTGGATTTACCTTCCTTGTTTTGGAAAAACTAAATAAACTCTTTATATGAGCTTGTGAGGAGGCTAGGAATAAAAAGGAGGAGAGAGAGAGAGATACTGATAAGCTCTCGACAATTGCAGGCTTAGTTCGAGGCTCGAAGCTTTGTATGAGTTTTGAGAGAACTATGTAAAAGCTTGTATAGAAAGGAATGTATCCTTCTGATATCTGGAGTAAGGTCATTTGTGTGAAGTTCCTTCTTGAATGCTTGGTTAAGGAGAAGGTAGCTTGCATGTAAACACTTGTGAGAAGGTCCCAGCATCTTGCATAAGAAGGAATAGAGCGATTCGTATTCAAACGGATTCAAAGACATAGCCAAAGTCTGGTGAACTTCGTTATCAAACTTCTCTCTCTTGGCTTATCGTGTGATGTTTTCTTACTTTTTTAGTTCATTTGCTTTATGTATTGTTGTTTAAAACAATTACATTAAAGAATTATTTTCTCTTAATTCACAAGCAAATATAAGCCAATAAAAAGATCCTCATCGTAAACTTTGTATGGAGTAAACTCACCAAGTTTACAGATTAGGTTGATTCCTATTGGTTGGATTTGTCGCCTACATCCTCTCCTTAGTTTTTAATAAACTCACTACCTAGCTTGTATTTTCATATTCTCGCATCCTTTTGCATCTTTTGGCATAGATCTTCTTGCAATCTTCTATGCATCTTTTGTAGTGTATCAATTCAGCTTGGAAGCTCTTAATGCAATATTGTCACATCGACATTGCATAATCTTTCAGAATCCTAGTTTGTATTCTTATATTTTTCTAGTTTATGTAACTTTGATTTTCTCTTAAAAATTTCCTTGAGTTATTCAATCTATTGTATATTTCCAACAGTTAATGTGGGGAGGTGGCTAACATGAAGGAGTTACAAATTATTTTAATTTTTTATTAAAATAATGATTATTAATCATCTTAATTTGATTAACATGTTAACATAATTGATTGGTAAGTTAATTGTTTGCATGTATGAGTGAATTGAGTGCATGACCGAGCAAATTGAGTGTATGAAATAATTATGTAATTGCATTAAGAAGTTAAGTGGTTACACGAGGAAGTTGATTTATTGCATGAGGATTAGATGGATGAGTGAACTAAGTGTATGCTTGAGTTAACTAAGTAGATGCACTAGTTAAATGATTTTGATTTGTTAGTTAAACCATGAGGTGGATTTGATTTATTTGTTTTAATTTATTTAATGGATAATGTGTGCATATGAGGTGGAATTTAATATTTTATTTAAATATTTTGATGGATAATAGTAATTTAATTATTTAATTTACATTTGTTCATTTTAATTAAATAATTAGGAATTATTCAATTAAAAATGATGATGAATTAAGGATAATGAACAATAAAATGATAATTCATGTGGGTGGATGACATTAATAATATAATAATGGTGAAAGTGAAATTATTTGTGTCTATCTATTGTTGTTTAGAAAAAAGAAATCATAAGTATTCATGAAATTCTTATTTGATTCATTGATTTTTAACAATTTAATATTTATTGTAATGTTATTCGAGGTTTGTGTATATTAAGATTGTAAAGAGTAAAAATGAATCCTTAAGCCTCTCTAAATATATAAAAATAAATTAAGGAGAATTGGCCCATCACACTTAGGGTTTGAACAAACACATTTACATAATTTATTGCAATGCACTTACATTTAAAGGTATTTAATTGCATCCATTTTCATTTATCTAACATCGAGGATAAAACATTTACATTTAAAAGGAGCATACTAGTAACACTACCATGCATGATAATTCACACAATTGTACAATTAGTCTTTTTTAAGGGTTGACCTAAGAGAACACGTATCCTAGCTTAGTTTGACAACCCTATAAAGGTATTATTAAATATTATCAATCCTCATGAAACACAAGTTTGTATTGTATTGTATCAAATGTACAACCATAAATTTGATTCATATATGCAAAACTATAAGAGATCCATAAATTTGACTTATCAAAACATACACGAGCTAAATTCACACTATTTTTATCTAATTTTTTTCAAATTTCAATACAATATCATAATTTTTTTTTTTAATTTACAAATAAATACTTTTCTTTCATATTTAATTTTTATAATTAATCCCGACTATGACAATATCATCACTTCATGTTTTCTCATTTGTTCACATTGGTAACTATTTCTCCTTTTTGACAAGCCTTTTTTTTCTAGTCGATTTTATTTCATGCATTCTATTGGAATCAATTTATCTTATTGACATTCAATATTCATCAAATTTATTGTTTTCATGTTCTTACTAATCATGTTTTGACTTTAGTTAACTATTCATGGTTTCAAAAAGGAAAAATAAATAAAAAAATTGTACAAGTTGACAGAATTTCCTTGTTACTTGACTTTTTTATTGTCTAATTTGGTTTATGGTTAATTCTTCAAACTTTTTCATTTTGCCTTATTTTCTACTACAAATTTTGTTTGCATATTCTTTTATTCAATCTCATTTGTTGATCATTTATTCAGCCTGATCACTTCGCTTTGTGAACTTCGTTTATAGATTTGATATCCATTTCTTGTCTATTACAATTACCATGTTTGAATTTACATTGTTATTATTGTGTTCACTGAAAGTGCAAAAACTATCCTTGTATATTCTATTGCTCGAAAGAAAAGCAAATTATTGGTTTTGCCTGCAATTTTCATTTTTGTTGTTGGTATTTTCCTCATGGTTTTGTCATTTTCTAGTCTATTTAGTTATTGGTCTCTGCCTTGTGGACAAGGAGCTAATGTTATTGCCCCAATCTTGCATATTAAAGTTGTGCTCTGGGAATGGCACTGGAAAAATAAAGATATGGTTTTGTTGATGTTGTGGGGAATATTTAGAAAAAGCGAAATAACTTTTATGTTTGTAATTTCCTGATTAACTGTTGGTATTTTCCTCATAGTTTTGTAATTTTCTAGTTTGTTTTAATAATAATGATTATTGTAGGGGGCTTTTCTATTGGAAATATTTCAAGACTTTGTTGGTATAGTTATGTCTTGGCATGCACTCTTCCTAGGGATGCATGGCATTTTAAGTAGTACATTTGCATTTACTATTTGTGTGTTCTGATTTATTCCAAGTAGATTGAAGTGCAACTGTCATTAGTGGCTTATGATATGAAGTTTTAAGTCTATTTATTACTCTTTCTTGAAAAAGACAATTAATTTGGATACGAAAAATACAAAATCATGACAAGAATTCCAAAATCCAATGAGGAGATTGTAAAAACATATATATATATATATATATATGTATATGTACATTTGTATATGTGTGTATCCATATATATGTGTGTGTGTACACATATATATATACAATAGTATGTACATATATGTATGTGTGTTACACATTTTGCATTTACGTAGGGTTGATTTTCATTTACTGCGGATAGATTCAAGTGCAGTTGCCATTGATGGATTATGGTGTTTACTTTTGAGGCTCTGAAGCAAAAGGCTATTTAGGTTGTTTAGTACGTACACATCCATATATATGTGTGTGTGTGTGAGTATATATATGCACATGTGTATATATATATGTACATGTGTGTGTATATATGTATATGTGTGTGTATATGTATGTGTGTGAGCATGTATATATGCATGTATGCATATATATATATGTGTGTGTGTGTGTGTGTGTGTGTGTGTGTGTGCATTAATATTCATTTGCTGAGATTGTTTGATGAGGTTGAAATCTATGTGTCCTAAGAGTGTTTATATCTGTTGTATTGACGTTGACAAACGGTGCTTTTGCAAAAAATTTTTTTGCCTTTTTGCAATGATTTAATTGTTAGGTTTCCATATCAATAAGTGTTTCCATCCATTAGTTCTTGTTTCTCTACTTCTTGAGTGGTTTTTGATGTTTCAGTCTTAGTTTCATGTGGCGTAGATGTTTCAATGCCAAAAGTCTTGAAATGAAGCTTACACTATGTTTTTTTGTAATCTATATTACTTCAAATCAAGTGAATTGTTTGTACATGAAACATTGATAAACATTGGAAGATGTCTATTTGTACATGACATAACTGATATATGATTGATGTTTCAAACGATGCATGTCATGAATATTTTGTACCGATAAGACTTCTGCCAGTGGTGCCTATTTGGAACTGTTAAAATGATGATTGTGTTTTTTGCCACAATTGCCTGGTCATTAACATATGGTGTATTGTTTGTTGGCTCTTTATATTATGCAGTTGCAATTTATAGTTGAGAGCAATGTAACGTAAAGAGCAATTTTATTGTAATGATCTCTTGCTATGCATGTGTCATTGGTGCAACTTTTTTTGTGGGCATGTGGCGTTGCCAATAGTGGGTCACATGTTGTGTGCATATGATCACATTTTCAATTTTAATTAGCAGATTTTGATTTGGGGTAAATAGTTTGAAGAGAAGTTCCCATTAATGGATTATGGTGTTAAGTTTTATGCATGTCAAGGACAAAGGATCTTATATATATATATATGTATAAAAGATCCCTTGTCCCTGACATGCATAAACCCCACATACATATATATATACATACATATATATATATATATATGCATGCACACACATGCACACAGCCACACACATAAAAAAATGAACATACATAATCATATGCATTCAGTAATGTGTGCATATACATGTGTGTGTGTGTGTGCATTTCCCATCCATATATATGAGGAAACGCAGAGGAGGAGAGGCAGAGAGAGAGAAAGAGAGAGCAGGAGAGACATGGAGCATATATATATATGCACATATGGACATGTGTGCCCAGAGATATAGCTTAGAGCCGACCAGGGAGCGATGAAGGAAGAAGGAGACCACCAGAGAAGGAGACAAGGAGTGTATGTATATGTATGTATAACATATATATATATGTGAGAGAGAGATACATAAGAGAGAGATAAGAGAGAGAAAGAGAGAGAGAGAGAGAGAGAGAGAGAGAGAGAGAGAGAGAGAGAGAGAGAGAGAGAGAAAGAAAGAGAGAGAGAGAGAGAGGGTATAAGAAATGGAGGGTGGCATAATGGATGGAATGAAAGGAGGAGTGAATGGAAAGAAAAGGAAGAATAATGGAATGGTGGATGAAATGCAGGAAATATATGGATAATGGATGAAGGAAAGGAGGAAGACAGAGAAGGAAATGGAAGGAAGAAGGGAGGGAATGGAGGGGGGGGGATGGAGTATTGCCATGTTGAGGAAGTAGAGATAGGCATTGAAAATTTGAACTAGGATGTGAGTAAGATTTTAAATATTCGGTCTTATCTATTCATTTTGGAATGTTTCTTGGATTGTGTGAGGTGTAGATATTAAGATTAAATCCACAATAGACAATGTAGTGTCTTTTTCCATTTTCACTCATCTAGTCTTCTTATGTTATTTACATGATTGTGGAAATGGTGTTACAAAGCTATAGTTTGTCTAACAAGACTTTGCAGCTTGTTCAAATGCATCGATGCAGTATTAGATCACACTACACCTTTATTTTTAGTTTGTACTCCATGATCTGAATAAGATTATTATTTATTATGTGTTATGCACATGTCCTTTTTAGAACTTCTCTAATGCACTTGATATGGTATGTGCCAATTGCAGTACTCACTCTTTCAAGTTATATTTTAATCTTGTCTGGCTTTCGACAATTTTGCTACCAGCTGTTGTTGTTTTGGCAGTCATGATTGTGGAAATGTTGCTATTGTTGCTTCTTCAAATGTTGGGAAAGCGCTTCTTAGAAAGGTAGCTAGAATCACGAGCATCAAAATCCTATTTGCTTGAAGTGATTTTTGATCTTCCTTGCTACATCTGTTGATTGCCTTGTAATAGTAAGCAATTGCTTCTAGTATCAAGGCACCTATCAATCTTAATAGTAAATAAAATCTATGCAACCATGCATGACAAGTTTTAGTTAGGCAAGGCAACTACTACTAACAATGCAACTTATCCTCTAGACATATTCACGGTGATTTCTTGAACATGTGCATAATGCCCATGGATGAAGACATGGACAAGTCATTACGCATATCTTGAATAGGTGGACATGTTTCAATAACTATTGTTGTTTCATGGATATACAATTAACTTGAATTGAATGGAGACTTTGAAAAAAATTAGGTGGGACTATGTTTTGGTAAAATAATTCCATGAAACGCAGGATAAATTTAAGTGCCATTTTTTGCTCTTCCCATATTTTTGTTGTTTGTTACTATTGATTGTTTACATGGCTTAATATTTATAAGAAAATCCCTCGATTCATACAAACACACTACTATATTTCCAATAGGAAAAAATCTTAGTCTCATCTAATTGATTGAAGTGCAGCTGGCATCCATGACATTGCATGTTTGTGAAATATTACAGATTTCATGCTGGGAGCTTTGGCATTTCGCTAGATCTATTTTTTGTTTACGAGGTTGAATTGCAGTTGGCATGCTAGTGTGGCGGACAATAGATTAGTTGCATCGTGGATGATGGGAAACAAAGAGTTGAACATTTATAGAGTATATAAAAAAAGAAGCAATAACAATGTAAAAGGTATAACAAGTTTCAGACTCAAGAGAAATAGATTTCAGTCTCATCAAACAATCTGAGCAAATGATTAGACAATGCAGAAAAGACAATGTAAAAGATATGTGAGTTGATGTATATATAGGTAATATATAGAAATATGCATAATTAGAATTTTGTCTTTGGAAGCCATTTATTTTATTTTATTTATTTAATCACAAAGGAAGGACATTGATCCATAAAATGCAACAATGTAAAACAACTATAAAATGACGCTCTAAAAGAGATACAAAGTGACAATTGCAAATCGTTTGAAAAGACACTGATTGAATGATTTAAGACTTGGAAATTTCCCAATTAATTAAATCCAATTTAGGTTTTCATTTAATAAATTGAAAGGCAACTAGAACGCATCTGCACAGAAAATGCATACAACAACAAACAATAGACATTAACCGATAAAATACAAAGAAGTGGGAAAAGTATAAAATGATCGTGCATGGAAAAGTACAAAACGACACTGTAAAATCCATATGATGTTAGAAATGCCTCATTTTACACTCGCAAAACATTAGACATAGATTTCATGATTTTTACATCAAGACATTTTCCAATTACCTAGAACTAATTTTCATTTTCATTTAATAAATTCAAGTGCAGTTGCATTGCATGTGTGTGCGGGAAATATTACTTCCATTCTTAATCATGATCAACACACTATCATGTCAAGTCTTTATGAAGACATAATGAAAATTGCTTAAGGAAAGCAATAAGATAATTGATAAATGAGTGTAGCAGAATGCAATACTGCACTAAAACGAGATGAAATTAGATAATGTTTGTATAAACAACTATTTAAAAAAATATTTGTGCTGACATAAGTTTTGTTCAATAAGTCTTATCCAAACCAGGAATAGACACAGATTTAATGATTTTATATCCAAACATTTTGCAATTACTTAGAGCTAATTTTCAACCTCATTTGATACATGTGTTTATTATGCCCAGCACAAAAGATGGCATTAATGAATTATGGTGTTAAGTCTTCTAGTCAAGAACAAAGACTGATCCATAAAAGCATTAAAAGGTAGGGAAGAGTAGAGAGTAACCCACAAGGTGCAAACATCAAGAAACATTATACATTAACCTATAAAATGCAGAGATGTAAAAATCTATAAAATGACATTGTAAAAGATATAGGAACTTACAAATGCCTCATTTTTTGCTTCCAATACAATAGACATAAACCCTCTCAACATGCATAGATTTCACTATCTTAATTGTTATGTACAGTTTGACAATGGTTTAATCTTTGTTGTTCCCTGTCAATCAATGTCCTTATGGATGAATCTCTGTTTTTGCAACTTTGTCATTTGTTTTTGATATTTTGTTCTTTCTTTTGTGTTTCTGTAATTCAAATGTATTGTGTGTTCATGAAAAAGTGATAGACATTGAAGGGTGTTTATCTGTTCAAGATATGTCTGATTTACCATCGATCTGAGCAAATGAAAAAACAACGCAAATAATATTTTGCTTGATAGATTTAAAACTTCACACCATAAGCCACTAATGATGGTTGCACTTCAGTCTACTCACAATAAATGAGAGCTCGCAAATAGTAAATGCAAATGTATTGCTTAAAACACTATGCATTCCTAGAAAGAGTACATGTCAGGACACAACTATACCAACAAACTCATGAAATATTTCTGATAGCAAAGCTTCCTACAATAATTATTATTGTTGAAGCAAATTAGAAAATGAGAAAGCCACGAGGAAAATACCAACAACTTGTTATCCACCTATATAAAACTGAGAAATTTTAAAAAAATTATCCTTGCTATATGGAGTATAGGGCTTTTGGTTGTCGGCACATCAGGTGTACACAACATATTGTTCATATGGCATTGGACCCAATAGGTCCTATCGCCCGATATGCCTTTGTGAGGTCGGCGATATCGGCATCTAAGCCTACGTCTCTAAGGATATCAGAGCCGATAGAGGCATAAAGGGCATCATAATCTTTGATTCCCTGATGCCTCTGATATAACATGCTTGTGCAATTCTCCAACCATCCGATCAATATTCAGGTGATTTGTATCATCCAATAAGGAAGTAAAGGGTGGTCATAAAATGAGGCTCAAGTTTCCTAGTCCTTATATGGCACATTTTTTTAAATACAATCTTGGGATCGATTGAGATGTATAGTTATATATGTTGATTGGACCTATGAGGCACGCAAGGGTGGTGGCGTCATATTAAATCCCATGAACCAACACTTAATTCAAAGTTTGATGATACATTTTGAATTCATTATTACTTCTTAGGGTTGGAATTTATTTTCAATGCATGTCCGCCTTCTTTGGATGGTGCGTCTTGTGGAAGAAGATCAACTTCAATTGACTCAACCAAATTTAAATTGGCTTGTAAGCAACTAAAACAACATTATTGCAAGATTGTAAGCCCTTTCTTGGAGAGAGTGAGTTGATTTCTCTGATTATAGGCAAGAAATAGCTACCTTGTGAGAGGAGGAAAGACAAGCAGGAATACTTGATTAGCAGCTATAGAGGATTATAGACAAAGCTCAAGAAAATTAATTATGAGAAGATGGTTTTGCCGGGTCAAGGTCTCATTCCAGTTGTGTAGCCTAATACAAAATTCCAGGAGGCTCCTCAAGAAGATATCCTTACTGCGTTGGCGGACCTAGCATGGCAAAGCAAACAAAGTTATGCACAATTTGCGGCAACATATTTTGTGCTCGAGGAAGAAGAAGAAAAGGCTAGGGAGCATAACACTCTCCTACACATGCAGTTGGACCCACCAAGAGCCCCTACTCCATGATAACTGGATGGTTTAGTTAGGTTGCCTTTTTCCTATTTTGGCTTTAATATGAATACGTGTCATGTCAAGTTGGTTTAAAAGTAACTGTTAGTTTCTTTTTGTAAAAACAGTCTATGTCAAGAAACCATTACTCATAAGTAGTTACTCTTTAAATAGTAGCCATAGCTAGACAGGAGGGGATCCAAAATTTGAACTCTCGGGAGTACTTTGTGACTTAGGGAGAAATTCTCTTGTTAATGCTATAAGGGGAAAAAGGGGAAGTGTGAGCGGTTTTGTTTTCTTTTCAATCTTAGTTTGTTGTATATGATGTTAAGAATTTGAGCTTAGATTTTGGCATTGGAGAAATAAAGAAGATGTTCTCAGATCTGTGAATTTGTTAATGTTTTTTCTTGATTACAAATGAACTTTGAGTCTTTGTAATTATTCTTTGATGTTCTGTTTGTTATATCAGACTATGCATGTGGTTATCTCTGAAGATTTGAATTCAGATTAACTCATTTGTTGAGGGGAAATTTTGATGCTCGTTCCTTCCTTAGTTCTCACTTGCAGGTGTGAGATAAATGAACTTTGTGTTGTTTATTTGCATCCACTTCATTTTAAATCAATCTCTCTTATCTATAGGTGTTATATTTTCCTTTTCTTCTTTCTAGTTAAAAGCATACCCCGTCTTTATTTATTGCATATCATAAGAGGGAGTTGTACCTCTAAAATTCATAGGAAAGTTTCCAAATCAATGGTAACTTCTCCAATTGTTGGTTTTGTTTGTCTTTCTTTTTGGGCAAGTTCAGTCATCCTTTACACTTATCTTCAAAGGAAAAATCTGTACACTAACAGATTTTTGGCAACTCCGCTGGGGAAATCAAAGTGGTTGGTGCTTTGTTCTCTCAAGATGCCTCCTTGAGGATGGAGCCTAGCGACTCTATGTTTGTAAGAAGATTTCTTTGGTAGAAGAATTCCAATTTTATGTCATGGTTTTGGTTGCATATCAGCCATGGGGAACTCAAATTGGAACATTTTCTTTGCCTCAATATACAACAATACCTGAAGGTTCAAGAAAATATTTTCCTAAATTCACCAATGAAGATTCTCATGATCCAGACAATCATATCCAAGCCTTCACCATCACTTGTGGAATCCTTGGAGTTCAAGAAGAAGATGTGTTTGCGCGGTTATTTGCCGAGAGTCTCGCTGGATGAGCAACAAAGTGGATTCAAAATTTAGAAGATGGATGCATCATTGGCTGGAACCATTTGAAGGTAAAGTTTCTTGAAAGATTTAAGCCTGCAATTGATACATATGTATTGTTGATTTAGTTTTTCAAAATAAGGAAGGAAGAAGGCGAATCTATTAGAGTGTTTGTGAAAAGATTTAACCAAATTTTGAAAAAGATTCCTCATAATGAAAAACCAAATGAAGGTATGCAGTTATGTGTATTTATTGTTGTGATGCACTTAGAAGTTAGTTTTCATTTAAAAAGAAGCAAAGTGCATAAATTGGATGTTGCACAAAGAATGGCTGTTGAAATTGAAGATAATTTGATTTTGTCTGGGATTTTTGAAGAAAAGAAATGTGTGAATGATTCTAACAAAGAAGTTTCAAATTTAGAAGCATTTTTCAATTAGAATTTTCATTCTAAAAAGAAACCTCTCTTGCAAAGGAATCTTGTTAAAGAAAAAGGAAAACTAATGTCTCCTACATCCTCTTATCAAAATTTGACAATTCTTGGTAAAGCAAGCATCCCAACACCTTCTGCTGTGGAGATTTGTTACTTACATACCAAAAATGAAAATCCAGAACCTGTCTTGACATGCATGCAGACCAACAATGTTGAACAATCCAGTAATTCAATGACAAAACCTTATATTATTTTTATTCCTAGTTGGTGCCTAGAAGGTTGAGATGATGGCTTTTTGTGTGGAAGTGTGGATGAAGATGGCCATGTTCTTGGAATTAAAACAAACGCAACCAACTATGGCACTAATAATGTGGAAGAAGGTATGAATGTTCCTATATCCATGTCTTTTTTCCCTCCAGAATCATAAGTTTTTACCTTTGATATTGATGAAGTAGACCCAAAGGTAGAAAGGTTTCTTGAAAAAGTTGAAAAAGGGTTTATAAATCATGGTTCAGACATGGAAGTTTTCATTTTTGATTATTCAAAGATTGATGATACTACTTCAATTCCCAAGGAGGTTGAGGAAAGATTGAAAAATTCAACGAGTAGGGAAGAAATGAATCAATTGGATTTTTACATGCAGCCCAAATATTCATCGTTTAAATTTTCTAATGAAGAACACGAGGAAGAGAAGCTGCATGAAGAGGAAATTTGTCATGCCTTTTATGGAGAAAATGTTATTCAAACTCACATGGTTTCATTTCATTTCCCTGTTATGGGTGACGTTGGTCCAATTGAAAAGATAGATGAAACTGAAAAATTTGGTAATCCAATGACTGAGCATGGTGAAGGTATGCCTAGTATGCATTATCATATTCCTGATTAGTGCATTGAATTTATGAGTGATGAGTTTCTTTGTGCAAATAAAATATTTTTTTTTTTTATAGATTTGACCCAATGATGGAAGAATGTAAAAATCAAGAAACTTCAGTCAGTAGTAGTGTGCCCAGAAGTTGAGTATTTGATTCCATGCTCGAAGGAAGTAAACGAAACAATAACTAATGTTGAATTGCAACCTTCAGTTTATGATAACCTTGGAAGAGCAAAGAATGATTCAGAATTCTTTCATGAAGAATGGATCTTTGGTTGCCAGTGTGTATTTGAGAAATTTTTGCAATCCATCAGTTGGAGATTTGATATGGCAACAGTTGTAAAATGGAATTTGTTTTTAGTCACATCATATGGCCACAATCCATTGTTCCATAGAGGAACATATTTTTCCCAGCCCATGAATGGTTTTGCATGAGCATCCTTGGGCTTCCTTTAAGGTAGGGTCTTATGACCATGTATATATTAGAAAATTTTGGTGTGTTCCTGTTTGGCTTGTTTGGTTGTCTTGTTTTTAGGTTTGTGCCCTGTTCCCCTTTGCCCTTCTGTAAGTAGCTCCTTGTTCTCTTGATGATATTTCTTGACTCCATGCTCAATGGTTTTAGCACTGGTCCTTGCTTAAGTTTCTGGAGTTCTCTATTTTTCCTCAAGAAAACCAGTACCCAATCGGAGCCACTTGTTATCCACCTATATGAAATTGAGAAATTTTAAACTTTTTATCCTTGCTATATGGAGTATTGGGATTTTGGTTATTAGCACATCGGGTGTACACAACATATTGTTCATATGGCACTAGAATCGATAGGTCCTATCACCTGATATACCTATGTGAGGTCGGCGATATTGACATCTAAGCCTACGTCTCTAAGGATATCAAAGCAGATAGAGGCATAAAGAGCACCATAATCTTTGATTCCCTGATGCCTCCGATATAACATGCTTGTGTGATTCTTCAATCATCCGATCAATATTGGGGTGATTTGTATCGACCAATAAGGAAGTAAAGGTTAGTCATAAAATGAGGCTCGAGTTTCTTAGTCCGTATATGACACATTTTTTAAAATACAATCTTGGGAGATTGAGATGTATAGTTGTATATGTTGATTGGACCTATGAGGCATGCAAGGGTGGTGACATCATATTAAATCCCATGAACCAATATTTAATTCAAAGTTTGATTATACATTTTGAATTCATTATTACTTCTTAGGGTTGGCATTTATTTTTGATGCATGTCCGCCTTCTCTGGATGGTGCATCTAGTGGAAGAATATCAACTTCAATTGACTCAACCGGATTTAAATTGGTTCGTAAGCAACCAAAACAACATTATTGCAGGATTGGGAGCCCTTTCCTGAAGAGATCAAGTTGATTTATTTGATTATAGGAAAGCAATAGCTACCTTATGAGAGGAGGAAATACAAGCAGGAATACTTGATTAGCAGTTGCAGAGGATTATAGAAAAAGCTCAAGTGAATTAATTTTGAGAAGATGGTTCTGTCGAGTCAAGGTCTCATTCCAGTTATGCATCCTGATATAGAATTCCAAGAGGCTCCTCAAGAAGATATCCTTACTGGGTTGGCATACTTGGCATGGCAAAGCAAATGAAGTTATGCACAATTCACGACAACATATCTTGTGCTCGAGGAAGAAGAAGAAAAGGCTGAGGAGCATAACGCTCTCCTACGCATGTAGTTGGAACCACCAAGAGCCCCTACTGCATGATAATCGAATGGTTTAGTTAGGCTGGATTTTTCCAATTTTGGATTTAATATGAATACGTGTCATGTCATGTCAGTTTAAAAGTAACTGTTAGTTTATTTTTGTAAAAATGGTCTATGTCAAGAAATCGTTACTCATAAGTAGTTACTCTTTAAATAACAGCCATAGTAGAGAGGAGGGGATCCAAATTTTGAACTCTCAGGAGTACTTTATGACTTAGGGAGAAATTCTCTTGTTAATGATGTAAGGGGAAAAAGGGGAAGTGTGAGCAGTTTTTTTTTCTTTTCAATCTTAGTTTGTTGTATATGATGTTGAGACGTTGAGCTCAGATTTTGGCATTGGAGAAATAAAGAAGATGTTCTCAGATCTATGAATTTGTTAATGTTTTTTCTTGAGTACAAATAAACTTTGAGTATTTGTAATTATTCTTCAATGTTCTGTATGTTATATTAGACTGTGCATGTGGTTACCTCTGAAGCTTTGAATTCAAATTAACTCATTTATTGAGGGGAAATTTTTTTGCTCGTTCTTTCCTTAGTTCTCACTTGCAGGTGTGAGATAAATGAAATTTATGTTGTTTGTTCACATCCACTTCATTTTAAATCCATATATCTTATCTATAGGTGTTATATGTTCCTTTTCTGCTTTCTGGTTAAAAGCATACCCCGTCTTTATTTATTGCATATCACAAAAGGGAGTTGCACCTCTAAAATTCAAAGGAAAGTTTCCAAGTCAATGATAACTTCTCCAACTGTTGGTGTTGTTTGTCTTTCTTTTTGGGCAAGCTGAGTCATCCTTTAAATTTATCTTTGAAGGACAAATTTGTACACTAACACAACCAATGAGGAAATCGCCAAAAAGATCAACGCTATGTGCCTAAGTGTGATAGGCTTATGCTTTTCTAATGTTTTTTACTATATACATGTTTTCATTGCACATGTGTTTGTGGATAAGTGGCATTGTTCATAGTATTTGACATGCTTAGTCTAAAATTGGTGCTAGTATTGAGCATTGGAAATTGGAATACATGGTTATACAGATTTCCTATTTATTATTAAGGTTGATAGGTCCTTTATTTTTCTCAGGTGACTACTGTGACTCAAACCATTTATTGCATATGTGAGAGCATAGTAGATCAAGTTTCTAACATGGTATGGCATAAATTTCTAAGTTTAGTTTCTTTTTTATCCCTAGTTTATATGTTTACGTCCTATTCTTCTTGCAAGAAAATTATTCTGTTTAAATTTGGAATGTTTACTAAATTGCAATTATATTCATGTGTGAAGTCTGCTTTCTTGTATTTTTCTTTGCAATTATTTAATTATTGTTATGTTCTGCCTCTATATTGTTACTATATCATTGAACAATGATATCTTTCCAAGTTGATGATCACATGTTTGAATGAATATTTCATTCATATATACAGTTATACATATTAGTACTTGGTTGCTTGTTTGCAATTGTTTGTTATGGGCCTTGTTTCGTTACATGAATCAAATGTGATAAAGAAGAAATGCTTGGAAAGATCATGTTCGTGGTCAACAAGAAGAGAGTATAGAAACTAGACAACTTCATAGAACTACAAAACTCTCTAACTATCCCTATACAGATTTTGGTCGCTGTTGATCTATTTGAATTAGCAGTAACTAGTCACTAAAAAACTGTGTTGGAAAACTAGTTCTATGTTTTAAACCATACGAAGGGAAAACTGCAATTTAAAAAAAAATAATTAAAATGCAAAAATTGATAAAGCATAGTTGTCATGGACCTTCAAACACTTTTTCTAGTTAGATGTAGAGGGAGAGAAACTACTTTCAACAGTGCAAGGTTGGTGCTCCTTAGGACTTGAGAGCATAGAGTTTTCTTCCATGCTGCATTTTGCAGTGTCCCTTCTCATAGAAGATACACACAACATAGTATTATTTTGTCTTTCTATGTTGCACATTTTGCATTGGTCTTTTGGACCTAAGCGAAAGAGCATAAAAATCTTCTTGCTTAACAAAGTTTTGGGTGTTTATAGATTGATAATCCAGAGCTTGCTTTTAAGTCACAAGATTGCAATCACACTTATACATATATGTATATATATGTGTTATTGTGTGTGTATATATATGCATATGCCTATGTGTATGTGTATGCATATATGTATGAATGCTACAACCATGCACGAAGTTACAAAGTAAAATAGTAGTGGTAGCAAATTTGATTGTTATTTTTTTGCTTTTTCTCAGTTTATTTGCTTTTCCTAAAAATAAATTGCCATTGATCAATTTATTTTTTTCCTTTTTTTGTAGATTCTGCACTATATACGCTCTTTGCTGCTGTCATATATCGCCACAATTTGCATTGTTTTTGACTTATGTGAGTAATACATAACCATGCTTATTTATCTTTTTTGTAGTTCTCAAATGCTTGTTGTGATGCCTAATAGTTCTAAAACAAATTCCATTCTAGCTACACATATTGATCTTAACAATTTGTTATTGCATTCTACCTTCCTTGCTATGCAATTGCCATCCCAAGTCTATAGCCAGGAGTTATGTATTGCAACTTTTAGTGGTAAGTATTTGCTTCTTCAATTCATCATTGTATGTATTCAATATTTCAAATATCAAACATTCCTTTATAGCAATTAGTTTACTAACAATTGTCAATACAATCAGTTTTTTTTAATATTCCACATGAAATCTGCACATATTATTTCAAATAATTGTGTCAAGAGACAAAAACTATCCCATGAGCCAATCATAGTAGAAACCTACAAGCGAAGTGCAAATGCACCTTTCACATCAATCGATGAAGCTTTGCACCATGCACATTGTTTTCGAATAAACTCATTCAATTACAAAGTTGGTGATTGCTTATTTGACACAATCATGTCCTGGTGCATTACCATTATACATCAAAGTAGCTACACAATGGTTTGGTGGATCATTTTTAAATTGTTTTCATAATCGTTGTCCTGTAGCTTTAAATTCTAATGATCTTGATTTGCACTCGACAATGCTAATGAGTTTGCATAATGTACATGAAAAAAACATGTACTTATGAAAAATGAGGCTTTCAGCCACAAAAATCAACAATAATGGTGAGATTGGGCTATGGGGTGACACATTTTGTCTAAAATGGCTGGCATATTGGCTAGACATTCCAATACGCATTTGGTCTTTGACGCACAAAACAATGTATCTGCATTTCAACAAGCATGCATCTAATCCTCCAATATTGATTCTTTTCCACGACATAACTCTTGCTACTAGCCGATATGAGCCTATCTTCTCACGACTAAACACACACTATCACATCAAAAATGTCCAGCCACACTTACAAATCACAGATTGCAATGTCGACAATATTTGGCACATAATAGGAAATGCATTTGAAACAATTGGGCTTTGTAGGGTGCCTACATTTGGTAGTACATGTGGCGAAAGCATGTTTGCTACCATAACTTTTTTTCTCCTCGAACAATTTGATCCAGTTGCTTTGCGATTATTTATGGCACAGTCATTGGCTAATGCATTGACAATTGAAAACAAATATGCAATTGCTTGTTTTGATGATTTTGCTCGAAGTAGTGTAGACAACAATAATCGTCTACTGCAGTTACAATCATTGGTTTCCAAAATTGGCATGCCATATGTGAAAAGCCGGCTTGAAGGGACTGAATTTTGTGCCCTATGGCTATCGTATATGTTTGATGCAACAATACACATATGGCAAGCATCTCCACTCCCCAAGCCAAAAACATACTCTAATTCCACGAACCCAAAAATAAATCTGAGCTTAATTTGTTTTCCAAATAGCTCAAGTCATTCTCATTATGAACCATTTCAACTACAAGAACAATTGACACAGACCATCCATATGAATGATCCACTCTCAGTTCAAGATATGCCAAGGATTTTTGAGTTAGAGACAATAAACAATATGAGTAGTTCTCATACAAACAAATAATTGCAATAATATGCACAACTGCTAGAGCAAAGTTTAGAACGCATTAGACATTACACTCCTTGAAAGCGCAAATGCGCAATGCACAACCACCCAATGCAAATGCTCCACAAAATAGCACTATTGGTTCCTTGCTACCAACTACCAAAGTGATAAGAATAATTGAGTCCTGTTTAATTAGTAAAATTCAATACTGTGATTCTAGTGAAAATACAACTTAGCAACATTCGTTACGTTCTTTGAAAATACAAATACGAAGTGGGCAACAGGATTATGCTTTGCATTTGCCAAAACAAAAAAAACACCATATAGATTTTCTATGCTACAAAAGGCAGACAACACTTATCGACAAACAAAATGAAGGAATGTTCAGAGCAAAAACAACACAGTCCAAAAATCTATTAACTCATACTTGCAAATGATAAATGACACACCCAATCAACCATGCTTTGTTTGTGACATGTTGCATTTTCATCGCAACATCTGTAAAGTTGACCATACACTTGTAGATGCTTTTTATTTGCTTTTTACTAAGACATATGAAAAGAAGATGGAGATAGGGCTACCCATTTGCAAACAATGTGTAAAATCCACACTAGATAGTAAGATTCCATGTTTTTCTACGCCTTCAAGAATAAGACAGAATGCACAAATAGATGCTGTTCATTCTTTGACTACTCTTGAAGAAAGACTTGTGTCTTTGCACATAGCTTTTGCATAGATTAGACAATTATATCACATACATTGAGATATTTTAAACCACAATGCAAAATATTTTCAATTTGCATAGGATAAACAAGTTGCACACAAGAACTTCCATGACTCGTGCTACAACCTTAACCGCCCCAACCATGCTCTACACAAATTTCGCGTTTGATATGGAAACTTTCAAACACATTCTTTCTTAAGATTTTTTTTGATGAGCATCAAATCCACATCTATTGTAAAATGTATAAGAATTTACAAATGTGGCCTTTTTTGACAGATTGATTGATGAGGGTCAAATCTGTGTCTCTTGACAGAGTTAAAACTTAAGACAATCCATTGACCACTAAAAATTAGGCATTAACAAATGCTAGGCGCCCTCATGACAACAAAACGCATTGATAGGAACAACTGGTATGTCAAAGAACAAAAAATATTATTTCCATTCTTAACAATGGCTACCAAAGCAATCGACATTAATGAATTACATGTAGCGAAAATATTACTTCCATTCCTAATCATGGCTAACAAACCAATCGACATTAATAAATTACATTGTTAATTATTTAGCTCAACAACAAACAACAACCCATAAAAACAATCAACCATAGCGACGAATAAACATCAACACACACAATACAACCAACAACAAACAATAGACATTCACCCATAAAATGCAAACATGCAAAGCACTACAAACAAACACTGTAAAAGACATACCAGCTTACAAACACCTCATTTTTTGCTCCCATACGGTAGACATAAACCCTTTCAACATAAACAGAGCTAACGATTTTATACCCAGACATTTTCCCATGAAATGCAAACGTGTAAACCACTATAAAACAACACATTAACCCATAAAAAGCGAACGTGTAAACCACTGCAAAACAACACTATACAAGACATACCAACTTACAAATGCCTCATTTCAACATACACAAATTTAATGATTTTATACTCAGATATATTCCAATTGCTTCGACTTAATTTTCATTGCTATTTAATAAATTCAAGTGCAATTGCAATGCAATGCATGCGTCCAAAAAATGCAAACAACAACAAACGATAGACATTAACCCATAAAATACAAATGTGTAAAAAACTACAAAATGACATTGTAAAAGACATACGAGCTTACAAATGCCTCATATTTCGCTCCCAATACAATAGACATAGACCCTTTCAATAGATGCAAACTTAATTATTTTACACCCAAACATTTTCCAATTACTTAGACCTAATTTTCATTTTTGTCAAATAAATTCAAGAGCAGTTGCAATGCATGCATGTTGAGGAAATATTACTTTCATTCTTAATCATGACAAGCACACTATCGTGCTAAGTCCTTCACTCAACAAGAAAGACTAACCCATAAATACACTCAAACAAACAACCTCAGCAAATGAGAAAACAACACAAATAACACTTTGCTCGACAAAATTTAAACTTTAAGCCCAAGGAATACTTCAAATACGAACAATTCTCATTTTCACCTAATAAATTTAAGTGCAACTAACTACTTCCATTCTTAATCATGGGTAGTAGAGAAATCCACATTAACGAATTACAGTGTTAAGTATTTAACTCGACAATAAACAACAACCCATAAAAGTAGCCCACAATTGCAAATGACCGAACAAGAAAGGCTAACCCATATTTACACTCATAGAAACAACTTGAGCAAATGGACAAACAAACACCACAAATAAAACTTTGCTCAACAGAATTAAAACTTCAAAACCAAGAAATATTTAAAATACAAACTATTCTTATCTTCATCGAATAAATTGAAATGCAACTAAGTATTTAACTTGGCAACAAACACTAACCCATAAAGAATAGCAAAGAATAGACATAAACACACAAAATGCAAACAACAACAAACAATAGACATTGACCTATAAAATGCAAATATGTAAACCATTATAAAACAACACTGTAAAAGACATACAAGCTTACAAAGGCTTCGTTTTTCGCTCCCCACACAACATATATAAACCCTTTCAATAGACACAGATTTAATCATTTTATACCTAGACATTTTCCATTTACTTACACCTAATTTTTATTTTTATTTAATAAATTCAAGTGTAGTTGCAATGCATGAGTGCACACAGTAGAAATTAACCATAAAAAAGAGAGATGCAAAAAACTATAAAACAACACTGTAAAAGATATAGTAACTTACAAACGCTTTGTTTTTCAATTCTAAAATCGTAGACATAAACCCTCTTAAAAGGCACCGATTTCACCCTCATTGAACAATATGAGCAAAACAATAGACAAAATGAAAAATCAAAGCGTAAAAGATAGAGCAACTTACAAACGCCACCTTTCTCGCTTCCAACATCATAGATGAAAACCCTCCCAACAGACACAAATTTTAGCCTCATCAAACAACCTGAACAAATGAACAAACAACGCAAATACCACTTTGCTCGATAGACTTAAAACTTCACACTATAACCCATTAATGATGACTGCACTTCACTCTGGTTACAATAAATGACAAGACACAAATAGTAAATGCAAATGCACTGCTTAAGACGACACGCGTCCCCACGAAGAGTCCATGCCAACAAACGACTATACCAACAAACTCATGAAATATTTCCAATAGCAAAACTCTCTACATTAATTATTATTAAAAAAATTACAAATTGCCAAAACCACGAGGAAAATTAAAATTTTTATTTTCTTTTGCACATATTCGGTACACTCAAATTTAATGTTCCTTTTTAAAATAATTTTGAAAGCGTTTATCACCTCCTTACCTCCAAAGATCTAAAAAGTTTCATCCCCATTCAATCTTTTTATAAAATAAAGTTCGTGGGAATTATGATAGGGAAGATCTTTGCGATGCGTACAAAATGACAGATAACTGTATGAAAGCAGCATCCAATGCTCGGCAATCAATTCCTTGACCTTCCAATCCATTTTCATGGAGTTTCGTTAAAAGAAATCTAGAAAAATCACTTTTACTATTATATAAAACATATGTCAAAGTCAATACTACCTATAAAAACTATACCTGTCAAAATCGAATGAACAACTCTTAGCTTGCATGCTATAATAAAATAATGCTTGCCATAAATATATATTAACATTCCCCTGCTACCGTGTATATACGTTCTACAGTATAATACGTTCATATACATATTAATAACAATGTGTTATTTTTAACTTCATGAAATCCTTACTCCAAAATAGATCTGAAACCCCTCACAAACCCTGACTTACTGTTTAGACTGAGCAGGGTATGACATAACGGTAACTCGTATAACCGCCTATGAGTTGTATACGGTGTATGGTATGATCTGCTTATATACGCGTGTACCCGCAAATTATGATTCATCCCGCCATTTTTGGAGCTGTCCGGACGTATGAATACGGTATTCATATCCTACATAAGAATATCATTAATATATCGGGGTCGTCGTGGACGGCATACAGATTTAAAATTAAATTATACAAAGCCAAGCGAAAAACATTTTCGGCTTCTTCGCCTGCGATAAAAATGTTGGCTCTCTGCTACTCTCTTCAGCAGTGCTGCTAAGCCTGTTCAGCGCACAAGCTAAATGTAGAGGAAGTTAAAGCGTGAAAATTGCCGAGAAACATGATGGACGCTTTGACAGAGCTTTGCGACATAATGGCGCAGGATGGCCAGATAGCTGGCTCTAAAATTGGCTGGATTTATAGCAGATGCCCTCAGCTAGGCTACTTTAGGCCTGGATCTTCTGTTAGGGTTACTAATTCTCAGCTGAATGCAGTGTTAGCGATGGCTCGGTTTTTGAGCGCTTCGTCGAATTTTGAGAAGGATCTGTTGAGTGTGCTGGTGGAGTTTCTGGAGGCAACGCCTCTATCTTTTGATGAGGAATTTTGGCCAAAGAATTTTGGCGCAGATGCTGTCGGAGGATTTTACGAGGAGTTTATGAAGTATGTGGCGAAGATTGCAAGTTCGCAACACGGCGAGGGTTTTAGGGCAGATGTGAGCAGAATCATTGCGGAAATTATACAGGGGTTTGGTAGTAATTTATATGAGACTGGGTTTGCTAGGGTGTTTTTGAGCGCTTTGGCGGGGAATTGCCCCAGGCTGGAGGCTCCCGATGCCGAAAAGGTAAGTGCATTTTTGCTTGATCAATGGATTATTAATTCCTCGGCTTCTTTTTCTTCGGCCACGTCTGCATTTATCGTGACTTCGCCTTCGTCGGATGCCTCGGCGGCGTCGTCTTCCTCGCCGTATGGGAGAAAGGGGACCTATTTGAACGGCGGCGGGGTTTCCAGCCCTGCGAGCGAGGAGACGCCCGGTTCGACCCCGGGTAGTACGCCGTCCAAGATGAGGAAGGGAAAAGGAGAGTACAGAGGTGGCGATGAGATTACCAATGATAATAATTTTTGTTCTTCTTCGTCTTGCGCTTCGTCTGCAAAGGCGGCGAGGATGGCGACGAATGGCGGCGCGAGGAGTAGCCTGGATCAGTTGGCCGTCACCTATGGATTGAATGAGGTCGAAGCGGTGGTTAAGCAGCATGCCATCGCGTTCGAGGAGGAGCCGCTGGAAGGGTTGGAAAAGCAGGAGTTCGCTTTTAGGTTGTTTGTACATGTTTTGGAGAGCGGCGGTGTTAAAGACGACCATTTGCAGCAGCTCAGGGTTGCGGCCGGAAAGCAGCTCAAGACTTTGCCGACATTTCTCAAGGTACGAATGAAAATTTTCAGGGATTGTTTTCATTCGTGTCGAATGTTCATTTTCAGGCGAATATTTGTGGAGAATCAGACTTTTGTTTCAGTATTTTAAATTTAAAAATTGTAAGGCAGTTGAGAATTCTTTACAATGCAGGTTAATAGTCGAGGTAAAACACGGTGTATAATAGCCTAGGAGAAAAGCGGTATAGAATAGCGACGAAATGCAGTTTAGAATAGCTGAGGAGATATGCATTGTAGAATGGCTGGGGGGTAATGCGGTTTAGAATAGCTGAGGAGATGTGCATTGTAGAATGGCTGGGGGGTAATGGGGTGTAGAATAGCTGAGGAGAAACACTGTTTAGAATCGTTGAGGAGAAAATTGGTGTAGAATAGTTGAGAAGAAACACAGAGTACAATAGTAGAGGAGAAACGATTTGCCAAATAGCTGACTAATCATTGTTTTACAGGCTAATATTTTGGGAGAAATGTAGAACTTACTACAAATAGTCCTAAATAACGGTGAAGTAGCTTAGTAATTTTTCAATGCACGCTATAATATGTGAGAAGAAACATAGAGTTCAGTCTTGATACTTCCAATGAGGATTTTTTATAATGCAGGATAATATTTGAGGAGAATTGTGCGGTGTAGAATAGCTGAGGAGAAATGCTGTATAGAATAGCTGGGGAGAAATGCTGTATAGTACAGCCAAAGAGATGCTGTTTAGTATAGCCAAAGAGAAATGCTGTTTAGAATTGTAAAGGAGAAATGCGGTGTAGAATAGCTGAGGAGAAAACGTGTAGAATAGCCGAAGAGAAACAATGTGTAGAATAGTTGAGGAGAAATGTAGTGCCAAATAGTTGACTGATTATTGTTCTACAGGTTAATGTTCGAGAAGAAAAAGAAACAAAGAATAGAATAGTTGAGGAAAAGTATTGTGTCAAATTGCTGATCAATCATTGTTTTGCAAGTTAATATTAGAGGAGAAAAAGAAACAGAGTAGAATAGTCGAGGAGAAGTATTGTGTCAAATTGCTGATCAATCATTGTTTTACAGTTTAATATTTGACGAGAAATGTACAATTTATCACTAATAGTTCTAAATAATAGTGGAGTAACTGAGTAATTGTTTATTTAATGTAGGCTGTAATATTTGAAATTTACAGTTGAATCTTGATATTTCCAAATTGAGGATTTTTCATAATGTGGGATAATATTTGAGGAGATCTATAGGGATTACTTTAATGCTGTTAAAGTGTGGTGAAATAGTGTAGGATTACTTACAATGCAGTTCAATATTTGAGGAGAACCAATAGAATTCCATTCTAATATTCCTATAATTTGGCAAAGTAGTCTAGGAATCTGTACAGTGCATCCTATATTTTAAGGAGGAACATATAATTCACATCATTCTTTTACCTGCTAGTATTTGAGGAGAAGCATGACATGTTGTATTACAGTTTAATTCTTGAGGAGAACAAACATAGAAATTGCTATTAAACTTCTAACCGAGGCAAAGTAAATGATGAATTTTTATAATGCACAATACTATGAGAAGTAACATAGAATTCATTTTTTTTGATCAGTAAAAGTGGTGCTATGGGGTCACACCCAAATGTAACATAGAATTCATTCTTGATACTCATAAATTTTGGCCAAATAGTGGACAAATTTTGTAATTAAGGTTAATATTTGAGACCATAGGAATTACTTGTATAATCACGTGAAGAATATTTATAATGCAACTTCAAATTTGAGGAGAAACAATATAATCCTCTCTTAATAGAAAGCATAGTTTATAAGAGTTGATGAGTTATTATTTTACAGGCCAATATTTGAGAAGGAACTTAGGATTTGCTTATAATACTTCTACAGTCTGCTCAGTAATTGAGCAGTTTTTTTGATGTAGGATGGTATTTTGGAAAGAACATTTCATAGTAAACTGGAGATACATACCCTAGCTACTCATCTCCTTTATTAATAATGTATTCTTGTCTCTAAGACCCATAAGGGGACATTTCCAGACATTAGGAGACTTCAAATGAAGTTTCCTTCCTTCTGTATGTCTCTGAAAAGCATTTCTTTTACATTGGTAAACTTCATATAGAGATCTCTTAAATTTTTTAATTTTTGCTGTCTCCAAGTACCTCTCTCCAGCTTTTTAGTTTTTTGAAAATAACCTACCAATACCCTTCCCATCTTCAAGTAACTATACTAAAATTAATTCTTAATACTTCTAAATTTTGGTAAAGTGGATGAGGACTTTTTTAATAATGCAGGGCAACATTTGTGGAGAAACATGGGAAGTACTTTAAAAAATTTGGTTAAATAGTTGAGGAATCTTCACAACACAGGTTAATACTTGATGAAAAACAATAGAATTCCCTCGTATTTCTCCTTATTTTTGGCAAATTTGTCTAGAAATCTTTAATGGTGCATTCTAGTTTTTGAGGAGGAACATAGAGTCCACATCAATTATTTACAAACTTTTATTAGCAGAGATACGTCACACATCGTCATTTTACAAGAGAATATTTACAAGAAACATAACATAGAATATGTAATGCTTCATCATTATACAGGATAAAATTTGAGGAGAATTATAGAAATTACTCGTAGTACATTTAAAATCTTGGAAACTCTTGAGGAATCTTTATAATGTATGCTAATATTTAAGTAAGAACATAGAATTCACACAAGTGCAATACAAGAGACCTCTAGAGAAACCCTCAAATGGGAATAGAAATCTAGGAAGAGGGTGCTTCTTTTCCTCATGACACTGATCCAGAAATGTACTTCAGTTTTGCATAGCTTCAGTGGGACTTACAATGCCCATATACACACTGCCCTGAAGATAGCATGATTTACAATACCCATGTGGAAGTGTTATGTGGTTGTTTGTTATATTTTTTTGGGCAGGAGAAGATATAAGATATAGGTGCACTGGTCATAGATTTGTGTGGTGTAGAAAATTTGTTTTAGAGGCTGATGGAAATGGGTTGTGGTTGGGATTGTGCTGCAGAATGCTTGTGCTGCCTGGACACAGGGGAGAGTGACTAATGAATGCTGTCCTGCCAGGACAAGAATGACCATTGGCAATTGAGGCCCTTGACCTAATGTCAGTCAAGTGGTTTACTGTCTTTATATATGTTGTACATATATAAAATCAATTGTTGGGCTCCTTTGCTACCAATAGGTGTACCGTGTTCCCATATACAAATTTGGCATGCTGGCTAAACTGTGATCAAAATTAATTTCGTCAACTGTTGTTTTCCCCTTGGCCATCTCTGCATTGATTTCCCAAAATATGTGTCTTTTCTATTGTACTTCAGACAACAGACAAGAAATTATACAAAGCGACATAGGCACCAATGAATCACTTAATCTACTGTTTTTGACATCTAGATATAATAAATTGTCACACTTCACAGCAATATTTCAAGCTGATCTTGCAGCAGATGGCAGAAGATTTCCAAAGGGGATCTTAAGTGGGAAGAAATTCTTTCTGTCTCTATATCCTTACAGTGGAGCTGTGATATTTTGAGTTTTTTCATAGCTTCTTTGCATTTCTGGTATCTGATTTTCAAGCTGTTAAACAAATTAAAATTCATTTATTTATATGCTTTGGTTTCCTTTGTACAGATACGGAAAAAGGATTGGTCTGAGCAAGGAGCTCTTCTCAAGAGAAGAATAAATACAAAGCTGAGTGTCTGTCAAGCGGCATCGGTGGTTCAGACTAAAGCACTTTTACTATCTGATTTAGATGGAAAAGCCACCAAATCATTATTACGTGAAACTCTTGCTCTTCTATTGGATTCAGCTGATGCTTGTGTTATTTCTTCTTGGCGAAAGCTAAGGGCTTGTGAAGAGCTTTTCAGTTCCCTTCTTTCTGGTGTAGTACAGGCAGCTGTTTCACGTGGAAGCCAGGTCTTAAGGGTCTTGCTTCTTCGTTTGAAAGCACTTGTGTTAATGACCTGTGCACAAGTAAGGGCTAAAACACAATGGAATCATGGATGGTATTTTATATGCTTTCATTTTCTAGAAATTATGGATGTCATGTGCACTTTTTCTCATGCTTATTTGATTGTGCTTTATAGGCTGATACTTGGGGCGACAGCCAAGGTACTCTGTTTGAAATTGTCAGCAAAACTAGCTGTGACATAATTACTTTTGGTTGGAACAAGGATCGTGCCCCGATAGAATCATTCATTCTTGCTTTGGCTGCAAACATTCGAGAGAGAGCTGACTACAATGAGCAGGTTTGTTTCAGTTAAATTGTAACTTCAAAAGACCTTATGCAACAATTGTTGTTAGTCATTTTTCCATCAGATAATATCAGGCAAAGAAGCAAGAGAAGATTTGAATAATAGAAAATGTAATAAATTTTCTTAATGATCCGAACTTGGATGATATATGATGATAGGTGCCATTACATTTGCTATTATTGTAAATGATCTTCATAAGAAGAAATAAATAATAAGTAGAAAAAACTAACCATATAATGAATATTGCTAGCATTTCCTTAAAGAACATTTGATCTTAAAACAGATCTCAGATTCCTGTGCACTCCTTGATATACACATACCAGAAGCAGCAAGAAAAATCCAGTGGCTGGTCCCCTTAACCAAAATAGCAGAGATCAAGTGACTAGAAGATAATAGTTGATCTTAAAACAGGTCTCAGATTCCTGTGCACTACTTTATATACACATACCAGAAGCAACAAAAAAATTCCAGTGGTTGGTCCCCTTAACCAAAATATTAGAGATCAAGTGACTAGATGTGGCATACAATTATTAAGCAATAGGATATTAACTCCGAGCACTGTGTTCTGAGTCTTGTTTGAATTTAAACAAATTAAAGTTGAAATAAATTAGAGGATATTCTTTTAAGCAGATGATCTAAGAAAGACTTGAATGTAGAATGGTGTGAACAAGAATTCAAATTCCTAAGAGCTAAACCAAAAACTGAGACAATGAGATCCTAAGATAAAAGGATGAAAATAAATTATTTTCTCCAGAAATTAAAAGTTAAAAGCAGGTTTGGAGAAGGATCAGTGGTGGCAACATGAAACTAGGATACAAATCATCTGTAATGAAACCTGCAAATGCAATTGAGTATACATATGTCTCTTCCCCTATTGGTGAAGCACTGGTTGAATCCTATGGTCATTTAAATTGTGAAAGTTGTTGCTGACAGGTTTCAACAATCAATTGACTGACCCCCACATCAGCGTGAAAGATGACTAAGTTTTGATTCTTTCCAAAGATAAATTCATATTCCAATTTGTTGATTACATAAATGGGTTCAGATCAGAGAATTTTCTCTTGAAATTTGTATTCAAATATAATATCATGAGGATTATTACATATTTGTTATGGATTGTCCTTATTGAATGGTTTGACATTCTTCGTTTTTTACAATATTGACAACTCATCACTTAACATTTTTTTAAGGATAATTGCATCGTAGTTTCATGTCGCAATACTGTCCTGTGAATGGGTTTACAATGAAAACATGAAAGTAGTTGGCTTGACAGAGAAAATTATTTTAATTGTTCATTGAGTTTTGCTTCATATAATTTGCACATAGGATTTTTTGTTCTAATTTTTCTATTTATACAGTGTGATCAATTGGATTTGGTAATTGTTAAGTTGTAATCTTTTATTTTATCTCAAGTGTAATATTCTGGATGGAATATTTTATATTATTTGAATTACATATAATGATCAGAACAAGATTACTAATTATACAGTTGTGTTGGGCTGAGTCACAGAGTTCGCCGAACTTCATGTATGAAGTTCAAAATTAGGTGAACTCCAATAAAATCCAAAAAATTCGTTCTAATTCGCCCTATAGTTCATACAGAACAAAGCTAGGGTTTTTTTAATTAAAATATATTTGGCCGTTTTAGTCGTGCAGACAAAAATCGTGGAGGAAGAGGCGAGAATCACAGGAGGAAATGAAGGCAACCAAAGTCTTAGTCGTGCAGACAAAAATCATGAATGAAGACAGAAATCCCCCTCCGCTGCTTACTCTTGCCAGTACAATGCATTGCCCGTTGCTTACTCTCACTAGTATGACCTATTCTCTGCTGCTTACTCTTGCGTCGCCCCATCCTGTTTAACAGTGGCTCGAGCACCTTCTCTCACTTCAATCACGAACCTCTTCACCAATCTGTAACAATTTTATGTGGTTCTAAGAAAAATCTAAATAATTAATTTGACAGCTGACAATTATTTTGAATATGTTCTTATAGTTATAGTTAATATTATTAATTTACGTTGTGTTTGATATATTGTTAATATTATTTTATTTGTAATAAATTATTTTTACTTATATATATTATTTATTATATATAAGAAAATATATATTATATTTCATCCGAATTTCAATGTTGCCGAACTCGAATTTGAATTCGAACCTTGTGACTTAGGTGTTGGGGTTGCGTGTATGCCTTTTGAGTTGCTAGATTCTGAAATAAATCTGCCACAAAGTCACTGAAAATCTCTTTGGAATATTATGAGGAAATTGTTAGGTCCTCCATGAAACCTTTGACTTGTTTAGACCCTTAAACATACAATGAATTGCAGACTTGTTTAGACTTTGACTTGTTTAGACCCTATAGCTCCGACAATTGGTAGCAATAGGGAGAATATGAAACCTTGCACTTGAATACAAATATCCCTTGAAACCCTTGCCCAAATTGGAAGTGCAAGTATGAAAATGGAGAGTACTGATGCAATAAATTCAATACTTTGATTGATAAGCAAACTGGTCTATGGAGCAGTAACACAGGGCTGTTATGAAGCATACAATATGGACTCATGTTCATTCCAGCAGTGTAATGTCCCCTAATTGGGAATGCCCTAAATCCTTAATTTCTAAATGAACAAATGGGTTAGAGAATACCTTTCACCTGATTGAAGCCCTGCACACAAATTAGAAAACCATTTGCCGCAATCTCACTGATTAGCAGATTATAACCATTTACCACAATAATACTAATTAGCTGATTATCATAATTAAATATTAGTAAACTCAAGGCCAAATTACCAATTCAATCACAAAGCATTTAATATCCTTGGAGGGCCCAACCATAGGAGAGCATGGGAGAACATGACTTGATGGGGTGCCTACGACCCTCTAGGCCCAAGAGCGGATATACCACCCCCCTTGGCCTCATGTGGCCCATACCATCCATATGAGGTGGTCTACCAAGGATGCTTCCCCTTTCAGTTATCCCTTCATCTTGCCAACTATTTCCCTCTCTCTATGGTTTGACCTCTTATGCTGATTCACTGTGATGGAGGGGTGAGATTAGAACGGGTGCCCTGAAAATGCCATCTCTCCTAAGCCCAAGGCGCTGTACCATTGTGTAATGTCCCCTTTTTCATGAGCAATGGAGTTTTGAGAAATTAGCCTATTCTTGATCCTCGTAGGCTAATGGGGCTTGATAAGAGGATTGTTTGGCAGATACCCAGTTGATTGGTTGGCTCATTTTGTGATTCAGTCTACATATGGAGGTGTTCTAATGATTTCTTGATATGTTTCTATTTTTAGAAACCTCATGTTATAAAGTAATGTTATGTTTGCACTTTATGTTATGAATAATTATTTTATTATAAAGTGCAAAATAATAAAATAATATTCCTTCTAGAAGGTGACTTGGGAAAGTTCTAGAAGGACGCCGACCTATTGAGGAAAAAGAATAAATAGGCATTGAGCGCTCATTTTCTATCATCCAAATTTGTTGTTGTTGATGTTGATGTTTGTTGTTGATGTGCATTGTGGAGCTTAGGGTTTCTGCAGTAGTCACAATTGGTCATTGAGAACAAAAACTCTCAATTGGTAGGCAATTTTGAGGGTGTGAAATATCACTTGAATTATTGCAGCTGGGGAGAAAGTTACTTCAGACTTTCATTTGTGCTTCACTGGTTAAAACTTTGTGGCCTTTGGCCAAGTTTTGTATGATATTGATTGGTGTTTGCTTTGGAGACTTTTTGGAGTTCATAGTCTTCAACGAATTTGCATTGAGGAGGTTGATTTGTATTCATTCAGTTATTTTCAGAATTCTGTTATATTATTACAGTCATCTTAGTCTGCATATTAGTGCCATGATTTTGCTTATATCTTCTTCATTTGGCATTGATTCTCTAAGAAGGTTGCAGCACTAGATTCTACAGTGAATGGAGATGATGTTTCATGTATTTTGAAGGTGATTTGCAGCATCTACAATTTATTTAGAAGTCTGATATACTGCTGCTGGGGCATCATTGGAAACATATTTTTGTTCATATCTTCACTTAGAGGTGTCCTTTGGTTCTGGGTATTGTTGCATTCAATTGCTATCGCCGTGATAATCATTTCAAGGACAAATTCGAGGAGATTAGAGGCTGTATTTATTTTTCTAAAACATTGCCAGGCAAGAACAGGGGCGGCTGCTTCAGAAATTCGATTTGGGCTTATGAGGTCATCATTTCATGTGATATTGCTTGCCTTTTCATCAATGGCATGTGGCGATTTGATATATCAGGGTCCTTTGTGATTTGCATGCATTTTTCATGATTACATAGGTGCATTTTATTGAGCTGCTGTAGGTGAATATTGAAGTCAGATTTTGTATTGCACATAGAATTGATAGTGTTGCAGCTGTAGATGATTATTGTGTATATCAGATTTGGCATTGCAATTGCATCCATAAATGTAAGCCAAGAGTCTTGGCATTCTTATGATATCTAGTGTAGATGATTGCATTTCAATAAGACATCATCTTTGGGAAGTCTTACATGGTTGTAATGTTTATTTGAATATGATATAAAGATGTATGCCAACTATTTGACATAATGTCAATGGCTGTAGATGTTCTTATCAGCATATAGGTTGCATACCAACTGTTTGTTAAAATACCAGTTGGCTGTAGGTGTTCATTTCTCATGCTAAGGTTATATATATGCATTGAATATTGTAAAAATAAGTTGCACATTCATGTTAGAACATTGTTTAGTCAATTTAGAGTCATTTGTAAGCATTCTCATTGATGCTAATTGAAGAAAAGAGTCATTAAAGCAAACTGAAATGTTATATCACTCATATGACTCTTGTATGTGAAGTGTTTGACAAAATTTCTTGAGCCTCCAATCAGCATTTTGAGGTCAGATTTGAGCAGGGTCATTACACATTGGTACCCCATTGGTACCCCCTTGGTCTCCTTGGGACTACTTGGTTCCCCATCTTGGGACTACTTGGTCCCCCATCTTGAGGTAGCATACCTAGGAGAGTGCCCCATCGCCGTTCCCCTTTTGTAATCTCAGCCTCCTCTATCATGGCTAAAACATTTAAGACATATGACAAACAAATATTAATCACATTTACTGATATAAGGAGGCAGTCATAACAGCAATGTATCATTAGTAATGTGAATATTTAATTAAATAATCACAATCACTTATATTAAATTATGCTACACCATATAACTGTAAATCAGATCTCATACCACCAACTTAGGAAATCGGTCTGCTGTGCACATGGCAATTTATCATTTATTTCCAATTTAAAGGGTGCAGTCCTCTATTTCCTTTTATTTATATTTTTTCCCTGTAGATGATTCCTGGTCTGTATAATCTTCTCCTTCAATCAATCTGTTTTCAATATTCAAAAGATATTGCTTAAAGAAAAACAAACAGATTAGTTTCGATTGAATAATTACTAATAAGGATTAATAATTGCTTTTAGCATCATTATTGCATAATTGTATTATTGCATATCTGAGTGCAGATTTGCTTCCATATCAGCTTTTTATTAATTTCATTATATTTCATATTCTCCTTCTATTTCCCATTTCCTTACTCGCTGCTTCATATATCTGCATTTAAATCTGATTATGTTCCATTCTCCTTCTTCCCTTTCATTCACACTATCTTCTACAATTTATAGCATCTTAAACAAAACAATTTGGTAGAGACGCGACTCTTGGCAATGACCAAACACTCCTCTTTGCTGGTCGCCTCTCTTCCTTCCTAGATCGCACCTCTTGGTGAATAATATTTGTCTTTTGTGTAAGGTGCATTCCCTTTCAATTTAATTTACATCTCAATGAGTACTAGGTGCTCCATAGATGAATTTGCAAGCCCTTAACACAATAAAGATCGTATATCTTGCAGCCTCACAA
The DNA here is from genome assembly GCA_007258455.2 of Sequoia sempervirens. NCBI lineage: Eukaryota > Viridiplantae > Streptophyta > Pinopsida > Cupressales > Cupressaceae > Sequoia > Sequoia sempervirens. Next base: position 9,473,665 of record VDFB02000013.1, on the reverse strand, counting down.
ATTGAGGTCGCTCCACTTCTTAATCCTTTCAAAGTCGTATTCGTTCCTTCTTGAAATGGAACTATACAAGCATATTAATAAGATGTTTTTGCACGCAGCTTTTTGTAGAGTCGGCCACAAATAATATAATAAATCTAATGTATTTTCTGATTTCAAAGGAGTCGGTCAAGTTGAAGGGAGTCGGCCAGACATTAGAAGAGATTTAAGTTGATTTTATTAATTTAACTAGTTGGCCAAAGTACTACAATTGCAGGGGCATGATAGTCCACCTTGCCCAAGATTGCTTGTCCTCAAGCAATCATAAACTAAGATTTGTAACTAAATATTGCTCCTTTTTGTGATGATATTAGCTTCAGTTGTGATACTTTGATATGAATTAGAAATTCTAGATCAAGTGATGATGGTTTTGGTTATGTTTGACCCTATGTCCCTCGAGAGTAACTGTTAGTATTCTTTGCCTCGATTTGCTACTGATAAGGTTAATGCTATCCTCTAAAGACGAGGACGATATATTGTCTTATGTACTGGTATTTCCCAATATCTCTCAACAACAAAACCAAGATTTTGGCAAAATTTGATACTTAAGACAAGTTTTCTCATTTCATCACTGCAAAGATACAAACTCTTTATTTCCCTTTGTTGAGATCTAAAATTGTGATGAATCAAGATCCCACTCTTTTGTGTCAAATCACTTTTGCGCTTGTGTGAAGGATCTAGATGTTTTGAATGATAACTTCCCTTAGATAAGGTATGTTTTATTTTGTGTAAACATTAAAACAAAGTTTGCGGCAAGTTTGTTTCTAATGAGGAGCTTATATTCCCATAAGTAATTATTACTTAAGTACAAATTTATGGGATTGATCAAGTCAAACAAAAGGATGTACAATAGCTTTGCATTCCTAGCAAGCAACAAAAGGATTTTACCCTAATATCCAATTCTTGTCCCAGCATCCAAATTAATTGGAGGTTATCATTCCTCTTTGACATATCCTCATTTTCATATCTTGGAAAAGTATTGTTTATGTCACTGATTCCTTTAAACAATATCAATTTATTCCAAAGTTTGAAAGGTGAGAATAATCCTGGTGTTAGTTTTAGGATCAGATTTGCAATAAGCAGAACACATTAACAATAAACACAACACTTTTACCCTGGGAAAACCCTCCTACTCGAGGGAGAAAAACCCAGCAAAATATATCTCCAATATATTGAATGAATAAGAGCAGAATCGGTGATTCATGCCATGTCGGATGAGCAAGATATGTGCAAGATGGGGGGGCTTGCTTCCTCGTTACCCTTGACCTACGCCATGATGCCCATAGGCAGCCCATCCCCAATTGGATTTCCTTTTCTCACTGGATTTTATTCCAAAGATGTGATCTCGGAGCTCGCTTACACCAAATATACCATCAGTGGGAACTTTGCTTTCTGGTTGGGAAGTGTCCCTGTCTTTTCCACTTCTCACTACTCTTTCCGTTCGCTTTTTCTGACATTTCTAGCACCAACTAATCCATTCGGGCGAGACATCTTACGATGTCATGATGCGCCCATTCCTATGGCCATTCCTTTAATCGCTCTGGCTTTCGGGAGTCTTTCTGTAGGATACTTGGCCAAAGTGTGACCTGTTAACCCATAAGTACTGTGACAAAGCGGCTGTTGCTCACCCAACACGATCGTACGAGGCACCCACAAGAAAAAAGAAGGGCCTTCCTGTGCACAGGGGTGAACAAGAATTGGGGATTGGATGCGGGCGAAATTCCCGCCAATGGCTGAGATGCTCAGTCGACTCTCAAAACCTTACTCAAGGCTGAATTATTACAATGAATAATAGCATCACTCCTTGATGCAAATATACAAATGAATATGATCCTCCTTGAAATTGATCTGCTGCTACCAAATGAAGATCTGCTGCTAAGGTGCAAACTTGAAGTTTTGGAATTGATTGATGATCAAATGGATGAACATCTCCTTCTATATATACAATGCAAGGAGACTCTTCACAAGCAAGGTGACTCTTCACCTAGGTTGGCCTTTTTTGATAAATAGCAAATATAAAATATAATTTTGTAGTAAGGCCGACTTGCCTTAATAATCATTTATTATATTAACTTAGGAGAAAATATCTCCTTTGCAATGGTTTCTAGTTTTGATTGTGTGATAATTTATTATCACACAATCAATACCAGAAACCATTGCAAAGAACATTATGGATTGTGGAAACTTGATATCAGAAAATATCTCCCTAAGCTACAAACACTAACACTTGGGATTTGTGGGTTATGGGTCCATAATGTAACTTGATTTGTATTAAAGTTACATTGATATTCTTAATCCTAATCATGGATGTAGAGCTCCTTAATCAAGAAGAATGACTTAGGAGAAGAAGAGCCTTGTATGAAGTAACCTCGAAATATTTTCTATATCACTAGTTCCAAGTTTACTAGATTAATGTTGTAGGTTACAAGGTTTATTCATGCATCACTATTATTTCTATGAGTGTGGGATCGATTACATGTGTTATGGATTTGATTGTGCATTATGGTTTGTCAAAATTGAGTAGAACGAATTTTTATTAGAACAATTGTGTCCTCCTTCATGAAGCTTGACGAATAAACCCTATGATAGATTTCTCATATTTCTTAAGATTTCTCAAGAGTCCAAAATTGTCTCTTTACATTTCCTCAAAAAATGTTGTTTGGCTTTTAAGAGATTGATCATCCTAGGTCAAGATGATACCTCAATGCACTTATATCTTGAAGTTTGAAAGTTAATCTTAACCCATCTTTGTATCTTTGGTCATGCCTAAGTTTTTGTGACAACTAGTGATGGCAATGTGTGGATTTTCATGGAGGTCAAGTAATATCATTAGATTCACTATGTTGAGTGGTTATAATTGATTGTTCCTTCCTTGGAAACTTTTGATATTTTGATTCCTTGATTTCTTGACGAATAGATGGGTGAAGTTTGCTTGGTTTCTTGATGGATAGATGAACAATGATTGCTTGATTTCTTGTAATGTCCCCATTATTTCGTGAGCATCAGAGTCATTGGATTAGCCTATTATGTCGATCCTCGTAGGCTAGTGGTTCTGGATAGAGGGTCACTTGATTGGGCACTTGGTCGGTAAAATGCAGTAATAGTATCCGGAGCTTGGTGACGTGGTGAATTTACGCGTTTGGCGTGTAATGGGAGCTTAAATTATTGATCATCACCACTTATGTCACTTTCTCAGGCTTGGGGACCATGTGTCTATATTTTAATGGGGTCACTTTCTATTTTTCAGTTACTATTCATGGCTAAAGTGAAAAAAGAAACAACTTAAGTGAATAGTGTTTTTTTAATGAATAGTGTTTCAATGTCAAATTATAAAAGAGCAAGAGAAAGTTCGACCTCTTCATGCTTGATGATATTTTGCTGATTGAAGTTTGGAAGTGTGGAGTTTGGGAGAGAAGGAAACTAGGGTTTCCTGATTTCTGCAGTGGGTAAGCCTAGTTTGGGGCTTGTAGTTAGGATTGTACGCATCTTGAAGGTGTGAAAGACCACCCTAAAGTGCAGATCTGGGTTTTGCTTGATTTGTGGGAGCCATATCTTGCTGTTTTCAAGTGTTAGAAGTCATCCATTGCAAGGGAAATTGCTGCTAGAGGTTCCATTCACGTTTTTGAGGTCGTGGCTTGCTTTTGAAGATTGTTGGATGCTGATTTTGACCACCTACAGCCAGCCGCCATCAAGTAAGGGTTTCAACTTCTTCAAATAAGAAAAACGCCTTCTCCTAGTTGCTGCTATCTTGTCTAAAGGGGGCGCCCTTAGTATTGGAGACATTTTCTTCAATCATTTGGCGGGAGAAAGTTGTAAGTTAATTTTTATGTGTATTATGGTGGCCGCGGGTACTGTAGCAAGCACTGTTCACAGTGCATTTTGGCTGCAAGTTTGTATTTGTTGTAAATGATGTCTCTTTCGAAATGTATGAAGATATATATGGTTTTAGCACTCATTGCAATGCAAGAAGTCTCTTAAATAGTGTTTGGAGTTACGTGGAAGTTATCCTTTATAAGTTAGTTTAATTTGAGTTCTTTTAATATGCATATGGTTGTAAGAAATTTATTAAAATCATTTGGCATCAAACCACAAAAAACACCAAAAACAAGAAAGCAGATTACAAACCAAAAATCAGACCTTTAACGAGCAAAAATCAAATCAGCAGTGAGTTTGGTTCATCATAAGTGGTGTTCGAGTATTAGCACAGTGGTAGCAGAGTGGATCACCGGAGCACGGCACATCACAGTGGAATCAGAGTAAACCTTTCCAGCCACCTTGTGTTGGTTTCAAAGAGAATTTCAAGAATTAAATTTGGGGGTTTTGAGTCAGTCCAGTTTGGCTCATCACAGTGGTATCAGAGCGGTTTCCTGCCATCCTGTTGGGTAGGTTTTAACTACAGTTCGGAGGTTTCAGTGAACATGGCCACTTCCCCGAAGCAGTGGGACAGGAATATGAAGAAGCTGAAACAAAGTTTGAAAAAGTTGGATGAAAATCAGAAAAGGTTAAATGAATGGATTTCCGATCCTGCGAAACTTGACAGAGTAGTGCGGTATTTGACTTCCAATTCTAAGAGGTCCACGTCACGGAATGAGAAGAAGAAGGAACATGAGGTCACTACAATGGCGAGAAGCCTTCATGATGAACTCTCAGCAGTTAATGACCAGCGTACAGCTGATCCATTGGTGAGCGAAAATCAGACCTTAGAAGATCTACCCGTGGATGATGGAGTTGAAATTTCTAAGGCAGCGGTAGAGGAAAAGCACTTGAGTCCTCTTGAAAAAGAAGAAGAGTCAGAACACGAGGGTGAGGGTTTAGAGCTCCCTACATCTTGTGTATCAGTAATGGCTGATGAAACTTTTGATCAATTTGAAGATGCAAACTCAGAGTATGCGCAAGAATTGTCAGTTCATGATTCACATAGGCTAGATTTACAGGATCCTTTAGCGGAGAAGGATGATAAGATTGATCAAGCATTCACACGAGTGGACTCTACATCGTCTTTTGAAACGTCCTATGAGACATATAGCAGCAGTGCTTTAGATGATGATGTGTGCGATGAGGATAGCATACATGAGGCTGCTGATCATGATGTGAATGAGGTTGACTCAACCTCGTACTATAGTGCAGATTTGGGTGAAGAGTAGGAGGTGGATCAGGAGATGGAGTGTGAGATGATCGACAATCCATTGTTCGAGATAGATGTTTCTTGGACATATGATAACCCACTCTTCGAGATAGATGATGTTCACCCTCTTGAACTGAGTCTTGAGATGAGCATTGATTGTGGATCGGGATTTCAGACAGGGTCCGCAGTGGAGTTTATGGAGGACGTATACCATCCCTTCTTGGATGGAGAGTTACCATCTTCAGTAAATGGAACTAGTGGTTGCGAATACCCGACTCAGTTGTTGGCGGGTGAGTGCTTGCAGGATCAGTATTTAGTCTACCATCAGGCCGATGTGTATCCAACAAGGTTTGCTGCTTCGTCGTCTCAGAGACTACGGATGGACACAGGGTTACAGATGGATTATAATGTCAGCAGGCTTGATGGCACAGGTGGATATCACATCCACGAGAGTTTAGCAGAGGTTATGGAGAGATGTCGCGTAGCAAATGCTTCCAGATATCCTTACCTCCTCACGATGGATGGACATGAGTTCGGTTTATACTGGGATCCAGGTGGAGACAGAGTTAGCACTGCAGTTTGGATGGGTCCCGGTGCATTACTTCACCACTTTCGGTATGGTGGAGTTAGGATCGGTGTTGAGAGAATCTCTAATGATATTCACAACATTCAAGAAGTTGTTACCAGCATTATTAACAGTCTTGATCTTCATGACAACAGTGATGAAATTTGGCATCAGCATGAGAGAAAAGTGATTACACCGGGAAATGATGTTTCTACAGAGTTGTCACGCGTTGGTTCTCGAGATTTGGGTACTAATTATGCAATTCATGATGACGGGTCAGGCCATAGTGAGTCTGATTTTTCATATCAGACCGTAGGAGATCAATCAGAAAAGTTAATCATGGGCAATGAATTCCGAGATCGTGAGTTAGGTGGATGTGCAGATACCTTGGAAGAAGAAATGTGCGAGGACACCGACAAAACGAAAGCTTCAACAATATCTGTTGAGCCATCCCACAAGGTACATAGCAGCAGTACCCCTGTCGAAATTGTGTGTGAAGTTGATAGCACACACGAGGCTGCTTATCAATTAGGGAGCGGCAATGATTCAGCTTCGTACCATAGTGCAGCTTCTAAATTAGACAATATGTATGGGAGTGATGAGTTCCAGGGTCCTCATGGTGTGATAGGACAACTTAAGGCTAATGATAGTATGATTGCCATAGCCATAGAGCATTTTGATGTCGCTTGTCAGATGTTGGCTATGTTAGATGGGAACACTCCTTTGTCAGATGGGCACAATGATAGTAGTCTCTCCTTTGCAGAGTTGCACACACTTCGAGAGGCAGTTGGAATTATGAAACAACATTACCTACAGCTCCTTGCGGACAGAGATTTCCTTCTCGAGTGGGGTTGCATCTGTCACAAAGCATGGAAGGGGAAGGAAGAGGAGTTTGATGAGCTCACTTATGAGCTTGAGATGACCATGGATTTCTTGAAGAGCACTCAATTGGCCCTTCAGGAGTCACACTCATGGTTGGAGGAGCTTACCGTGGTCTCGAGTTTGGCACAGTCTTCACCAGCTTTCGATACAGTTCAGGTTTCCATGGCAGCAGTTGGTGAAGAACATATATCCACGGATGGTGGTTGTGAGCAGGTCAAGGATGTGGATACTACATCCATCACAATTTCAGGTGTTGTGGATACAGATGGGATGAGAGCCTTGGTTGAGAGTTGCGGAGAACCATGTGTTGCACCTGGTTCCCTTAAGTTTAGTCCCATGACAGATGATGCAGAACAGGTTAACGATAGCTCTTGTGACTTGGCGGTTGACTCACCAGGGAGTTATATGTCAACTCACGATGGTACTACATCCACTTCACAGGAGATATGCAGAGCAACATCAAGTGGGGAGATTGGTTCTTATGTCGATTTGTTTCCCTCCCCTAGAAGCAAATCAGTTTTTATACCCCATACAGTTGATTATGGTTGGCAGTTTGCTGAGCCGATTCAGGAGCACAATCCTAGGGACTCAGAGTCGGATGGTTCAGACCAGCATGGAGTGATTGCGCAGTTTGTGAATAATCCCTCAATTGAGTTTGATGGTGGTTTGATCTATGGAAATCCACTCTTCGAGCTAGAAGCCGATCATACTCCTGACACTAGTTCCAGGTTGAGTGACAGTTGCAGAGTTTTGGATCGTCCTAGTGCATCGGGATTCCAAACAGGGCTCACGGAGGAGTTTAATAGTGTGTACTAGGTGAGGAGTGCTTATAGTTTTGCTTTTGATTCACCCGTACATGATTCATACTTGATGCACAATTCTTGGGCACAGGGTGATTCTCTTGGAGCAGTCAAGGGGAGTGCCTCTTATTTGTGTCCAGAGTTACCATCTTCAAAAGATGGCACTAAAGGCTGCCAGTACACGATTCAGTTGCCTGCAGGGAATTACTGGCAGGGACAACAGTCCGTGATCCATCATGCTGATAGGTATCCAACAGCGTTTGTTACTTTAATGTCACAGGGATTTCACTTGGATACAGGGTTACAAGGTGATTACGACGTCAGCGGACATGATGGTTTGATTGGTTATCACTTCCAGGGGTGTTTTGGAGAGACTGTAGAGGGATATTGTGTTGCGGATGTTTCTGGATATTTTTATCTCTTCATGACAGATGGAGGTGACTTCAAGTTGTTTTGGGATCCGGGTGGTGTCAGTTCTGGCACTACAGTCTGGTTGGGTTCCGACAGGTTGCTTCACCATTTTCAGCATGGTGAAGTGGTGATCAGATTTGCGCAGCGGAAGTCAGAAGTTATCAAACATGGCAGACTTCCATTCTGGGTTTGGGACCCAAGGACTTTTTGCATAGGTGTGTTTATGCTGGCGTGTCAGGAGGCAGTTGACGATGCATGGGACATTCCACAATTCTTCTTTCAGGCCTTCCGAGGAGTGAGGTTTCTTCGCAGTAATGATTGCTTGGGGACAAGCAATTTCAAGGAAGGCGGACTGTAATGTCCCCATTATTTCGTGAGCATCAGAGTCATTGGATTAGCCTATTATGGCGATCCTCGTAGGCTAGTGGTTCTGGATAGAGGGTCACTTGATTGGGCACTTGGTCGGTAAAATGCAGTAATAGTATCCGGAGCTTGGTGACGTGGTGAATTTACGCGTTTGGCGTGTAATGGGAGCTTAAATTATTGATCATCACCACTTATGTCACTTTCTCAGGCTTGGGGACCATGTGTCTATATTTTAATGGGGTCACTTTCTATTTTTCAGTTACTATTCATGGCTAAAGTGAAAAAAGAAACAACTTAAGTGAATAGTGTTTTTTTAATGAATAGTGTTTCAATGTCAAATTATAAAAGAGCAAGAGAAAGTTCGACCTCTTCATGCTTGATGATATTTTGCTGATTGAAGTTTGGAAGTGTGGAGTTTGGGAGAGAAGGAAACTAGGGTTTCCTGATTTCTGCAGTGGGTAAGCCTAGTTTGGGGCTTGTAGTTAGGATTGTACGCATCTTGAAGGTGTGAAAGACCACCCTAAAGTGCAGATCTGGGTTTTGCTTGATTTGTGGGAGCCATATCTTGCTGTTTTCAAGTGTTAGAAGTCATCCATTGCAAGGGAAATTGCTGCTAGAGGTTCCATTCACGTTTTTGAGGTCGTGGCTTGCTTTTGAAGATTGTTGGATGCTGATTTTGACCACCTACAGCCAGCCGCCATCAAGTAAGGGTTTCAACTTCTTCAAATAAGAAAAACGCCTTCTCCTAGTTGCTGCTATCTTGTCTAAAGGGGGCGCCCTTAGTATTGGAGACATTTTCTTCAATCATTTGGCAGGAGAAAGCTGTAAGTTAATTTTTATGTGTATTATGGTGGCCGCGGGTACTGTAGCAAGCACTGTTCACAGTGCATTTTGGCTGCAAGTTTGTATTTGTTGTAAATGATGTCTCTTTCGAAATGTATGAAGATATATATGGTTTTAGCACTCATTGCAATGCAAGAAGTCTCTTAAATAGTGTTTGGAGTTACGTGGAAGTTATCCTTTATAAGTTAGTTTAATTTGAGTTCTTTTAATATGCATATGGTTGTAAGAAATTTATTAAAATCATTTGGCATCAAACCACAAAAAACACCAAAAACAAGAAAGCAGATTACAAACCAAAAATCAGACCTTTAATGAGCAAAAATCAAATCAGCAGTGAGTTTGGTTCATCATAAGTGGTGTTCGAGTATTAGCACAGTGGTAGCAGAGTGGATCACCGGAGCACGGCACATCACAGTGGAATCAGAGTAAACCTTTCCAGCCACCTTGTGTTGGTTTCAAAGAGAATTTCAAGAATTAAATTTGGGGGTTTTGAGTCAGTCCAGTTTGGCTCATCACATTTCTTGAATGATGATTGCTTATGTCAATAAATTGATTTATCTTTTATATCTATTTCTTTGAAGGAGTCACTACCCTTTATGGGTGCCTTTTTTGAAAGAATATTTTACTTCTAAGTTTATTGATAGATTTATTTCCTATTGATGGTTTCTTTACAAGGAGATGATTCCCCCCTTTTTTTATATCTTATTGTTGAGGGAGTCATAGTCTTTCACATTTGAAGTGTTACACATCATCACCATTTTTGAGGACCTAATTTAATTTTCCTGCAAAATTACTTAAGGTTCTATTCTTAATGATGTTAGGGATTTTTTTCTGAAATGAAATGCTCTCCCTTTTATAACAAGTTTGAGGGGAGTAATGTCATGTCCCCGTTTTAGCTGACACTGTTTGTCGAGGAGGTTAGTCTATTATTCGGTCCTCGTAGGCTGGCTGGAGAGTGCAGAGGATCATCTGGGGCACTTACTCAGTGTTTGGTAGCTCCAGTTTCGCAGTTGTGTGAGGTTGGGCCTTCGCAGAATCTTCCATAGTGCTTTTTCAGGAACTTTCTATTTTTAGAAAGTTAGGTCAAGCGGAAGCTGCTATTTCGGGTAGGGCACCTGGTTCAACTATTCAGCTCAGAATCGACCCAGCTCAGCAGTTGGTTGATCAGACGGAGAAATAATGAGTATTTAATGAGTTATTAAATATTTAATAATTTGACTTTATATTAAAGTCACTTTATTGAAATATTTAAATATTTAATTAAATTGGCCAGTTATAAAGTATTTATTATACTTTATAATAAAGTATTAATTTTTGACTTAAGGAATATTTATTATTCATTAAATTGAGGCGCCATTTAATTATTTAATATTTCTCCTAAGTATCAAAGGTGAAATAAATCATTTTATTTAAATGATTAATTAAAAGGAGATTGGGTCGAATTTTATCAAAGGAGTATATATTTTCCCTCAAGGCAAAATCGAACCATTCTGATTATTATTATTCGACTTTTGTCTTTTTGCTCTGAGCATTGGAGTTTGCAAACCCTAGGGTTTCTGGCAGACAGGCGTTTCTGGAGAACGAAAACTCTTCAGAGATTAGGCAGACTGAGACTGTGAAATACCAGTTTAAGCTTGCATCTGGGTGACTTCATTCAGGAGTTACAGATTGGTTTCATTGACAGATTCATCAGAGTTGAACAGAGATTTATCATCTACCTATTGAGGCGACTTTCACAGAGGTCTTTATCCAGAGATCTGGCATTGTTTCTTGGAGGCCGTACCATTTTATTTGCTGCAGCAGACAGGTCGTACATTTCTGTACTTGCAGGCCGTACCATCATTCCTTGAAAACCACGCTCCCTGTCTTCAGACTTTATCACTGAGATCTAGTGCGCCTGTGCATACTGGAGATCCTGCTTTGGTTTTCGAGCTTGGAGATTGTTTTTCATTCAGCCGTACATCTATTCATTGTTATCTTTGGCGCCTGGCAAGGAAATCAGGTTTTTGAATAAATACATATTCTATATCATTTATTTAATCTTTGGCATTGTAAAAGCTCTGAAAAGTTAATAAATAGGTGCGCCTAAGTTCTCAGGGCAGTTTTGAGCTTATTTCATTGTTCTAGAATTTTTTATGAATTTTTCAAGCAATTTATTAGAAAATCACAGCTTCTTGATTATTTGCAAAAAACCTTCAAAACCTCAAAAAAAATACAAAAAACACAAAAGCTTGCAATAAACCTCAGTTCAGTCAGGGTTTCAGAATAGAGAACCATCCGGGTTCTGACAAGTAACTACTTTTCACTTAAATAGTTACAACTCTTCATTAATACATTTTGATACTAATAATTCATAATTCAATTTTTAGATAAGTTAATTTGTTAGTGTTTCTCAACTCACAAAGCCATTTTGACAAGCAAGTAATCATATGGAGTAATCTTGTTGAAGACATATCCGTTATGAAGCAAACACATAGATGTACTTGTAGCATGCATGTGAAAGACACATAAATATATATAAGATATGAACCATGCACATAAATATACATTGTCCAAAAGTATACATAGGAATGCATGTAAGTCGCAGGATATGCACATGAATACACGTAAGTCACCCATATACACATGAAAGACACACTCATATAGAAATGCATTATTGACCTACTTAAGAAGAAGGCTGAATAGTTAATTTCTAATTGAATGGTGGCTAAAGTAGGTATGTCCTCCAAGCTGGCAGGAACATGCTTTGATACCACTTGTAATGTCCCCTAATTGGGAATGCCCTAAATTTGCCCTAAATCCTTAATTTTTAAATGAACAAATGGGTTAGAGAATACCTTTCACCTGATTGAAGCCCTTCACACAAATTAGAAAACCATTTACCACAATCACGCTGATTAGCAAATTATAACCATTTACCACAATAATACTAGTTGGCCAATTATCATAATTAGATATTAGTAAACTCAAGGCCAAATTACCAATTCAATCACAAAGCATTTAATATCCTTGGAGGGCTCAACCATAGGAGAGCATGGGAGAACGTGACTTGATGGGGTGCCTACGACCCTCTAGGCCTAAGAGCGGATATACCATTTCCCTTGGCCTCATGTGGTCCATGCCATCTATATGAGGTGGTCTACCTAGGAGGCGTCCCCTTTCTGTTATTCCCTCATCTTACCAACCATTTCCCTCTCTCTATTTTTTACCTCTTATGCTGATTCACTGTGATGGAGGGGTGAGATTACAACGGGTGCCCTGAAAATGCCATCTCTTCTAAGCCCAAGGCGCTGTACCATTGGTACCCCATTGGTAACCCCTTGGCCTCCTTGGGACTACTTGGTCCCCCATCTTGAGGTGGCATACCTAGGAGAGTACCCCATCGTCGTTCCCCTCTTGTAATCTCAGCCTCCTCTATCACGGCTAAAACATTTAAGACATATGACAAACAAATATTAATCATGTTTACTGATATAAGGAGGCAGTCATAACAGCAATGTATCATTAGTAGCTTGAATATCTAATTAAACAATCACAATCACTTATATTAAATTATGCTGCACCATATAACTGTAAATCAGATCTCATACCACCAACTTAGGAAATCGGTCTTGTTGTGCACATGCCAATTTATCATTTATTAAATTATTTCCAATTTAGAGGGTGCAGTCCTCTATTTCCTTTTATTTAATTTTTCCCTGTAGATGATTGCTGGTCAGCATAATCTTCTCCTTCACTCGATCTGTTTTCAATATTCAGAAGATATTGTTTAAAGAGAAACAAATAGATTAGTTTCGATTGAATAATTACTAATAAAGATTAATAATTTCTGTAAGCATCATTATTGCATAATCGTATTATATATATATTTCATAATCTATTGTGTATGTAATCCTACTAAACTTTTCCCTAATTATATTTAATGGCTGTTGCATATCTGAGTGCAGATTATTATTTACTCCTGATTGCTTCCATATCAGCTTTTTATTAATTTCATTCTATTTCATATTCTCCTTCTATTTCCCATTTCCTTATTCGCTGCTTCATATATATGAGTTTAAATCTGATTATGTTCTATTCTCCTTCTTCCCTTTCATTCATACTATCTTCTACAATTTATAGCATCTTAAAAGAGATGATTTGGTAGAGACGTGACTCTTGGCAATGACCAAACACTCCTCTTTGCTGATCGCCTCTCTTCCTTCCTAGATCGCACCTCTTGGTGAATAATATTTGTCTTTTGTGTAAGGTGCATTCCCTTTCAATTTAATTTACATCTCAATGAATACTAGGTGCTCCATAGATGAAGTTGCACCCCTTAACTCAATAAAGATCATATATCTTGCAGCCTCACAAATATATTGAGGTCGCTCCACTTCTTAATCCTTTCAAAGTTGTATTCGTTCCTTCTTGAAATGGAACTTTACAACCATATTAATAAGATATTTTTGCACACAGCTTTATGAAGAGTCGGCCATAAATAATATAATAAATCTAATTTATTTTCTGATTTCAAAGGAGTCGGCCAAGTTGAAGGGAGTCGGCCAGACATTAGAAGAGATTGAAGTTGATTTTATTAATTTAACTAGTTGGCCAAGGTATTACAATTGCGGGGGCATGACAAGCAGCCCTGAAACCACAATAATAATAGAGCTTACAATCCATGATACATGGACCAATTGAAGTCGCCACAATGATCAATGCCCTGGCTGTGACAGTGATTTTAAAGGGTTGTGCGCACCATAATCCAGACTCAGATTGCTGTTATGACAGTGGTACAAGAGCTGCATATACCATCTGGATCCATTGTATATCTAAGTTATTCCCCAACTTGCAGTGCTACCTTGGAAATAATGATGTAATTTATATATGAGGAATCTAGTTATTTGCTGTATGAAACCCTTTTCACTGCTGCACCTATAATGTAATACACCAACAGCAACCAGCAATCATAAGAAAACCATTGCCATGCTCTAATGGCAGTGATTTATATGGTGGATGGTACCCAGATGTTAGCGCACTCCTTGTATGCAGATCACAGCCACATACGTGATATATTTCTGCCCAAAAAGAATGCAAAATTACTCCCAACATTCGCAACACCCCTTCAACACAAGTGTAATCTTAATATCAATCAGACTTTTCATTGGTTCAGCTCAATGGTGACTCTTGTATGAAATCACTAAGAAATTATGGGTTTTTATCCTTCATTTCCAAACCTAGAGGGTTTTGCCCCAAGGAGTAGAAATCAGAAAATAGAATCATTTTTCGATATGTCCCCTTCTTGCTTTGCCTCTCTTAAATAGAATTTTCCTCCAAAAGTCATGACACTTTTTGATATCCTTTATGACCCATGATTGATATTTGAGAGGAATTATTTTAAAATAAACTTACATTATAAGATACCATCTTATTTTATATTTGAACTTTATTTGAGGCCCTCTTTGTTATAATTTTAATACCATTTCCTTGGTGCAAAATTTCTGAGATCCACAGAAAATGTATGATGGGTGTTATGGGTTTTATCTTGGTTTAATTTCAATGAAGGGACATTACATCTAGCCTTTTGCAGATAGGTTGGTTTACATTCGAAGTAGGCTAGGGTTTACTGCTGTTACTTGATTTTTCAGACACTTTTATTGTAAGTTGGAGACTCCTTTGTGGGGGGAGGGGGGGTGGAATTCAAATTCCTGAGCTGTGCAGGGTACTTTTGGGAGCAATAACAAAAAAGTGATCTGTACTCATTTCAGCAGCCATTATCATGTCAGTCGTTACTTATCCTCTTTCACTAGAGACAACTTTTTTCCTCTAATGATAGAGGCAGTTGAATTTTGTTAGTGGCTCTTTTATCATATAAATGAATTATACATATTTGGTGACAAATATTTAAGGAGCAAAAGAGATCATGCATATCTGTATTGAAGTTTGAAGTTTGAACCTGATGAGTAGGAAAAGACAAAATAAGAAAAATTACATTGAGCTGATGTTTCAATTTATTATGTTCATTTCATGCTGAATTTGTTCTTTTTTAAGTTAATATATATGTAGGCATTGTTTCTTGGTTTTAGTGTTTTTTTTTTTTTGTCGAAATAACATTTTAAACATGTATCTATAATTGTTTTTGCAATCTCATTTTCTTCATAAAGAATAAATTGTATTTTTTTATCTAAGCAGGATTCTCTCTGGCATTTGCTTTTCAGGAAGAAAGAGAAAAGCAAGTTGTTCCGGTGGTTCAGTTGAATGTCATACGTTTATTGGCTGACATGGCAGTTTTGCTACATAATCCTGAAGTCGTAGAGATGATATTGCCTCTTTTTATTGAAAGTTTAGAGGAGGGGGATGCTTCAACACCTAGCCTCTTGCGCCTTAGAGTATGGACAATAGCTACATTCAATAGAACATTAATGTGTAACTTAGTTTATATGGCTGTACACAATAGAATCTGTTTATATATTTTCTAATTAAAAATAATAACTTTCTTTCCTATAGCATAGCCATTAAGTATGTCATTGATTAAAAGTGGGAATTGCATATTATTATGCAGCTTTTGGATGCAGTAGCTCGTATGGCAAGTTTAGGGTTTGAAAAATCTTACCGTGAAACAATAGTATTGTTGACAAGGAGCTATTTGGATAAACTTTCTATGGTTGGGTCTACCCATAGCAGAACACTAGCTCCAGAAGCAACCACAGAAAGAGTTGAGGTTTGTGTTGGGTTTATGCCTATAGTTTCTGGAATTAGTTGATGGGGGATGTTGTCCAAATCCACTGTATGTTTGTTTTGTGGAAATGAGGTGCTTGTCATAAATAATGATGGATTGCAGTGTTACTGATTTATCATGTGTTTTCGTAAATCCAGACTCTGCCTGCTGCATTTCTTTCAGTTGCATGTGGGCTTCGTGATGCTAAATTGCGGTCCGACTATCGACACCGTTTGTTGGCTTTATGCTCTGATGTTGGTCTGGCAGCTGAATCAAAGAGTGGAAGGTATACAGATCATTTTTTAAGTCCTACAAGAACCAAGGAGATGTCAATTTACTAATTGTGTGCTGTGTGTATATGTATCTGCAAAGCTTTTTATTTTGAGGCTGATTTTAAGAAATGAATTGAGCAGGATGTCTATTGTAAGAGTATAAGGGATTGTTTGATATGTTCTGTAGTATCAGTATTAAAAAATAGTTGTGGTTTATTGATCTTTATTGAGAAAACAATATTGTACTTGATATAGGAGTGGAGCAGACTTGCTCGGACCCCTTCTACCTTCTGTTGCTGAGATATGTTCGGATTTTGCTCCTAATGAAGATATGGACCCTCCTTTGCTGAAATTATTCCGGAATTTGTGGTTTTATATTGTTCTGTTTGGTTTAGCTCCTCCTATCCAGGCTAACCAGCCATCTTCAAAGCTTCTTACCACAACCACAAATAGCTTAGGGAGCATGAGTGCTATGGCCCTTCATGCAGTGGCAGGGCCATACATGTGGAATGTACAATGGTCATCAGCAGTTCAGAGGATCACACAGGGAACACCACCACTTGTAATACTACTGGAAAAAACATATTTCAGCTAATTATATGCTTTCTGAATAGAGAGAGAGACACATACATATCATACATATGCACCTATACATATTTGTAATGTATATATGTGCATATATACATATTTGTATATATTATACATGTTATGTATATATGCATGATATGTTTATACATATAAATGTACATATATATCTGTTTTCTTATTTTACCTTATTTTAAGGTTGCAAGAGATTCTCACTAGTATTTTTCTCCAGGTAGTAAGTTCTGTGAAATGGCTTGAGGATGAGTTGGAGCTCAATGCACTTCATAATCCTGGGAGTCGTCGAGGTAGTGGTAATGAAAAAGCTGCAGTAGCTCAGCGGGCTGCTCTTTCAGCAGCTCTTGTGGGGCGGGTTGAGATAACATCTATGAGCACAATATCAGGTAGAGTGCTTCACTTCTTAATCAAAATTTTCCTACTTAAATTTTAAGTTAGCACTGTATATCTTGAGTAGCAATAAAGACTGCAAGGGATAACATTTGATCTTTTTATGGCAGGTCTCTTTTAGAATTACTCTGAAGAATTTATTATATTATTTTATAATTTCTATAATTTGTTTTCGTTCATGAGCAGGGGTCAAGGCAACCTACCTCCTGGCAGTTGCATTTTTGGAAATTGTACGTTTCAGTTGCAATGGTGGCATTCTTAAAAGTAATTCTAGTGAGAGTAAGCACTCAAGTGCTTTTAATTGTGTTTTTAAATACCTTGAGACTCCAAACCTTTTGCCAGCTGTGTATCAGTGTCTTACAGCAATTGTTCACAGAGCATTTGAGGCAGCTGTATCGTGGCTGGTACTCTCTTTTCAGCTATATACACTGTTTAATTTCTATTTCTTCCTATCTTAAAAATATGTGTATTACCATGTTTGTATATGAAAACACAGATCAAATTAGACATATTGTGACATGGCACGTATTTGATATTACCCGATCTCTAAAAAATAGTTTGTGATAGAGGAACCTGAATATATAATTGTCATCTTTAATTTCTTGAAATTTTCCACTTTCTACAAGTTGCATGACAAGATAATATATAAGTGTTAAAGGTGATAACAAAAATAATCATGTGGAACGTATTACTGATTTATCCCATTTGCAGAATAGACTTGTCTTTACCTTGTTTTCACCTGCAGGTAAGATTGTGTAAGCAGGTATGTATTCGACTAAAGAACTTTGATTTGGTATATCATCATGTTCTTTTGCATATGAGTAACTGAGAATGAGTTGAACTGGATTGAATTTCAATGTTTTGGCCAATCTCCCAGGTTTTAAGTGATGTGTCATGACCAGAATCTGAAAGTTCAAGCATGAGGATCAGCAACTAAAGAACAGAGAGAAAAATCTTCATATGCAGGCAAAACCCCTAATTTAGAGTAGCAAAGATTTTGCCATGTTTTCATGAGTCTGAATTGTCTGGGTGTATCATTCTGTGATATCCCTCGCTTGGCCAAGAGGCTCAAAATAAAAACAATCCTTAATAATGCAGATTACAATTAACTGGTTGACCTTCATGAATAGACTCATGGATCTGAAGAAGGGCACGACTTCCTTAAATAAATAAGAATTAAATGTAATGCACACAGACCATTGATAAGGCAGGAACATCTCAAGAGGGTCGGCAATTTCGAGAAGGAAATGATGTTAATTAAATAATAATGATAACCTTCAGCAGCGATCCACCCAAAGAAGGCCGACTTGCATCAAAGACGACTTATTAATTATTCTAATGAAAAGAAAGGCCGACCTATTATCATAAAGACATGTCTTTCCTATATGGTGCGATTTGAAGGTTGTGTCACTTGGACAAAACAAGGTATAAAAGACCATGAATCACAATGTTTGAAGGATCGATTGTTGGAATATTAATTCAGTTTCTGCAGAGGTTTTGTGGCTGCTCCCAAGGAGCGACGGACTCTCTACACCAGGCTGCAAATCACATGTAAATATTCAGACTCCCAGCCTCAATATCAATTGCATGATTTACAGATTCATATCAGAAGCAGCGAACCTGTTAAGACAGCAAAGTACCCCATCGGCCTGTGCATGTAATCACATAAGAGAATTCAGAAACAGCACTCAGTTCTATGGTGTCTATTCTTCATCATTACAATAATTATAACAGTAGATTGTATATATAAGAATTTATATCAAGAACTCTATTCTTACCATCATAACAGCGATTATTAATAAATAAGTCTAATAATTAATTGATAATAGACTTGAAGTTGTTCTTAAAAATCTATTAGTCTAAACCTGTTGCATAACTCTATTTAGAAGACTAAAAACGTCAGGGGACATCACAAGTGGTATCAGAGCTAAAAGTCCTGCCAGCCTTTGCGTAAATGATGAAAAGCTTGATTGATTATGGCAACAGAAGATACCAAACAATTGGCCAGAACACTCTATGAAGTAGACAACAAACTTACTATGGAGTTTCAATCAAGGGATGATGTCTTGAACACGCTTAAATTGGTGGAAGAATGTTTAATTCAGGTTAAGCGATCATCTGAAGTGTTAGATCATGATGAAGAGATCAAATTGTTAGTGACTTCTTGTTTAAGTGAGATTATGAGAATCTTGGTACCTCTAGTGCCCTATGACAATGACACCATGAAAGAGGTTGTACACTTGATTATAAAATGCTTTGAAGATCTAGATGACTCCAATAGTACACATTATTCAAGAAGGGTGACCATATTAAAAACATTTGCGGAAATCAGGACGAGTATCCTTCTTGTGGACTTAGGGTTGCAACATCTAACCTACGATATGTTTTATCATTTCTTCATCACAATTAAAAATGTACATGATAAATGTGTGTTTACAGCCATGAAAGAGATTATGATTCTAATTATCCAGGAGAGTGATGTTTTCTCCTGACCTACCATATCTATACTATGGTTTGTTTGGAAACAAGAGTGGGTTCCCTCTTCATCAGCATATGCATTGTTCCTCGATGTGTTCACACAATGTGAGGAGAAGTTAAACCCGCACTTGGAAAAAGAAGAGAAAGAGAGGATCGATTCAGAAGATGAATGGGATGAAGTTCCTTCAGTTTTACACACACAAGATAAATGCAAGGAAATACAAGATAAAAATTGATAACTTTTAAAGTGTATTAGCTCAGGAATCTTTTTTAAGGTAGGGAGCACAACTGTTACTAGCCCATTTATTAAATTTTCAGGCATTTTAGCTTAGTCAAAGGCCATTGCCAACTGCAGCAGTTATGTAAAGTGTCGCTATCAGAGTATAATAAACTAAATATTTTGTAGCCAATTTTGCCATGTTGTTGATGAAATTGTTAGCTTAGGAAGTATAACTCAAATGATAGTTACAATCAGTTATACCAATGGTCGTGTCTTACCAACAACTATTGGTCTTCCAAATATCTTTTCTGCTGTTGGAGTAAGGGCACTGATTTTGTGACTGTTTCCCCTTGTATTAAGCAAGCATTGTACTGAACAATACCTATACGATAAAAGCTTTATTAGATATATTATCTGTATACTGTTCATTTCCAATTATTTTCTGCCTTATGAAGTCTATGGGGTTGTGTAGATTTTACAAAATATTTCTAGCATTGTTGCCTTTATGAAGTTGTATTTATTTGATGTTGCTTGGAAGTGGAAATTTGTTGACAACTGTTGAAGACATTGCAAGCCCTCATAATGAATGGGATTGTGAAATCTAGAAAGAGGAATGATCTAGAACGAATGCCAAATCTAAAATTGTAATGACTCTTAGCTTGAATAAGGGTGGTAGAAGAAGACAACATGGCCAAGAAGGATATAAAGTAATTTGAAAGTCTCCTAGATAGGTGGAACAACAAGAATGATGAAGGAGGCTGTGATGTGCAACCAATTGTAAAAATCCACTAGAGCAATTTTTGATTTGAAGTACCAAGGCGAGTTGAAGCCATATCCCAAGCTTTAGTACGATTCAAAGCCAGAATGAACAAGGAGTTTAGTTCGACATTGTAGAGTAGTAAGCCACTCACAAGGAAGCTTCCTAGTCAATTTATCTTTCTAGATGAGGTACAAACCTTGTTGACTAACCTGGATTGAGGGTGTTGTAGAGGAATCCATAGAGTTGATTGAGCCCCTTATTCTAAGGGAAGTTTTTATTCATAGGAAAAGACTAACAATTCCTAGAAGAAGATAGAGCAGATTATGGGAGCAATATTCAATGCATCAAAAAATTGCTATTGCTATTAGACTAAGTTACTAGTGTTGGTTTAGGTTTGGGTTCGGGTTCATTGGTTCAGTTCGTGGATTCAACCAAAAAAAATTTTGGGGTTTGGTTCGTTTTGGGTTCGTTGGTACAAAAACATACACATATATAGTCTAAAATAAATATATTAGATGTAATATACATATTATTAATATTTTTAATGTATAATGTTATTATATTTATATTATAACATTATATATTAATTTTATTAATATTTTCTTTTATAATATTATTATATTATAATTAATAAATTATATATTATATAACATTTATATTGTATTATTATTTATTAATATTATATAATGTTTATAAATTATATATTATTAAATATATAAATATTATACAATATATATATATATATATATATATATATTTGATAGGTAAATAGCTGTTAAGGGGCAGCAACCTTTTATTGATCATTGAAAAATTACATTGAGTAGGATCTCCTTCAAAACCCCTAAAACTAATCTGATCATCTCCTCAGCCCATTTTTAGTCTCGATCTTCGTTTTCTTTTCACGTCTGTCCAGGGTGCCTTTGGCAAATTGCCACATGTGTCTTTCTTTTTTCATTATTTGACCTTGCTATAGTCACTATTTCTGAACCCTCAGACAAACCCGCCCCCACTATGTTTGTTTTTGAGATTTTAGCTGTCTTGACGCTATTTCGAACCTCTGGAGAGGATTTGGCTGAGTCCACTAAATCTACATTATTTCCTTTTGCAACCCGTTGTATTGTCTTGGGATATTTCTCCCCAAGTGGAGAGCTTTTCTTGGTTGTCATGTGTGGCTGTGTTTTTGGTGAAGCATTCTGCCTACAGTACCCAATGGTTGGGGCGTTTGCTGGTAGTATCCCCATCTCGGCTTGGATCTACCTTTTCAATTGCATAGTTTTGCGGTAAGACATCTTTCCACCAAGGCTTGGCTCTTAGCTCTTCGCTTTGCGCAGTGGCCCATGTTGAAGCATTTGCGACATCGGAAGGTAAACCCTCATAGTCTACAAGTTGGTTCCAGCACCCCACTGCCGTTTTTAAAGATATATTTGTTGGAAGATCTTTAGAGATATCCATATCCACCAAAAGAATAGGTAGTGTGCAAGTAATTCGATGAGCCCTCATCCACCCCCAAAAATTTTCCTAGCGCATTGCCAATGGCTTCGAAATAGGAGTCAAACCAAAATTGCAGAGGGAGGTTCGAGAGCCTTACCCAGATTGGAGCAACATCAAAGGATTCAATAGTGGGATTGAAAGATGGATGCCATGATTTCAACATAAGAAAATGATGTTCATAGCTCCATTGATGATCATATAAAATTGCATTCCTGTCACTGATTTCATTGAAGGCAACCACAAAGAATCTCCTCATGCAGTGATAAATTTTGACATCCCCCATCAAGATGGGGCGCCAGGCATCTGTGATCCATTGGCACAGAACAACTAGACTCTGCCAGTACCCCCTGAATCGCCCAATCAAACCTTGTCTTGCAAAATATTCTTCATTCTCCATCACCATGCTACAGATATCCTCGCCAAGGCACACAGTAGGGGAGATGTCTGCACATCTGAGAGGCCGAATTTTTGCCATTAACCTCATCCTGTGCATGGTCTTCCATCCTGTATAGACTACAATTATCCAATGTGGAGTGGGATCTTCCTTCCCTGCACCCACCCATCTGCCTCTACCCCAATTCATTGTGAACCAGCCCCCCATTCTGTGCAGTATGGTTAGCACTATCACCCACAACGCTTGCATTCTTCCTCCTCAACACTTCTAGATGGCATCGCCGTCCATTGAAACCGACAGCAGCTTGAAGATAGGTCCTCCACCCTTCTTCATGCCCATTCTCCTTTCGCGCTGTTTCACCATTGCAAGCCCTAGCATTCGGAGTCGCGACATTCATCGGAAGCGGCATCACGCAGTTCTCAACAGAGAGATATTTTTTGTAATATATAATTTATTGATTATAATATAATAATAAAATTATAAAAGAAAGTTGATATCAATAAATAATAAAGTTTAATATATAATATAATATTAATAAAATTAATATATAAATGCTTTTGAAATGGTGCGAAATTCTCCAAGTCTTCTGCTCTTCCACCATTCCATTGGAGGCGATGACTTGCACAGGCATGAGGGTGATTGGCAAGGGCGTGTTTGCGAAGGGGGCAATTTGTCTCCAGGTCGGAAATCGATCTCACGGGATGCTGGGCGCTCAAACTGTTGGTTCGATTTTTGTAATCTCATCCTCCATGCGTTCTTTCCCTTGAATGGAATTTTCCTTGGCTTTTGATGCGCATGGTTTGGGACACAGATGCGTGCGGCGAATTTCAGGCATGTTCTATCACTGTAGCGGGGAAAAAACCATAATGTTTTAATTAATCAACCCTTTGTTAACTATGCAGATACAACCAAACAGTTAAAAATAGTAACACAGTCTCCAGATTGGGTGAAGTTATTCTCGATAAGAGGAATAAAATGGCAAAATTCGTCACTGGAGCGGAAAAAACCCTAAAATTTGTCAAGAACAATCCCAGACGAACCCACTGGGTGATTTAATCACCATGTTCGTATTTTTTCTAAATCGAACCCGGATTTAGATATAGGCTGTATCAAACCCGAACTGGCAGTTCCAGGGGAGCGAATTAGTAACTTAGCTATTAGAAGACATTGAACCAAAGATACTAGGGTAGAAAATTGGACCTGTCTAAATTAGTTATGAATGAAGAGGCTTCTAATGTAGACAAAGTAGTGCATGCATTGCCTAGGTTGTAGAAGTGTTGAAAATGTGGATATGTCCAACAATGCTAGAAGATAGAGGAACATCGTAGACAAACTTTCATGAGGAGTATCCTACTAATGAAGTTGCATCGAGCCCATCAATAAAAAATTGTTACTTCACTTAGTCCAAATTCCAATAGAGAATTTATTTTTGATATGTATCAATATTTAACATGTCATTGTAGATTATGCATAATCATACAGAATCGTGGATGGGCAAACAAATAGATGCCATTGGTTGTGGTCAGACTCAAAACGCACTTAGAGTGGAGGCATTTTGTAGTTCATCAATATGCCATCAATTGACAAGATATCTTGGGATAAGTTGCAAAAGGCATTTGAGAAAGAACTTAGGTTTCTTCATGGTAACAACAAAATTGTTTGGGAAAACTAGCATGGCAAGGAAAACATGAAAACATTGTTTTAAAAAGCAATGGTTTATTGAGTTGTTCATTCCCTTGTTGTGTAGAAAGATGAAGATGGTGCCACCTCGTGCCACCTCGTCTTACAAAGAGGCACAAAATAGATCAATGGATAGTGGATGTGAAAACAAATTGGTCTTGCTCAAAGAGAAGTGAAAATGATGATTTTGACTTTACTGATGATAATGATGCTAGGTCAATACAAGTTCATTGCTTAAGGAGGAGAAGTAAAAATGATGATTTTGACTTTAGTAATAATAGTGACCTTTGGTCATTACAAGCTTCGAGACAAGACATTTTTTGGATGATTAACAAACTTAAGACATATACCATGAATTAGAGAAAGGACTTGTGGTGTACTAAATGTAAGTTAGAAGGTTACACCAAAGCCACTTGCGCAAACATGTTTTGCGAGATTTGTCAAGTTAAAGGGCATTTTGTCAAGGATGACCCATATAATTTGAAGAACAAGAGTGCTCTTTGTTTAAGTTGAGCAATATGGACCACCCACCACTCCAATGTAGCCAGGTGATAATTGATGTCCTCCATGTTTCTCAATGATGTACTTCAAGTTTTATACCTCCTTCATGGTGAATGAATACCTGCAAATTGGAATTCAGATTGCATTGTCATGGAGTGTGTAGTATTTTTTAAACATGATTCACTTGTGTTCATTCCATGTTTTGTTGAAGTCAAGTTTTCTCTTGACAACAACAAATTAAACTATGACGGTATGTAGGATATTATTCATCAT
Source organism: Sequoia sempervirens (assembly GCA_007258455.2). NCBI lineage: Eukaryota > Viridiplantae > Streptophyta > Pinopsida > Cupressales > Cupressaceae > Sequoia > Sequoia sempervirens. The sequence continues at coordinate 9,448,878 of VDFB02000013.1, read as the reverse complement.
CTAAATGGATTTCACATAAGCATTTATTAAGACAAAAAGCATAATCAGACATTCAAATGAGCCTTTGTTTTTTTCTGAATGTAAGTGGATGGGAATTCTTCATCGTGGTCTTATTCAATGGTTTGTAATTGATGCCCAACCATTGTTTCATTCTTTTTTGGCACAAGCACAATGGGACTTGTTGATATCCAAGTTTCTATCTCACTTTGAAACATGCACTTTTGCGAATACCAAGAATGGGAAGTTTGTGAATGTGGGACGTGATTCACAAAATGATCTCTAGGATTATAAGGTTGGTTCCTATTATGATCTTCAATAAGTTTCTTCTAACTAAACTGATTTTAAGGGAAGAAAGATAAAGAAAATACTGAAATGAAAATTAATCTAAGTTAATAACATAGAGGGCCATTTTGGATGATCAAATACTATCTCTTATCTTAGAAAATGGCATGGTATTTCACAATCAAATAGAGTTATAACTTAGGTTATTTATGTGCACAAAAGATCAATCACGTAAGACAAAAGGATCGAAACCAAATTGACACAACTCCATTGTATTTATAATGATTCAATACATTTGCATACCTATTTGGATATCTTTGGACATGAAACAAGGGTTAACTAAAATACAAAAATCTTGAGAATATAAAAGTTGTAGAGCTCATATAAGCACGTGTCTCCTAATACAATCTAATTGAAGAATGACCTCATTGCTCTTATTTATACAAAATTGAACACACCATAAAATCTTTTCAAATAACCAAATATTAAATGCCATAAGAGAAATTGCTCACTAAAACGATTTTTTGTTGAAAATGCTCTTCCACTTGGCTCATAATCCTTGTTGTTGAAGAATGTAATAGAAGAGGAAGTTGCACACTTGTATGCAACTTGAATGTGGTCATGTGCACATTGAACTCTTAAGAGTAATCAACATTTCTTGCAAGACACAACATACTGAAAGAATTGGTTGATCACAAACTCATGCTTGATAATGGCTATCATGGCACAAGAAAGTCCCAAAAGCTTTCTTGTCGAGCTTATGATTTTGGCTTTTGCTAAAAAATGTTAGGACCTTTTGTGCAATCCACCTTTGACACTCTGCGAAAATTGTTATGGGGTTGTGTGGGACCTTGGATCAACCAATACATAATTGATCACATGGTTGTCACATTACGCACGAAATTGAATGAAATTGCCTAGGGAAGTGCCCACTTGAAGACTTGTGACCCACCTTCCATTGAGTTGGCCTCTTCCCAAATAGTGCACCATTGAACTAGCAACATAATAAATGGTCTCATAGGAGTTCCAACCACTGCTTAAACTCATAACTCGTTGAGCTTATTACTCAATTAAACCAAGAGCCTGCCACTACTTAAATTATAATGACCAATGGTGCAACAAAATCCTAATTTTCTTGGAGGGCCTCATTTGGGATTGCACCAATCATAGGATGGGAACATAATTGGAGGATTGGCACACATAGAGTTTGGTACAAAATATTGACAACTCTTGGGATTGTGCAGTCGATACAGTGAAATATGATTGAAGGCTCAATTTTTTTGCTAAAGTTTTGCCAATGCCAAAATTACAAGGAATGAGTTGATATTGAATATCTCAAACTATTAAAACTCATTTGAGCTTGAATATATGAGCACATCTTGATTGAAACGTTCACACATACCAAACCAATTCACTCTTCAAAGGAATGCTTTGCCATGCTTTGGAGATTGCGACCTTGCTCCAAAATGTAGCGTAGAAGCATTATAGGATCACTACAAGGAAATGAGTTGGGCTTAATGATAATCTATCTTACAGTCAAAACTTAATGAAGTTGTCACTTAATGTCTTTGTTTTCCTAGAAATGAACATTTGAAAATTGAAAATTTCAACATTTAGCTCTGGAATCAAATTGATGGTAAGTGTCACTAAAAGGTGCACAAGCATTTTTCTTGGCAAGTAGGAAACATTCATGTTTCTTCCAATACTTTATTCATGTGCGCTTTCTCTATTGAAGGATTTGTGGCATTAACTTGTATCAAAAGCATGCCTTTCTTTTATTGAGGGACAAATTTCTTACCATGGCTAACCAACTTCTTGCATTGCTTGGCATTAATGAGTGGAAGTGTAGGAACTACTTTCAAGATGTTGCATCTATTTTCACCAACATTTTTGACACCATTTCTAGCATTCACTTCATAGGTTCCATCATGTAAGTAAAGATAAGGCTGCCAAAATAAAACATCACATACCTGGAATGGCATGACTTCACAAATGCTTTCATCTTGGAAAGGATTGATTTTATACTCCAAGAGATATTGATGAGTGACATTTGCTCAAAATTCAAGCTTAATCATCCAAGGTTGTATGATCGAGGGTGAGACAATTGTGTTGGGAAAGGTGTGTTGTACGCTTTTGCATCATAAAATTCATACTACTAATAATGTGAAATTAAATAATTAATTTGTGATGCATCTTAGATATGTGGACATCAGAATGGGTTAGACATTCTTGGGCTCTATGTTATGTGTGACAATGGGATAAATTTTTAATGTGGGTGTCACATTGGGAAAATATTTAATATTGGGAAAAATTAATATCAAATATTTAATTTGGGGGCCATGGTTATGTGAGCTCATGATCTTGAGGCACATATTTTATGTTATACCGCTTAATGGTTTTGTGGAAGCCTGCTTTTATAGAAGTGCACAAGTAGTTGTCGAGGTTGGCTTGTTGGCTAAGGTTGGTTTGAGCATCTCTTGCAGGTTGCACATGTGGAAGCTACATGGTTCTCATTTGTTTGTTCACATGGAGGAATGCAACTAGGGTGCTTGATGCTTCAAAAGCTTGCATGGAGACTTTGCAAGTTTATTGTAATCTTGTTCTTGAGATAATACATTGAGTTGTTTGGTGCTTTTGGAGCTTGGGGTTTTCCTTTGAGAGGGTTTTCCCAAGGTACATCTAGAGTCATCTTGTGGTATGTTTGTTATTCATTTGCATTGTGGACTTTGAATGCTTGTTTTCCATATGTTTCTCTTGTGAGGATTATTTGGAAATGTATATTATTGCTGTAGATTACCTTTCAATTTATAACCTATGTTACCCGGGAATGCATACTTGGCAAAATCTGGGGCATCCTCGGTTGAAAATGTCTTGGAGATGTTGGGACACCTTGGAAACGTCCTCGTGTCGTCCCCAATTCGCTGCAAATTTCTGAAACGTTTCCGATACGCTTGAGAAAAGTTTGGAAATGCTAGGGGACGACTAGCCGTCCTCAGTATGGATAGGGGATGCCCAGATGTACCCCGACTGTACTAGGGATGGCTAGTAGTCCCCTATGATTTTTAAATTTTTTTAAAGGAAAATCTCAAAATTAAATTAAAATAAACATTTAATCGTGTTTAAATTTTAAAGGCTAATTTAATTTTTAAAGCTAAAGGCATGATTACATTCCCTTTGCCGTGGGAATTAAAGTTAAAAACTTTAAACTTAAAGTCTTAAAGACTTAAGCTGTTGCCGTAGTGAATGAAAGCTTCAACATGCGAGGGTTAGAGAATAGAGTTGCATCAAAAACAAAAAAGCTTAAGCAGATGCGAGGGTTAGAGAAAGGAGTTGCTGCTTTTTTTAACTTCTTCCTCCCATGTGATGCAGGTATCGTAGGTATCAGACAAGACAAATAGGTTATAGTCTGCGCAACATAGAAATAACAAAGACTGATTTTCTAGTTGAAACTTGAAACTTGCAGCCTTTGGGCATTTTGATGTAATTTTTATATAATAATAATATATATGCAAATGCCACTTTATCAATGAATGCAATTAAATTTTGTTAAGGTTCAAATCTATGATGTATATGATGATTGCTTTATGATATGAATATTTGAAATTTTCTATATTTTTAAATTTTCCCTATTTTTTAATAGCTGTCCCCTACCGTCCCCTAAAAATTGGCCTCCCTCTTGTCCCCATCCCTGATATGCGTCCCCTCGTCCCCTGCCGTCCCCGCCCCGAAAACTTGGGGTAACATAGTTTGTAACAAGTTCAATCCTAGAACTATTTCGTTGGAAGTTGGGTTCTTCTATTTTTCATTGTAAATGAAATGTACAGGTTGTCCACCTACTCATTTGAGAATATAAAAATTGTTTTACTTCCTATTGACATGAATTGGAAGAATGTTGTATTGTCCACCTATCTTCTGTACGATTTCTACCATAGCACAAGTCTTATAATCCATGATTTGTCTACCTTTGTCCAAGGTTGTATTGTGTGCGTACCTAGCTAAAATTGGGCTGCACTTATATTGGATATGCAAGTGTGAGCATGAAAGATCACCCCCCTTTCAATCCTAGTTGTATTGGGGACATCCCAACACACTGGTCGACTCTTTTTTTATGTTAGGCCAACTGGAAAGGATCAAAAGGAAGTGCAACCTTTGTATCCACGTAACTCCAAAGATCAATCTCCTCTAGTAGCATTTTCTATCTACACTTCCAAGGTGTAAATTTGGAAGCACCCTTTCTTTGAGATCAAGACAAGCTATACTTTCAACCTTTGGAACACACTAAAACCAAACAATTTGATTGGGAGTAACTCAGATCAGCATCCTCTCATAGGTGTAGATCAGCACTCCAATCTTTGGAACCCATAGGGCATCTTGCCCTTCAACCTCTTACTTATTCCCAACCACTTCAATTATTGAGTTAACCCACTGAAATCCTCCAACAGCTTCCTCTCACAGGCAGTACACACTCTGTACATGGATTTGGAAGGTTTCAGAGAACATGCTCTGGTACCATGACAAATTTTCAGGCCATGGGAATCATATTCTGCACTTGGAAAAGTAGCCCTCATTGCATCGTAGCTTAAAACAAAAACTCCAATCAGAACAGAAGAACAAAGCATGCAAATCTACAAACTCATATTGCTGAAAATATGAACAACAAATTCTCAAAATTGCATCTATCTTTTCAATTAAAATTTAAAGAATTACGCTACACTAGTTCAATGATCAAACATGCACTCTTTGTCTGTTCTTTTTCTCACTCTTATTTCAATGCTGTGTACCAGGTCTCCTTTATAGGATAAGAGAGCTCTAGGGTTTACAAATTAGTGGACCACCCAAGCTAGAAGAAAAAAGAAAAAACTAAAGCAGAAAAGCACCTTGTTTCAAAATAAGAATTGTAGCTTCTTACAGAACTTAGAATCCATTCAAAATAGAAGAAAAAGCAAACAGTATGCTTTTACAAAAAAAGTAGAAGAGATCCACGCCCAGCTAAAGATAGGAAAAGCTGAAACAAAAAGTGTAACATGATTGCTGCACTATATTTGCAGAGCACCCTGCTGAAGAACAACTGCCAAGCAACAGCAATAGAAAAACTAACAAAATGAGAAAAAAAGGACTGCCAAGCAACAGCAATAGAAAAACTAACAAAATGAGAAAAAAAGGATTTCAACAACAATTGCTTCTTGAATGTAAGACCTTAGTTTTTGCTCATGTTACCCTTTCCATGGGGCTTTTTGAGTTCCCAGCAATGCTACTAGTGTTAGAGAAATAGAATAACTTGTAGGAGCAAGAATATAACCAGCAAGACCAAATACCTTCCATAAGAGAGATGCAATGGAAATAATTGTTATATTGTCAAAAAACAAAGAATATAAAATTTAAAATGATTACAAAACAATAAAATGACCTTGCTATAAAGGCACATGTAAAACTTCAAAGTAAATTAAGAGTATGACAAGTGTCTTAATCCTAAGAGTCTAAGACATGAGAGACAAAAAATAAATAACCTAAGTAAGTTTAAGTAGCTAGGTGTGAATAGTGCCTAACGTGAAACTAGTTAGGTAATATTTCTTGTTCACAACAATACCCCTGAAGTGCAACTTAGGGAGAATGATAAAACATGCAAAGATGGGTATTGGCTACAAGCTCTGATGAGGTAGCCATGTACAAACAAATCTCTGACAAATAGAGTAACAAAGGAAAACTTGTAGGTAAAAATCCCTCCCCAAAAGAGAGAAAAACATGAAAAATTTGAAGGAAGGAAGGACTCAACATGACCCCCAAAGGATTATTTCCATCATATACAAAAGATTTTCGCCGTTGGAGAGAAAACATGTGAAGGACTAAGAGGCCTCAAAAAGCTGTCCCATAAAGAATAGGAACATGAAGGACACCATTAAGTGTGCAGAAGTTGCAAACAATTGCTGAAAAGTAATTGCTTTAGTGCTGAAATTGAAGAATCCCATTTGAAATCAGTATGAATATTAGGAACAAATGGGCACAATTCTACATGAGTGACCCCAACAACACGACTCAAATAATGATTAGATGGTTAACCAAGTCAACAATCTGACAATTGAAGATACATATGACACATCAATCTGCATGAGTGACCACAACGACACTAGCTAGCCAATGTATAGATTGTGAGATCACACCGATATATTGCAAGTTGAAAATATTGGTGCCAATAGTCTCAAGAAAATAGATCAATTGAGGACAAAAGTTAGCCTCCATGAACAAGAATGCAAGAATGTCTATATAGTATGTGTTCCATCTCACTGAAATGCATGGGTAATTAGCTGTTGCATTTGCCTAGTATATAGGAACAAAAGCTAGATATGTAGCTCACTCCAAAGTAAAACGAAGGAAGCATTAGTGTTGATGTAATTGCAGCTTCGAGCTTCATACTTCCTTATTTATATGTGATTATTCAATGTAAAGAGGTGCTTCACATGGCAACTTTGTAATTATCTTCTTGGCCGACCTGCCTTGTAAATTTTATTTATTAAATTGAAATTATATTTTTATGATGGCCGACCTTGCATGAAAAGGTGCGACCTCTCTCCTTCAAGTTGTATAAATACAAGATCATTCCACTCCATTTGGGATCAATCAAGTTCGATCTCCTTCTTCATTCAAGTGCGAACTCTTCAAGAGAGAAGTGCGATTTATTCTAAGTGCAGATTGTGAAGGTTCTAAGTGCAGATTGAAGGTCCAGTAAGAGCAGATTACTTATGTGTTATTACAGCCATTGCTGGTGCTGAATATTGGCCTTGTGTGTGGCCTCATTGTAAAGAGACTTGTTGCCATTACATAAATATATAAGAGATATATTTGTTGCTGGGTTTTTCTCCCTCAAGAGGAGGGTTTTCCCAGGGTATCTGCTGTGTTATTGTGTCTGATTTTGATTTAATTTTCTGTGCATTACATCTGATCATAAAGCTAACAATTAGCACCGACAATATGATACCCCCCATAATGTTGACAAGGGAGAGGTATGGCAGGTCCATGGGAATTGTGTTACAATGTAGTGAAAGACGGCGAAGAAGTAACAGCAAAAGATACACAAGATAGTACTTGCAACTAAGAAGGGTGTGCAAAAGCAAGGCGCACTCACATGAAGGTAGACAAGGTTATAATTGCAAAAAAACAAAGCACACACAACAAACACCCTATGACACTTCAAAGTAATGCAAGTAAAATGATGGCACAACATGATGCACAAGCTTCCCAAAATACAAGTACAAAATGTACCACTTTATCTGAGTGTGTTACAAATTAAGAAGTGCATTCAATAGATGCTTATAATGTCCAAAATTGACCACCTGTTGAAAATACAATTCTATTAGAAGATGAGAGCAAATAGAAGGAACCACTACAAAGTACACGGTTTCAAAAAAAATTGCACTCACAATTGAGTCCATATGTAAAAGTTATGGCCCTTCAAAGTTTCCAAATGAGATTTGCATAGCTAAATCATTGAGAAAATCGAAATTTTGAAAAAATTCAAAAGTCCAAATTGAAAGTCACTTGTACCATTGCGAAGACCACAAAATTCTACCCCATTTAAAAAAAATGCTTATAAAAAGCCTGTATGTGCAAGAACAAAGCCTTCGAAGATGAACTTCAAAAAATAAATTGCCAACGGTGATTGGGGTAAAAAATTGTAAGGTCTCTAGAGATGTCACCATAGAATTTTGTAGGATTGCTGCCAAATTTGGAGTCTTTGCCAACTTTGGCAACCCAACTAATTTTGGAGGTCCATCATTTAACCTCTAAATATAGCAAAACAAAAAAATTGCAAAAAAAGGCAATTGCTAAATGTGTGACCAACATTAGTAGATTGGTGCATAGGGCGATTGCAAATACTTTTTTTTTTGTTTAGTTTTGGGGGGGTGGTGGAGGGCGTGTAAACCCCGCCCCACCCTCATCCCCTATGGAAGGGGGCATGGCCCAAGGGGCTGCCTCCTTGCCACGACCTATTGCAATGGATGGGGGGTGGTATTGTTTGTAAGATGCTAATATAGGTGTACCTGCAAACACTTTGTTTAGTTTTTCATATGATTTGAGGAAGTCCATATCATATTTGAGATTCTTAAGCTAAATATTAATCGATGTATATGTGATCATATGAGCTTTTCTTCATAAATATGTTTTGTTTTGAGAAGAAAATAGCCAGTGGCTATCTACTATGTATTGGCTGCTGCATTTATTTCTGTGTGACTTATTCAATTTTGTTGGGAGTTTGCATCTGATTTTAACAATTTGGAATTTCCCATTATTTGAGATTGTTGAGTGTCTTATGAGTTAGTTCAAATTTGAGCAGATGAGCTTATCCTTGTGGATATGTTTTGTTTTGATCAAACATCAACACATGGCTACTCTATATGTTTTTGCTGCTCGTTCATCATCTTATAAATTATTCAACTCTTTTTTAGGAATTAACGGAGCAAAGTAGTATGGTTTTCATCAATGGATGGGAAGAAAAGGATTTTATATGGCAAATGCTTCTTGAATATGAACTTAATTTGATCAGAGTTTGCATGTGATTTTTAGAATTTCCTGTCATTTGAGATTGTTGGGTTATATATATCATGCCCCCACCAAATTAGGGTTAGAAGCCCTTAATTAATAAACAATCAGACGATTAGATTAATAAGGACAGCCGACCTATTTTCCTTTGCAACATAAATAAAAATTACAAAAAAACACTTATTGTTATATCCTGGCTGACCATATATATGGGTGATCGAGGGTGGTAAGGAAAGGAGGATAAGCAGCGATTGTCATCATACAGTGATTGAGTTTAAATAGAAGAGAAGACATCGATTAATAAGGACATGAGGTGGTAGTATTGCAGCGATAGAGTTGATCTTATGAAGAGCAGCGATGGAAAGAAGTAGCGATTTGATTAGCATGAAATAGCAATTAAATTGTAAGAATTATATTTTACAGAGGCAGCGGTTCATAAGCCACAATAACTCGAAGGTTAGATCCATCTTTATTATAGTTGATTCCCTAAAGAATATTAACAATCCAAATGAATATTGTTTAAGGCTGACTTCCTAGCTTTTAGCGCTCCCACATAAAGGATGTTATGGAAGAGTTGTCTCCTTTTACAAAAAGGTGCATCCATTCAGGAAGTTGTCACTCTTGAGGAAGGAATAAATAAAGGTTGTGAAATGTTGGGAGGGAGGAGAAATCAGGAAGAAAATAGAGAACAACAGAGATAAGCATGGAATGGAAATAAATTAGAAATAAGTCTGCTTTCAGATAAGCAGCAGCATGGAGGAAGGAAATGTGATTTGGGATGACTAAATATAATTATTAATATATACATACACACACACACACACACACTGTAATGTCCCCTTCTCATCAGTGATCTGTTCTGACGCTCATCAGCCTATTCCGGAAGCCTGTAGGCTCGTTTGAGGTAAAATTAGGGTTTCCATGTTCAGAGGTTCTATGGCATTTCAGGGAGTTTACTATTTTTAGTAAATTCTATTTTTGGCAGTATGCAGTTATCAGTCTTGAGGTCTTCATTTTCAGTTGGAGCATTTAATGCAATTCAAGTTTGGCTTCTAAAGGTTTTATTTTGGTGAATAAAGGCATTAATGTTATAATTTGCAGTTGACCCCTTGGCCTAGGAGAACAACTTTAAGTTGTGTTTAAAAAAGGGACTTGGAAGGGGGACGCCTTCATTAGGTGTTTATTATTTTTAATATTGTCTTAATGCCTAGGGAAAAGTGGACGCCTCTTTTAAGGAGATATTTTTAAAAATAAAGTGAAGTTCATAATTGTGCAAGAGGGACGCCATCTTGAGAATTAATTGTTTTTGGAAAATTGAAAAGTCTCTTGTGTCTTTTGGTGTGCCTTCTCAAGAAATTGAAGAGTTTTGTGAGCTTCTATATAGTGAAGGATTTGCTCCAGCCTTGGTATCCATTATGCTTATCATATTGTTATGCTATCGGAATGACTTCATGAATTTAGCTTCGAGGAATGCTTACCTCTTAGCATTTATCCAATTTCGTTTTTGAAAGATAGCACCTAGTTGGTTTTGTGACTGCTTCTCATCCAGACTAGCAGATTGAGTTCGAATGTTGAAGAATTTTGGAGTTTTGTCAATTTTGAAGTTGCTGGTTCATCTATAGCTGAAGGTGGTTTTTGCATACAACTCTTGGAGTAAATTTAAATTGCTTGTGGTTATCTTTCCTATCTATTCCTACACCCAAGGCGACCCCTTCTACCAATTTGCAGATTTTTGTTTGAAGTTTATGATTTTTACTTGCCAAAATTGCCCCTCATGAAGGCCGTACCATTCTTGGTGCATTGGGAATCGTGCAAGAATTAAAATTCTGAGTTTTTGTTGTTGTTTCTTCATCTGATCTTGGGTGTCTATCTTCCAGCATCACATTGGTCTTCGTTTCACGTAAATCGGAGGTAATTTGATGAAATTATGAGCATTTAATGGTGTTACAGTTTGTTGATCAGAATTCCAGAAACTCTGTTTTTATATCAGATTCATGAGATTTCAGTTTGGTCTTTATTTTATCATTGGGAGAGTAAAAGAACATTGCTAGTATTCATTCTTCTCTTCTTAGCTTTGTTCTCTATCATTGTAATTAGTAATTTGCAAATTTGTGTGATTGTAAGGTTGAGATTTTAGTAGTACTAATCCAACCGTTTTAAGTCTCTGCAATTACTTGATTTATTCCATATTAATTACCCCTGGATGGTTTATTGCCAGTGTGGAAAAATGAACATTGTAGCTCTCATTGTACCCACTCTCAAGTGGTGAATTCCCACTCTTAAGTGGATGCCCGCTGCAACGGATGAATTAGATAGATGTATCTTCATGGCTGGTTATCCGCCTAATTGCTTCAGTTTCAATTAATAACTCCGTCATATGTTAGCACCTCGCCATCAGTGGGATCTTGACTGCACATTATTGACGTTGAGTTTGTTTCATTTCAAGTTATTGTTTTTAGTTTCTCCGCCATATGACAACACCTATCCTTCCTTGGGATTGAGTGTGCATTCTTGGTGTTGAGTTCTTTCAAGCTTGGATTTCAGTTTTAATGCTAATGCTAATTCAATTGGCGAAGTGTTGGTTTATGTTGTGTAAATCTATCGAAAAAATTGGTTAGCATATTTCACACACACACACACACACATATATATATATTCATGCAAGAGTAATGATTAGGAAAATATTAAAAAATATATATATATATACGATTATACAATAATGATGCTTGCAGCATTTATTGAGCCTTATAAGTAATTATTATTCTATAATATAAATGTGGATAATAGATTCTTATTTGTTTGATCTACACTTATATATATATATATATATGCTTGCAGCATTTATTGAGCCTTATAAGTAATTATTATTCTATAATATAAATGTGGATAATAGATTCTTATTTGTTTGATCTACACTAAGCAATCGTATGGATGAATAAGAGGATATGAATAGGAAATGCAAGGAAGGGGAGTAGATACGAGGTCACCATCTAAGTAGACCACCACATGCTGGATGTCCAATGTGTCTGCCACTTGTGGCCAAGAAGGTTAGTGTCCGCTCCTGGGCTTAGACGAGGATTTATGGGCACCCTATTGCGATTTCCTTTCCAACCTCTACAATGGTTGATTGTTGGAGAAATACCAAGTCATAGGAGGATGAATAAGAATAATAGGAGTTGTAATTCATACTGCATTTTCAATCTGATCATAAATTATTAAGGCCTCTATAATTTGTTCATGGGAAGAAGAGCTGGAAGTACATGATTGAGGGGGAGAGATTCCTTGCTAAGCAGGAAAGACTCCTAGCACTCTCTTGAGGTTCCTTGTCTAATCTTCCCCAATGAAGGATTATGGAAGGGATAACAATTCAGAATCAGCATTGTGAGTTACTCATCTAGATCAATATATATATATATATATATATATATGTCAAATAATGATCAATTAATTTATATATATGTCAATTAATGATCAGAAGTTGTAATTTAGTAAAATATGTATCCTACTTGGAAATTGAGCTGTTAGGGCATAATTCTAAGTATACCAAATAGGGGACATTACAATATATTAGTCAGTGCATATGTGATCATATAAGCCTACCATTGTGGATATTCCTTTTTGTGGAAACACTAACCTATCGCTCTTCATTATGTTTTTTCTGTTCATTCACCATCTTGTTATAAGTTAGTTGAAATTTTTTCTCCAGGTATTTATGTGGCAAATTAGTCATGGTTTCAATCAATAGATGGGAAGAAAAGGTTTTTCTATGATAAATGCCTCTTGAATGTAAGAACGTAGTTCAATTACCTAAGATTACTTTTCCATTAGACTTTTGATCTTCCAACAATACTATTAGTAATTATGGATAGTTTGTGTGGTCAGAAGATGTGCGCTTGTTAGATTCTTATTGTTTGCAAGATGTTATATAGGTGTACTTGGAAGCACTTTAATGAGTGTTTACATGTGGTTTGAAGAAATTCCTGTTAGAGGAGATTGTTAAGCCAAACATTAGTGAATGTTAATGTAATCTGACAAGCTTTCCTTCACATATATGCTTTATTCTGGGAAGAAATTAGCCAGTGGCTATCCACTATGTTTTTGCTGCTTCCTTTATTTCCGTGTTAACTTATTCATTTTTGTTATATAGATTTTTATTGGTCAAATTTGTTACAGTTAAAACATTTCTTAAAGTTAAAAAAATCTACGTGTCATAAAGAATTTGTGTATAGTATGTATAGGATAGCTTTTGCTTGGTTTGTTGAGTTTGGATGGTATGTGGATTATATAATCTGTTTTATCTACTTAAACAATTTGAACGCTATTCTGATTTTTCTGATAAGTAACTTTCTCTTTATCTACAGGATGACAGAGTAACAGCAACTGGAGATGAGGCAGAGAAGAGGGAAGCTGTACTTGCAACACATGCGAGCTTCCTTATACAAAATATATCTCATAGGGATGAACGTGTCCGAGATATATCCATCATTTTGATAAGTCAGCTACAAAATAAATTTCCACAGGTAGGTATGATTTCCTTTTCTGGAAGGTTTTTATTTTTCAATGGTTTATTTAGATGTAATTAATTGACTCAAAGTGTGATGTTGTGGATTTGAATATTTGAGAGATTATCTGACTTTGTGCAGGTTCTCTGGAGTTCATCTTGTTTAGACTCATTGCTCTTCTCAGTTAATAATCAAGTGCCATCTGGTCTCGTCACAGATCCTAGTTGGGTGGTTACAGTGCGTTCTTTATTGCAACGGGTTGTTCGAGAATGGATTATCAACTCTCTTTCATATGCACCATGTACAACACAGGGGCTTCTACAGGTGTCCTTTGAATATTTTTTGGCCCTTCTGTCTGGAAACATTGTTTTGTCCTTGTTATCTCACTGTTAACTTATTTTCTTGTTGGATAACATTTGTTTCCTTGAGTTGACATCGATAAAAATTGAAAAGCTACTAAAAAAATAAAATGGATTCACCTTGAGAACTGTAGATTCATCTCTCACAGGGATGCCATCTATTGGGGTTAGAAGTTATAATTCCTTATCTGCAACCTAGAATTAAAATTTAAAATTTAGATATGTATTCAAAATTTTAGATGATGAACTTAATTCAGCTCTAAAGAGCTCAAAAAATACAAAATAAGAAAATGTAGAAAATTCAAAAAACCTCAATTTTTTAGAAATAATTAAAATAATGTTTAGAAGTACTCACCTGAATAATTCAAATTGTCTCTTGAATCATTCACCCCACCTTGGAAAGGAGTAGTCTTGATTGCATTTATTCTAGTAAGCAGATGTCAAAATATCAATTTTGTTAGTCATTGTGGGTAAGCCGACTTGTTTCAATAACTTTGTATAATGAAATAGATTGGTTATGTGTGCGTGTGTGTGTGTGCATGGTTTCTAGAATCCGATCTGATTTTATAACTTGAGTGAAGAATTTTGAACGCCTATGCATAGATGTATGACACAATGTACTAAGAAGTTGGCATTTAGTTTGTCACTTTATTGCATTACATGTACTTATGATAGGATAAGCTTGCTTAGTTAGTTATCTACTTGGGTAGGTTGTGCTTGTATCATGTGACTTCCTAGTTTGGTGGAGATAATGTGAGTGCATGTGATTACATTCTTATCTCTTGGTGGTGTATCCTATATATAATCACCTCTTGCTGCATCTCTTGTGCATATTCTCATTGTAGTGCCTCCTTTAATTGGAATATAATTATTTGGTCATATTGGTCATCTTTGTGCTTTCATTTAGGCTTTCTTGATCTTGGGTGCCTATCTCCATAACTAAATCTTACACTTACTACGTATTGATATGATGATGCTATGAGGATTGGTCGAAATGCCCTTGGTTCGTGCCTTATTCTCTTAAAGAAAATTTTGGGGTGTCACCAAACAAGATGATGCCCTCAGGATGGCCAAGGGATATCTCTGTGTCTCTACACTGTTCTGGGGACATTAGGGCATCCTTGAACACCCTGCTGTTTTGGTGAATTAAAAAAAAAAAACTTTGCACCATTATTTTTTCCCCATTTTACTTGCAAAATCAGTTTCATTTGCTTCAGGTTTGGAGCCTTTTCTGGTTATATTTGTAGAGATATTTTAATCCATTTTCAAATTAAAAAAGAAGAAGTTATACATCCATTATAAAATCATTTTGCTTCAGTTCTAACTTCTAACTCTGACCACCAGAAGATTTATGGCTGTTTGCAATGCATGCTTAATTAGCAATTTGTGAGCATAAATTTAGGAACTAAATGATTCAGAACATTGGACAAACTTTTGCTTTCTATTCTGTACACATAGGCTTTTTAAATTTTTGCTTTCAATGTACATGGCTATTCCTTTCACTGATGCTATTAGGATTTGAAGTCATGACCTATCTTGGGCAATCTCTTTTCCACCATCATTGTTAGAAATTTGAAATTTATGTGTGTTTTGCTCCAAACAACTAATGATAATAAATAAATAAAGTATGGCTGCTGTTGTTAGCTCATTTGATCAATTAAAAAAATCTGACTATTCATTAATACTACTTGATAGTGGAATGAAAAACAAGCAATACGTACATGTAATTCTTGATAATAAACTTTTGACATAGCCACAGGTACCATAATCAAACCTATTGAATGGGAACTCGCTCTTCATTACTTGTTTCAAGCAATTAAAATTTCAGCTTCTTTAGTTTGTTGAAGTTTACTTTTATATTTTTAATTGTTTGTATTTAAAAAATTCAAGCATTAATTTCGTGTGTAATTTTATTATATTTCCCCTCATTGTTATCAAATTGAGGGAAAAGTTTGGTGTCCACGAAACTCTATCCCCATGCCCCCTCAACCCTTGTTCTTTGGAACATTGATCTAAATGCTTGTGACTTCATGACAATGAAATGGATAAGGATCACATCACAAACATCAATTGGCAATAAAATAAGCAACATTGGTAGGTGGTGTTTATATATTTAGTGTTGTAGGAACCAAACTGTCAATTGGCAATACAATACAATAAATGATGTTGGTAAGTGATGTAATTGAGGCTGTTCATCCTCTTGCCATTGCCTTGGATAAGCCAGAAGCTGCCACTAAATATGATGATCGTCATAGACATCTTTAAGATAGTATTTTTCTCTCATAAAGTATGGGTTCACCACCAGTTTTTTCTGGTGAAAAACCTCTTGCAAACCTAATCATAAGTTAAATCCTAAACTAGTTTGCATAAACTCATTAATAATTGCCTTTGCCAAATACATTGAGAGCCTATAGTTGTTGCGCACCTTTAGAAATTTTATTTTTGCATTTAGTTAATTACTTTATTAAATTATTTCATATTATGCATCTAGGATAGGATAAGCTTGCTTAGGTAGGTATCTCCTTAGGCAGGTTGCATTTACATCATGTAACTTGTACTTTTCTAGTCTGGTTGAGATGTTGTGCACACATGTGATTCCATTTCCTTTATCCCACAGTTGTATATTCACACCTCTTGGCGATGTACCCTGTATATACCCTATATATACGCACTTGTAGCTCTCATATGAGCAATCTAATCTAGAATCATTTTTATTTGCATCTTTTGATAGAATATAATTATTCACAAGGGAAGTCATTCACACAAAACTATATTTCCAATTGATCTATCTAGTTATCTACTACATCAGCATTACTTTTTTTATTGATCAGAGGTCATCTATAGTCCCATGAATCTTAGGGGGAATGTGACCCTCTGAAAGCTTTACTTGAGAATTATGCTATTAGAACAACTCATTCAAAGAATTCAATGAACTTGTTGAACAAATATGTCTTTTGTTATTGAAGCACGTTTGCAATTTTATTGTTGGTCAATATTTGTATCACATATTATGGTTTGCTTTTGAAGAGGAAAAAGTAATGATAAACGTATGCAAGACAAGCAATGCTATTAGGATTTAAAATGCAGTAAAAATAAAATAATGACCTACTGATGATATAACAAGAGAATTTATGTTGGGAAACCCTTTTGATGTTTGTAAATAAAATGAGTGATGCAGATGTAGAAGTATAACTTTATAATGGATGTTATAAAGTTATACTTCCAAGGATATTACCCATTCCGAATGAACCGAACCTTTCAAGCACTGTATCTAAGGTATAGGGTACTGTATCTATGAAAAGAGAGAGTTGTGACATATGCTTTAAATTTTAAAAGTATATATGACAAACTTAAAGTTTTGGAACAGTTTGGAGTTTGAAACAAGAAGAATGTCAAATGCCAAAATTTACGATAGGACTGCAAAATGCATACACATGGGAATTTTACTATAAAATGAAATTTTCCATATTCAAAAGTCTTGGAGTTGGAGAGTACTCGGTGAAACTCACTTTAAAAAACACTTAATTTTTTGAAAAAATATAAACTTTATGCAAAATATAGCGCTACAAAATGAATCAAATGAGTTTGTTGGGGGTTTGGGGGAAACACCCCCAGCTGGATGCAGGGGTTTGGGGGTTGTCGGGGTGGGGCAAACACACAAATCTTCATCCTGCAGACCATTTTCGTCCTCCCAGATGGTGTGTAGAAACAATGCATTTTCAAGGGTTTAATGAGAAGAAACACGTAAAAACCGTGTTCCTGGCATGTTTTTTACCCCACATTTTCTGCCAGTGATTTTCAGTTGAAAAATCAGCAAGTTTTTGGAGTTTTATTGGCTCACGAGTAAACCCGCAAGTTACTCGCTGGGGTTTTTTTTCCCGTGAGTACTCGTGGGCTTGGCGAGTACTCGCCAAGTATGTAAACCATGTTCAAAACCAATATTATTCCAATACTCAAGACTTGTGATTTAATTTTGGACTCAATAAATATGCTTTTCTGACTGTCTTGGAAAGCATGAAACTGTAATTCTCAAGTATAAAGGAGAGATCATGAATTTACTTAAGAATATGAAATCAATACCTAATCAGAAACTATTATCTAGCATTTAAATTGTAGGGACATTGGTTCTTTTGCTAATGAAGCATATTCAGCAACTTTATTGTGCGCTGAAATCGGAGAAAAACTCGTTCTTTTACTAGTGTTGAAGTTTTAAATTACTTTGAACACACATTTTCTTGAATGGTTTTCCTTTTTGAGGGAATTTGCTTTGTATGTTCAAATATTAACTGTTTTGTTGAAGATAAATGATCATATGTTGGGAGTGTAGAGCATCGTCCCCAAAATAGGTGAAGATACATAATACGAAGACACTCTTTGTATTTATTTGATTTTATAGAATGGGAGAGATATACTAATTAGACAATGTTCTCAGCATTTATTGTCCTTCTAGAAAATGGGGTAATCTACAAACGTGGAAAAATAACATAATTTTTTTCTAAAACTGGTGCAAGAAAGCAGTAGCCATACTTGATTTCATGTTTATATCATTATTTTCAAAGCCCAATTTTGAAGTACCCTCAAAAGATTTGGCATTTTTTAATTTTTGTATATTCTTTTTCCTAAATTTTAAGTAGGCAAATATTAATAAACTACAATCATATTTATGGCTGTTGGCAATGTTAATGGATTTTGTTCAAATGTTCTTATCAACTCTATTGTACTCTTTATCTTTTTGCCCAACTGTGATAATGCTGTGTCATTATGATATATAATATCCAAATTGTATTCTGTCAATTTTGTTTTTTATAGTGTAATCTTCTAAAGTTGGGATTTACTGACTACTTAAAATAGGAGAAGTTCTGCAAGCTGAACACATGGCAGAGGGCACCTCATACAAGTGACGTGGTCTCTCTGTTATCAGAGATAAGGCTCGATCCTGGAAAAAAAGATCGTTGGAATGGGATTCCAACATCTAATGTCCCTGCAGTTATGGCTGCTGCTGCAGCAGCAGCTGGTTCCACTTTGAAAACAACAGAAGCCTGCAATTTGGAGATTCTGTCCACTGGTATAGTAAGTGCAAATGTGAAATCTAATTATGCAGGAGAAATTGCTGGTATGAGGAGGCTTTATGTTAGTATTGGTGGCTTTCAACCTCAGGCTAGAAAATTCCCTGTAGTTTTAGATCCTTTTGACAAAATGAGGAATACTTCTCAGAACTCAAGTGAGAATGGAGAATTATTACAGCCTGACAATGCTGCATTCAACGAGATGCTAGTTACAAAATTTGTACGGCTGCTCCAACAGTTTGTCAATATTGCTGAGAAAGGTGGTGTAATAGATAAAGCATCATTTCATGAGACATGCTCACAGGCCACTGCTCTTCTTCTTTCTGACTTGGTAAGGCATTCATCTAAAGTGGTTTCTTAACAATAATAAGAATACTCTGTTCTGTTGATATGTAAAATGGTATTTTTTTGGGTTAATAAATCATTTTTAACTATAGAAACTCTAGCTGTGCTGGTTTAAGAGATCTTTGTATTGCTTACCACTAGCAAGCAGCATCTAAAATGGCAGCTATCGATTTTTCAGGGTATTGATGCAAAGGTGAAGCTGGAAGGTTTTTCACAGCTGTTGCGACTACTTTGTTGGTGCCCAGCATATATTTCAACATGTGAAGCCATGAAAACAGGGATTTTTGTTTGGACATGGTTAGTTTCAGCCGCACCCCGCCTAGGGTCACTTGTTCTTGCAGAATTAGTGGATGCATGGCTGTGGACGGTAGACACAAAGCGTGGTCTTTTTGCCTCTGGAATTGAAAATTCAGGCCCTCCTGCTAAATTGCGACCTCATCTTACAGCAGGTGAACCTGATTTGCCACCAACAAAGGATCCTGTGGAGGGCATTGCTGCTCATAGACTGTGGCTTGGGTTTTTCCTTGATCGTTTTGAGGTTAGATGATTTTCCCAACTATACAGTTCTGATGGAAAAGCACATTTACCTGGAACCACATTTCATAAATATTTTCTCTGTTCATTATTAGTAGTTCTAGTGTGGAAGCACCTGAAGATTTTCAAATGTTCTTATTTTCATTTTATTTAAAAAAATGGAAGCATCATCTTCTTTGTTCACAAATCTTCCATGTCTACAATTTTGATGAGCCCATGTTAAATGTTTCAGTTTGGATGTTTGGTTTCGTATTTTCACAGGCATAAGAGGGGAAAATAAATGCTATTTTATTTCTATTAGCTCTACTTGATCTCTCACTTGTAATTTAGTGACATGAACATACAGAACTGTACATACTGTACACTCGTTTGTATTTGTGTATGCAAAGAGTGTAAAGGAATAGAATAAATATGTACAAGGAAGTTTCTAGAGGAAGGAAGCTTTTATTACGAAAAGCTGTCAATAGAAATGTGTGAAATACATAAGCATAGTGATGATCACACACTTATACTTAGAGGGGGTGTGAATCAGTATAAATTAATCTTTTTCCATTCCTTCTTCCATAGGGGATTGTTCCTCTAGTCCCCCCGAGATTTTTGTAATGGCTTTTATTAGCTTGATTCTTTCTAGGCAAAGGAGTTACTCTAGCAGCCTTGAAGTGTATTTGCCTCTCCTCCTTACAAACAAGGCATTTCTTCTTCTGTCCACAATGATTGTCCTATCTTGGATTGAGTGCACTACTTCACCATTTAGGATTCATTCTTTGTTGTGATGTGAATGCTTGATTGTTTGTGGTCTCATCCTGAATTGCTTCTTCTTGTTGAAGCAAAATTTCTAACTCTTCAAATGTATGCTTTTTGCTAGCCACATTGAGATAGGTAACAAACATGTGAAAGGATGAAAGATAGAGGGCAATGCTCTCATGACGATTAGTACAAGAGAATATCTAAGATTGGTTCCATTTATGCTTGGAATCATGTACTTCATTTTGTTAATCTTTTGAAGAATCACTTTAATTATTCACCACTATGCATTCTTAAACAATGCAACTAACTCTAGAGATGAAGAATCTGATTTTGATTCTTGGCTTCATAGATTATGTTCAATTTGTCCCATGTGTCTTTTGTGATTTGTGCAGTATTATTATGAGGTTTTACATCATCTGTGACCCCAAGCAATATGATTAATTTGGCTTTGTGGTCAGTCTTATGAAATCATCTTGGCTCATTTGCATTTGTTGCATGGCTTTGGGCAGTTCCATTACAACATAGCTTAGGGCTGCAAATTCTAGGTGTATTTGGACTTATATTTTCAAGGATGAGTAGTTATCACTCACTGGCAAATGAGAATTCGGAAGCATTATGTCATGCCCCTGAAATGGAACAAATCCTAAATTAAAATATAAACAACAAAGTTGCTATGCTGGCCGACCAGACCCTACATGGCAGCCTCAAATCATCTTACAAATGCTGACCAACTTCTTTCAAAAAAGACATACTAAGATAATCGCCCAGAATGAAAGGTCAGCGATCAAGAGTTTAATATTTAGTATAAGCAAATGTTTATAAAGGCCGACCTCCCTCATAGTGATTACAGCCGACACAAGGTAATTAGCAATTCCTAATGGTAGTGCACCAAACTAACAAATCATCTAAACTAATCGGTGAGATGGAATGAAAGAACGTCTCCCTTTGACGCCCTTCTCTATAGTCACCTCCCTTGACAGGGATAATTGCACCCTCTTGGAGTATATTAATAGAAGCCAATGTGGGAGGATAGAGAGGCAACAGAAGGAATTTCAAAAACTATTTACAGTAGCAGAAATATAATGGGAGATACACCGGCAGGGAAAAGATGCAGAACAAAAGAGATATATACAGATCTTAAGGAGTTTGATATGGAAGTAAGTGGGATCTGATCTTTATAAGGAGGATCAAATTGATCAGACATTAATTAAGGAATCAGAATAAAATAAAGGCAGGCTTTGGATTGAATATTATCTAAGTTACCGAATCGGGTATGGGTATGGGTACGGGTACGTGTGTACAGTACGACGATACGGCAATTTTTTTGAGGGGGGGGTTGGATATGTTTGGGTACGTCTGTACAAAAATATATAAAAATCATAGATATATACATATTTGCAGACTAAAAGTAAAAACAAGAATTATATAATATATACAAATTACAATATAATCATTTGATTTATATTTATTATTTATTATTTTAATATTTTGTAGTTTAATTAAAATCTAAAATTAATTTATTATTTAATTATAAATGTAAAATTGTAAGTGTTTAATAATAAATAATAAACATTATAGTAATTATATTAATAATAATTAATTATAAAATTAATTTATTATTTAATTATAAATGTAAAATTGTAAGTGTTTAATAATAAATAATAAACATTATAGTAATTATATTAATAATTAATAAATATTTATTGATAATAAATAAATTAATAATTATGAAACAAATTAAATAAAAGTTAAATTACAAAATATTATATGTATAATAATAATTATATTATTAAATTTAGTAAACAATATTAAAATAAATAGCCGACCTGTTTTAATTGTAGACATTGAAAACTAAAAAAAATGAAACCCGAAATGAAATCTTTGGAAGTCGCGATTTTCTGCAACCCATCCGCAACGTGTCTGCTCTGCAACGCCTCTTCTGCAACCCTTTGTGTGAGAAAGGATGAACAAAAATGCAAACAAAATAAACGGAAATCGCGCCAGAATAGAGAATCGCACTAGAATCATTTTGGAAATGCCATGTGGAGTAAAAAATCGGCAATTTTTTTGAAAATGTTTCAGGTATCAAAATGCAGAACCCTGTCCAATTCCACAGGGTTTCTGATCTGTATCCGATTCCAATATGTCCTGTACCTGGAATTGACGAGTAAAGCTGCCGATTCGGTAACTTAGAATATTATGATTAGATGTAGAGCAGACTTAGGAAAGGAAAGTGAAGAAGGATCAAATTAAATGGAATGGTGTGCATGAAATCTGATCTCAGAAAATAAGAACTGAAAAGTTGTTGATTATAATCTGCCTAAGAACTCTAAGTCTGAATATATATATAAAAACACATACATGTTCATATGAAGTATTGAAATTAGGAATAATTATATATGTCTATAGTTTACATGATCATGCAATAATGATGCTTGCAGCAATTATTGAGCCTTATAGGTAATTATGGTTCTTTAGTATGGATAGGGATAATATATTCTTTTTTGTTTGATTTACACTAACAATATCTTTTGAGTGTTAAGAACAGATCGGACAACAAGGCAATTGGAGCAGATCCAACATAGTTATTTGCACTCAGCAGACAAGGGCAGAAGTCATCAACCGTTAATATATTTGCATCTCAGAATATAGCAGTTTATATTTTAGTAAAGCATTTGTATGCACTATAATGTATACTGTGGATGATGGTATGCTATTTAATCTCTATGGAATTGGATAAGGCAGCTTGGATAGGGAATGCAGATATTGTTTATCCACTAAGTAGACCACTCCATGTGGATGACTGGAGGTCTGCCACTTTGAGCCAAGAGGGATGGTATATCCACTTTTGGGTTTAGCTGGGATAGCTTCAGGCAGACTTACAATGTTTCCCATCCAATCCCTATTATGATTAAACTCCCATTTTACTTATTCCTCTACAATCAATCATGGGAAGAAAAGATGGAAGTACAAGGGGGATATCAGTTATGAGATTTCATGCTAAGTAGACCACCCATAATGGATGATTGAAGTGTTTGCCATTAGTGGGCCAAGGGGGTTACCTATCCACCCTTGGGCTTAGAAAGAAGAAATGCACTGGGCATCTTGTTGCGGCTTCATCTCTAATCTTCCCAATGGTTGATTATTAGAGTTACTTGTCTGTTTCAAAGATCAATGAACCTTATATATCATATATGTCAATCTAAAGATGTTGCAAACAGTACAAATGATCAAACTAATTGTTTATGTCTTATTGGCTAACATTATTGCAGGGTTAAAGCCAAAGTTTATCGGAAGTTGTAATTTAATAAGATATACTCCTTACTTTTCCATTGAAATTATGATTTTAGGGCAAGATCTAAGTATATCCAAAAAAGGGACATTACTCATTAGAAGCCATTTCTGCCATATATGAGGGTTTCTTATCTCACTAAATAGGTTCCCCTTTCTATATACTTGCTTTGTTGATATACCAAACCTCTTGATATGTCTGCAACTCTGCGCTTTCAATAGACCCATCAATATATGGAAGAAGTTGGTCCTTTCTATATACCTAATGGTATGTATGTGAGAGCAGGATGTTTTGTGGTACCGAGGAAGTACGTGAAGGGGATTTGTGTTGTCAATGACAATCTAGCACATGGTCACTCTATATGTAGAAGTACAAGCTTTTGATGACTTTGTGAGTACTTGCTTTCGTTTTTATAGCCTAATGATAGTGCACAGATGGATGGGAAATGGATTGAAAAATGCAAAATAATTTGGCCCTTATTTCTTCTTGATGATTTGTAGGGTTGATGCCACAAATGCTGATGTTATAGCTTTATTAACTGTTAAATGCAATCATTCATCATGACAAATTTACTTGTAAATGCGAATTAGAGGCATCCTTTAGACGATTGAACGTTTCTAGTTTTGTCACAAATTTTAACAAAAAATGGCTGATATTGTTTTTCTATTTTTTAAAGCTCCCAAAATGTAAAATTTGTAGTGCATTATATATATTTTGTTTTCTTAACTATAGTAAATGCACTTATAGTAATTTGGGTGGGCAACTATATTAAACTACAAGGAATTCTTTGTTTTTTCAAACGACGAGTTTTATCTTCCAGTTTAAAAACCCTTGTGTCACCTACAAATCATTGAATGTAGGATAAAGGCGGGAAAGTTTTTTTAGAGTCTGCAAAATGTCAAAGTCAAAAAGCAAAGATTAAATGCCTTTGAATCTATAAAACATAAAATTCTGTTCGTGTTGTGATTATATCTCCTCTGGTGGCATTGTATTGTTTGATGCTCGTGGATTTTGTTGAGTTAAGCATGAAAGATGCCCTGGCTAAAATAATGGCAGAAACCAATTGTTACTGGTCGTGGTGTCTCTTCTTTACCTGTGTGCAAGTTATGTTTCTTTGGTCATAAAACACCACCATGAAATAAGACTGCAGTATTTTGTACCATCAATCTCAATATTGCCTTAGATTTTTAAAGATTTAAAAAAAAATTTAAATATGCATGATTGTAATTATCCTCATTCATTCAGGATAACTAAATTGATCATGCTGGGGATTTGGATGTGCTTGGGGCTCTCTTAAAATGCTAGTGATGCGCTCCTATTTGCAGTATTACATGGATAAGAGTTGGACAGCAGTTGCAGCAGTTGTGTTAGGCAGCCTACAAATTTTTGTAGATCCTATATCTTTCAGGGTTTGGATCTTCTTGTTTGCTTGACACAGGGAAGTAACATGGATCCACATAGAACGTTGTATAAATGTTGGGCAGAGAACATAATTTTATTGATTTGAGAATAGCTTTATACAAGGGTGAGTCAGTTCATATACAACTGACCATTCAACCAACTTCTAACCATTTTTGTGGTTTGATAAATATTAACAAGAATGATATGATTATATATTATTTTTGTTATTACATAATATGATGTAATATTAGGTTTTTTTAACAAAAGGAAATGAATTTGAGGATTTATTAGACAATCCTTGTGTTGAGAATGGTTGTACCATTTATCACCTCTTGACTGTTGTATTGAGTTTTTCTAATGATGTGAGTATTTTTGTGATAGTGTTCTAATTTGCACTCTTCATCGGGACACACAACATGATAGATGTGCAATATAACCACTCTTCAAACTAGAAGGGGTAACTCCTTAAATTAAAACTAACCTGTTATGTTGTATGACTAGACCCTAGACACATTGAACCGACTATAAACCTATTAATATGTGTGAATGGTAAAAAAACATTCTATATTAACATGAAAAAGAAGTTACAATAAAAAGAGGAAGTAAATAACTGTAGACATTAAAATGTCAAACTACCTCAACTACAAACTACTGTAGAAACAATAGAAACCTAAGCTAACACAATACAAAATAATATTGACCATTAAACACTATAAGAATATAATATTCTAACACCCTCCCTTAATGGTCAATCCGTCAACAACACCAAGTTGCCCCTTGAATTTGACAAACTTATCCGGGCTCAGAGACTTGGTGAGAATATCTGCAGTTTGATCCGTTGTCGGAACATACTGCAGCTGAACTGATCTGTCTTCTACCAGCTTGCGGATGTAGTGACAATGAAGCTCGACATGCTTGGTACGTTCATGGAAGACTGGATTTTTGGCTAGTTTGAGCACCCCTTGATTATCAGTGTACAAGGGAGAAGGTCCTGCTTGTGACATGTGCATGTCAGAAAGCATCCTATGGAGCCAAACTGCCTCACATGCTGCCTTAACTGTTCCTCGATACTCTGCTTCAGTCAAGGAAAGAGCCACTGATTGCTGCTTCTTGCTGGTCCATGTTACAACACCTGTACCCAAACTGAATACATACCCATAAATGGATTTTCTGTCATCCACTGAACCTGCCCAATCTGAGTTTGTGTAACCAATCAGCTTTGGATCCTTGCATCTGCCATACAAAATGCCATAATCTAAAGTGCCCTTAACATATCTCAACACTCGCTTTGCTGCAATCCAATGTGTTAGAAGTGTTGTCATTGATGTCAGAGCAAATATGAGAAAATGAACTTGAACTTATGTGTTGATAATCAAGTCAATTGGTGCATAAGTTAGTGACTACTTAGTACAGGAGTATAATTTTCAAAAGTTGAAATGTATGAAGCCTAAGACTTTTTGATACTAAACTTCCACCTCTTGATGACTTCTTCATGTTGTAGGACAAGTTTTTTTAATGTGTATGAACTAGCAATGAATGGATGTGTGTGTGACTCTTCACATTATGACAAAATACATCGTAATGCTCCCTGCTAGAAGTATTATCATGTAGATGATTAAATCTTCAGCATTCAGATTGGAAGTACTCAAATTGAAGAACTTAATAGATCAAACGAAGAACATGGAGGAATCAGGATGAAGGTCGAAATGGCATGTTGTAGCACCATCAAAATAGAAGTTCACATAAATCTGGAAATAGATGATCACATTTACGTCTGAAGAACATGTGCAATGCGGATGTCCGAAAAAAATATAAGCAAAGAACCGATATCTGATCACATTTACGTCTGAAGAACATGTGCAATGCGGATGTTTTGAAAAAAATAATAAGCAAAGAACCGATATCTGATAAACTAAGGCGTGATTAATTATCACAAGAAAAGATGCGATTTCAAAAAGCTGAAGCGACATATATTAAAAAATAAATCGTGTGTTATAAAAAAGGAGGGAGATTCGAATTATTTAGAAGGGACGTGTTTTCAGAATTTTGAAAAGATATAATCTTTTGTTAACCTTCAGATTAAAATTAGATATCGATTTACAAATGAAAGGATGCGAATAAAAAGTTTGAAGGATATGACTCTTTATTTTTAAAAAAAAGAGGACGTATGTCAAAGGATACATCTCCTTTATGAATAAACAGATCTATTCATCATAAGACACGTCTTTTTTAAAAAGGACTGATGCGACTCAAGAAGATTACGAATGGTTTTTTGAAAGAGCATGACTCTTATATTTCAGACTTAAATGAATTGGTTAAAGAAGGAAAACAAATTGTTTTGAAATGACACAATTTAAAATGATTTTTTTCAGAAAGGTGCGAATAAGATTTAAAGAGACAAGTTTTTTAGTCAAGAGTTGCTTCTTTTGATAAGGTATATATATTCTTTTTCAAAATCAAGTCCAAGTGTGGTTGTTGAAATTGAAGACTAGCAGTTCAGTCAGATTCCTACCTCCTTGTGTGGGCTGAAGGTGATATCCTGGATCACATAGAGCAGATTGGAGAGTTAGGCTTGTGCAGATCAGATTGAAGGTAGTCTCACTTCCATCAAGTCAAGGTTTTTGTGCCTTGCATTAGGGGTTGGTGCTCCTTGTAGGCAGGTGTCTACTAAATTTATAGAGGTCTAGGTGTTCCTTGTAGAATATATTCTACTAAATCATCTTGGTGTAAATCTGTAGGTTGGTGCCTACCTTGAAAAAATTAATTCAATAAAGTTATATCACTTTGAGGAAATTGGTTCATATCAAAATTGATTGTAATAAGTTTGAAAAGAGTAAAAATAAAAAGTTGTATTTGATTTACTGATTCACCCCCCCCCCTCTCAGTAAATCTTTTGTGCTTCACAATGATCAGCTTTTGGAGCTGTCATGAAGCGAGAAATGTAGCTCATTGCAAAATTGATATCAGGTCTAGTGGCTGTGAGGTAGATGAGATTGCCCACTAGTTGCCTGAATGTTGTTTCATCGACCAGAGGTGAATAAGAGTTGGCTGACAAGTTCAGCCCCTTCTCCATAGGTGTGGAGGCAGGTTTGCAATTTTGCATCCAAAATTTGTCAAGTAGACTTTGAGCATATTTAGACTGAGAGATAAAAATACTATCAGTTGTCTGCCAAACCTCAATACCCAAACAGTAATGGAGAAGCCCCAAATCTGTCATGTCAAAAGCCTGACACAAATCTTGTTTGATTGCTGCAATCAAATGTGCTGAACTGCCAGTAATGATCAAGTCATCAACATAGATAACAAGAAACAAAATATCATCACCAGAGTGCTTGACATACAGATTACTGTCAGAAGGGCTGTGCTGGAAACCATAATCAACCAAGTACTGATCAATCTTGATATACCATGCACAAGGAGCCTATTTTAGTCCATATAGTGCTTTCACGAGTCTACATACTTGATGTTCTTTGCCGACAACCTTGAAACCAGGAGGCTGCGTCATGTAGACTTCTTCCTGCAATTCACTGTTGAGGAAGGCACTCTTAACTTCCATTTGATGAACTGTCCAGCCAAATTGGGCTGCAATAGCGAGAAGAAGACAAATTGTGCTCATCTTGGCAGTAGGAGCAAAAGTCTCCTCGTAGTCAATGCCCTCCTGCTGTGTGAATCCCCGAGCAACTAATCTGGCCTTGTATTTATCCAAAGTACCATCTCCATGATACTTGACCTTATAAACCCATTTGCAGCTGATAGGTTTCTTCCCAGGAGGAAGATTAGAAAGAACCCAAGTGTGATTCTTCAGAAGACTATGATATTCTGTCACCATAGCCTTTTCCCACTCTGGAATTCCTTTAGCCTCTGAATATGTCTGAGGCTCATAGATGCTGTGGATGTTGGCCATAAGAGCAAAATTGACTGAGTTTTGCTACTTGCTCTTTCTACGAACTGATTTGCCCTCAATGAGTTCATCATCATGAAGATCTCCGATAGTCTTGAGCCACCCCTTGGGCCGACGAGTAGAAGTACCAACATCCGAAATAGGAGAAACAACATCTCCTAGGATTTCAGAAACAAAGTCATTTGGATGTGAATCCTGAGGAAAATCAGGTGGTGCTAGATCATGACTGATAGACTCCTCATCTTCAGAGTCAAAATGCTCTGAAGCCCTCCCATAAGGGAAACCAAGAGGAAGACAAACACCCTCATCAGAAGCCTTCACAGGCTGATCTGCAGGACTGGTAGTAGGAACAAATGGACCAGTAGTCTCATCAATCACAACATCACGACTGAATATGAGACGATCTGTCTCCACATCAATCAACCTGTATGCCTTGTGATTGTCGTTGTAACCAGTAAACATAAGTGTCTGGCTCTTGGAGTCCAACTTGGTACGCTTGGTGTTTGGAATCCATACATGAGCTGTAGAACTGAAGACTTTTAGATGGCCCACCTTAGGTTTACGTCCTGACCATGCTTCTTCAGGAGTCATCTTCTTAATGGTGTGTAGGTGACCGATTCACAAGGTAGACTGTAGTATAAACTGCTTCAGCCTAGTATTTCTTAGGTACATTTCTGTACTCCAGCATAGAACGAGCCATTTCAGTGATGGTGCGATTCCTACGTTCAATGACACCATTCTGCTGAGGGGTGTATGATGTGGTGAGTTGGCGCTTAATGCCATGTGCAGTACAAAAAGTAGAGAAGTCAGCTAAACAAAACTCCCCCCCATTATCTGACCTTAGAGTGACAATCTGCGAACCCGATTCCTTCTCAACTAAGGCCTTAAATTGCTGAAATGTACTGAACACATCTGATTTATGTTTCAAAAAATACACCCACATTTTTCCACTGAAATCATCAACAAATAATAAGAAATACCTGGACCCAGTAACATATGGAGTGTTCATTGGTCCACATACAACAACGTGAACCAATTGAAGTACCTTGGAGGCTCGCCAAGAATCACCATCCGAGAATGGTGTCCGATGCTGCTTCCCAGCTTGACAGGCTCCACAAACTCCATGATTTTGAGTTTGGATCTTAGGTAGACCAGCAACCAAACCCTCCCGAGACAGTTGAGAGAGATAGCGCACATTCAAGTGCCCATACGCTGATGCCAAAGTTTGCTGATGTACTCCTTGCTGCTAGAGCGTGCTCCTGAGAATCACTGGAATCAGCAAGTCGATACAGACCATGATCCTCAAGTCCCATAGCTATTGTAGTACGAGTCTCCCTATTAACGATGTTGCAGGTGGACGAACTGTAAACAACATCCAACTGGAGAGAATGCCTCATGATCTGGTTGATGGAGAGGAGGTGATGTTCTAGGCCATGCCTGGAACATAGTAAACATCAAGAAAGAGTAAATTTCTTCCTCCTGAGTGAATTTGGACAGTGCCCTTACCAACAACTGTGTACTCTTCGCCTCCTCCAAAAATGACAGAAGTAGAGAATGGTTTGAATTTTGTGAACCAATCTTGACAATGAGTAAAATGCTGCGAAGCCCTAGAATCAATATATTAGGAAGAAGATTGTACTTGATCTACTGTTCGCTTGGCCATAAAAGCATAGAATGCAGATTCTTTCTGCTCAATGTGCTCCGCGACATTTGCCTTTTGTTGAGACCCTCCCTGCTTCTTTTGTTTAGAAGCCAATTGAACCCGACAATCAACCTTCATGTGACCATACTTATGGCAGTAATTGCATTGAACGTTCTTCTTCTTCTTGCTGTCCTGAGAAGAACCAGAGCTTTTCAGTTGAGAAGTTTGCGCCTTCCCTTTGTTCTTAGCAGAAGATTTGGCATAGAATGCTTGCTCTGTGGAGGTGGAAATGGTATTGCTTCCAAACTACTGTCTCCAACGATCTTGTTGTAGAAGCTTGTTACACAAGTCTGGAAACTTCAAGTCAACATTTGTTGAAGTAATATTGAGCGTCTCATTGAAATGCTCGTAAGATTTTGGCAAACTTTTCAAAGTAATGACGACCATGCCCTCTTCCTCCATCTTTTGACCAATAGCTTCTAGCTGGTCGCGAATGTCCTTTATCTTTGTCAGATGCTCTTGGAGAGTGGTCTTCTCGTCCATCATTATCGAAAAGAGCATGTTCTTAAGAAAGAACGCACGACTCTTATCTGACGTTTCATGGAGATTCTTCAGGTTTGTCTAGACCTCAGCAACTGTTTTGCCACACGACACTTGTGGCAGCTGGTCGTCAGTGACTGAAAGCTTGATAAGCATGACGGCTTCCCGGTTGTGTTCATCCCATTTGTCTTGGTCTTTTCCAACAACGGTAGGTCGAGGTGATGTACCCAGAATAACCACATCCAGACATCGATACTCGAAGATGGTCAGCATACGCTGCTTTTAGGTGTTATAATTCTTCCCATTGAGCTTCTGGCTGCTTTCGAGCATTATATTTGTTAGAGATGCCATCATGTACCCTTAGGTCAAACTGGTGAAGGCAAAAAAACGAAAACAAAAACAACACAAATTCAAAGTAGAAACCCTAGCATGGATTTCAAGGTACTTTGAAGACAAAACCCAAAAAATGTTGCTGAAAACCCATAAAATTTTCTGAATACCCATAAAATTTTGTCAGCACCCACTTGCACATATTTCGAGGTACGAACTTCGAGACACCTAGAAAGATCTAACGACAACCCAGTTGAGATCTCGAAAAACCCACAAGGAATCTGGAATCGAAATTTTTTTCTGACTTTAGATGAAGGAGATATCGGCAAAACCCTAGTTGGTTTTGAGAAAATGCTGAAAATGGCCACGATTTTTGAAAAATCTGGAAAATACGCAGCACAGAGAGCACTGAAAATTGCGTCCAGCAAAGAAAAATTCCACAACGCAGCTAGGGTATACAAAACACTTCCAAAAAAGCAGAAAATCACGGCCAAAAATGGCAATGCTTCTTGAAAAAATGTGTTGCCAGAAACGCGTCTAAAAAACACCAAAAAATTGAGGATTTTCTTAGAAAATCTGATGCCCAGAACCCTTCAAAAATGCCTTTCAAGGGTTTCAGAAAACACGGCCAGCAATGACAAAATCGCGCGGAGGAAAGACAGAAAAAAAACACGCGGCCTTTGTAAACCGCCTTTGTAAAATGCCTGCAACCAGGCAATAGGCATGCCCACGAAAACCCTACTAGTCAAAACTTTCGACCAGGTTTTTTTTTTTTTTAATAAAACGACACCCTGCAGACTGGTGCCAGAAGAACTCCCCACGTTTTTTTAATCACGAATTACAGGAGAAAACGCCCAAAAACCCTAGCCGGCTTTGATACCATGTGAATGGTAAAAAAAACATTCTATATTAACATGAAAAAGAAGTTACAATAAAATGAGGAAGTAAATAACTGTAGACATTAAAATGTCTAACTACCTCAACTACAAACTACTGTAGAAACAGTAGAAACCTAAGCTAACACAATACAAAATAATATTGATCATTAAACTCTATAAGAATATAATATTCTAACAATATGTACAATGTAAGGAAACTTGGCACATATACTTAACAGAAATCTGCGATCAAGTACTTTTACCTTGCCAAAAATAAGTCTACTGATTTTTAGTTTATAGTAGAATGTGACTCCAAAGCATGTTGATGCTATAGAAGATCCAAAACATTCGCAGGTATTGATTTTGTTCCCTAATTTAGGACCTTGTTCTTCAACATAGCCAAAAACTGATTGCAATGTTTCTAGTTTACAGCCAGATGGCATTTCAAGGCAGGATGATGGAAAATGGAAACAATTCTGAAAGCTTAGATGACAATTACATTGTTGACTCATTTTAGTGTTAATGATATGTTTGATTGTCTTGTTTATATTTATACTATGTTATCTTCAAAAATGGACCCTGTGCCCGCTCTTGGAGTGTTTGGGTACGGGAGTGGCCTGGGGAGTGCCCAGGCAGCCCAGGGTTCTCTGTGGGTCCTTCTTGGGCGCTCCTAGGCACTCCCAGGGCGCTCCTAGGGTGCTGCCAGGCAGAAAATGTTAATTTGAATGTTGTTTTTTCTTGTTCTGCCTTGATTTTTTTTCATTCAAATGCAAATCAAATTAATTTGAATTGCTTGCATGTTGTTTTTAATTAACATGTTTGCTATGTATTAAATATAAAGTGATAGTCATATCTTTCCTTTTTGAGTTGGACAAGAGTTTTTAATGATATTCAGACTAAAACTGTAAAAGATGCTCACATTTTTCTTGGCTGCTATAGCAGCCATGTCTAACAGATTTCCAACATTGTATTGAGATGAGACAATGAGCTAGTTTAGAAAATGTTGCTAGTCCTTAGTGGGTAGTTACTTGTTGGAAAGAAGCCTTGATAACACAAAAGCCTAAAACCACATCAGCAGCTAAACATTAATCCAATATTGTAATAACTAGATGGTTTATCGTCAGATCCCTATTATCATTGTAAGTTTGTTATTGTAATGATCTTCATTTGAATCATGACTTTAGACATAAATGATATATGACATAATATTGAAATTTTGAACTATCAATTGGCATTTATCTTTATCACTACCATTGATCAATGATTCAATGATGAATTGATGACTGATGATTGATGAAGTATACTATATCATACTATCAAATGTATTTACAATTTTGTATATTTTTAAATTTTTTGTATATATATATATATATATATATATACAGCCGTACCCAAACTTACCGTATTTCAGGAAAAAAAAATTGCCGTACCGGCGTACCCATATCCCATACCTGTGCCTGATCCCGTACCAGAACCGGCAACTTAGTATTTATATGTAACCAATAGGTTTTCAAAGACCCTTTTTTTAAAGAAATTTAGGTTTGATAAAGATCATATTGTTATAAATCTCTCATTTTTTTTTTCATGATCAAATCTCTTCCATTTTTGTTGTGGCTTTGTTAATTTATAGTCAAATATTGATCTTTGTATGTGCATATGTTTACATGAATTTTATACATCTTTTAATTGCCTCTATGTGATATAATTTAGATTGTGAAATTGAAATCTAATCCTGAAACATGCTACTAAGTTGTATATTATGTTTTTCCCCTCTTTTTGTTAGCCTGATTTGCAGTTAGACTAAGTTTAGCTAATATTATGCTACTAAGTTGTATATTATGTTTTTCCCCTTTTTTTTGTTAGTCTGTCCCAATTCTCTGATACAGCTTGAGAAGTGATAAGTTTAGTAACTACTACGTGTCTTTGAATATGTAGGTTGTTCGTCATGATAGTATTGAACAGCTTCTGCTGTTTGGCCGCATGTTGCAAGGATCGATGAAGTCTCCATATCATTTTTCTTGGCATCCAGCTGCAACTGGCAGTTTTTTCACACTTATGCTTTTGGGGCTTAAGTTCTGTTCTTGTCAGTTTCAGAACAATTTACAGAATTGCGTCCAGGGGCTTTATCTTCTTGAAGACCGCGTTTATCGGTAATTGTTGCAATTTTTAAACATTTTTGTAGTACATAGCTGAAATAAAGAGTTTTGTTACATAAATATTTCTTAGCTGTAAAATAGATTAAAAAATCCTTAAGTTGTTTAGTTGAATTTTGTTTGTGATTATTAATTCTTATAGTATGTTTATATCACCAAGCTAACTTTGTGTTAATATGTAAATATTTATTTGAAGGACATCCTATTAAAGCTATTAGCACTCAGTATGATTGTAAAAAAGAGTTTTCTAATTCATGGGGGTAGCTGTAATGTTGCCCTGGTTGATTTTAATTTATTCTTCTTTGAATAAGTTATTTTTCTGTTTGGATTTGTAGGTAAAGTATCCTCCTTTTGCAGTTCATAAGCAGACTGGTTTATATTGTGGACACCATGGGCTCCCCCACTTACAAGTTGGCAGCCTTCTTGGCAAAATTAATCTCCCCTCAATGGGAAAATCTGATTCCTTCATCAAGGATTCTGCTCAATTTGTAGATTTTGTCAAGGTTAAAAAATTAGAAAGCAATGTCTTCTTGGTGAGCTTTGATGTAGTGCCCGTGTTCACCAATGTTCCCATCCCTGAGTCCATTGAGATTGTTAGATGCAAGACTAACAAAGAAGTAGTCTCCTTTGTTGAATTATGCTTAATATTCACATTTTTTTCTTCCCAAGGAGTTATCTATGAGCAAGTAGATGGTGTAGCTATGGGTTCCCCTCTTTCTCCCACTATAGCTAACCTCTACATGGAGCATTTTGAAGAAATTGCCCTCTTCTCCTTTCCCCTCAAACCAATGTGGTTGAAATGCTATGTGGATGATACCAATGTTTGTTGGCTACACGGCCTTAAAAAGTTAGAATATTTCCACACGCACCTTAATAGCATAGCCCATTGCATCTCTTTCACCAAAGAGATTGAGTCTGACAACCAACGCCCTTTCCTTGACATTTTGCTCATCAAAAAACTAGATGGAAACTTAGCTTGCCAAGTCTTCTGCAAAACTACCCACACCAACCTCTACCTCCACTT
The DNA here is from genome assembly GCA_007258455.2 of Sequoia sempervirens. Lineage (NCBI taxonomy): Eukaryota > Viridiplantae > Streptophyta > Pinopsida > Cupressales > Cupressaceae > Sequoia > Sequoia sempervirens. Next base: position 9,413,347 of record VDFB02000013.1, on the reverse strand, counting down.
TTCTTTCCATCACCACCCTACCCAAAAAGTGTGTATCCTCAAAACCCTTGCCACAAGAGCCTTTTATAGTTGTGAAGGAAACTTAGACCATGAGCTGGCCTATCTGTGGAAAGTCTTCATATAGAATGGTACAAAAGCAAGCAAATCTCAAGAACATTCAGCCAAGCCAAGTCAAATTCCTATCTCCTCCCTTCTCTATATTGGTTTGTCTTGGTCTGCTATTAACCATTTTTGCCTCCTTAGCACTCTATCATCTTGATGATGGATCATGGAGTGTGATCTGAATGTTGATACAAAAAATGTTACACAGTCAAATCTAGAAACTTCAGTTCAATATTATGGATTGTGGAAATCTGACGTCTTTAACAGACATTTCTTTCAATCAAAGTACAGTAATATGGTAAATGAAGTAGAAGTAAACACTTGTTAATTATCCACTTGAGGCCCTTGCCTGCAGTATGTTTAACTCAATGGAATTGAAATATTTTTGTTATTAGTAATTAGTAATTACGCATCAATCCATCATGTAATATTTTTGTGGGCTTTTTTTTTGAAGAGACACTGCCTGAATTCTTTGTTTAAACAATCAAAGCTTTAAATTACTATTGAAGTTCCTAGCTTTGGTTACAATCCCTACAAAGTGTGTTCTGCAGTGTGATCATAACTTGGTTACTTATACGATAATTGTGTGGGCTCACTCTGTAAAAGTCTTACCTCCATCAATGTAAGCAGATAATTTGTTGTGTAACTGTACTGTCCAACTTTACTATATCGTGTATATTGGAGAAATATGCTCACCTGGCTCTAGATTTACTGATTTTATTTTCTCTTTGTTATGGAAAATGTTAGCAATATGGTCTATGTAGCTAGAATAAGATTGGTTCAACCATACCAGTGAGCATTTCATACTTTATCACTATAAACAAGAATTTTCTTGTCACTAACTATTGAATTCTTACAGTTTTTTTTTCTGTTAATGTATACCAGGGCTGCATTAGCTTGGTTTTCCAATGAGCCGGAGTGGTATGATTCAGAAGTGAAGGGACTGGCTCAAGATGAGGCTCAATCAGTTTCTTATTTTGTGAATCAGTTGGCTATGAACCGAGCTGAATCTCCTAATGTAGAATCAGGGTCCAAAACTCGTGGGCAGGAAAATGGAACTGTGTCAGGCAACATGGTGGGACATTTGCAATTAAAGTGCAAATGTGCTTTGAAATACACTTCATGTTTGCTTCCAATTGTTCTCTTCTATTTTTCATTTTCTGTTTTGCATGTTTTACTAAGTATGGATGACACTTTGCAGATGGATCAATCTCATCCAGTCTGGGGGAAAATGGAGAACTATGGAATGGGAAGAGAGAAGCGAAAGCAGTTACTATTGATGCTCTGTCAGCATGAGGCTGACAGGCTTGATGTTTGGGCAAACCCTTTAAGGTGAAGCATTGATGCTGTCCTCATTTATAGATATTAGCAAAAATCAAAGATCATTTGTGAGTGCTTTGTGAACTTTTTGCATCTGCTTAATTATTTATCTATTATGTTTTATTCTTTTTATACAGAGAAATTATGGTTTCTCGATCAAAAATCAGTTCAGATCGGTGGGCAGAGTATGTGAGAACTGCATTTGCTGTGGATCCTAGAATTGCAATTTGTTTGGTGGCTAGGTTTCCTTCTGTATCTTCTTTAAGGGCAGAGGTCATGTCACAGGTGCAGGTATCTTCACAACAGCCTTTCAAATGTCATTTCATTGCAGCTGTTTTTAACAAATCCTAGGCATATGAGCATGCTCTTTATCATAGATGACAATTGCTTGGAGGGTTATCTCCGATCTTTTGCTTTGGATAAACAAGAGAGATGGGTGTAATGATTGCTAGTAGCAGAATTGTGGTATAAAACGTCTTTCCATTCTTCCTCCAAAATGTCTCCATTTTTGGCACTATATGGGTACCAACCATCGTCAATCACCTCTTTATTGCAGACACTCTTAGAGGTTTGAATAGTTGAATAACACATTCAACATCAAGGAGAGGTGCTTGCTTGTGTTAGGGAGAACTTGGCAATGACACATAATAGAATGAATCGACAAGCTGATCAAAACCATAGTGAAAGTACTTTTAAAGTGGGGGATTGGGTCTTTGTGCAATTACAACCATATTAGCAAATTTCATGGAAACAACACCCGAAGGATAACAGGCTTGCACCCAAGTATTAGGGTCTTTTTAAGTGTTGTGAAAGATTGGCAGAGTAGCATACAAATTAGAGTTATCTATGTCAACAAAATTACATCGAGTTGGGTTTTCTTGGAGGGAGGTTTTGTTAGAATATTATATTCTGATATTGTATAATGGTCAATTATATCTACAGTAGTTGGTAGGTAGACATTTAATGTCTATAGTAATTTACTCCTCTATATATTGTGATCTTCTCCTTTGTTAATACAAGCAATTTTCTAGCTGAAAGCTAAAATTGTTTCATGGTATTAGAGCTGGTTTGAGCTTGTCTCCCTCAGGGGAGGGCTCAGGATTCTGGGAGGTTTGCAATTTCGTGGATTGCTGAAAAGAGTAGAAGTTTCTTTGGCACCAAAATTTTTTTGGGAAAGATTTTCGTGGATCTACTCAAGGGTTTTCTGATTTTTTTCGTGGCCGAGAATTGCATTTTTTTCTGGCGCAATTAAACCCTTTGTTTCGTGTGATCCTCTGGTCGTGATTTTTCAACAAATGCGTTTTTCTTTGCTCCTAGCGCGTTCTTTGTTGGCTCTTGGTCGCGTGTCATGTTGTGTGCATTTTCTGAAAGACGTTTTCTGTTAATCTTCTTGGGCGCAACTTTGAAGCTTCTCAGAAACTCTTGTGCGGATTCGCGTCACAGTTTCGTGGCTTTATTCAAACGTTTTTTTTGTGGCTTCATTCCGGCTGCATTTGTGTAACTTTCTGGGCTGGGTTGTTGAAGACATGATTTGTATTGCTGGGTGCGGATTTGTTCTCAGACCTTGGTTGCGTGATTTGAAGGTCGTTTTTGGCTGTGTTTTTAGAATTTTGGGATGCGATTTTCAGTCTTTGCTTTGCCTGCATTTTGAAAGCTTTCTTTGTGCCCTGCGATCTGCATCTTGCACAAATCTGTCGCGTTTTTCTGACAAGATCTTGTTTCTCTGGCACCAAGTTCTTAACACAGTTTTTCCTAAATTTTTCTACAATTTTTTGTGCTCTCATGGTCACCTAGGGCTTTCTGGAAACTTGACTAGGGTTTTGAACCCTCATATCAAGTCGATTTCTTTTTGATTGTAGATTCTTGGTGGGTTTTCCGAGAGCTCAATTGGGTTGGTCTCCGATTTTTCTAGGTGCATCGTTTTCTGTGCCTTGATTTTTGTGCCAGGGGATTTGCATTGTTTTCCGTGCCTGAACTTGCCTCAGTGTATTGAAACTCGTGCCTCGGGTTTTGTGCATAGCGTCTTCTTAGTACCTCGTTTTTCATGCCTCAAAAAGCGTGAAGATGCCCAGTTTGAACAACATTATGGTGGAGGGCAGTTAGCGATTCAGTGGCAAAAATTATCTATATGGGTTGGGTTTTAATATTTTTTCCCTTAAAAACATCTGGATGGGTTTTCATAAATTTTTTCCCTTAAAAAATTCTGTGAGGGTTTATAATTTTCTCCTAAAAAATTAAGAGTTTTTTCTGTATACCCTAGTTAGGAGGGCTCTCCGGTATTTGGTTTTTACTGTTTTTTCCGAAAAAATGATGATTTGTAATCTTCGGATTTTTGGGTTTGGCGATTTTTTCCTTAAAAATCGTACTTTGTTGCAGTCTGTTTTGATTGCACTTGGCATTGCTTGGGCGAACATCTGCACAATTGGCTTCTTACAGTTTGTTCTCGGGCGTCATGCTCATCTTCAAAAGCTTCGATGGTTTGTTGATTTATCCTCAAGATTGTGGCAGCTGTTCTCGGTGTGTCTCTGGTATCAGGGAGGGACAACTTTGTTCTCCAACGTCAGGTTGGACGTTTTGTGATGACTTCTGGGCAGCAGTTCTGCAGATTTTGGGAGGGTTGGTGGTAGACTACTCTCAAGTGGCAGACTCTTGTCTTTTGTTGCAGAAGCGTTATGCGAAGGGAGCAACCTTCTCTTTTTTTTTCGGATGTTTTTGGTCATTAACATTCTGTAGATCCAGGGAGGGTCTTTGTAGCAGCAGAGTGTTCTGAAGAATTTGTGACCAAAAGACCTGCAGATTATTTTCTGTAGGCTAGTTAGACGATTGACCATTAAGGGGGGGTGTTAGAATATTATATTCTGATATTGTATAATGGTCAATTATATCTACAGTAGTTGGTAGGTAGTTGTAGGTAGACATTTAATGTCTATAGTAATTTACTCCTCTTTTGTTAATACAAGCAATTTTCTAGCTAAAAGCTAAAATTGTTTTAGGTTTTTAAAATTCATAAGGGAATGGAGAAGAAGTAGCACAAGAAGAATGATGATTATAACACAAAAGGTTGATGAGCTTGGTCTCATAATCCCAATGGCTAGCACAAATGTTTGAAAAAATAGCATAGTAGTGAAATAGGACCTTGCCTTTGATAGGAGTAAGCATGCTATTATCAAAGATGCATTGGGTTTCATCATTAGGTAATTGATACTGCATCTTTGCCAATATATACTTAAAACAAATACCATAGTCATTAACACACTTATTAGGGCCTTTGCTTGCATTGCTCAAGATCAACAAAATTAGAACCAATTAAGTACAGTCTTTGAGTATGTGGGGGAAAAGTTTTCCTTGAAGATGATCATCATATACAAAATTTGAGGGAGCACGAAATGGCTAACCGTGTGTTGTAGGATCCCCATTTCCATCACACGTCTTGTAGTAAGGGGCTACAAATGTTGGAGAAAAGGGATGAGACAATATTGGGAAAGAGGTTTACGGTGTCAATCGACAGTTAGCTTTGTGAAAGAATAGGGGAATGAATCATGTTTGCTGCATGGATCGAATGTGATGTAAAACATTTTCTGTAGTGGGGTCAACACTATGAATATAGTAGGGGAAGAAAGATGAGGAAGTGAAAAACCATTAGGGGGAGGAATCATGTTAGAATAATTACATATACATGATATGAAAAGCGTTCTTAATAAGAATATAATAATCTAATATTACCATTATTAGTAGTTTTACTTGTAACTATTGTCCATTGGTAGGAAGTTGTTTATTTAATTGTCGTCATGAAGGTTTCTTTTTCTTGAATGTTTCTTCCATTACATAACAAATTGGAATGAATGTATGGTATAATTGTTATTAAAATTAGAAGGGGAAAGTCAATGCAAATAAAGACCAACCTAATCTGCACAATGTTCGTGTAACAACGAACACCCCTGGAGTGCAAGTTGGTACAGACAGCTATGCACACTATGCAATGAGTGCTCTTCAAATTAGGAGGGGAAGCTCCCTCGTTGTGCGGACAAAAATGCTTTGAAAAGTAAACTAAACTATATCCCGTCTTTTTGTCTCAACTGTAAGAGGCACAAGGTTTGCAATAAACTTTGAATGTTGCAGCTAAGTATTTTCTAGTTTCGCTTAACTACAACCCAAAACTAAGTAACTTAAACTATCCAATCCCCTTAAGATATCAGAGCATGAGGAAATGGAACGGGAATGATTATTAGACGATAAACCGGGTACAGACTCACAACATGACGGCAAGGTGGCACGACTATCTGCTTGTCTGAATAGGCTTATTACTCACACACATCACAGGATAAACCAAGTACAAATTCTCAACTTGAAGGCAAGGTGGCACAACTATTAACTCAATCTAAATAAGTTTATTGAACACAAAACACGAAGGATAGCCAACTAGGACAATAAATTGCATAGGCGAGACACGCATACAATCTACGATCGAACTAGCCACTATATCTAACTAAGGCAAACATTCACCATAATAATCGCATGAAACGCAAGTGGCATAACAATTCATTATCACAGTAAATACTCATGAATAGATACAAAATGAGCAATATTACAGGCAAGGTAGGCACAACATATATTCCTCTCTCGTGCAAAAGTTCGTGAACAGATATAAAATAGCAATACTACAAGTAAGGTGGGCACAACATGTATGCTATCACGCAAAAGTTATGTACAAATGAGCAAAAACTCTTATTTATAGACATCAAAAGGTGTAGGGAACCCTAAAATCACCTTGAGTCAACTACAGTCTTGCAATGCATGCAAGATTTATTGCTAAACCCTAATAAAACAAACTATACAGTTAACTGGAAAGCTACCATTAGTTAACCGGTACATCTAATCTAAATGGACAATGTGCGAGCATGCATGTCCTTATTGAAAGCAAGTTAACTGGAACACTACCATCAGTTAACGTAAACCCTAACAAAACTCCAAGTCCTGCAAGATATCTCCGAGGATAAAGATAGACATGTGTGGACCCCGCAAAGAGAATTGAAGATGAAAGTCGAGTTCTAATTGCATGCTCCGGATTCTATCCTCGCAGATGATTGCAGGTTCTAACTGATTGATCACTGGCTGATATCTCAAACAACCAACCTCTCCACGAGGTTGTTGATTGCGTCACCATCTGGAGGTCGTCACATGCCTTAATTGACAATTCACTGCCTATCAACAACTTGAGCAATCTTGGAAATCTTTACACACTCAAACTAGCATTTCACTGACTTATAACTTTGGCGGCTCCGTAACTGAAGTGATGGTCACTATCTCTTCTGCAGCTTGATGTCTCTAATGCTTTTCCTTAATGAAAGAGTGTTGCATGACGAAACTGCGAGGTTTGACTGTGAACCCTTTGGTTTGTGAGAAATGCAAACAAACTTGCTACACACGCAAAATTCCAATGGTTTCAACCCTCTAAACTAGCCTTGGAAGGCTATCAGCTATACGAGGCACGAAACCATGTGGACTTGAGTGACTACACCTGTCAACCTTCTAGATGCGCTTGATACAAATCGGTGTCATCTTTTCTGATGAAGTCATGAACCAAGACCGATTTGGTCTTGAATTCAGTCTGCATGTATTGCACTTTGAAAAACTTGCCTGTTGACTGTGAACATGGCTATATTTTGACAACTTTTCTGGAAAACTAAAAATAGCCTACTGAGGCTAAAAATAGCCTATCGGAGAGCAATTTTCACGAAGAATTCTGAGATATGGGTTTTGTCCAGAAAAAGATTCCAAGACAACCTAGAACGTCAGAAATGCGAAAATTTGACTTCTACTCGACCATGCAAGGAATTTTTAGTTAAGAAAATCAGAGCCTCGAGAATTGATGCTCTGGGGTAAATTTTCTTGAAAAATTTTGCCACATGGGTTTTCTCGAGCAAGCTATTCTGAATCAACCAAGATGATTTGTTTTGTCAAAAGTCGCCAGTTTTTCAAACCTGCGAGAGAATTTAAGACGAGAAATAGAGGAATTTGAGAAGAAGAAAGACGCTCTGGTCTTGAAATTCGCTGATAATTCTGACTTGTACCTGCAAAGAAAGTGTTTTGATGTCTTCGCCAATGATTGTTGATGAAAAATTCGCCCAACTCTGAAGGAAATTCGCCTCTGCCTTGAAGAATTACGAATTTCTGAAGCTGGATGAATGATTTAATGGTGGCGCCATGAATAAATAGAGTAAAATCGCACCATAAAGGATGACTGCAAGATTTTAAAACCCTGACTGCGAAAAGAATGATTTGATTGGACCCCCTCCAGTTGAACTGATACTGACTTGGAGTCCGGATTACAAAATAATAATAAAATATTCAGTTTGCTTTCACATGCAAATTTAATATTTAATATTAAAAAGGGCGCCATTAATGAATTAATGAAGAAAATTTCCACTTTTGGTGCAAACATGCAAAAGTCGAATTTTAATATTATTTTAGTAAATTAGGAAGAATCTTAGCGTACTAATTTCGAAAAGTCAAAAATTAACTCTCCAGGCGTCCCTTTGTACAAGTTATGAGATTTTTTGCTAACTTCTTGCTTTATAGCTGACTGCAAATCACAGTTGACCATGTTCAACATTGATTTCTGGATGACTGAGCGAGGTTGTGACTGCGCTGAGATATTCATCACGAAGCTTGCAAAGCAAGGATGAAATGTCTGCTGGGAGTTGCAACTGCTAAAACCAACGTTTGACACCTCAAAAAATTAGGCACCTTTGATTAAATTAATGTTCAGCGTCCAGACTTGCCCATTTCTCCGTTCTTCCATCTGACGCTTTAAATTGCTACTGACGGAGAACGATGAACCCTGCTGACTCGATGGTAGGCTCATTGTGTGATTGGAAGTATTTTGCATCCAATGACTATATGTATGGCACCAAAAGACTGCATTAGGGACCCCAAAAGCAAGGGCGCCCCTGGCCTCTGAAGGCTCAAACACCATTTTGTCAAAAGTGCAACTTTCAACTAGATACCCTACTTTGACCCTCGATATTGGGAGCTGGAGTGCTCCGATTCGCGCATCGTCTGTCTCATTGCATAGCTAGAACAACTTACAAGAGATGTTTCTAGAGGCAACAAAACAAGAAAACTGCTTCTAAGACCTCAAAGAGAAGATGGCCTTTTCTAAGATGAAATATACGCTCTATACTTGGCCATTTTCCGGACGTCTTCACTTTTCAGCATTCTCCAAAGACCTTGCACGTACGAGCGTTTGCCAAATCCCGGAAGTTGACGGCTGAGCTCGTTGGATAGCTGGAGTAATTACGCACAAGTCTCGTGAAGACTGTGAAAGCTAAAAACTCTATTTGACAGGCCTAAAGGCTGGGCGCCCCTGGCCTACAGGGGCTCAAGTGTATAATACTATTTTCTCCACCCTCTGATTTACGTGTCTAGTAGAATCTTTGCTACGATCACTCAGAATGTCAGATTGATTGGCTGACTGGTGCGATGCGAAGCTAGACTAGATTAGAAAAGATCTCAGGAAGACCACATCTGCAAATACCATCATATGATGGGCCATATTCAAGGGCGCCCCTGGGCTATAGGGGCTCAAATTTGCTTTTTGCTAAAAATCTTCATTTGTTTGATCTTTGTGATCACCGTTCCGGCCATTGAAATGACCATGCAGGGGTATAATTTCGTCGTGGAATGCTTCTTTATTATCACATGTCTCGTTCTGAGTCCCAAGTTCAGGTTCTGAGCTCCAGGTACTCACCAATTGCTGTTGACGATTGACATGACACTGACCAAAGTCCATATTTGACTTGCCCAAAAACTGTATTTTGACATCATTTTAACAAGGTTTAAACTCTTTTAAGCAAAATGCCTTAATGAAGCAAAAAAGTTGGTTTGGGTACAACACACAATATATGCTTTGCTATAATATGAGGTATCTTTTATAAGCCACGACTCAATAGTACATTATGTCGCTCAATGAAGATGATACGAAAATTCCATTATAGACAAACTTCCCAAAGTTAATCTGGCCTTTAATCTGAATAACAGAATTGTATGGCACAGTATAAGAAAAAATATAATGTTTAGACCAACATACAACTGAGATTCTTTTCCTTCTGAAAATTGTCTCTAGAAGAGAGTTCTCAATTTTCAAATCTTCAAATGTTGATGCACAACTGCAAAGCCTATATGATTCTGCCAATAAAGAAATTGGATTTTTATCCAATCCTCTGAACCCAAGGGTTTCTGTCCTCAAGCTCCTAAACTGGGTTCTCCAAGAAAAACCAAAAGATAAGCAAAATCAAGCATCCCTGAAAAATGAGCCTTCCAAAACCTTTATTCCACTTTCTGTAACTGCTCCCCCATTTTCTTGAGAAACATATTTACTTTTTATTTTACTCCTTATCTCTCCCAAAAAGTGACTTATTTAAAATATTTAATTTTTTCGGTCTTTTGTTACTTTTACTTTATAACTAAAATAATTAAATTAAGTTGCCTTTTATTTTATGTTTTTTTCAACAACTTAATTAATAATTTAATTATTAAAATATTTCCTACACTACAATTAAACTTCGGAAAAATACACAATCTTGGACCAAGATGATATTTGACGGTGCCAAAATACCTTGGAGCTCCTCGGAACAACAAATAACCCTTTTGGCACGATCGATGATCACCGAGAAAGCCAAAGCTACATTCGATGCTGTCATGATCGAATGTGGGGACATTGCAATAGGTGATAGGTTTCTTAGGCCAGGAGTGCTTACATTTTCCTTTTGTGATCAGGGGAAAGACCAAAATCAAGTGAAAAAATGGTCCAAAAAACACACTAGGGGAGTAGACATTAAATAAAGACAAAAATGTAAGGTGGATATTGCAAAGTAAGCGATTTCCAACCTTTCAAACTGCTATTGTTAAAATTTAGAAAAATTGCTTTCCCCAAAATCCATCTCTCCTTCCATACATTGGGAATGTATTATGTCAAATTGATATTGTAATTTTTAAAATACAAATAAGTAACAAATAACGTTTGCAAGCTTAATTTACAAATAACTTAACATAAAGTGCCATACTACTTAGCCACTATCAATGAAGAAAAATTCTTGAAATAATAGTTCTAATGTAAGATTCCATATAGTTAATCTTGATGATAGTGGAGTGGTAAAAACTCACAGAAGTATTCAATGATCAATTTGGCATCAATAGAAAACTAAAGGGGGCTGTATATTAAATATTTTGACTGTATCTGGTAAGGATTTATCACCATCCCCAAGCTCATGGAATGTGTTTGTTTCTAGGGACTGGCTAAAATACCATAGGGGCCATGTGGGTCTATTATAGATGCACTATTATAGATCATATAGGATAATTCCATACCCAACATATGTTTGTAAGTAGTGGGAGCTTCGAAGACAATACATATTTTTTATTTTTTTTGTGATATTTGACATGGCATTTTAGCTATCGTTTATGTCTGTCGTACCAATGCTCTTCTTGTTTGTTCTATATGTTGAATTCTGGATCATATGAGTAGCTGACTTCTTTTTTGAATTCATCACCAGCTGCTATACTGTTATTCTTTCATAATGAGATTGATTTTGTTATTGATTTTGATTGCAGCAAAACATATTAGAAATGCGCAATATTCCAGAAGCTCTACCTTTCTTTGTTACTCCAAAAGCTGTGGAAGAGAATTCACCAGTCCTCCAACAATTACCACATTGGGCAAATTGTTCAGTTACAAGAGCACTTGAGTTTCTTACTCCACCTTTCAAGGGGCATCCACGAGTAATGGCATATGTTCTTAGGGTTCTAGAATCATATCCTCCTGAAAGGGTTACATTTTTCATGCCTCAGCTTGTCCAAGCTCTGCGGTATGATGAAGGGGTAAGCATTTTTCCTTTTGTGGAAGGACCTAGGAAGTGACTAAATGTTCCTTGTCAATAATGGCCCACCAAAGTTTGATTTGCTTTAACAAAGAATGATCTTTGTGGCTCTTAAAAAAGAAGAGAAAACAACTCTTAATTTATGAAGATTCCATTTGATAGTAATTTAGCTGACATTTTGTTCTTTTAATTGCAGAAGCTTGTAGAAGGTTACCTGTTGGGAGCTGCACATAGAAGCAATCTATTTGCACATATTTTGATATGGCAGCTTCAGGTAGGTGACTAATAGTTGTTTGGTATGTGTGATTTGAAAGTTGCTAGAGCAGTCTTTTTAACTGAGTAGAGGATGAGGTATGATCCAAACGGATCCTTCTTAACTTTTGTAAAAGCTTTGAGAGTATCCCTTGAGATTGGAGCTCAGCTTGTCGCCAGAGATGCTTACTTGTTCAGCTTTTTGAGTCCTTGTTGATGAAGGATATGTTATCATAGTTCACATGTAACTTGTAGACAAAGAAAGAAAGAAAGAATGAAAGAAATTATGTTAGCATCTAGGGACAACTAAAATAGTTTGATGAGACATGGAAAATAAAATCAGTTATAAAAGAAAACTATTGGGTTAAGGAAGCAGGGCCAAGCCTAAATTAACCAAACCCAAATCATAAAACATAGTACATGGAATCTGGATAAATAGATGAACAACTAGTTCAAGGATTTTGGAAGGGCGGATGTGTTTATTGTAAATAAATTTGAGCAGAGACAAAAGAAGCTGAAAAAATTAAACATAAAATAATGTGCTTCATTATTTTATTCGTTCAATACATTTGCATATAAATAGGAGAGTCTACTGCTATATTCAAGGATAGATTATATCCACAAATCCCTATTTAGTTGTGATTGTTACTCATCATAACAATACACAACTCAAATCATATGAGTTGTTAAAACAACTCCAAACTATAATATATATTATTGTTAGTATAACAATAATATTACTAACTACTAACATTTACATGATAATAATTACTCGCATAATTATTATTTACCCATAGACATGGAGCACTAACTCATATTTCCTAACATTCCCCCCTACCCCCCGCTCCCTAGTGCGAACATGGTAGAAAAACATTCACACACTCCTTTGTAGTATGCTCACCCCTATGGCATGTCCAACTATGTGACTCATGACCTTGATCCAAAAGAAAGGCTCTCTCCTTCCATGGTTTTACCATATACCTTGATGTGACAGGAACCCATCAACTGTCCACCTCATGTGGTTTTTTGGATCCTCCCACAAACCTTTTCAAGATCCATGAACTGACTTACTTTGGTGCTTTTGTTCGCCACTATGCTTGTACATCGGGGAAATATATGGGAATCAAAATACATATCATGTAATGTCCCCTTCTCAGCAGTGATTGTTTCAGTTGACCGTTGGCCTATTCCGGAGACCCGTAGGCTGTGCGGATGGTGAAATTAGGGTTTCCTAGTTTTGAGGTGGTTGTTGCTGGGAGTTTGGAATTCTGATTGCGGATTCTTTCTGGGTTTTCAGAGAGCTTCACAGTGGTGTGTTAAGTTTGGCATTCTGGGCAACTTCGCGAATTTACTATTTTTAGTAAATTCTATTTTTGGTAGTGGACAATTTCGGGTTCAATTCAGTTGGACTTCTTCTTCAGTTGTTTCAGCTGGCACTTCAGTTCTTGGCCTTGGGCGCTTTTTCTTGGAGAGATAAGTATTTTCATTATAATATTATTATTTTAATATTGTACCCCTTGCCTAGTAGTGCAACTTTAAGTTGTTTTTAAAAAGGGGACTTTGAGGGTCATGGCGTCATAAGGAGATAAATTATAATTTTTAAATGTCAAATATTGAGACTAAAGAATTGGGACGCCCTTTTGAGAAGATTGATTTTATTTTAAAAAGTGAAATGTTTTATTGATGAAAAAGGACGCCATCTTTTGGAGGGAAAAGGTGAATTCGAAATTAGAGTTTTGGGCGCCTTCTGGAAGCTTCTAGATGTTTCTCTCTTGTCTATTTATTCAGGCCTCAGCTCTTCATTTGGTATCTTTTGTCTACTACACCGTTATGCTGCTGAATTGTCTTCAGGCACTCGCTTCGAGGAAAGCACACCTCCTAGCATTGGCTCATCTTCTTACTTGAAAGATAGCAACTAGTTGAGAGGTTAGCTTGTAGTTGAGTTATTTCACATTTCAGTTGAGTGGTTTGCATTTGGAGTTCTAGTTTGTGTTTTTGACATATTTCTGATGTTGCTGAATATCATTGAAGAATGTAAGATTTGCTCACAATTCCGAAAATAAAAATGTTGTTGTTTTGGGTATTGAATCTATCTGTTTGTCAATAAAGGGCGACCTTCCTAGCTGATTTTCAGATTTTAATTGTGTGTCTTTATTTTTATTGAGCAAAATCACCCTTGCAGCTGGGCCGTACCATTTAGGGGGTGTCTTGGGATGTGTGCAAAATAATGAGAGTTGTTTAGTGAGGTTTTGAGCTTTCAAATTGGGCGCCTTCATCATTTAAGCAATCTGCACTTCGTTTGATGTCAATAGGATGTGATTTGAGCAAGTTATGAACATTTAAGTGGATATTATGTTACAGATTTCACCCATTTGATGTGCAGGTCTGATAAATCAGAACTAAGAGAATTGTCTCTTGGTTAGTGCATGAGCATTGAAAGTTGTATTCTGCCTTTGGAAACATTCTACACATTTGCAGCAGTGAATAATTGACATTACTCCTGATTTAAATGATCTTTCTGATATTTTGTAAGCTGTTAGTAGTACTATCAACAATTCATCTTTATCTTGCAAATTGAGTTATTGTACATTCCCACTGAATAAGTGGAAGAGGCTGGCTTGCCGCCTATTTACTTGTTTTGCTTTGTAATTTCCTAAATCTCCGCCATATGGTCGACTCTTATCCATCACGGATCGAGTAGCACATACTTGGTGTTGAGATAATTTTCAGTATTGCATTAGATAGGGATCCTCTGACCGAATGCTCGTCGTTCACCGGCGCATCTCGTGGTTAGAGTTCTTATTCAACATTTTCCTTTGAGATCCTCTGACCAATGCTCACACCTTGCCCACATCGGGATCCTGGTGTACATTTTGGTTAGAGTTACTTTCCGCATCGTTTTGGTTTATGCTAACCTTAATGGGTGCGTGTTGCATTGTAATCATTTGTGAAAAAAAAAAAAATTGGTCCCGGTTCATTACAATGGTATCAGAGCCATGATTCTGCCAACCTGTGCCCAACAATGATTCAGTGGTCAGATGAGTGACAGTGATTGCAGATACTTCACCAGAGGTCAGGCCAGAGACAATAGATACAGCTTCCGCCAGTAGATACTCTTTCAGAAGCCTTGAGAGAAACAGGCAGATTAGTTGGTAGTGGTAAAACAGTTGAGAACATGGCTGAAAGTCATAAGTAGGCCATGGATGAAAAAGATGAGAGGATGGAAAAGAAGTTTGATGGAATGATTGAACTGATGTCCCGGTTACTTGCACGGATGGACCAGCAAATTCCTCAGAATGTTACCCCTAATCAAAACCATGCTACAGGAGAAAGCAGTGGGGTCAATGGGAACAATGGGAACCATGGGAACAATGGTAATGAAGGCAGTAGAACTATTGGACAGCATGAAGCCAACTCTAGCGGAGCAGCCACTAGACCGCTCTTTCCTACATTCACTCCGAGAGAAGAACAGCAAGTTGAAGCTACCATTCCTTTGGTAGACGATGCCAGGCAAGCCTATATGGAGTATGCTACCCTACCTCCTGATCTTAGGGACCAATGGTCCTTTGAACAATTCTTGAATCAGAGAAACATAAGACATGGAGGAAGAGTTGATAACCGAGCTTACATGGCTCCTAGAACTGATTTTCATCAAGCCCTAGGGAAGGTAACATTGGCTCACTTCGATGGAAGTGATAAGTGTTCGGCAAGATCGTGGGTTCAGAAGTTAGATAACTACCTTTCACTTCGTCCCATGCCAGAAGAAGATGCCATCAAGTTTGCAACACTTCATTAAGAGGGGGCTGCCCATGAATGGTGGTACCATGGTTTGGTCACACTTGGCCATAACCTTATCCGAACCTATGGAGAATTCACCAACAAGCTGATTGAAAGGTTCGATACTAAAGATCCTGAAGTAAGATTTCGTGAGCTTGCACAACTGAAGCAGCATGGCTCCTTAGATTCTTACATTGCTGATTTCCAGAGGCTTTCTGTGATGGTGCCCAACATCACCGAAAGAAGATTGGTTGTGTTGTTTTCTGAAGGTTTGGTTGAACCCTTGAAAGGGTGGGTTAAAGCTTTCGATCCACCAAGTCTTGATGAGGCAATCAAGAAGGCTCGTAGTATGGAGTTATCAGCCCCTAGGCCTAAATTTCCGCCTAAGCCTTTTGGCCATAAGAAGGATAAGGATAAGAGACATTCTTCTAATCAGCACAAGAAGTTTCCACCTAAGTTGACTGAAGAGCAACGTGAACAGCTTAGAAAGGAGGGCAAGTGTTACACTTGTCTAGAGCCTTGGACTAAAGGTCATAGATGTCCTGGAAGAGGGCGTTATAATCAAATGGGGACCTATTCTGATTATGAATCAGCATCTGATATGTCTGATCAGCAGTCTTATTTTGGGGACAGCGAAGATGAAAGAGCCACAGAAGAGTCCGATCATGAGCAAGGAGTTGGGGGCCCTATTGCCCAACTCTCTAGTTTCCAAAAGAATGAATCTTTCAAGGTTCGTGGTGGAGTTGGAGGTCATCGTATTGTTGCATTAATTGATACTGGTGCAACGCATAACTTCATTGATGAAGGTGTGGTTGCAAAGAGAGGCCTCAAAACTGAAGAATTTGAAGGTTTCAAAGTTATGGTGGCAGATGGGTTTCACATTTCTTGCACCCGAAGAGTTCCTAACATGTCTTTGCAGTTGGGAAACTATGAAGTCAAAGATGACTTCTATGTGGTTACTATTGGTGACACCGATGCAGTTTTGGGCATACAATGGTTACGTTCACTTGGTGAAATTTCTCTCAACCTACAAACAATGGAGCTCAAGTTCCAATCTGATGGCAAGAGAGTTGTTTTGAGAGGAATGTCTAATGGTGGCCCTTGTATAGTCTCATTCAAAAGGATGGAGAGGCTGATTAGACATGACCAAGTGGAGTGGGCTGCGGAGTGCATGGTTCTTCCAGCTAGTCCAGTTGAGACAAAGAGGGAATACCCTCCAGATATTCAGTCTATACTCACCAAAAGGAGTAAGGTGTTTGCTGATCTACCACCTGGGCCACCACCAGAAAGAGGTGCTGAGCATGTTATTGAACTTAAAGAAGGGGCCAAACCAGTCATCACAACACCATACAGATATCCTAAGAAGCAGAAGGATGAAATTGAGAAGAACATAAGAGAACTTCTGGAGATGGGTTTCATTCGCCCTAGCAAGAGTCCTTTTGCTTCAGCTGTAGTTCTTGTGAAGAAGAAGGACGGCACCATCCGCATGTGTGTGGATTATCGTGCCTTGAACCAAAGCACAATAAAGAACCGATATCCTATTCCTTGAATTGATGAGCTCATTGACGAGCTACATGGTGCTAAATTCTTCTCCAAAATTGATTTGAGATCAGGGTACTATCAAATCCGGATGAGGGGTTCAGATGTTGAGAAGACGACATTCAGATGCCACTATTGTCATTTTGAGTTCCTAGTCATGCCCTTTGGCTTGACTAATGCTCCAGCCACTTTCCAGTCTTGCATGAACAGAGTTTTCCAGAAGCAGTTGAGGAAATTTGTGTTAATCTTCTTTGATGATATTCTCATCTTCAGCAAGACGTGGGAAGAACACCTCAAGCACTTGGAGGAAGTGCTTAGCATTCTTGAATCAGAAAGTTTGTTTGCAAAAGAGTCCAAATGTGAATTTGGCATGAAGGAGCTGCTCTACCTTGGTCATATAATCAGCGCTGAAGGGGTGAAGGTTGATCCAGAAAAAATCAAGGCTATAGTAGATTGGCCACCTCCAGAAAATTTGACTCATTTGAAGGGATTCTTGGGTCTTTGTGGCTTTTACAGAAGGTTCGTAAAGGGTTATTCTCAAAGTGCTGCTCCTCTTACTGACCTCACTAAAAAGGGGGCTTTCATGTGGTCAGAAAAGGCTCAAAATGTGTTTGATAAGTTCAAGAAAATCATGAGTTCTTGTCCCGTATTGGCCATACCAGATTTCTCCAAACCTTTCGAGTTACAGTGTGATGCATCAGGGGAAGGAATTGGGGCTGTTTTGATGCAAGATAAGCATCCGATTGTGTTTGAAAGCAGAAAATTAAGAGGGGTTGAAAGGACCTATTCTATCTATGATAAAGAAATGCTTGCAATCATGCACGCATTAGCCAAGTTCAGACAATATCTGGTGGGGAGTAAATTCGTGGTCAAGACTGATCACAACAGTCTCAAGCACTTCATGCATCAGAAGGACTTGAATGAGAGACAGCAGAAGTGGGTGAGTAAGCTACAAGCTTACGATTTTGACATTGAGTATGTCAAAGGGAAGAACAACATTGTGGCTAATGCTTTGTCCAGAAGGCCTCACTTGAGCTCATTGTGTGAGCTTAATGCTGATTGGAGGGAGTTGTTGCTTGCTGATTATGCCAAAAATCAGTTTGCAACCAGCGTTATTGAAGGTACTTTTCATGATGAAAGGTACAAGGTAGTTGATGGATTGATACACTACAAGGGAAGAATCTTCTTGGTTGCTGATTCTAAACTTAAGAAGAAGATTTTGATGACTTTTCATGACATCCCACTTGCTGGTCATCAAGGTTACTTCAAGACATATAGGCAGATTCGAGAGAGATTCTCTTGGAAGGGGTTGAAAGATGATGTTCAGCGTTACATCAAGGAGTGTAGCACTTGTCAAATGAATAAAAATGAGCACTCTCTTCCAGCTGGTCTACTGCAGCCACTTCCCATTCCAAATCAGAAATGGGAAAGTATCTCGATGGATTTCATCACCGGGTTGCCTAGGGCTCAAGGCAAAGATTGTATTTATGTTGTAGTGGACAGATTGACCAAATTCGCTCATTTTTTTGCCATCACTAGCACATTTACAGCAGCTCAAGTGGCAGATTTGTTCTTCCATGAAGTGTTTAGATTGCATGGGTTGCCTAAAAATATTGTGAGTGATAGGGACAGCAAGTTCCTAAGCACCTTTTGGCAGAAAATTTTTAGGATGAGTGGTACAGTGCTTACTCCAAGCACTAGCTATCACCCACAAACGGATGGTCAAACGGAGATTGTGAACAAATGGTTGGAGGGCTATCTCAGGAATTATGTCTCGGAGCAGCAAAGAGCATGGGTGAAATGGCTCCACTTGGGAGAATACTGCTACAACACTTCTTTCCACATGTCAATAAAGATGTCTCCATTCATGGCACTCTATGGTTACGAGGCCCCAAGCTTTGCTGATTTGGTGTTTGGCGATAGCAAAGCTCCTCAAGCCAAGGATTGGTTGCAGCAGAGCCAAGATGTTTTGAAATCCCTGAAGGACAACCTTCAAATGGCACAAAATCAGCAGAAGATGTACGCTGATCAGCAGCGTGTTGAGCGCTCATTTGAGGTTGGTGACATGGTATATCTTCGGCTTCAGCCTTACAGACAGTCCACACTTAAGAAGAGTGGAGCTGAGAAGCTTAAACCACGCTTCTATGGACCATTCAAAGTTGTTAGGAAGGTTGGAGCAGTGGCTTATGAGTTGGAACTACCTTCGAGTAGTAAGGTCCATAACGTTTTCCATGTGTCTCGCCTCAAAAAGGCACTTGGACACAACGTGGTGGCTTCATCACAGTTACCTCCTTTGGATGAAGAAGGGCAGTTGACCTTGGTTCCAGAACAGATTATTGATTCCAGAGAGCGTTCATTGAGGAGGAGGACAATCAAAGAGTATTTGGTAAAGTGGAGGAATTTACCATTGGAGGATGCTACTTGGGAGAATGAGGAGATTCTACAGCATCCAGACTTGCGATTGCTTGAGGGCAAGCAATCTTGGGGAGGGCGGACTGTAATGTCCCCTTCTCAGCAGTGATCGTTTCAGTTGACCGTTGGCCTATTCCGGAGACCTGTAGGCTGTGCGGATGGTGAAATTAGGGTTTCCTAGTTTTGAGGTGGTTGTTGCTGGGAGTTTGGAATTCTGATTGCGGATTCTTTCTGGGTTTTCAGAGAGCTTCGCAGTGGTGTGTTCAGTTTGGCATTCCGGGCAACTTCGCGAATTTACTATTTTTAGTAAATTCTATTTTTGGCAGTGGACAGTTTGGGGTTCAGTTCAGTTGGACTTCTTCTTCAGTTGTTTCAGCTGGCACTTCAGTTCTTGGCCTTGGGCGCTTTTTCTTGGAGAGATAAGTATTTTCATTATAATATTATTATTTTAATATTGTACCCCTTGCCTAGCAGTGCAACTTTAAGTTGTTTTTAAAAAGGGGACTTTGAGGGTCATGGCGTCATAAGGAGATAAATTATAATTTTTAAATGTCAAATATTGAGACTAAAGAATTGGGACGCCCTTTTGAGAAGATTGATTTTATTTTAAAAAGTGAAATGTTTTATTGATGAAAAAGGATGCCATCTTTTGGAGGGAAAAGGTGAATTTGAAATTAGGGTTTTGGGCGCCCTCTAGAAGCTTCTAGATGTTTCTCTCTCGTCTATTTATTCAGGCCTCAGCTCTTCATTTGGTATCTTTTGTCTACTACACTGTTATGCTGCTAAATTGTCTTCAGGCACTCGCTTCGAGGAAAGCACACCTCCTAGCATTGGCTCATCTTCTTGCTTGAAAGATAGCAACTAGTTGAGAGGTTAGCTTGTAGTTGAGTTATTTTACATTTCAGTTGAGTGGTTTGCATTTGGAGTTCTAGTTTGTGTTTTTGACATATTTCTGATGTTGCTGAATATCATTGAAGAATGTAAGATTTGCTCACAATTCCGAAAATAAAAATGTTGTCGTTCTGGGTATTGAATCTATCTGTTTGTCAATAAAGGGCGACCTTCCTAGCTGATTTTCAGATTTTAATTGTGTGTCTTTATTTTTATTGAGCAAAATCGCCCTTGCAGCTGGGCCGTACCATTTAGGGGGTGTCTTGGGATGTGTGCAAAATAATGAGAGTTGTTTAGTGAGGTTTTGAGCTTTCAAATTGGGCGCCTTCATCATTTAAGCAATCTGCACTTCGTTTGATGTCAATAGGATGTGATTTGAGCAAGTTATGAACATTTAAGTGGATATTATGTTGCAGATTTCACCCATTTGATGTGCAGGTCTGATAAATCAGAACTAAGAGAATTGTCTCTTGGTTAGTGCATGAGCATTGAAAGTTGTATTCTGCCTTTGGAAACATTCTACACATTTGCAGCAGTGAATAATTGACATTACTCCTGATTTAAATGATCTTTCTGATATTTTGTAAGCTGTTAGTAGTACTATCAGCAATTCATCTTTATCTTGCAAATTGAGTTATTGTACATTCCCACTGAATAAGTGGAAGAGGCTGGCTTGCCGCCTATTTACTTGTTTTGCTTTGTAATTTCCTAAGTCTCCGCCATATGGTCGACTCTTATCCATCACGGATCGAGTAGCACATACTTGGTGTTGAGATAATTTTCAGTATTGCATTAGATAGGGATCCGCTGACCGAATGCTCGTCGTTCACCGGCGCATCTCGTGGTTAGAGTTCTTATTCAGCATTTTCCTTTGAGATCCTCTGACCAGTGCTCACACCTTGCCCACATCGGGATCCTGGTGTACATTCTGGTTAGAGTTACTTTCCGCATCGTTTTGGTTTATGCTAACCTTAACGGGTGCGTGTTGCATTGTAATCATTTGTGAAAAAAATAAAAATAAAATTGGTCCGGTTCATTACATATCATAAATATGAAAAACTCACATTGGAAAAGTTTTCACATTACATTCCATAAGAACACAGTGTTCTTAATTGTAGTCACTGTTATTGATTATTTCCACTCAATCTTGAATAGCATAGACAATCGCCACTGCCACTGGAAGCTGCTCTTGACTTTAGCCGTTTTGGCGTGAAATGAGAATGGAACATTGGTTATTATTCCCCACCACAATGTGAAATTCCATTTATTCACACAACCAAGAACACTGAAAAGCGAATCATGTCATGCTGCATACTACAGTCCGGATCTTGCTGCACATGATCACAATTGCCAATGAACGTATTCACTAACCGATCATCTTCCAACGAAGTACGACAGTCAGAGGATCACCGCATTCAGAGGATCTCTAGTTATCTGCCATCCTATACAATTGCTCTTCCAACATCCACCACACAAAGCAACAGGAACACTACAAACAAGTACACACCACATTGCACACAACAAAAAACACACCAAAAAAAATGCCACTATAGCTCTATGCGGTCACATCGTTGGTGACTGACGAGGTCGCTGATTGACCCCCAACCTCCGATGCCTCCATCCTCCATTGAGCTTGCTACTTAACAAATTTTGATTTGAGGCTCAATTTTATAATGCCCCCCCTTAATATGAATGTTGCGTACAAGCGATAATGCATCCATTTACAAATGAGACATTTATTTTTTATTTTTTTTAATAATCTTATGACACTTTTTGTTAGACATACTTTTGATGACATAACAATTAATGTCTTGTGAGAATACACCTAATTCGTCAAAATGAAACAACCGAACTTTAATCTTAAAAATATCATTCAAAATAAATTGCTTCCTACTTTCTGATAGTTATCACAAAATGTTGGCCATGGCCTTTCCTCTAGACTTTGAAATCGAGTTGCTTGTGAACAATGCCATGCTGAAATTCATGTTCTGGATACACAACTACTACCAAAGGAGGTTGATTCTATTGAGTAGGGGAGAAATAGGTAAAAGAATAACCCTCAATCAAAGCCATGACTTGGATTTGCAATCAACATTATGATTTCCCTCTTTTCTAAAATGCATTCAAATTTTATTATACCTTAAAGCAGCAAATAGATTCACCAACAAATTGAAAAAATGTTGCAGATAGTGAAACTTTTATGCAGCAAGTATCGCGTCCAACTTCCTCTTCAGGCTGCTTGCAAAATGCTCAAAATATTTCCAGACAATTTTTGGGTTTTGTTCCCCTCTTCATCAGCTTTCCAAAACATTTTGAATTTTTAAATTTCATTGAGAAATGAATCATCATTTTACTGAGACTGCATCATAAAAAAACGCGATTTTAAAATCAAAACCATATACCACTGCTCGTACCAACTCGCCTATGCATCAGTTTGGTTTAAATAATATTCTTCATTCTTCTATTGGAATTTAATCTTCATTGAAGGAAGTTCCATAAATTTTTACAGGCACGGAGATTATTATTGCTCTTAGCTCTAATACCATGTAAATAAATTTGAGCAGAGACAAAAGGAGCTGAAAAAATTAAACATAAAATAATGTGTGCTTCATTATTTTTTTCATTCAGTAGATTTGCATATATATAGGAGAGTCTACTCCTATATTCAAGGAGAGATTATCTCCACAAATCTTTATTTAGTTGTGATTGTTACTCGCGTAACAATACACAACTCCAATCATATGAGTTGTTAAAACAGGTCCAAACTATAATATATATTATTGTTAATATAACAATAATATTACTAACTACTAACATTTACATGATAATAATTACTCACATAATTATTATTTACCCACATACATGGAGCACTAACTCATATTTCCTAACATTTATATCAGGTCTGAGTGCAGCTTATTTTCCACATTTAGAATAGGGTTTGGCTACATGCAAAATGAGAAATGAAATGGTGGATCGCACTGACTCGGACTTGCAGACTTGCTAACACAGAGAACGAACAATGAGCACATGATTAATTGAAATTAACTTTTTAAAAACTTAATGGTTCATTTCAGAACAACAAAAACAACTATAGTTACAGACATATGTTCTCTATATTTGTTATTGTTGTTCAATTTCAGAAGATTACATTAATATAAAATGTTTTAGTGGAATCCAGACTTGAAATAGCATCAAAATGTTCCTTTCTTCAACTATGACAAGGAATTTGAAAAAAATGTTAAAGTTGTATCTTGTTTGAAAGATGATGCAGTTAAGGCTAGGGAACAAACTGAATGGTAACCTTCCTCCTGCAGCAACACTAAACAGCACATTCTTAAAGGGTTTAAACAGGTTTGATAATTCCTATCAAACTGGAGTAAGAGTCTCCACACTTGCACTGAAAATGGGAAAGGAAAGTGGCCAATTCTAGCTCTCAAAACATGGTTTCCTAAAATAATATTTCACTTTTTTCATGGAGGCTCTTAACCATACACATTATTGGAATAGCATTGGTATTGGATAACCTCTGATACTCTCCAAATACTTATCTCTAACAGAAAAAAAATAGAGACAAACAGATCTCAAAATTTGGAATAGACAGATCATTTGCTCACATGGGGTGTGGGAAAATAGCTATTTTCGCTGACCAAATGTTTGCATGATTACAATGAAATTCTTGGAGAGATTTTGATAGCATATCCTCATAGAAATCTAACATTCTACACTCCCCAAAACCCCTTACAACACATCCACAAAACTGAAATTGAATTATGAACTCAAAACAACTCCATTCTCAACAAATTAGACCTTACTTGTCAGGTCCCCGAAATTGTAGCACGAAAATAACAGGACACATATTATATAATATCTATATATAACATTATAATATTAAAATATAAATATTAACAACTTAAATATTATAATCATTATGATATAATAGATATTAAAAATATATATAAAATTAATATAAAATACAAAACATAAAATAACATTATAATTATGGCTGTCACATAATAAATATTATAAATACTAGCAATTTAGACATTATTATTATCCATAATAAATAAATACAAAAATAAAATCTGACATTATTAATTTAATATAATATAATATTAGTTTAGTATACTATAAACCATATAAACAAGACAGCGATCACCTTAAAGCCACGACCCATGTTGTTTGCAGCATTTAAGAATAAAGGAGGACATTGATTATTACTCAAGGGATGGGGAGAAAACAAACGGGAGTATTAAGGATTGGAGTCTCTGGCATTACAAGACAAAAATTCATTGTTTAATAATTGTTTGGAGTCTGCCGTACAAGAAGGAAGCTATTATAATATACAGTGATACATTACTAAGGATTGATGCCAATATAATTTAGTCAAGACAATGATTATCATTCATTTCAAAAGAACAGCAATTATCTTTAAAAGACATGTCCCTAAAAGACCACGTCTTTTAGCCATATCGGGGATATGAGAAGGGGAGACATCTTCAAAGCAGAGGAGCATGGAGGGAGGCAGATTTAAGGGTATAAACATAAAAGAGAGGAGGTAAATAGGAGTGGTTCTAGTGTAAAAAAGATAATAAATATATATGTAACACCCACAGATCTGACATGTATAAAGAGCAGATATAAGGGAAAGGAAGAGCAGTGCATAGAAAGTGTAATTCAGATTTATATCTGAGTATATGAAGATACTAGTAATCAGTGATTAAGCAATTAGAAGACATCAATTGGGATATGCAATTAAGGAGGGTTTAAAAGATAGACTTGTGTTTTGTCAATGTAGTGATCAATAAAGACGAGTTATTATCAAAGAGGCACCGATTACATTGAGGAGAGGTGTGATCCCTTGTAGAGGTATACACTTTGGTAAGGGATACATATCCTTTGTAAAGATATATAAGTGAGAGATGAACACAAAGAAATCAAATAAG
Source organism: Sequoia sempervirens (assembly GCA_007258455.2). Taxonomy (NCBI): domain Eukaryota; kingdom Viridiplantae; phylum Streptophyta; class Pinopsida; order Cupressales; family Cupressaceae; genus Sequoia; species Sequoia sempervirens. The sequence goes on along the minus strand of VDFB02000013.1, from coordinate 9,388,233 downwards.
GATAGTGGAGAGAAAACCAAACAATCAGCATCAGTACGAACTTCAATCAAGGTTTCAATCAGGTGAAAAGTATTCACTATTTGGGAATTAAGGATATGATTAAGCAATTAGAAGACAGCAATTGGGATATGCAATTAAGGAGGGTTTAAAAGATAAACTTGTGTTTTGTCAATGTAGTGATCAATAAAGACCAGTTATTATCAAAGAGGCACCGATTACATTGAGGAGAGGTGTGATCCCTTGTAGAGGTATACACTTTGGTAAGCGATACATATCCTTTGTAAAGATATATAAGTGAGACATGAACACAAAGGAATCAAATAAGGATAGTGGAGAAAAAACCAAACAATCAGCATCAGTACGAACTTCAATCAAGGTTTCAATCAGGTGAAAAGTATTCACTATTTGGGAATTAAGGATATGATTAAGCAATTAGAAGACAGCAATTGGGATATGCAATTAAGGAGGGTTTAAAAGATAAACTTGTGTTTTGTCAATGTAGTGATCAATAAAGACCAGTTATTATCAAAGAGGCACCGATTACATTGAGGAGAGGTGTGATCCCTTGTAGAGGTATACACTTTGGTAAGCGATACATATCCTTTGTAAAGATATATAAGTGAGACATGAACACAAAGGAATCAAATAAGGATAGTGGAGAAAAAACCAAACAATCAGCATCAGTACGAACTTCAATCAAGGTTTCAATCAGGTGAAAAGTATTCACTATTTGGGAATTAAGGATTTAGGGAAAAATTTAGGGCATTCCCAAATATGGACACTACATTAGTCTTTGGCAAATCTTTGGTGCTGTTTATGTTGAAAATCTTGTCATTGATGTCAATTGAGGAGATAGAATTAATTATTTATCAGTTTGATAAAGTTGAAGAATTCATTATTAATATACAAATGATCTGATAATTGAATATCATAAAAACCTGAAAAGCAATGCAGAATTGACAGCGGTAGATCAAATACATTTAACTGTTTGATGCTTACAAGTTCAAGGTACTATATGTCCATTCTATCAAGAAGGCATATACGATTTATGGGTCAATATTACAGTCATTTAAAGCTGTCAGGAAGATCAGTAAGAGACAAAACAGACAGGAACCACCGAACAGAGACAAATCATGGGCTATTCAAAATCTGTGTTAGTATGGAGAAGGCAGAAAAAGTCTTTTACATACACATCGTGTTAAAGAAGAGGAAACTAAACACAATAGAATGGTACACATTTGATAAAGAACGTATTTTTTAAGTAAATCGTAAAAGGTTGATTATGAAGTCAGTTTATTATAATAATGAATCAATAAAAAAGGCGCGATGTGAAGAGAGGCAACATACTCGACAAAGAAGATTAAGCTTTGTTTTTTAAAAAATATATTTTGAATCATTCTTTTAAAAAAAAAAGTCGGGTCATATCCAGAAGATAAAAAGACGCGATTTGTTGAAGAGATAACAAAAAAAACTAAAAAGACGCGTTTTTTTTCTAAGCTTATTCAATAGACGTATTCATAAGACGCGATTTGTTTTGAGTTTAAAAACAAAAACTAAAAGACGTGTTTTTCTACAAGCCGCGTCCACAAGGTGCTTTTCCAGAAGTCGTGTTTTCCTGAGAAAGACGTGCGCCTTCCATGAAGTCGTGATGTTCTGAAAAAAGACGTTAGACAAACAAAAAAAAAAGGATGATGAATGCGATTAGAAGGCCGATCAATTAAATGAAGAAATATGATTCAATTAAATTTGTTGAGACAAACAAAAAGATGAAGTGTGCGATCTCATTATTACTTAATTGGATTTTCTTTTAAGAGGGGTGCTTCATTTCAAATGATATGATTTTTTTTTTCATAAGGAGAAGCAATCAAAATCTGAAGAAACACAGTTAGTTTCAAATGTAATTAACTGGTGAAATGGTGCGATTTGGGTTTTGGAAAGTTGCAATTTTCATATTCAATAACACAAAGATGTGTCCTTTCACAAAAGATGCATTGCATGAGTAACATATATAGTTGATATTTATTTCAGACTTGAAGGTGTGGTTGAGAAGTTAAAAGAAGTCATAATCAGAAGCCTTTCTTCTTGTGGGCTGAGTGAGAGAATTTATATCACAAAGGCAGATTGGAGGATTGGCAGATTGCAGATCTGATTGAGGACAATTGCTTCATCCATCAAGTCAAGGTTTGGTGCCTTGCATTAGGGGTTGGTGCTCCTTGTAGGCAGGTGTCTACTAAATTTTGTAGAGGTCTAGGTGTTCCTTGTAGATCTCAATCTACTAAATCATCTAGTTGTAAATCTGTAGGTTGGTGCCTACTTAAAAATTATTATTTCAATTAAATTGTGTCAACTTGGGGAAATTGATTTAAATCAAAAAGGTTGATTGTAGCAAGTTTAAAAAGATTAAAAATAAAAGTTTTATTATTGATTTACTGATTCACCCCCCCCCTCTCAGTAAATCTTTTGTGCTCTTCAGTTTATTCATGAGCTCTCCAATCTGCATAATGTACTTCAAGAGACTTTCAATAGCGTCAACTTGTAATAAAAAATTGAAGAGCTAACCTTGTTTCAATCCTTCTCATGTTCTTTTGTAGCTCATTCTTTGAAATTGGTACCCAATAGAAGATTTAAGACTACATTTGCAAGGACCAACTCAACCTTCAATGTGGTTAAGGAATCATGTCCATGGGTCAATCATAACTGTTTACAAGTTACAAGTGTAACACCTCCTAAATGTGCCTCCCTCTTACAAACAAAATGGTTATGATTTAAGAGGTTTAGTTTAACTCTCACCTAGTCAACCCCAATATGCAAGTGCTCTCCAAAAAGTAACTCCTTACATGAATGCCTCATTTGAAGGTACATGAAGGTAAATGATGGACAAAGATGCATTAATAATTATGACATGCATGGGGCCCACCAAACAATGCTCCTTTAAAAGAAATTGTAACTCGTTTACTTCCTTTCAATGTCCACGAAGTTGCTTTCCAAGTTGGAAACTCAATTGTGAGAGGGATATTTTTTTGAATTCAAATATTAATGTGGAGCCAACTTCACACCTAGAAAATGAGGATTAGAACATGCCAAAACATTATTGAAACAAAATAAATAATTATTTTTGGTGAGGCTGATTGCTCAAGGCCCAAGATGCTCTTGCCTCAAAAGATACCGAGTTTAATTCTTTAATTTATTTGACACATTATTCCTTAATAGATGTTAAAGAGATCATAGTTATTGCCATGTTGGTGCCATGACAAATGATTAGTTATGATATTTCTTGAAAATAAATGCAAAAAATAGCAAAATAATAGACCAGTTTGAGGGGCTAACCTCCAATAATCAGAAAATAGTAATATGAATTCAATATTCCAAAGTATGATGGTTTGGAAGAGCCTTCTCTTCCTTATTTATTGGCATCACTATGTGGGGATAAACCTTGTTATCCTTATTAAGTAGGCCTTAGGAAATAAGTAAAACTAATAAACAAAAATATTAAGGTTAAGAATGTCACAAGTGCTTACCCTTATTACATTAAAAGGATAATGTTAGGAGCTTAACATGTCCATCCTATTCAAAAAAGCAGTGTCTTCAATGCTTAGCAAATTTGGATGCTTTTGTACGAAATTTTAATCTTCCCATGTTGCATCTTCAGTTGGTAGATTCTTAAACTTGATTCAGAATTTAGAGATGACTATATTTCGCAATTGCTTCCCTTCTTTCTCAATGATTGTCTCAGTTTCCAAAGTAAATTTTCTTTCTTCATTTAACTCAATCAATTCTTAGCAAGTTTGGATGCTTTTGGATCCTATTCAAAAAAGCAATGTCCTCAATGCTTAGCAAGTTTGGATGCTTTTGTACGAAATTTCAATCTTCCCATGTTGCATCTTCAGTCGGTAGATTCTCAAACTTGATTCGGAATTTAGAGATGACTATATTTCACAATTGCTTCCCTTCTTTCTCAATGATTGTCTCAGTTTCCAAAGTAAATTTCCTTTCTTCATTTAACTCAATCAATTTTGACTATATTGGAATATTGTTTTCTATTACTTTCTTCAAACAAAAGGCATGAAAGAGAGGATGCATTTTGGAAGAAGGTGGTGAAGAGCACAAAATATACTGAGAGGGGGGGGAGGGGGCGGGTGAATCAGTATATTAACAAATTTTTACCCTCTCAACTTTACCCACTTTAAACTCTTAACACAATATCAACCATGCAAGAATATAACAATATGGACAAGTTGACACCGAGATTTTACGTGGAAACCCTTATGGGATAAAACCACGGTACAAATAATGTAATTTATGAATTATATAAGTATTACAATGAATGTAGGCACCAACCTACTTGAATCACCAACTCTCACACTTTAGTAGGCACCAACCCACAAGGAGCATCAACTCCTATCTCCAATTTAGTAGGCACCAAACTACAAGGAGCACCAAACTCCTACTTGCCAAGCACCAACTTAGCAAAAGATACTAATTTCAAGAATAGTGTTCCACCTTCAATGTTGCTTTTTCAACGGATGATGGACAATTTTGCTCAAATATCCTTCTTACAAATCTGTTATAATCTTCTCTATGGATCTGTCATATATTCCTCTTCATTCAAATCTGCTCAACACATACACTCCATCTTCTTGTGTCTTACACTCTGTTTCTTCAAATCAAATCCAAATTATGCACCATCTCTTTACACAAAACAGGTATAATGATGACAACAAATCTATTACAAAACTGATTACAATCTCTCATTAAACTCTTCATAATCTTCTCTTCAATCTGTACCCATTCCCTTTTACAGTTGCATATACTCATCTTCTATTATGCATATACACATCTTTTATTTCTGCACATATTCCTCTTTTATTTCTGCATGAACTCTTCACACAAAACTACTACAAACTCTTCTTTCAAATCTGCTATGAATCTTCTTTAAATCTGCTCAGAAGTCTGCTCAAATATGCTCCATAAGTCTTCTTGAAATTGCTTCTTGAGTCTGCTCATATCTGCTTCATAAGTCTACCTTTGTTTGAGTGATTTACCTATTATTCCACACACTTTCACATACAGGTCTGTATCTTACCATCTTGTCATACAAATCTGCATAAGATAGTCTTCTTAATTCATCATATAATCTTCTTGTGATTATTGATTTATCTTTGTATCTCATACGCTTATTCCATCTTCATCTCCCATTACTCATATCTGCTCCATTATTCTATCCTTCTTAGAATCTGCTTGTGTTTGGATGATGTAACTTTTATTCCAACCACCACACTCACACATTCACAATCATTCTACCATCTTCATTTATATCTTCCAAGATATGCATTTCCCAAAGACATTGGGACATCACTTTCCATAAACTTAACTCTAAATAAACAAATCGCACCCCTTCATAGTCTCTAAATAAGACAAATTTGTCTTATATGCTCTTTGTCTTTATTCACCTCTTCAAAAGTAATATGAATCATTGCATTCTTAATTAATAATTTATTTAATCACTACTTTACAAAGGATAAAACAGATCGCTGCTTTTTTATAATTTGTCTTTATTATCTTGTCTTTTCTGATTTTTGTCTTATATGGTGTTTGTCTTATGTACTGCTTTTCTTAATTTTTCTTTTTCCTAGTTTGTTTCTTTTTGCCATCGTTGCTTTTTTTTTCAGTTTTGTTTTTAGTGACAAGTCACTTAACTTTAAATTATATCTCACCTCCTAAATTTTGAATAAGACAATTTTGTCTTATTAACAAATCAGCAATTCTTGTCTTATTTGCTTTTGTCTTATAGCTGCATATTATATATATTTAATTGCTGCTTTGCATAATATAGTCTCTGCTTTTCTTTTTTGGATCTGCATACTTATAAGATCTGATTGTTGCTTTCTCTTGTTTGGTCTGCATACTTGTAACTGTTCAGATTCTTTATAAAGTCTCCAAAAATATCATTTGTGACAATCAGTCTCCTTATTTTAACTTGACATCAATGACAATCTCCTAACAATTCCATTCATACTTCAATGATAATGATCTTGTTCATATGCCTTTGACAACAATGACAATATTGCCAAAAGCTGGAAGTTCCAACTTATAAGCGAAACTTCTTATTCAATGGAGGATCGTATAGGGACCATAAGGTTTGGGTATAATCTTGATTTTCTTATTTTACTTAAGTGAAATTTGTTTATATGGTTGTGAACGAAGAAATATCCCATCTCCCTTTTTAAAATTCCCATCATTGCGGTGTTAATCTTCTTGTTGTTTCATTCTGTTGAGACATGGTTAAATTCTCTCTGGATTTGTAAACATTAAATGTTGGTTTTGAATATGATCCTCTACTGCATGAAGTTTGGAATGCGATTGTCAATAAGAATTAGTAGATGGTGGGGGATAGTCATAAATAGCCTTAAATGGAGTCATCTTTGTTGATGTATGAAATGATGTGTTATACCATCCCTTTGCCAGTGAAATCCATTTAGACCATTTGTAATGTCCCCAACTCAAATCATGAGGATTAGCAGCACACAGGCTGTCCTTTCCTTGGATTACCCAAGTGGAAGAGGACGTAGAGCATTATTGGGTAAGTATGGAGTCTTTGGCTTGTATTGTATTGTATTCTTAAGTTGTGTGCACACCTTTTTATGCAACTTAAGTCATTTTATGTTGTGGGCACATCTTTTTAGTCAACTTAAATAACTCCTAGCCAAAAGATTTAAGTTGTCCCCTTTTTATGTACTTTAAGTGATTTTAAAATGTTAGTGTTTGTAGCTTAGGGAGATATTTTTCTCCTAAGTAAAAAGTCAGATAATAAATAATTATTAAGGCAGGTCGGCCTTGTTAACAAATGATATTTTATATTTGTTATTTAAATCAAAGAGGCCGACCTAGATGAAAGGTTGCCTAGTTTGGTATATATACAAGGTGGTGTTCATTCATTCAAATCATCAATTCAATAACTTCATTCTCACCTCCAGCAGAAGTTCACCATTCCATTTGCAGCAGATCAGACTTCAAGTGGAAGCATATTTATTTGTACTTAGCATCAAGGAGTGATGCTATTATTCATTGTATTAATTCAGCCTTGAGTAAGGCCAGACTTGTAAGCAGATTTTTGTGTTAGAAGAATTGTCATTGATGTCACAGCTTGATCAGGATATTGATGTTATACAGCATAAAAGTCTATGAACATTGATGTCACAGCCTGATCACAGATCGAATCAATCTTTGTTGAAGACATGATTGAAATCAAAGAATAAAGGGCAGTCAAATAAAATGCTATAGATTGAAATGATGTTGAAGCTAAGTTGTTTCTTGATCTCTTTCTAGACAAAACCGATGTGAAGAAGAAGCCCGAGTTTCATGTTATAGCTACAAATTATTTAAAAATCTGGTGATGCAAATTAATCGAAAGGATAGCTGCTCAGATTTAAAATCAAAAAACAAATTAAAGACATTTGTTAAGAAGTTCATTTCTGAAGAAACATGATTTTAAAGGAATCGTGGTTCTAAGTGAGGACGCAATTAGAAGAAAAAGTCTTTCTGAAGTATTATGACGTCTTTTTGTAAAGATGTAGGTCTTACCCAGATATCTTCCAGAATAACAAAAGGTCGGGTCTGGGTTCATTTCAAATGGACGTGTTCTTTCTTTGAAAAGATATCGATCTTCTAAAATTGCGATCTGTTTATTAAAAAAACTGATGATAATTTCCAAAAGACGTGGTTAAGAAAAGAATTTCCAAAAGACGTGGTTAAGAAAAGATAAAGGGAGTAGTGATCAGTCTTCTAAAAATTGCGATCTGTTTATTAACCAAAAGACGTGTTTTAGAGCAGTGCAATACGTATCTCATAAAAAGACAAAAGACAAGACCACGTGGCAGTCATGGAAAGAAGGCTAAAGATACGCATCCTTTGAGATTGGAATATACGTCTCCAAAGATAAAATTATTTGTCTCAAAAAGATACGCCTCTTAATATGTAAAAACATACATCTGGAAAGACGTATTTCATTATCGGGCACTTTCAAGGAAAATACATTTTCAAAAGGGACGTGCTCTTTCATGGTTTGGTTTTTTTCTTTATGTGCTCCTTTGTTAAAAAGACACAACCATTCGCTGCTGTGCTTCTCTTTTTGATCTGTTTATTAAAAGAAAATCAGAAACAATATAGAAACACACTAAAAATCATTAAGTCAGAAATTCTGGATTAATGATGAGGTATGAGTGAAAAGTTAAAAGGCAAAGGTGTGATCTTTCATCAAGAGGCACAATTCTGGATCAAAGTATATATTTGGAAATCTTTTTTATTTTGAAAGTGTGGTTGTTGTAATTGAAGACTTGCAGTTTAGTCAGATTCCTACCTCCTTGTGTGGGCTGAAGGTGATATCTTGGATCACATAGAGCAGATTGGAGAGTTGGGCTTGTGCAGATCAGATTGAAGGCAGTCTCACTTCCATCAAGTCAAGGATTTTGGTACCTTGCATTAGGGGTTGGTGCTCCTTGTAGGCAGGTGTCTACTAAAATTATAGAGGTCTAGGTGTTCCTTGTAGGATATAATCTACTAAATCATCTTGGTGTAAATCTGTAGGTTGGTGCCTACCTTGAAAAATTAATTCAATAAAGTTATATCACTTTGAGGAAATTGGTTCATATCAAAATTGATTGTAATAAGTTTGAAAAGAGTAAAAATAAAAAGTTGTATCTGATTTACTGATTCACCCCCGCCGCCCCCCCTCAGTAAATCTTTTGTGCTTTTCATTTTGCTCTTATTCATTCAATATATTGGAGATTTGTTTTGCTGGGTTTTTTTCTCCCTCGAGTAGGAGGGTTTTCCTAGGGTAAACTGCTGTGTTTATTGTTCATGTGTTACATTTTCTGTTTGCTTACATTTCTGATCCTAAAACTAACATAAAAAGCATGTGATAAAAAGGCAAAGGGGGCATGGGTTTTCATGGAGCTTATTGGATCAATTTTTAGGTTTTTAATATGGAGCTTTGGATTAAGAGGTGGTGATTCAAGGGTTGAGATTAATTCATCTCTTTGGGAGTTATTATACAACTCTCTAGGCGTCTTTTAGAGCTCATTATGTTGTGAGTTTTCTATTTATTGCTTCTGCAACTTGGCTTAAGGTCTGAAACCCTTAAGTATCCCTGGTTTCAGAGAGACATATGAGCTGCCTCTAGTCAGAAGGGTGTGTTTTAGTGGAAGAGCTTTGGTTTGTTAAACCCTAGCACACCATTTTTCAGAGCTGCAATTCTTTATAAGGTTTGGAGGCCATTTTTAGAGGTGAGATTCAAAGCATCAAGTTCAGATTTGGGTAATCTACAACAAGGCGTCTTCATGTTACTGAGCATCATTGAAGATAGCAACAAAAAAGGAAAAGTGGAACAGACATGATTATCTGAGGGTTTTGGCAAGGGCGGCTAGGGTTTTGAAGGCATTTTTTTATGTATTTGGGCAGTAACCTTTATACAGTTGGTTACATTCATCTTAGGAAAAAATAAGAAAAATAATGAAAGCTGTTTCTGAAATTTCTGTACAGTTTTATTGGATTTTTTGTAACTTTTCATATTAAAAAATATTCAGAAATTCCTTTAAAATCATAGAAAATCAGAAAAATATTTTGAGCATAGATTTGAGTTTGTTGATGGGTTTTCTATTTGTAAATAAAATTTCAGAATTTTTTATTACATATTTTTTGAGATATTGTTGTATCTCTATTATCCCTATTTAGGGATATTACATCATTGTGTCTATTTGTTAGAGGGAAAACAATGTAAATATCCTTCCAAACATTTATTCACAATTTGTATTTGGCCATTTGATTGTGGATGATAAGATGATAGTTTTGTACCCCACATGAGAAATAGTTTGTCCAAAAGATGCTAGCGAAGATAGGGTCACGATCATTCACTATGGTTTTGGGAATGGCATGAAGCTTTTTTTACATTTTTCATGAATACTTTTGCTACAATACTAGCTTGAAATGAATGAGAGAGTTCACAAAATGTGCATATTAAGTGAGTTTGTCCACAACCAAAATCTCATCAAGATTATTTGACTCCGGAAAACAAGTAAATAAGTCCATTGATATTTCCTTCCAATGTGTTGGAATGAATGGTTGAAATTGGCTTGGGGTCTTTCCTATTTCACCTTTCTTTGTTAGCATACAAACATTCAGCGACAATTTTTTTTACATCCCTCTTAACACCTTCCTAAAAGAAATATTTTTTTGTATGGTGATAGGTTTTAACCTATGTTCCACCGGCGTCCGGGATGGCGGGACGTCGAGACGGGGGGACGGGTTTCCGGGACGGGGGGACAAAGGGGCCTCAATTTCGGGACGGCGGGGGGACGGCGGGGGGACGGCGGCGGGGGGGCGGGAGGGGGGACGGGGTGTATATACTATATACTATACATATGGTACTTAAAATGCTAGTTATGAAAAGATGTATAAGACTATTAAGAAGTAAAATAGCAAAATTGAGATACTAAATTAGTACTTGAACATTGGACATTGAATATTGAAGTTTTTAGTATCGAATGATGAATTACTAATTAGAAATTAGAATAGTAATACTCAATACTACAATGTAACAATTGTTGCATCGGCAAATGGAAGATTTCTATTATATTATATCAAAAATATCTGATTATAAAGATGATTACAATGAGTAGCATGATTATATGATATCAAAACAAGTACAAAATCAAAATGTCAAAATGACAAAATGTAGTGAAGGAGGCAGAGGCCTCTAATCATCCCTCGGGAGGTCGGCAAACTCCTCATCACTAGAACCACTGGACTCCTCAAGGTCAAGATCCGCCAAAGGAACACCAACCAACCCTATATCTGAAGCATCCTCATCCTCATCAATCTGTGATGGCTCCTCTGGCTCTACATCCCATCGTGCTGCTGGGCTCTCCTTGTACACACGTGTCCTGCGGTCAGTGATACGCAAGGCACTATGTACAGCCACTAGCTTCTCTGCTCTCTTAGAGGTAAGTCTATTCCTCTTAAGAGAGTGGATGAAGCTATAAGTAGACCAGTTCCTCTCAGAAGCTGAAGAACTAGAAACCTGGGACAGCAAACGAATGGCTAGTGTGGTAGTCAGTGATTTCGGTCCATGACAAGTCCACCACAAAATCGGATCCTCCTGTGCCATAGTTCTTATGTCCGCCTTTGCTGCAGCCTTATAACCCCTAAGAGTAGCAAATTTCGTCCACTCAGTGCGAATGGTGCCAGCAGCTTCAACATCATACATCCTATCAATGCATTTGAAGAACCCTTCCTTCACCTCATCATCCTGAATCGGTGTAACTCTCCCAGGCCTAGGCATGTACCACTTCGGATTCAATGCATAAGCAGCCATGTGCAAGGGAGTGTTTAGGCTGTCCCATCTACGCTGAATAATAGGCTGAATGTAAACATTGTAGAACGCTAAAGTGGGGTCCTTCTCTTGCACAACTGCCCTCATCTGACCAAGCATAGAATCAATGCACTCATACACCTCCCCAAGGTTAGGTGCATCCCCATCCCCATATCTGATGACCTGTACAACTGGTGTAATGATGGTGACAATATATTTTGCATCATGCCAAAATGCATCACTCTTCACTATCTCCTTCACCCTCTTCCCCTGCTCTGTCCTGGACCCATCCCAACGATTCCAGTCTTGTGTCATAACCATGACTTGCAGTGGCTCTTGCAACTCAAGCATTCTCTCCAAAAGAATGAAATAGGATGCATATCTGGTCTCAACTGGTTTCAAGAACTCCTTCTTCACGAAGCTCCTGAAGATGGCATGTGAAGTGTGGTGGTTGCAGATATACATCTGCACATCTCTAGCATTGCTGACCACTCCTCTAATCCACTCAATCTTCCCCATGTCCTTGAGTGCATTGTTCATGGCATGCACACAACATGGAGTCCACCAAATGTGTCTGTATGATGCCTCTATAAGCCTCCCTGCAGCTCTGCACACATGTGCTGCATCTGTCACTACTTGGACCACATTTTGTGGCCCAATCTCCTCAATAGCTGCCCGAAGGATCTCAAACTGAAAATCAGCATCTTTTCGATGCCCTGAACAATCAACTGCCCTGAGAAAGAATGGCCCCTCTGAACATGTAACTATAACATTGATGAGTGGACGATGCCTAATGTCCGTCCACCCATCCATAACTATGCTACATCCAGAGTCCTCCCAACATGCCCTCATCGTCTCCATCAATGAATTGATCTTGGCATAGTTGTTATCCAAGATCGTGGTCCTCAATTTGTGCTCACCTGGTGGCACATATGATGGTCCTCCCTTCGCCACCATCGACATCATCTCCTTATAATAAGGAGATCGAGCTACATGGAATGGGATTCCATTGGCAAAAAAGAACCTGCCAATGGAATCATCTATCTGATCCCTCAGGTGCACATTAAATAAATCAGCTATGGGGTTAGGCTGACTTTGCATCTTGCGTTTCCCCTTGCCCTGTTGTGATGCAGCCATAGTGCTATAAGTGGATGACGGTCCTGAGGCTGACCCTGACAATGTTCCTGCTCTCTGATGCAATGTAGGAGTAGAAGTACGTGGCTGCGTCTGCATTTGCTGCTCCTGAATCTGCTGAATAGTCTGAATATGTTGCCTACCAGACAAGGTAGTAGGCATTGGAACTGCCAGGTCATCTGGAACACCCCAAAGCTTGTTGAATTCAATTCTGTATTTCAAATTTTTAGGGTCCTTCAAAAATTCGCATGCTCCCACACCCTTTCCTGGCCAAAAGAGGAAGTGTGCATTAACTCTGGTGATGCTCCCAAACCAATCATCACCACAAATGTTGCATTGCCATTTCCTCGTACCACCAGTTGATGACGTTGGGGCTGTTATTCTTGTTGCAAACTGTTTGAGAGGAGATTTGGGATCATAAGCACCCCTAGCCCACTTTGCCAAAACCTGGGAAGGGCAATCAGTAGAAACTGGTGCACTAGCTATGGAACTAGTATGCCCTTCTGGATTTGACCCTTGCTCACCCCCCTCATTGTGCTCATCCTCATGCTCAGGTTCATATTCTGATTGGCTTGCACTATGAGAATCAGTTTCCATCTCATGCTCACTCATTTCATGACTATGGGAGCTCATTTTGACACTGCATTTCACAAAATGAAAAAAAATTCAATAAACACATAGTTTCAGCCTATGCCCTACTTTAAAATTAAAAAATAAAACTCTATATTTTAAATTTTTCAACAAATTTTATATTGCAAAACAAAATCTAAGATTCTAAATTAATTTAGAAACTAGAAAATGGAACAACAAGAATTTAGAATTTAGAAATGAAATAAGAAAAATTAAAAAATGAAACAACAAGAAATGAAAGAACTTAGAACATTGAAAATCAGAAAATAAAATAAAAAATAAGTTAAAAACCCTACCTTTTGCTTGAAAAATCTCTTCAACAAGGTGAAGAATCTTCCTCCTCTTCTTCTTCTTGCTCCTTGACACTCCTTTTTCACTTGCAATCACTCCTTTCACTCCTCCAATCACTCTTTGCTCAGCCTTCACTCTTCTTCTTCTTGCTGTAGCAAACAAGTAGAAATGCAAATGTGAATAAAAATGAAGATTAGAGGGCCTTTTGAAGGCATGTTAGAGTTTAGATGGGCCCCACATGCCCTTAGGGTTCGAACATAAGAAATAGACTATTAAAAAAATCTTTAAAAATTGAGTTTTAATGTTGCAAATGGCTGTCCAACGCGGGAGACGCCTGGGCGTCCCCGAGACGCTTGAGGGACGCCCAGGCGTCTCGGAGACGCCCAGGCGTCTCCGGTGGCGAGCTGAGGAATGGTGGCGCCGCCGGAAACGTGGGAACGCCCTCCCCACGTCTCCGGGACGTCCCCGTCTCCGAGACGCTAGGGCCTAGAGGGGGGGACGCGTCCCCGGGGTTCACTGGTTTTAACAAACTCAAAATTCCTATTGGTGAGTCAACATTTGAGATAATATATTGGCATTTAATTGAGAATTTTGGCTCTAAAAGGGTCTATTTGTGTACCATAAGGAATCTTCTTTCAGAACATACTTATCTAAAGAATACGAGTCTTGTTGAAGTTGTTGAATGATGTTCTTTATTGGAGGATCATGTTGCCACTCTTCTCGTGCATTTTTTATCCATTCAAGTTGTAATTAAAAGATGACACAAATCTTTTCTTCCTCTAATTCCTATAGAGAAAGGGTATCGATTTGTATCCTCCTTTCCTTTTTTGTAAATAATTTCTAAGTCATATCTTAGCATTATGGTAACCCATTTTTGTTGCTCTTTTGAAGATAGTTTTTGCTCCAAAAATATTTTATACTTTGACGATCTGTCTTGACTTTGAAATATCTTCCCATTAAATATTGGAGCCCTTGCGATCATTAACATTTCTTTCTCATATGTTAACCTTATCAAGTTCTTTCCTTTTAGTTGTTGACTCTCAAATGACAAGGGGCACCCTTCTTCAATCAATACTACCCTAATACCATGTTTGGAAGCATCACATTCTACCACAAATATCTTAGAGAAGTCTCGAGTAACTAGCACGTAGAGTAGAAATCAAAGCTTCTTTCAATTGTTGAAATGCTTGGGAGACAATCTCCAACCTCGATGAAGAATCCTTCTTCAATAACATTGTTAAGGGTGTCGCCGTGATGTGTCTTTTCCTTGTAAGAATATGTAAATGTAATAGATTAAATTGTAATTATTGTGATTAATAATTTTATTACATTTCAACTATCATGACTTGAAAATTGAAGATTGGATACACAAAACAATTGAGCTCATTTGCCAATCTTCTATCAGTAAAGTTTTGTGTACTCTGTATATCAACCAACATTGCTCTTTTCTTTTTTTGATATAACCAAACACTTTGAGTCTTTGTGGTGTGCTTGTGCTATTCAATGCATGTAGTGAGATAATAGTACTTATTCCCCCCTCTGAATGTGCATGCTCAAGTTTCACATTTGGTTCTTCTATAATTATTAGTCTTTTCTCATAATCAACACACATATGACTTGTAGACCATTTGCTATCACAATGCCAACATAGAAGTTTTTCTCTTTACTCTATCTCTTGTTGAGGATGAAACTTAGTAATTTGTTTTGGGTTGAGGAAGTTGGCTCCATTTTTTGTTGATAGGATTAGTCACATTTCTATCTTTTTGTGATATGGTTTGTCCTTGTGTGAATCTTTTGGTGGGGAAGTTTCATTGCTCAATATGCAACGCTTGTTGTATAGTTTTCCTAATTGTACAAGGTTCTAACAAACAAACATCATGCTTAATTCGGTCATTGAGTCCATTGATGTAGAGTTGTAGCCTTTGATAAAGTGTCACATCTTAAGTCCAAACTGCCATACTCTTGTGCTCATCATTATATTTCGCTATAGACCCTATTTGTTTTAAATTTGTTATTTGGGTAAAATATCTTCCATTCCATGGTTGCTCATAATGGGTTACTAAATCATTAGTAAATTCTTTCCAAGTAACCATTTGCCTTTGCTTGTCATTAATCATCCATTGGTACCATTAATAAAGTTTAGATTTTAAATGTAGTGAGGCCATGTTGACCATTGCATTGTTTAGTATATTATGAAGTTTAAAATATTGTTCCATGAGACTTATCCATGAAGTTACATGTCTATAATCAAACTTATGGATATCTATTTTAGGTAGGTTTAATTTTGGACATTGAAAGATTTGTCTTATCGTCTAATTTTGTTTGTTAGAGTTGTATCAGCCTTGGTGGTTTTGTTGGAGCTTCAATTCAGACAAGATTTCTTGTTTAAACCTATAGAAACCCTCATTTAAAGATGTTGCAAGTGGGGCAAACAAATTATCCTTAATAAAATGTATCACCATTTCACATCTTGGTGGAATTTTTTCCCTCAATTTGGGGTAAAGAGGGTCATTGGATTTAGTATTTGTAGAAAAATCCTCTAATCTTAAAGATGGCATGGATTAATTTTGAACTTTGAAAAGGTTACCATATCCCATGATTTTGTCAAATTGGGTTGTATTTTCCTTGGTGGTTTTATTGGAGCTTCAATTTAGACAATAGTTTTTGTTTAAACCTATCTAAACTCTCATTCAAAGATGTTGGAGATGGGGCAAACAAATTATCCTTTTTATAAAACGTACCACCATTTCACATCTCAATGGAATTTTTTCCTTAATTTTAGATGGTGGACAGTAATGAGGGTCATTGAATTTAGTATTTGGAGAAAAATCCTTTAATCTTAAAGACAACATGGCTTTTGATGTGTTGGTTTTTTTGAACTCTAGATTTTTTATTAGGCAAGGGAGGAGAGTATCTAGTGTGAGTTGTAACCATAAAATTTTAAAACACGAGCTATAACAAAGTTTGATGTTCATCTTTTGGCCAAAATTTGACCACTAAATTATGGGATGAATTTTTATCTAATAAAAATATTATAGAGAACTAACCCTACCTAGTCTTTCATCAGCATTCTAAAAATATAAAAAAATATTTAAAATTTCAAAAAATTGTGGCTTGTAGAGTAGAATTATAATATATTTTGACCTATCTTTAACCATTAAATAATGGACTTGTTTTTTTCTTTGATAAAAAATTATAACGAGCTGACCCAAACTTATTTTTTATGATCTTTTCAAAAATGTAAAAATTTGAATTGTTTTTGAAAAGTGTGGCTTGTAGGGTGAATTAATGAAAAATAATAAAATTGTTATAACTTGCAAAAAAATAAATTTTTACTTCAAGCTTCTTTGATTACATACTTTAAAACCCTAAAAAAATCAGCTCCAATTATCCAATTCTTGGTCCAAATCGTAGCCCTAATTCCATTTGTTATACTATTTCTTGAAAATAAATGCAAAAATCAGTAAAATAGTAGACAACTTTGAGGGGTGGATGTCCAACAATAAAAATAATAATAATATGAATTCAATATTCCAAGTTATGATGGTTTGTGAGAGCCTTCTATTCCTTATTTATGGTCATAACTATGTAGGGACGCAACCCTTCATTTCAATTAAGTGGGCCTAAAGAAATGACTAAAACTAATAAATGAAAATCTTAAGGCTAAGCATGCCACAAGTGTTTAACCTTATTACAATAAGAAAGATAGAATATTAGGGGCTTAATATAAATAGATGAGTTAGTAGACATGGCTCAGATTTTTGTAATGATAACCTTGCTTATGCTCCTTAAAAAGGTGAAGAATTTGTCAACACTATTAACACTTTTTGGCTATCTTTTACTTTTTCAAATTAATAACCACAATAACTTCAAATACACAACATCAACAAAAAGAACACAAGATTTACGTGGAAACCCTTTTGGGAGAAAACCACGGAAAAAGGACTACTTGGATCTACTATCCAAATCCAATCACAAATAAAATAAAATTCTTGTACAAATTTTGTAGGCACCAATCCATTGGAGACACCAATCCCGCTACTAAGCACCAACTTAGCAAGAGACACCAACCTCCAAATGAACAAAACTTTCATTTTCTTGAATATTGCTTCTTCGAAGCATAATTGTCATGTGAATCTCCTTCATAAGATCTACTTATAAATCTGCTATACATCTCCTTAAAATTCTGCTATAAATCTGCCATAAGTTTCCTTGAAAGACTGCTACAAATCTGCCAGAAATCTCCTTGATTGTTTGCTATAAATCTGCCATAAATCTCCTTGAAAGTCTGCTATAAATCTGCTCTTCGTTTCCTAATTTTTGCTCATTAAAAGAATGGTTTTGCATTTAAGAACTTGCTTGTCAGGAAAGATTTGATATAATAAAATTTATTTTAAATATTTAAATTCACCCAAGAAAGGCGCCAAAGAGGAGGTCGGCCAACAGCATAAGTATTATTTTGCAACTTGAAAAGTGAGCACCAACGTGGACGAAGGTCGGCCAGCACTTAGGAATTATAAATGTCTTTTTATCACCTTGAAATAATGCGGTCTTCCCTTGAATGAAGCGATTAGTTCTCCTTTTATATCGCCTTTGACATCAATGACAATAGCATTTCCAATATTGTTCTTCCTAGAGGCTTATTGAGGTATCAATCCTTTTTTTGACCTTGATCATGTATGGAGTCCTAAATGGAATGCATCTTTCAAATCTATTAAAAAAAAAATACAAAGCAAAAACCAAAAGCAAAAAGAAAAAACATATCAAAACAGAATTATAAATTTAAAGCAAAGCAAAGCAAAAGCAGGCAAACAATTGCACTCGCACAATGCATTTTCTCACTCAATGTACTCCACTTGATTGAATTTTCCTCTCCTCTCCTTTTCTTTATCCGTTTGATTAGCTCTTTATGTTGGACTGTTGAGACAGAATTTCTTCTTTTGCTTTCCTTACATCTTGCATGTACAACATTCTAGTCATTTCATAATGAAAGAAAGAGAGAAAAATAGATCCCATGTGGATCCTCTGAAGAAAGACTGATTAATGGTTAAAGCATTTTGATTTTAGAGGTTGTATGGCCTAGTTGTATTTTGAGAACCTTCTCCATATTTGCAAAGAAAATCCTGTAAGTTTGTATAACCGCAATATTTGGATAAAAGAGTCAAAAGTCACTAAATTTAGCTAACTGTGGTTTTAATCAAGATTCAAGATGACTTTTTCCATGATTGTTTCTCTTTTAAATGGCCAAGTACCCATCTTAATTTGGTGATACTCTCTCACTATAGATTTGACTTAAATAAGCTACTAAGCACCATCGTAGACCTTAAGGTTCAAAGAGCAAGAAGATCATCCAAGTTAAAGTTGTGCCGCTTCCTTTTGTTATTTACTACTTGATGAATAATTCTATGAAATGAAAGATTTTTTGACTTTCAAAACCTTTAGAAAAATCTCCTGCAAAAGGCATGTTTGTAATAAAAAGTTCTAGTACATTAACCAAGGGCTCATAAAATGTAAGGAAAATTCATCTTGATCTGATCAGGGTTTTAAGTATGATATATCTAATACTATGTTACATGGGGATGCATCCCCACTCCTCAAACCCCTGGCCCCGCCCCCTTGGATGTTTTAGGGACAACATGAAGGTAGGGGACGCATCCCGCCCCCCGGCTCCAACAAGCAAATTCTGGAAATGTCTTAGAAATGTGTCCCCATTTTAGGGGATGCCAGGAAACAGTTAGGAGACGCTGGCCCTCCCCGAGGGTGCTGGGATCTCAGACATTTCTTGTTTGTCCCGGAGATGGCCAGGCATTACCTAAAGCAAAGCAATTTTTTATAATGTTTAAAAACAAAATCATTAATAATATAGAGAAAAAGACTGTTAAATATATCAGGACAGTATTATAACAGCAGTATAACATGACAGCATCATAACAGCAGCAATAAATATATCATGACAGCAGTATAACAGCAATTAAATTAATGATGACAGCAGTGACAGCAACAACTGTAGCACAGCAACAATAAATATATCATGATTCATATTCATTGTTAATGATATAAGTTATATAACAGTTAACACTAAGCAATATTTTGGATTTCTGATTTCATTGTTCAAAAAAGTCTCAAACTTCAAAAATACTTGATGCTATATTAGAGTCAGTTATTATTGGGAGTTGTGAAATAGATAAAAGGCGCATTGGTCATGGTCTGGTCAGAATGTGGTTGGCATGCAGGCTTCTGTAGATATCATCCATTATCCAACATCATTTTAACAGTGTCATGTTATATTGATGCTGTTATACTGTTGTTCATTAACTTGTAGAAATTTGACTCTCTCTCTCATATATATATATATATATTGCTGTCCCCCCGCCATCCCCAAAAAATGGCCCTGAGACTACTGTCATGCCGTCCCTGTCCTGGAAACATCATGGAACATAGATATAATATGAATGACCATTCTTGTGTTAGCTCCCTTTAGAACTAAAAGTTAAAGCACAAATCATAGTATGCAAGAACTGTACTACTTAATTTTGTAAGGTACCAATTGATGGATAGAAATCAATATATTCGACTTCCAGAACCTTGTGAATTTTTCGTGCCCATTATAAACTTTCCCATCAAGGGCACATTTGTGTCAAAAGGTTTTAACAAATCTACCACGGGCTTATAAAATTTATGGAAAATTCATTGTGGTTTGGCTTAAAAATTATATTTCTAATGTGAACATTCTTGTGTTTCCTCCCTCTAGATATACTGCATTCTACTAACCACTAAAGGCTGTAGAATTCGTAGAAGTCCTCATCTCTTGTAATCATTTGAGTTAAAAATAATAAGACACACATTTGGTTTTGACCACCTTTATTAATTGAATTTGAGGGGCTTGGACATGCTGGTGATTTGTGATTTAAGTATTGCACTTCTTTACCTGTGTCACTCACCTTTGTACCATATGGAACTCTAGGAACCTTTTTTTCTTTCCCTTTTTTTTTTAATCTGGTTTGAACCATCTGAAGTAAGAACCTTCAATGAGTCTGAAAAGTTATGATTAGTGATCATGTTTGCTGTTAGTGATTTATACCAATGGCTTTCATGATCTCAATTAATTCAATAATCATATTCATAATTCAATGGAGATTCTTCTTTCCGTTTGTAGCAACTAACAATTCTTTCAAATGAATATGGCCTCAAAGGAGGCATATAATCGAAGTGACCTATGGCATGGTGGCCAAATTGATCAAGCCAACTAGCTTGATTAATGTTATAGTGCATCTCTTATGCAATCTACTTGGTTCCAGTGACCTGTCCAATATATACTCATTTTTGAAATGGTTATTGCAGTCTGTGAAAACAAGGGAGTAGATATCCTTTTAGAGACTACTTGACCACATGAACCATATCTTGTAAATATGTGTTACTCACAAAATCAAAAGTAGCGCTAGACATATATACAACTGCCAAAATGTCCATTTGTTTCCTTTTCCCATTAGTGTTTAATAGTGTTCTGCGGGATTTTGGGGATGGGGACAGGGGGGCGGCAGGGGATGGGGACAGGGGGGCGACAGGGGACGTGGGGATAGGGGATCTAAGTTTGGGGGCAGTAGGGTGCTGAAATACACAGTACTTGAAAAAATAGTTATAAAAAGATGTAAAGTATAAGAATTATACATCTTGGAGACAACTAGGAGTCCCCTAGACGTCTTGAGGACACCCCAACGTCCTCGAAGTGCTAGTGACGTCTTGGAGATAGCGACACTAGTGGTGGGATGGTGGCGCTGGTGGTGGGCTAGTGGGGGGATGTTCCCCCCAAGTCCCCAAGTCTCCGAGACGTCCCCGTCTAGGAAACGTAGGGTTTTTTGGGGGGTACGTGTCCTCGTGGAACATTGGTATTTAATCATTTTAAATTTTTTTGCAATGGTTTGAGTTTTTAATCCTTTCAATATTTGCAAACAATAAGGTGGCTATTTAGTATTAATGTTGCTTTTGTTGTAGAGGTGGCTCGACTCTGCTTTCATCTTTAAAGGTTGTATGTTTTTATGCTAAGTTGCTGAATTGGGTACGAGCATGGGTACGGATACGTGGGTACGGTACGTGTGTACGACATATTTTTTTGGGGGTTGGGTAAGGAATCGGGTACGTCCGCACAAAAATATAATAAAATATTCAAATATATATATGAAACATATAAAATTATAAATTAATTATAAATATTAAAAAATAATGTATATATAATTAATATTTTACTAAAATTAATAATATTATAAACAATGAATGTATTAATAATTAATAATTTATTATTTTAAAAATTAATAAAACAATGATTTATTTATAAAATTCTAATTTGAATTTAACATATATTCTATAATCTATATTATTAATAGATATTATTATTATACAATCTATAATATAATAGTATTATTATTATGATAAATCTATAATATAATAATAAATAATATTATAATATCTATTATTATTACAATCTATAATATTATTATTTATACAATCTATATACTATTAATAATTAATAATATTATTATTGCTAAGATCCACTTGCTACTATAATAGATGCTTTCTAGAAAGGGAGGGCCACTATTAATTAGTTGCCTTGGTCCACGGGCGGGAGGGGGAGGCATTAAAGTGCATAACATATTGCTTTGGCAATGCTTTGCCAGAAGAACGGGAGAGAAAGAAGTGGTGAAGTGGAGTGTTGGGTGGAACAAAAGCTATGAAAGCAGTGGAAGACCAGCAACACGGCGAGGGGATGACCTATTTTCATTCGAACGGAGGGAATGCGTTCAAAAAAACCTTGGAAAAAATGCAGAAAAATGTGAAAAATGCAGTCATGCTCCAAAACGCTCGGAATCGAAACACTGTTCACAGAATCGTTTCAGGCTAAGTTACCGGAATCACTCATATGCCCTGCAGATTCCGGGTACTGGTACGTATCCAAATTGGATACGTGTAAAAACCCTATGGAATCAACCAGGGTACTACATTTTTTAATCCTGAAACGTATTTTAAAAAATAGACGAATCCCGATGTTTTTCCGATGTTTTTCTAGTCGACGTGGCGTGTTTGACCGATTCCGAAAGTCTCGACGCAAATTTCGAAGTTTACATCTATCATTTCTTTACTTTCTGTGGAGTCGGATACCCAACATGCTTCCAGTGCAAGTGCTAGTGGGGCTGCATGTGGTTCTACTAATTTACCTACATCATCTAATGTCAATGATGATGTTGATCTTAATCTTCCTGATGACCCATATGATGCCTACAGTTAATTGTATTATTTTGTTTTAAATGTTGAACCAATGAACAATGAATTCAATATAATTATATACCTATTGTAACATTCAAGTTTTGAAAAATTGATATCAAATTAATTTAGTATAATTGTATTTCAGATTTGTTATATTTATGGTAGTTCTAAGTTCTGTTTAGCATATGCATGATATGTGGTATTCTAAATTTAATTCTTGTTTTTACTTTTTAGGCTGCAAATATGTCTATATCTATGATTTTTATATGTTTTATGTACGGACGTACCCACCCCCAAAAAAAATTGCCATACCGGCATACCATACCTGTACCCGTACCCGATTCGGCAACTTAGGTTTCGCTGGCACAAATTTCGTCTCCAGTTGGTACCCACAGTCAATTCAGACCTGATTCTAACTTGGGGATATTTTGTTTCCGGGTACGGTAGGGGTTTCCCAATGATTCGGCTTCTTAGTTTTTATGCTTTGGCACGTTTGGGCTTGAACTTGATATTCCTTACAGTAAATGAGCTTTCATCTTGGAATGTGACCCAAAATACAACACTTGGTGACAATTGCACTTCCATTCCTAATTTTTAGTACGTTTCATATAGTAATATCACATGCCTAAACTTGCCTTATTGCTCAACTTGGTTGCATGCTATATGAGTTGCAAAGACCTACTTATTAATGTGTAGGATTTGTCAAAGTGTTTTAATTGGGAAAAGATTGGTAGTCTTGGCTTGTAACCTAGCATAAAGTCAACAGAAACTTGTAGTGAATTCTTACATTTGACTTATTATTTGATTCTTTAGTATGTGTACATTGGCTATGCTTGTCCTTGGTACTTTACACTGTCAGATTTTCTTTTCCGCAATGACACCTATGGCTACTATTGCTCCATTCATGTGATTTACAATATAAGAAAATTTTTCTCTACATCTGGAAGGTTGCTGATCATGGATGTTGGGAATGATTCTTGGACATTTACTGCACTTCCTCTGAGGAATGTCTAGCCTGAACCTTTTAGCCCAAAATGTTCTTATTTGGGAATCAAGATCTTGTATTTTTCCCAGTGAACCCCGGGGACGCGTCCCCCCCTTTAGGCCCTAGCGTCTCTGGAACGGGGACGTCCCGGAGACGTGGGGACGGCGTTCCCACGTCTCCGGCGGTGCCACCATTTCTTGGCTCGCGCCGGAGATGGGGCGTCCCGAGACGCTCGAGGGCCCAAGCGTCTCCGAGACGCCGAGACGGAAGCGCTGGCGTGTCCCTCGGCGTCTCGGGGCCGCCTCGGACGCAGCGCTCCCGCGACAGACAGCCAAAAGCAAACCAAAAAAAAAAAATTTAAGACATTTTTTTAATATTTTATTAGTTCTATTCGAACCCTAAGGGCATGTGGGACCCATCCATTGTCGTACCAAGCATCGACCAGGAGAAAGTAAAGTCTAAGAGAAACAATGCAAAATATGTAAAGTCTAAAAGAACCTGTGGAAAAATCATGAAAATGAGGTGCGTGATGTAGTTTCGAGTGGTTTCAAAAGTGTTAAATTGGTCTTGGCGGCAGGGGCGCTGCCCCTCGACCTCGCTGGGGGCGCTGCCCCCAGACCCCCGCAAGGGGCGCTGCCCCCAAACCCCCGCGAGGGGCGCTGCCCCTCGACCCCCATCAAATTTATTGGAATTGCCAAATTGCAATACAATCAACCATCATAGTACAGTTATAAGAGCAGTTGGCAACTGAGCAAACGAGAGTGGCAGCTCTTGAGGAGAAGTTGGCAGAGAGGGATAGAGTATTGGGTCAATTGATAGAGAAGGATACCCAGGTGGCCAATGCACAACGATAGAGCCAGAGGAGCCATCACAGATTGATGAGGATGAGGATGCTTCAGATATAGGGCTGGTTGGTGTTCCTTTGGCAGATCTTGACCTTGAGGAGTCCAGTGGTTCCAGTGATGAGGAGTTTGCCGACCTCCCGAGGGATGATTAGAGGCCTCTGCCTCCTTCACTACGTTTTGTCATTTTGACATTTTGATTTTGTACTTGTTTTGATATCATATAATCATGCTACTCATTGTAATCATCTTTATAATCAGATATTTTTGATATAATATAATAGAAATCTTCCATTTGCCAATTCAACAATTGTTACATTCTAGTATTGAGTATTACTATTCTAATTTCTAATTAGTAATTTGATATTGAAAGCTTCAATATTCAATGTTCAATGTTCAAGTACTAATTTAGTATTTCAATTTTGCTATTTTACTTCTTAATAGTCTTATACATCTTTTCATAACTAGCATTTTAAGTACCATATGTATAGTATATAGTATATACACCCTGTCCCCCCTCCCGCCCCCCCGCCGCCGTCCCCTCGCCGTCCCGAAATTGAGGCCCCTTTGTCCCCCCGTCCTGGAAACCTGTCCCCCCGTCCCGGCGTCCCCCCGTCCCCGACGCCGGTGGAACATAGATTTTTCCCCTGTGATGTGGTAAAATGTAGTTGTTGGTGCTTCTTCTTCTACTCCAGACTTTCATACAGATTAGAGTCAAATTTTATCTCCATCATTGGCCTCCATTGTTGATCCATATTAACTCTCTTTTCATATTTGTTTAGGGATCTTCTTTGTGCATGGCTATTTGTACTTGATCCATAAGGCTTTATCTTTCCCAGTTGGCTTCATTTGTACCTGCTTTAATTTTACTCCTTTTGATTTTGATTTTGATTGTTTTAATGCCAATTATTTTTTCGAACTCTTAGATATCAGTTAGAAAAATGAAATATGTTTGTGTCCTGATGACTGACTTTGCTTATTTTTAGACATTGATATAATTCCTTTCTTTTTTACTATAACTATCACTACGTTTAATGACTAGATACATTTAATAACTACAACAGCTGATTACACTTCCTATTGCTATTAAAAAATGTCTAGGATTGATTGTTCTTGATTGTAGAAGTGAAATTTAATGTCTACCTTCTCTAGACATACATGTTGTCATTTTGACTATAGTATATGCCAATGTGGTGGATGTTGAGAGAACATTATCTGATATAATTTCCAGATAAATGGAAGACATAGTTATATTTGGACGTTTCCATATTGACTCTTTTCAACTGGCAGGGGGAGGAGCCTTCTCCTGAAGGAGGAAAGGATGCTGGCAGTACCAAGGTATGTGCTTCTATTGGCTTGAACAAAATTCTGTCTGTTGTTTTCTCTGCTTGGATTAGTGTCATAGCTTATTTATAGCGGTTGGTGTTCTGTATAGAGGCTATGACTGTCTATGGGATTTTTTTTTTCTGACTTTCTACTACTTGTGAGGTCCATCCTTCACTCAACCGCTCCTCTGCTTGTAATTTTTCCTGTATTTGAGAAGCTTTGGCATTGCCCATACTTAAATTCAGTTGTTTGTAGTCTTGAGGTCCATTAAAATTGTTCTTTAATGCCCACGAATGTAAATATACAAATGTTATGCCGCCAAACATGTAAAACAATTTAATGTCATGTTGAGGACCCTATATGTGACTTGCCTTCTTTATTTCTGTAGCTGTTTATATTATAATTTTCCTTGACTGTTTTTTGTAGGGGAATGCTTTCCACGACCTTTTACCTCATATTAGGCAACGTATCATAGATGGCTTTACTCCAGAGGCATATGACACATTCATTCAGGAGTTCCGATTTTTTGACAAAGTAACTGATATTTCTGGTACACTTTATCCTTTACGAAAGGAGGATAGACGAGCTGCCATACGGAGGTAGTTTTATACATGTTAACTTTTATTTTGTAAAATGACCAATAATCTAAAGAGCTTTATATCTCTATTGGATATTTATTTTTAAATTGGGAAATTGATATGTACTGTCAGAGAACTGGAGAAAATTGAAGTGGAAGGAGACAATATTTATCTGCCAACAGCTCCAAACAAATTGGTTAGAAGCATTCAACTCGATAGTGGGATTCCCTTACAGTCTGCTGCAAAGGTTCCAATCATGATTACATTTAATGTCGTGGAAAAGAATGGTGATCCAAATGATATAAAGCCTCAAGCATGCATTTTTAAGGTCTTCCCAAGCCCTTAATGTTTATTTTTCTATTCTTCAAGTAATTGTTAATCAAGGTTAAAATGATCAAATGGGGCCTCTGCCATGAAATCATTAAAATTGCAATTTTGGAGTTCTAAACTAGATTGGAGCCTCACTTTGACAATTATTTTCCAGTTCTGGCGATGTCTAGTATATATCTTTATGGTTATAAATTTGAGATGCAATTTTAAATCCTAATGTATTTTAAACTTCCCATAACATTGATTAAATTGAAGGGAAGCATTAACTATGTGTAATAGGACCATATAATATGAACCAATGTCTTTTACATGCAGATATAACATTTTCTGCTTACATTAATGATCAGGGTACAATTATGTTTGCAATTATAGTTGTTAGCCAGTTTTCAATACGTAAGTACAATTACCTTAAACATCTTCTAGCCAATCCTGCCAAGAGGGAAGGGTGCAAGACGATCCCAACCATATGATGGAAATCCCTATCTATCCCATCCATTGAGAATAGCTCGAAATGGTGAAGAACATAGCACAAGGGCCTTGAAGCAACCTGCATCATCTGCAAGTAGTCAAATTATTTCTACCAGTCGTATTGTCAATTATCAGTTATCTGTTAGTTTTCTCTTAAGCTTCAAATTGGACTTTGAGCCTGTTTGAATTCCTTAGCTACTACAATCTGCCCTATCAACAACTAGCTACTAACTTGATGAAATCCTGGCATTTCATAGCTAGGCCTGGTGCTGCATATGCAACTTAAACAAAATACAAAGCAGAGCCTCCCATAGCTCTTGTTGCCACTAGGAAGCTTCAATATGCTTATCAATTAGCAATTTATATGTTTTAGTCATTTGGTGTATGCCTAGGATTCAATAGGTGAATAAACTAATGTGATCTTTGTCTTAAACTATGTCCTCTGCACTTGCTTACTTGATCCAGCTTGATGCGTTAAGCTAAGGACTCTTTCTGACTGTGTCAAGTGCCTTGTAGCTAGTTTAAAAAAGGGACATGTAGGGGTAGGACTAATGGCTGGGTACAACTTCTTAAAGGTTGTGCCAGGGTGTTGCAAGGGTGAATTGACCATTGGCTGCAACCAACCTTGTACTCCTCTAAAAATTTTAAGGTCTTGTCCCTATTTACTGACCTACCTTATCTTAGATGTATCTTTTATTTCTCAACAGTTGATTCCACTTAATCAGTCAGCGTAATGGGTTGTTACTTCTAAACTTCCTCCTTTAAGCTCATAGATCAATTCTTTAGGTTCAACATAGTTTCTGCCAAACAATGGCAATAATCAGAATGATAACTCTAATTTGCAACAACATTTAATATTATCCTCATAACAACATTAAACAACACTATGAAATGACTCATGTGGCAATAGTAACTATGTATGAAAAGACTCGTATGGCAATATTAACACTAGTATGAAAACTCATATGACAGTAGTAACACTAACAACACCGTGGTTTACATTTGAGCATTTTCAGAAATTCAACAATGGTCATAGAATAATGGCAACCTTTCAACATTATTATCCTAACAGTGTTGTAACAGCCTCATTATATCTCTCATGACAGCAATATAATCTCTTATGACAACACTACCATTCAGTGTAACAGCAGTATGCCATCCTCATAATTGCCTATAACAGCATCATAACATCTCTTGTAACAGAATTATGGCAACACCTTGGACATAAATGCTGTGATAGTGAGTGGTCATAGTTGGCTGTAATATTTGGCAAAGCTGCTAGTGTTTCATTGAGAGTTAGTGGCTTGGATTGTGCTTAATGTATAGTAGACCCTTAAAATGCATAGCAATGATAATAATTAAAAAAAATCAACTCAAACAAGAATGAGATCCACAATGTCCAAGTATTCAAGAACATACAATTTAACAGGTGGCTGAAGTTACAAGATCCCCTCCCAAGTTAACTATTTCCATAATTTCATTATTTGTGTCTAGAGTTTCTATGCAAAAGCTAGACAAACAATCCCATATTAACAAAGTATTAAAATGGCCAAAGGGAAAAGAACCAAGCACCCATCACATATTTAACAACCATTTAAAGGCAGCCAGGGCAAGTAAGACAGGCCATACCCTAGTAAGGCTGGCAAGTATTCCATGCTGGTGGCTCTAGTATAAAACATACACATGAATCTCAAAGAAACAAGGATTAAACCTTATCTCAAGTGGCCTTCTAATATTCTCTTGCACCTTCAAATATTTCTCACCTATCTTTCGTCCACTTTTTGTAATGACCCATTCAAAAACTTCAATAAAATCCCTCAATAGTGCATACTAAATTTTTTCTTTTCAACGTAAAACAAATCATTTACCCTTTCAACAAATCATATATCACAAATGCACCTAGATTCTATGGAACATATCATAACATTGCATCTTATGCATACAAGTAATTCTTTTCAATTGTTATGTGATAAGCAATACATCATCATTGAACTAGAATACATACAAGAGAACATTTTTTAACAATCCATGTAGCTATTCTCTCATCCAAGTAGCAAGGTAGATATATGAATTTTCAATACAACACTTAGTTCATGATCTATGTTTGAGCATATCCCAATCCAAATGCACGTAATCATTTGCTATATGCAGAAGGTTTAACAATCCCAATGCAATGAACACACAATCAATCTCTTTGGTGTAAGATTGTCAAACACTAATTTTTCTTATGATAATGAGCCCTAAATTACTGTCTTTTTGACTTGATTCCATGTGATTCCTTCTTGGATTGGCTTGCCTACATGCTCAGATCCATGGAATTGAGATTTCATCTAGTTCTTCCCTTAAGTTAGTTTGATTACTAAATGTAATGACACCCCCCTGATTTTTTGTTGTTTTTTGCCAATTGGTTTCCAAACAACTCATGAAAGGACATATGTTATGCAAAATGGTTTAAACATGAATATTAAAAGATTGTCATAATTAAGCTTCAGCTGCTGCAAGTAAATATGAAGATTTTATTCTTTTGAAAACTGTTGTTGCAACTTCAATGACCAAGAAACGACCATAGAGGTGCTTAGAAACCATTTGCCATAACAAACATTACAAGGAATGTGAATACCTCAAGGTGATTTGCTTTGAGACCATAGCAGTCCTGCTGTGCATATTTTTCTGAGTGATGGCAGCCACTTATAAGGTCTGAAACTTTATCAGCAATTTCTCCAAAGACACCCAGCTGTAGCCAATAGGCTTCAAAGATCTCCCAAACACCTCCCTGCACCCCTTCACTGCCCAGACCTGGAATTTGGCGTTAATCATCAGCTCACACCCATTTTTGAACGGTCATATCCATCACAGACCTGCTGTAGCTGTTCACAGGGGCTAGGAATATACAGGGGCGATTTGACAATTAATTCATTTTAAATTTCTGAGCACTTAAAGCAAGTATCTATCACCTGAAATCTCTTCTACAAGCTTAGTTGCCTTTCGTAGGGATGATTTGCAGCCTTATGCCAGGACCTTAATCCAACCCAACTCCCAATAACCTCCTCCTGTAGCTGTATGGCCTGATTAGGAGCGATTTGGTTCTAGAAAATAAACTGCATCTTTAAAACTCCCGCCATCTCCTACAATAGGATCACCCAGCATAGGCAAGTCAGTGGCAAGAAACTCAAAAGCACAGCTTCAAGCCTTTAAGCATCACATGCTGCAATAGAGGGGTACGACCTGTCCTGCAGTGGTACGGCCCAGGTCTGAAAAAACCAACAAAAACACCCAATAAGCACTCCAAAAAGGCATAAAAAATCATTACCATTCACTCCAGAAATTAACACTTCAAAAAACTTCAAAAAACTTCATATTTGAAACCCTAGAAAGATCAAACTTCTGAAAACAATGGTGATTCCTGAGGTAGAATCACTTCAACCAGCTAGGGTGGGTCTTTCACCACTGAAATCAGCAACTGAAGGAGAGGGTTTTCGTCCTCAACCAGCAATGTATGAATTCTGGAAACAATCCAGCAGAGTCTCCTTAGTTTGTCAAAAGCCTGCATGCCTCAAATGAGAGCTCCAAAGGAATAAATAGAGAAAGGGGGGGAAATTAGGGCAACAATGATTCAAATTCTCCTTTCCCTCCAAAAACCCACACCCCTTTACAAGCTCTCCAAATAAAAACATTAAACTTAACCTTCTTTTTTTAAGTTATATGAAATCTTCCCCCAAGGGGGTCGTCCACCTATTGAGGCATAAAATAAGCCTTGGAAAAAGATTAATAAACCTCTTTTTCTAGGTGTCCACTTGAAATATATTTTCCCCCTTTTAAAACAGCGTTGCTCTACTAGGCCAAGGGGGTCTTACAACGTTATAACATAGTCATAAAATCACCTTTTGAAGACTTAAGTGATAAATATGCCAACACATTAGAACTCACCCAACTGCAACTACCAAGCACTGGCCAAACTGGAAACCTTGCACTGTGATGACAACAATCTAACACACAGGCTCATAATGCTTGACACCGAATGATAACTCATTTACGCACAAACTTGCATTAACCAGATAACCCTATCTTGCGAGCGACAGGAACCAAGTAACAAAATGATGGCAAACTGCTTTGAATCCAAAACAATCCTCTTTATTACTGTAACCAAAAAGATACCAATCCAAACCAATCTGCAATCTCACCGTGACAGGAAGGTGACAACGACACTAGTTAACAGTAAAAAGATTAGCAAATGGATTACTAAGGACCTAGAACCTCCAATCACCGGAGGTCAGCATAAATAGATAAATTGAATTGGTTGCGGCCGATACACTTTCAAGACACATCCGACAATAGAAACTAGTCACAATAAATAGGTAAATGGAGTACCTTGAGTTAATACACCTCAAGATAATTGCAGACATAAATAGGGGCGATGGCACCAGTCACAAATTTTTCATTTAATGAAAAGGTACAGGTAAACACTACAGCCAAGAAAACAAAACAGCATTTCGAATCTTCCAATTTGTATTCAATGAGCATAGACAATGGCTATTTGTGCCAATTTAATGAAAAAGAACACGATAAAATTTTCCAATCGATCTATCATTCTGTCCACCGTGCATTTGCTTTCCCTTCCACTGGCATCCTCTCTGCCATTCCAACGTTTCTTTTTTTGGACCTTTGCTTTGTCTTCTTGTTTACTTAAGCTTCTCCAAGAATCGTTTTTCCCCACAGCATAACTAGACTCAGGATTCTCCACTCAAGATTCATAATTGCCCTCATGCCAAAACAAAAACCATCGACCTCTCTATTTGCAGGCCGAAAAACTACCCCACCAAACTGTATCGATCCTCCACTTTCTACACTAGCAGGAACTCCACTCCAACCTGAGGCAAATTGGTTCCCTCTCACCAAAAACTGTTGTCTAACTTCTTGAACTAACCAGGAGCAAGGAGAAAAGAAGTTACAAACATCTTTCTTCCACACAAAATCTGCCACATGTCACCGAGGGGAAAACAATACCATCAAAAACAAATTAAAACCAAAAGTGCAAACAAAACTAATGCCCTTGCATCAAGCTTCCCAGGAGACAAAACATGTGCTTCCGCACATGAGGGCATCAACCAAAAATAATTTCTTTGTTCTTTTCTTCCGCGTCTTCCAACATCGCTCGAGAATAACTGCCATGTGTTCAATTTGTTTACGTTTGTTTTCCTTTTTCTTCTTGTATCTTTCCCTCCTCATGGCTTTTTCATCCACAAGCCTCCACAACTCTTCCACTTTGTATGTACTCTCCTCCAACTTCTTCCATGTTGCTACCTCATTCTCCTTCTTTTTCCTTTCTTCAATAACCCTCTCTTCATTTTTAAGTACCTTATGATGTACCTTTGCTGCAAACTGTTTTCTTTGGTCTACTTGACATACTGCTGCAACTGGTTTCCTTTCTTTCTCATCTTGATCTTTGTCGACGGGTACTCTTCTTGCCCCTACTTTTATCAACTTCAAGGTCTTGTCTTCAACCTTCCTTTTACCTGTATTCACATTCTCAAACTGGTGCAGGGGCACCTAGTCTACATAATGTAAATGGGGTTCTATGTTAGTATTTTGTGTTCATGTCATGCTTTTGTTTGTAATAAGGTCCATTGAGACCATTTTTCATGTTTTAAGTTGTTTAGGGTCATGTGGGGTCGGTTTTGAGTCAAGTTGTCAAGTTTTGCTAAATGTTGCAAAAGTTGCAACTTTGCATTTTTGGTGTCTATGGGAAGTTGAACGGTCAACTATTTGGAAAGTAGTTTGGAACCGTTGGTTTTTGGTTGTAAAGGTTTAAATATGCCTTGTGAAGATTGAGGCAAACTTCTGGTGATGGTTTTGATGCTCAAGCAATAAGAATAACTCTGTTTTCTGCGTTTTCAGTTGTGTTTTTGCTGCTATAGAAGATTGTATGGCCCCGTATGGCCTACAAATGATATAAGTTGCATTGGAACTGATGAAGGGATGAATTAATTATCTTTTGGTTTTGATTTCATAGTTTTTCATTGAGATTGGAGTGAGTTTGAATCAATTTACTGTAAACAGCCAGGAAACCCTAGTTTTGAGGGTTTGAGTAAAGAAACATGAATTAGAGCCCATTCCACTGGTGGAAAATTCAGGGAATCGGTGGAATGGAGGTTGATAGATTGCTTTTAATGTTTGTAGGGTTTGCAGGAGTAGGGGATGGAGTTAGGGCCGAGTTTGATCAGGCCCTAGCCTAATATCACCATGTATTAGGCTTAGGCAATTAGGTAGACATAGGGTTTTGATGATAGATGATTTGGTGAATGTTCCAATTGATAAAAGTTGCAGTTTCAGACCCCATGTGACTTGAGGAAAGCCTTGGAGTGAAGGTTGGTAGTTTGGAGAAAGGATTTCACATTGTTGCTTTGAAAAACAAGCCTAATTAGGCCTATTTGTTGCGTAGCAGTCAAAATTGAAGGGTGTTGTTACAAAACAACCATATCTATAAATTTGATATATTTTTAAGTGGCATAAAGGGTAGCTTGAATGATGTTCAGTTTCTGGGTTTGAGGCCTTCTTTGAAAGATATGATGAAAAACTCCTATTCCAAGTACTACAAGGAGAATTGAAGGTTTTGGGAGAAAAGGACCAAGTTAGGGTTTCAAAGTTGTAAAGTTTGCTTAATTGTGATTGTGTTGAATACCTCCACCCTGCTCTGCATCACAAACATATCATTAACAAATAAATCAAGAGACCAAGATGTCTCCTTAAGTGCCTCCTTAATGGACACTTTCCTCTCCTCTTTACTACTTTCTTCAAGTGTTGCTTTCTGCACTTCTTCTCTGCTCCATTCTTCTCTATCTTTCTTCAAGTCCTTTACAAAGAGAACTTCCTTGATTGCTTCCCATACATGTTGCTCACTTAGCAACTTCTCGCTGTCCCAATTTCTTTTATCCTCTCTTTTCAAGGCTGCCACACCTTGTCTTCATCTTTTCTTCACAATCAACTTTATCAACTAGACTCATAATCGCCCTCATGCCAAAACAAAAACCATCAACTTCTCTAACTGCAGGTTGAAAAACTACCCCACCAAACTGTATCGGTCCTCCACTTTCTACATTGGTAGGAACTCCACTCCAACTTGAGGTAAATCGGTTCCCTCTCACTAAAAGCCATTGTCTAGCTTCTCAAACTAACTAGGAGCAATGAGAAAAGAAGTTACAAACATCTTGCTTCCACACAAAATCCGCCACATGTCACCGAGGGGAAAACAAAACTGTTAAAAACAAATTAAAACCAAAAGTGCAAACAAAACTAAACGATGCCCTTGCATCACACTGTTGCCAAGACTAGTTGCTAAATATAGCACTTACTAAAAATAGTAAGTGAGCCAAATCACTCAACTGGACCAAGTAAGGAGACTCGAAAGAAGGGACATTACACTAAATTAGACCATTGCTTGTTAACTTACAAGATACTTTCATTATCTATGTCTTTTCAATTTGATTGACTTATTCAATCATCAAAAATAGGGTACATAGCTATAAATTACTATTCATAAAACAAACTAAGAATAATTTTCAAAATTTTGTTCGAACAAAAGATTGATTATGGTTTTTCTTTTCATTCTATGTGTTTACTTGGTCCGATATTGCTTCCAAGTTGTGTGCTTGCCCTCTTTTTGCATAGGTATGTCCTTTCACCCATTTTTCCTTACATTTAAAACACAATCCCTTTTTCCGAAGCTTTGACATCTCTTCCCATGATCAAGGAGATAGTGTCCTTGGTCGCTAATTTTCTTTCTAGGAGGGTTGGTTATGTGACCTTGAAGACAATTCTTTGAATATCTCCTCTCTTTTGTTGTAGTTTCTAACCTTAAGGCCTTTTGGATTGCATCTCGAAGAGATGTGGGTTCAAGGGCGCTCGCCAAACCATGGATTGATTATTACAGGCCTTCGATAAATAAGTATGTTAGCCTTGTTTTGGTAATCCTAGGTACCATGATTGATATCTTTTGAAATTCAGCAACATAATCTTCGGCAAACCATGTTGTTTCAATTGGGTTAGTTCTTTGAAGTGTCTTTCAAGATGCTTTTGATCAAATCGATCTATGAGCCCGTGTAAAATTGTCGTAAGTTATGTTTTGGTGCCCTTGGGTAATAATCTCATGATGCCACCAATCTTGTGCAACCCCTTCTAAATGTAAAATGTCAAATTTGATAGCATCTTCTTCAGTCATGGGACTAAGGGAGAAATAGGTGTACAATTTTTGGACCCATGAAAGTGCAGTGACCTTTCTTGATCCATCAAAGTTGGGGAGAGTCATTTTACTCACCCTTTGGCGTAAGTCTTTGTTTGGTTGTCTTTTTCCCTTTCTATAGGTAGTTCATGATCTTACATCACAATATGCCTCAAATGGGATATTTCTCCTAATTTCAGGGTCTAACCTTGAGTAGGCCCAAGCATATTTTCTAAGTCATTGAGTGGTGTTTCTTCTCTTGTTGGCCCTTCCCTAGGTAGGAATGAGGGTTTTGTTAATCTAGGTGTTGACACTAGTGGTGATCTATCGTTATTTTCTGAATGATTATAGTTGACATCCCTCCCATTGCTTTGGTAGGGTCTAAGAGCGTTGATTGTTGTAATGTCCCCTTTTGAGATATCCCTAAATCTTGCCCTAGAATCACAAGCTTAATATGGTTAGGGCTGTAACTTACCACTTAAATGGTTCTAACAAGATAAATATCGGCTTTAAGCCCTACAATCATGTTGGATAATATTGGAAATGTAATTCATGTGATCATAACATCATAAATGTCTTATCAGTTTAAATACATAACTATTCCAAGACTTCCCAAACTACCAATACCTATAATGCATAGTGGAAGTTTTAATCATAATAGGACTTGGATGAGAAGTAGGATAAGTTTGCTCGAAGCTATCCATCTAAGCCCAAGAGCATGAGCGTCCAACGAAGACAACCCACCCCTTGGCCCCAAGTCGTAGGAACGTCCGAACCAAGACAATTCCACCCTTGAGGTGGGCTACTTAGTGGATACACTTGTATTTGCTTTTCCTATCCATGCTATCTTGTCCATCCTCTTATAATTGCAATTCCTTGAATCAATCCTAACAACCAATCATAGTTTTGGCTTGATAGGGAAGCCTTGAAAGGGTTGCCTGTAAACTACTCAACCCATCTAAGCCCAAGAGCACGAGCGTCCGACAAAGAAAACCCACCCCTTGGCCCCAAGTGGTAGGAACGTCCGAACCAGGACAATTCCATCCTTGAGGTGGGCTACTTAGCATGGGGGAGCCTGTAGATTGCATCCTCCTAACTTGCTTCCTTCAACCTTATATTTGATTGATCATAGGATAAAGACATACATAAGTACATATACAATCTATTATTTATATTAAAGAGTCATAATTACTTATAGGGCTCATTAATTGCTGCAAGCATCATTATATATATATAGATTTCAATTTACAATAATTTCTTTTGCATATATATATATTATATTTAAACTATTTAAACTAACAGCTCAAATATATTCTTGACAATATATTTTATTTTTCTCTCTCATCGGCTGCTTTCCCAGATTTATGACTGAATATTATATTGCTTCGCTCAATGATTATTTCAATTCATAAAATACCACCTTATTATTATCTGCAGAAGCCTTTCCCAATTTTCCCAGCCACAATGATATCTTGTTCTGCAGAAGTCTTTCCTTTAAATGCCCCATAGCTTTTCCTCATAGGATGTGACTTTTGGCTGACCCCTTGAGGAGTCGCACCACTTTTCAATTGCTGATATCTGAGGGTCGCTGATTTTGTATGCATCATTGTCTAAAGTTTGGGTTAACTATTTATTAATAAAAATTTCTGCTTTTCATAATTAGCATGACAATTGTAATACTAATATTATTATTTTAGGAGCATGCTTATAACCACAATAAACATTATTTAAAATTTATATATTATTAAACATAATAAACATTATTTATAACTATAATAAACATATTTATTATGATATTTATAATTTTAATATTATTATTGGTAACTATCCTTATAATGATAATTCAGATTATATTTATTTTATTACTTTATTTTGATGTTAATTTGTATTTAAATACTTGATATTTTAATATTAAAGTATAATAAAAATAATTTGCCAATATATTATTATTATTTTATTCTAATGTGTTACAATCTTGGGAGGGACATGACAATTGTGTTATTCATGTTTTGTAGGGTTTGGAGGAGTACTTGAGTTGTACTCTCATTTTGTTCCATGAAGGCCCGGGTTATCCTCTTGTTCTGTTACATGAAGGCCCTCAATTCATTTCCTAGTTCACTCGTTTTGTTGATTTGAGTAGGGTTATTTCTTGCTGCAAGTTTCCTTCTTTCTCTTTCCAATGCCCTTTGAGTCCTTTGGCTTAATTGCATAAACTACCCTTCTTGATCATCAGGATGGCAGGATCAAGGCTTTGATACCAATTGTAATGTCTCCTTTTTGGGGGTATACCTTGTTAGTGTAGGTTTTTTATTTTCCTTATGTTAGGGAATATGTATTTTTCTCACACACATTATTAAGCTTGCTTAGGTTATATTAGAATGGTTAGGATGAGGACATGTGCCATAATCCATCAATCTCATGTGTCACTCACACCCACCTTTGGGTAGTTGAGTCTCACACCCTCATTTGGATTTATTATCCACCTCCCATAACCATTTATTTGTCCTTACCTAAGCTGGCATAACCATGTAATTTGGCATTTACCAAGTAGGTAAAACTCCCACCTATTATGGGCACTTGGGAGCTATTACCCCTCTTGGAATTATTTGCCCCTATTTTGCTCTATAAATAACCCTCACCTCTTCCTATGCTAGGTTCACTAGTTCACTTACATATGAGTGCTAGTTCAGTGCTAAGGGAGTGTTGAGTTTTGTTCATCTTTGGAATCTTGTCTTGCTTTCCTTCAGTCACTTTGATCATGGGTGATTTCACAGCCAAATCTAACATACTTGATTTTGCCAAAAAATAACAATTCCAACAAATGCAATTCAATTACCAATAGAATTCTATAAAATTACATAATTGCAATACAATTTAGAGAAAATCTTAATTGATTAATATCAAAGCGTTAATATGAAGGATCTATGATCATATACAAATAATCTCTATTGAAATCAAAATATCCTAAATTCATTCGTATATATTTCATAGCTTATTTCCAATAGCCAACCACATTAGGGATCCGATAGAAAAACTTGATAGGATGTCAAGAGACTGTCCTTCTTAACCAAGCCCAAGGGCACAAAATGAGCCTCCAAGGCATTCACCCCTTGGCCCACAAGTATGGGAAGACCTCCAATCCATCCATCTTGGGTTTGGCATACTTGATGAGGGAATCGGTACTGCTGTATCTTCCTGTCAAACATTTCACATTGATTTCAAATATGATTGCTGATGGAATCTTATTATCTTAATTGGTAATCAAATATCATTTCATCATGCAATTATAACACATACATACACATATACATATATATATGCATAATTATTCCTAATTTATATTTCAAAATTTACTTCCCAATGAAAAATAATATTTATTTCCAATAGATCTTTTTTTATTTCAATTTCTTATTTTCCCTTTTATCCAATCCACTTCTTGATGCCCCTCCCCACTCATTTGTTCTCCTTTTTAAATCTCCCATGGTGGGGAGGGTCACATCTATTCATTAGTCAAGGGACACACCCTTCTATAAACAAGCATTGCCCCTCAAGTTCTTTTAATTATTAATTATTTATTTCCTGTGGGGTCGCTGTCTTATCTTCCTTAATTAATTCTCATTAAATCCCCTTGAAGGGTTGTTACTTTCCATCTCCTTGATTGCCGCTTCCTTATTTCCTTGTTCAATGATTAATTTAGGACAGGTTGTGTGGGGAGGTTTTGTGATGTATGTGGGGCATGGCAGAAATAATAGGAGTAACAATGTCACACATTTGTGTTGAATGGGGGCGAGGATCGACCGTGTGAATCATATTTCTGAATGAAGGGGACATAGTATCAAAGACAAAACTATCGGGAGTTATACAATTAGAAGAATGTGAAGGGAAATGAGACATTTTGCTTGCAGATTTGGATAGATCTCGAGTCAATGTGGTCTTGCACAAGGTGTCGAAGATGCATACATCTTTAGATATCATGTCTAGGGACACAATGGATTTGACATAATGCTTTAGGGTCATAGGAAGTTGGAAGAGGTTGTTTGTTGGAAAAGGATGAATGGTAGGTAAAGTTATAAAGTTATATTCTAGTAATTTTTGCATCACATTGTATAAAGATCCAAACAGTTTTGTAAATTGTTTGTGGTGTTGAGGGGCTACAATGGAAACATTGAGTGCCACCCTGGGTATCAAAGTTAGCCAATGAGGTAGAGGCCCCAAATAGACTCACTGGTTTTTGATAATCACACAAGGCCATGCAAAGATGAGCAAATGAATTATATTTCATTAAAAAGAATCTTGCCACATAGCTTTGACTACAAGTTTCCAATGAACACTCGTAAATCAGAATTAAGGAGCGCATACACAATTTGTGAAAACAAAGATTATATCGAAAGACAAAACTAGTCACCTTCTCAATAGGTCCTTGCAGTGGACGAGACCGGTGAAAGGTACTTGTGGTCCAATGTCTAGTTGGAAGTGTTGGAGGAATTGGTTTATCAATTGTTCGAAATTTTGAATAGAGTTATCAAGAAGAGAGCAAAACCAATCTAGTGCGGTGTCTTTCAACGACCGTGGGAATACCTTTGCTAACAAAGTATCCTGGAATAAGAAATCACTACATAAAATAGTGAAAGCAGAGACGTGTTTGAGAGTCTCCCTTTCCATTATACTTTCTAAACCTTGACATCTCAAAACCTACAGATATAGGGGTAGCAAGAATGGTTAATGAAAGTGGACTACGTCTATAGTAAGGAGCAATTAAGGACTGAAATGAAGTGCTAGTTAGGGTGGCAAGTTGATTTTGCAATTGATAATTGTTTTGCATGAGTTGATTAAGCACAAGATTAGTGGAATGTTGATGCAAAGGGATACCCAAGCCCTCAAATACAAACTCCAACAACACAAATGAAACAAAGGAATTACAAGAAATTGTTCCAAAAAAATGCAAGAAGTTTGATTGATTAACTCTTCAACTTTTCTCTGTATTACACGAAAATCATTGCCAAAATAAAAATACATCATATACAGCCATATGGGCTGTTGGAAAATCTCACAAATCAGATATGGAGGTCTGATACAACAGCAAATAACAGCCACAAATCAGAACTCTTCAATCCACCTTCCTGTAGCATCAATTCCTTGAACCTGCAATCTTTGATTGAGAACTAATGAAGTAATAAACCTGCAGTATTCAAACTTGCTTGTTGCTGTCCAAACACTTTCAAACCTGCAAAATTGAAAAACATGGAGTCTAGGTCTCCTTCTCCAAGACCTCTGATACCATCAATGCAAAGGGGACTCCCCTTACAATTTGAAACTCACCACAACAACAAAGAATTGCACAAAACAAATGCAAGAAGGAAATATAATATTCAACTATCTCTGAAATCAAATGAGATTACAATATATCAATGG
This sequence comes from Sequoia sempervirens, assembly GCA_007258455.2. Classification (NCBI taxonomy): domain Eukaryota; kingdom Viridiplantae; phylum Streptophyta; class Pinopsida; order Cupressales; family Cupressaceae; genus Sequoia; species Sequoia sempervirens. The sequence goes on along the minus strand of VDFB02000013.1, from coordinate 9,347,399 downwards.
GCTTGCTGGTTACATAATCTGAAAATATTTGAAGTCACATTCCTCTGTGGAATCTGACAGCATCTTGTTATGCCAAACTTCAACTCGTCCAAGCCAACCTCTAACAAAGACAAGGCATCAATTTATAGAGGTTTGAGGGGAAGAATACCATTATGGTATTCCAAAACAACATGCCAAATACCCCCTTGGAAAACCCATGCCCTTTTTGAGGATAATTCATAAAATATTAAAAATTACAAATGCTTACATGGCCTTCACATGGGCGCCTACACCATGGCCAATCAAATTTGGTCAATCCGGTGTGCTTCATTATGCTTCGACGGCTCCATAAAAATACATGCATCAACATGCAAACTTGGGCAACCCAACATGCAAGAGCATGCAAATCAACATGCAAGGACGTGCATTGATGAGTGTTCTCCACTTTGAAATGGATGCCTAGGATAGAATATTCCTCTTGGGATGCCTTTGAAACATTTACTGGAGTAATATTTCCTCCAAAATTACAGTTATAAATCCACATAGGGAAAAATTACATATTTTGGAAATTAAAAACACTTATTTTCCCACACATTAGCCCTTATTGAAAATAACAAAAATAAGAAACAATATTTTTGGTGATGCAAGATTGCTAGTGCCCCCAGATGCTCCTGCATCAAATGTGTATGCACAATGGATGTTTGTAGGCCAATGGATGTGAAGGTGGTAGAACCTATGGGCTGAGAGGTGCCAAGAGTTCTTTGAAAGAAATTGCTGCCAAGAGTTGTTTGGTAAGGGTTGAATGTAAGGATGAACATGTGGGGGCAACACTATCGTAAAGTAAATTACAGCCTGTGTTATCAAGTTTATGGTTCTCTTAGCTCAGGCTACTCTCTTGTGGATATCATCAAATGATGTATTGGCCTTTTTGAAATCTTGGATGATGATATTGTTGGTGCTTCTCTTCTGCTTCAAAGTTTGTAGCATTTTAGAGCCAACTCTGATTTCTAGCCTTAGACTCCACATTCTGTCACTGTCACTGTCAGATTTATTGTTTTCATTTAGGGGCCTTCTTTTCACGTGGGTAGTTAAAGATGAAACGACTGCATCTTTCCAACTTGTTTAGGATTTATCTGTTCTTGTTTCATCTCTACTTTTGCTTTTTCATTATTGTAGTGTTTTATTTTTTCATCTCTCGGAATTCTTGCAGCAGTTTATGCTGTTATAACTTGTACATTCAAGTTCTATTTGCTGAATTTGGTGATTCATGGACATTAATCTAGTTTCCTTCTTTCCTATTGAAAGTTAGATACTAATAGCTTCATCAAATAACTTGACATGCCTATCACATGCTTCATGTTTATTTTATCCATGCCTTGATACTTTCCTAATTTTCGTTTCCGTTGTCATCCATATTAATATGGTGAGCAGAAACACAAATGCAATAAATATATTGGATTTCATTTGGTAAAATATTATTACTAAAAAAAGCAAACATGGATCATCACACAAATTGCATTTTAATGTGAATGGGTCTAATGTAATAGAGTCCTTCAAAGTTGAGTGGGTGTATTTTTATTCCAAGGTGCATTCATTCAGTATATCACCAATGTTCTTGAAAAATAACATTCTTTGTTAATTGCTTTGGACTAGGTTGGAGACGACTGTCGACAGGATGTACTTGCTCTCCAAGTGATTTCCTTATTAAGAGACATTTTTGAAGCAGTTGGGCTGAATCTTTACCTGTTTCCATATGGTGTTCTTCCAACAGGCCCGGAGAGAGGTATAATTGAGGTATGGTTTCCGTTAACTTTCCAAGACTAGTTTTTCCTTGGAAAAGAATTAATAATATTTAGATAGGTAAGCTGCAGTAGTATGCATACTCTTTTCACCAAAGGTCGGGACCTCAGCCCGAGCAATAAAGTTTGGTGCATCATCATAATAACAATCAGTTTAACAGCAACTTGGAAAATAAACATATATCCTGGATATACAAGAGACATTGCTATGTCAGTAAGGATGGAAAGTCCAATAAACTCCAAAAATTACTATAGGAAAAGATTGCCAAAAATTTACAACTGCGCTTACCACATTAACACCCTTAAGAAGGAAATCAAGTTCACCAGCAAACTAAATTTCCTTTTAAAGATATGCTGTTTAAATTCTCTAGGATAGGCAAGCTTTTATCTATTTTAATATATATGTTTTGGCATTTTCACAGGGTCATAAGGTCAGTCTATTTGCCAAAGTGTATTTCTATACATGATTTTATAATTCTCATTTTTAATGTCTTTGGGTATTTTGATATGGCTTTATCCTTTTAAATTTTTAATTATTAATATTTTGATTACAAATTTTTATTTGATTTGGGTTTTGATTTACTCTTCGAATTGTTGGAACCAGACTCGAATCCTATTTCATGCTAACTAATTAGGTGCCCAATGTTCAAAGCACGGTGTGGGAAATATACACCAGCCTTTTCCAAGTGGTTTTGGTGATCATTTCTAATCACTAGGAGAATCACTCCATCCATTGAATGCTATGTTTGGGATTGGATTTACCAGTTAGGCAACATGACAATTTTGTAAATATCATTCTTGAAAAGTGAAGGGTTTGTAAATATTCCTCTATCTTCTTTCATGAAATATTATAGCTTTGCTTTACTAGCAAGGCTATTGACTTTTTTTAGCACATATCTCATTTAAGTTTTAGGTTTTGTTAAACTGATGTATTTTATGAGATATGTATTTAATGCAAGCTGGATTTTTCTATATTTCCCCTTATGGTCCATCTTGTTAATAGCAGCCCTCCTTTATGTGATGCAGCCATAAATCGCTGTGCCCATCTCTATGTAGTGAGACATACCATATTCTTTTTCAATCATTCTCTTCTCTCTTGCTTGTTGAACCCTGATGTCGTCTACTATTTTTCTACTCATTAATCATGTCTGACAGTAGAACAGTTGTGGGAAATGAAAGTTTATTTTCTGCTGAAAAAATCAATCAAATGGTTTGAAATTATTATGGTTCAAGCATGCAAGTTTGTCAACCATGAAAATTAATGTGGTCAACTCTTTGGAAGACTATTTGTTTTGTCTTTCTATATTTTGTATAGAAGCAGTATGTGGGTATGAATTTATATTCTAACTCTATGCTGACTTTGCTTCAGGTGGTTCCAAACACACGTAGTAGAAATCAAATGGGTGAAACAACTGATGGAGGACTTTATGAAATTTTCCAACAAGATTATGGACCTGTTGGCTCATTGCGTTTTGAGGAAGCTCGTGATAATTTCATAATCAGTAGTGCTGGCTATGCTGTTGCCAGTCTCTTGCTTCAACCAAAGGACCGTCACAATGGAAACCTGCTGTTTGATAAGTAATTATCCTGCATTTAAAGGCTTGCATTACTTTTCTTTCAATTTTTTATCGTGTTTGTTAAGCTTATTTCTTACATTTTGAAGCTTGACATAGCATGCCATATTTAATATTTCAGTCTTGTTTATATCTATGTTACCCCAAGTTTCCAGGTCAGGGGACGCATTTCAGGGATGGGGATGGCAGGGAGGCCATTTTTTAGGGGACAGCAGGGGACAGCTATTAAAAAAATAGGGAAAATTTTAAAAATATAGAAAATTTCATATGAAGGCAATCATCATATACATCATAGAACCTTCACTGTGAACCCTTTGGCTGCATAATAGGCTACCTTGCTGGTTTTAATTGAACTTCCCACAGGCTGGCAAGAAAACCAACTCTAATACCACTGAAGTATTCCCAACTGGATATTATGTGTTTTTCACCATGTGTATTTTAATAGATGTTTGACAAAATAACCATGAGCTAAAGTTTGCAATGAACTGATTTATTTCTGCCAAATAATAAGTCACACAGCTGTAGTATGTTCAGAGCATACATCAGCTAAAATCTATCTTATACACAACTGCAACTTTGGACAACATATAGATAAATCTGGAAATGCTTCTAATAATGTCATTGCTTGAAAGTCCAAATAACTCAACTCTAAACTGAAGCAAATAATACTCCCTTGAATATATTAGTTGCTTACAGAATAAAATTAGCACAGCTTGAAAAACAATATTAATTCTTGTATCTGCAGTTACTAATGCTGCTGTTGCAGGTATTCGGAAAGGAATGAGAGTATCATTCAATGCACTATAAATTGCCTAGAATCTATCCAAACTGCCACTCCTAAATATGTTATATTTTTACTAAACAAGCTTCTTCAAACTATACACAAAATCTTATCAAAGGACAATGCCACACTTGGGATAGCTCTATGTGATTTGGATGATATCAAACCCTAAGCTGGGTGACTTGAGTAATGAATATAAACCCTTCAATTCTGAAACTCACAAAATTCTAGAAAGAATACCCAGAAAATTGCTTATTTAGACACTGCAGACATTTAAAAAACTTATTGGGCCATAGGGGATGGCTAGCCATCCCTTGACGTTTCAAAGAATTTTACAGACGTCCTCAGGATGTTTCTGGTTTTAAAAATAAATTGGTGATGTTTCTGACCTGTCCCCACGTTCCTGAAACATTTCCTGCTGGGGACATCCCTATTTTGGTGGGGGATGCGTCCCTGGGTTACATAGGTTTATATGTATTTACTATTTATAGGAAAATAAATTATTTCTAATATTGGAATCTTAAGAGATTTTTCTCCATTCCAGTTGGCATCTCCTTTATGTTTTGGATGCCTTGAGATGCTTTTTGGTATAAAAGTTGATTTACGATTTGCTTTTACTTTCATGAAATATTTGGTTCACAGCTGAAATGGAGTTGAACATTGTTAAGGAATTTTTGATTTTTATTTTTCACAAAAAAAGAAAGATAGAAAGCTTCCTTTATGTTGTTTCACTTTTTTTTTACACTGTTAAGGTAATTTGCTAATGCTGAACATTTTGACTTTGAGATGGCAGAACATTGATGTTTTTGATAATTGTGGGATTACTATTATATGCTTTATTGCATTTAAAAATATATAATATTTATCTATCTAAATTCTAAATCAACTTGTATTTTTGATACATGAAACAGTATGGGTAGGCTTGTCCATATTGATTTTGGCTTCATTTTGGAGACTTCACCTGGTGGCAACATGCGCTTTGAAAGTGCACAATTTAAATTGAGTCATGAAATGACACAGTTGCTCGATCCTAATGGTCATATGAAAAGTGATACATGGATTCGGTTTGTCAGGTCAGTTGTGAAAAAAGAAAAATGCAATCAATTTGTGACGCTAAGTATGAAAAGTGAAAAATAGATTGTCATGTGAAATCTTTTCTGATATTGTAGACAAGCCCTTGACTGGCTGTATGTGTATTATTGTACAGATTTGCTCACTAGGTCATTTAAAAAAACTGTTTCACTTACTTCTTGCTTTTTTTGACCAGTTTGTGTGTGAAAGGATATCTAGCAGCTAGACGACACATGGATGGCATCATCAATACTGTATTATTGATGAAAGATAGTGGGCTTCCTTGCTTTAGTCGTGGAGATCCTATTGGAAATCTACGAAAACGATTCCATCCAGAGATGACTGAGCGTGAAGCAGCAAATTTCATGCGGCACACATGCCTGGATGCGTATAACAAGTGGACGACTGCAGGCTATGATCTTATTCAGTATATACAACAAGGCATCGAAAAATAATTGTATTGAAGGAATCTGCCATTTTGGGCTTCATGGTGCTATCAGAGATGACTATAATCTTATCCTTCTGAACCCTGGTCATTGTGTGAAAGTGGGGGAGTACATAATTAACATCAAAATTGTATCTGCAGGATGAAGTGGCAAACACAATTTATTAAAACTGAAAAATGCATCTGCAGTCCAAGCTCCAGGCCTGCATTATTTGGTTACTGTAGTACGTTGTAGATATCAACACTTTTTGTGTCCTTGAGGCATAATGTAATATTAGTAGATACCCTTATCGTGCTCTTTTTCAAATTCAGTCCAGTTTAGTCATATTTATGCGTTGGTTCCAACTGAGTTGGTGCAGATTGAATCTGCTATTGCAAGATGAGTAATGGGCAGTGAAGAATTTTAGAATATGGAAGGTTCTTTATGGCAGCTGCTTATAACCTCCATTATCCAGTTGTGATTCAACATTGGAAGCGGTTTGCGATTTAAATAAGTACATGTAATATATGAGCATCAGAGACTAATTTAAGTGGGTACAATCGTTGATAACGCAGGGGCAAATCCCGAGGACATTTACAGTGTGCACATCTGCCTTGTGAAATGTGATCATCTCTCGCTTGTGGCTTGGAGACATTTGATATGATATTGTTCTAGTCATTCATTATTTCATTAGCTCATCTGAAAACATAGACTGCTGGGTTGGATGTTGGGAATTGACAGCCTCTAATAGAATGGGCAAAGACATTGGGTTAGGGTTAGGTGAATGTCGAGTAATTCTTTATATTGAGCCCAAAGCTTGATCTCATTAACATGAGTCAATTGTTTGTATCTCTATTGTGTAGATTTTTTCATTACTATAAATATTTTGAGCATTTTTAAAAGGACGTATTTCCCAATTTCATGTGATGACATGTAAAATTTTGATCACAGAGCATATAACCTGCTAACCTTTATTTGCATGGCTCTTTTGGAACTTAACATTTTAGCTGACGTGTGTCTGACAAAAACCTTCCCATGTAAACGTCGGACAGTAGTGATTCAAATGTGAAAGATCTATCCACTTCTGTGAGAATTTACTATTTAACATTCTTCATCACATCATAATATATAGTTTTATAGCCAACTGCACTTGGTGACCAATTTTTTATTTATTAAATAGTTAAATCTTCAGGCTTTATTTGCTCTCTTGTGAGCATCTTGGGCATGTGGGCCGTTCTCCCATGGAGAAAGGTCTCCAATAATTCATACGCTTTGAGTTTATTGCATAGGTTTGTTTCAGGAGACTTCAAAATATCAGGTTTTTTTGACCGGTAGAATTAACATCAGAAGAGCATTTGTTTAATGTTATTCAGCTTTTAATTCTCTTAAAAGGTCATTCAAAGTCTTTTTTTAAGGTTATAATCATGTGTACAAAAAGTACAACAGACAAAACATTATCATGCTCAGTACTGATAGCAGACAATGGTATTATTAGTACTCTGTCAAATTGTTCTGCCTTTTAATCGAGGGTAATAGTTAATAGCATAATATTACTCCACAAAAAATTGAACCAGATTTTTTATTTAATAGGAAATTTGCTTAAAAAGGGGATTAAAAAAGATTCAGTGTCATGCTTCACTGTTCTTGGCTGATAAGTGAACACATGGAATGTACACCCTAATGCAGTTTCCATGGGATTGATGTGTTTTCTTCCCGTTTCAAAGAACCTATAGGAAATTTTCACCCCATCCACACTTACAAAGGGATGTTTCCTTCCTACAATAATCATTTATTTCTCATTTTAACTTGGTAACAGAGATTGCTCGTGAACTGTTGCCAATATGATTTACTTAGAAGAGACATGAATATCTCATCTTGTTTTCCATGTTTATTCAAATGATTACATATTTTTACCCCTCGGTATTTATTATGTATATTCCTTCATTAGTACAGTTTGGAATAGGTTGTAAATGAAACATAATTTTTTTTCATTTGTGTATTGATTTGTTTTGTAAGTTTATCTTGTTAGCATTCATCAGAAAATCATATATCATTAGCTCTTTTGCCCTTGAAGGATTGACAACATAAATATATGTTGATTTACTGTTGCAAAAACTAGGATATGTTTTGGTTAATGGGTAGGAAATTTATCTACTTTTCCGATGTATCTATATGCTAACAACTGCTGTAAAATCAGGGTAGTTTTGGGAAAAAAATGAGTGTCTACAGGAGGCTTTTATCTTGATATCAACCTTCAATAAAAGGAACCAGGCATTTAAATGTTGAACATTGGTGTAAAATAAGATATTTTATTTTTTAATGTACTTTTACATAAACAAGTCAGCTCATTGGTTTCTATTATCTTTAAGTTGGATTTTTATGTTATTTTTTAGCCAACATTGAAAATGAGGATTCCATTATGAACTTTTGTTTATCTTTGCCGAGGAATTAAACACCCGTACATACAATATCTAAGCACATAAATGAGCACAGCGATCAATTTTACAATCATTTAATGCGAGTTGAGTCGAAAAATAACTAAATGTACTCAATAAATGCCAAAATTGTCAAGGAAGATGAGTGATCAGTTATATGTGCAACAAGAAGTATTTTGTTGTAGTCTGGACTTAGTGATTTAATTCAGATGTGTTGCTATTAGAATTATATTTGTGCAGCTTCGACGGATTGCGAAATGACTTATGCGTTGTGTTTGTTTATCTTGCGAGGCCTTGATATTTACAATTGGTGGCATTGAACTTATTTTGGGTTTTCAATTTTCAAATTCTTGTATGCCTCCATGTATTAAAAATGACCTTGGAACTTGGAGGTGAAGTTGATTGGCTTCTTACCTTGCACTTTAGTCATTTCGTTTGATTGATTCAATGGTTTTGACAAAAAGACATGCGAAACAAAATGGAAATGCTTCAAAGTTTCTTTATACAACACCATCGTGTGCAAAATTGAATACTCAACACTTAATTTAGCAAACAATGGCTAGTTGGAGGCAAGTCAGCTTGGGCCCTTAATTAATTTTTATTTAGGAAATTAAGGGGTAAAGGCTGCACTTGTAGTTAGGGACTAGGTTTAGATCTGCGCCTATGGTTATGGATAAAGTTTGAGATCAACAAATTGAAGGGTCGGACCATTGGAGAATAAGGTCATGAATTACAACTAGGAATGCCAATATTGTACATGAATACATTATTTTGAGATCTAGTCTCTTGCATCAGGGGTAAAGGGTTAAAAAGAAATTCAAAGCAAATGAAGAAAAAGGAGTGATACACATTTGTATGTACTTTGAATTGCATGTTGGTTACCATGAATCACAAATGTTGAAGTAAACAAACAACAAACATGAAAGTGAGTGATGCACATACAAAATGAATTAGGTATGGAGGATGCCTTTGTTGTGCACCATGTAATGATAACTCAATCTTTAGTCTTTACTTACACAACGTTCCCTTGGTAGCATTTGATATAAATCTAAATGATGCAGGAGCATCTTGGGTTTTGAGAGCAATCTTGCATCACCAAAAATATTTTAAATTTTATGCTTGTGCTTTATTTTGATTTTTGGTTGCAGGTCCAAATTATTGAAATTTTCAACTCCAACATAAGAGAATTTGGTGATGGATTGTGGAAAAATCAAATTATTAATTGATTCATTTTTTTAAAATTGTTTTAAGAGATGATAATTTTCCAAAAAGGAAAATATCACTTCCAAAAAGGAAAATATCACACCCAAGCTTGGAGTGGGCATTTAATATGTTTTGTAACTCCACTTTGAAATTTGAATTTGTATTTTATTGCAAGATTGGAATGCAGGGTATTGAGGGAGAGTGGAAAGAGTGGGTTGGAGAGAGGGAAGAAAAGTTTGAATTGAACATTGAATGCACATGTCAAGAAGAGGAAATCTATGTTAGGAAGGAGTAATGAGCATTTTGGAGGTTTGACTGACATTTTATTATTTTTGGAGAAAGAAAAGATTGTTTGGGTTGTAATTGTGAGACCTAGTCTTGGTAAAATGGCCATAACTTTTTCATTTCTAATCTAAATTAAGAATTTCAAAATGATCTGGAAAGTTGGAAACGATGAGCACCAAACCCAAAAACCGTTTTAGGAAATTTTGATGAATGGCAAAGCATTGATAGGCAAAAAGTGAGGTTTTCTTGGTGGTTTAGTGGAGGTTGTTTTGAGAAACCAATAGTGGTTTCTTCTCACACAATTTCTATATATTGATGCTTGCAATTTGGTGAAGGGGCTTTTGAGAAGAAGAGTTTTGTATACTCAGATGCTGCTGTAATGAAGCTAGAATGTTGAGTTGCAGATTTTTGTATGTGTAAAGCCCATGATGTATGGGAGCATATGAGCTCCATGATTATGTAATTCATTTTCAGATTTTGAAATCAATATATGTTGCAAATTTCTCTTCCATATTATGTTAATGTTTATTTGCAACCTTCTTGCATAGTGTTGTATGTGTGTTTGGTTTTAGATTTGAAAGGGAGAGTATCCCTCTTCATCACTAAAATAAGCATGTAGAACATGGCAAGAATAATCATTGTGTGAGTAAAAAGAGAGGTGGAGGATTGTAGAATGGATTGATATAATCAAATGACAAAGAATGGTGTAGAATCGCAAAACAAATCACTATGATTATCAAGGATGTGTATGATTGTTGAGTATAATATTATAAACATGCTCTAAGTGAATAATATAGAATTGTAGAATTGATTACTATGTCTACCATACATGTTTTAGGTAGCATTTTGCCAATTTCCAAGTTGAAAAGCCCATCTCTCGTGTGCCATATGTATGAAATCAAATTGCCTAGCCTATAACCAACCGACTCTTGAGAGCTAGATTCTCTTCAAGGGAAACAACACTTGTGGTGCTAGTGTCTAGTCACTAGTGCCTTCATGTGTGGATGTCCAATTTCAAATTTCAAAATTTGCCTCTTAGAATCTTTAAAATTCTAATTCTTGTCCTAGTAAATTTCGAATTGATACATGACCTAAAACACTCCACTTATGTACTTGAAAATGATAATTTCCTTTCCCTAGATCTCTTGCTCATTCTTCCTTCCTCTCCAACAAGCACTCTAAACTTTCTCTCTAGAACATTGATATTGAGTTTCTCAAAACCCCACCATCTCCATATTTCTTCCATGGCTTAAAATTTGAAGAATTTCCTATTGTTTATCCATAAACTACTAGAATATCCTTTCAAGTTAATCACCAACTTAGAACTGTAGATAGAGTAAATTATGGGAGCAGTTAAATTGTCTTTTACTAGCATGATATCAAATTCAATTAAGAACAAGAAAAGAAAGAAAAATAACGGGGGCATAAAAAATAATGTGTAGAAAGTTTTGAGTAAAAAATTCATAAAAATGAGTCAATCACGTAAGTACTCCAAAATGGCATTAGTAATGATCTAATTCCTTAAGTCATTTAATAGCTCTCAAAAGTAACTTAAAAACCCTCCCCAATATGAGTTTGCAACTCTAGTGAACTCTTTGTCCTGATAGCTTTAAAATATGTGAAACAAAGCTTGCAAATAATTCATGACATAAGAGATGCAAGACTCTAGACCATTAATCTATGCTTATTTAAACCTCAAGCATGCTTATTATAGATTCCCAAGCATGTAGGAAACCAAAATGACTATTAAAGAGGAAGATGAAACCCCCCAAAAAAAGAATTATGGAAAAAATAAAAGAAATAGATTGTTGCCCATAATGGAATTGCAATTGCGACTTTTCTTTTGTTGATTGTACCAATTGACAAATTCTTTGTAGAAAGAGAAAAAATGTATTATCAACAAAAGATTACAAATTCCTTTCCACCCTATTCATGGTCCAACATCAAAGAAACCAACTACTATCAAGATCATGTGGTAGAATACAAATTCTAGATCCATATTTCATCTCCTTGATTATGGAGATCTTAGTCCCCAAAAGATATAGGCTCAGTGGATGAGAGTAGTAGAATCCCTCAACAAATGATATGCATGCCACTTCACCTTTCACCAAAATATGAAAACAAACTACAATATGGAAGCAAACTAAATATGAGTAGAATTCTTTCTCCAAGAGATTCATTGCTGCATTAATGAGCGACAATAGTTTTTGCAATTTGAAAGACCTACCATCCATCTTCACTCTTAAAAGACTTGCTAGAGTAAGGTGTTGATGAAAGCTTACTGGAATGCTCCACATTCCTTGGGAGTGATAGATATGGTTGTGTGAGCTTGGGGATATGTTCATAGAGGTATATGGGTTCATCCTTGCAAGTCTCAGATGTTTTGGTATACAACAATGCAATATCCTATGTTTTCATCAATTCAATATGCTTCTCTTCTTGCCCCAACACTTAATGATCAGATACTTCAAAAGATGGTTGAATAGGTATTGTGCATAGTCTACAATGTTCACATCTTGATCTGCATGATGCTTTTGGTTTCTCCTTGGTGGTGTAAAGTTGAATAGTTGGCAGTTTTGGTGGTGTTCTCATTGTTTGGGTTGACAATCATGTTTCCTTTATCTGTGGTTGATCCTGATTAATTAATTTTGCTTTGGAAGATGTGTTGTGATGCTTTTTGGTCATGTTATGCCATGTTGATCTGTAAATATTTTTTCTTTGTAATGTATATGATTGGAGCCAACCTATGTTGTGTCATTCATTTCATATAAAGTTCATCTTGGAGCCAACCTAATTGAGGTTTTGAGTTGTTGCAGAGGGTATTTATAGAAGAAATTTTTTATTTGTGAACTCAATCAAGTACAAAGAATTGAGATTAAGTAGTATGTTGAATATGAAGTGTGCGAAGTCAGTATGATGGATTGGTTGTGCGAAAAGGGATTGCAACATCATCATATGTTGGATGCTTCTTTATAGCAATTCATGTTCATATTTTTCATTATAATTTTCATGTATCTTGCTTTGAAATAGTGAGTCTCAATAGGTCCTTGTATCTTGCCCTAAGGTTATGTGCCTTAGTCTGTAAGTCCTCAGGTAGTGAGCCTTAAACAACATTGTATTTTTTGTAAGCAATGAGCTTCATATATTGTGAGTTAACTCTCACAATGGTTTTTCCCTCATTGGGTTTTCCACATAAAGATCTTGGTTTCCTTGTGTGGTACATGTTTTCATTTCCACTCTTCTTTCAATTAATGTGATTTGATGTTTAATCTACAAAATAGAATTGTTTAAGTTTTAGTATATGCTGATTCACCCGCCTTCTCAACATTATGGTGTGTTCAACACTAGAACTTTCTCATGAATCTCCAATCCAATGCCAAACTTTGACAAATGTAGATAACATGAATTAGTTACCATACAAGATTCAAGCACAATTGATGTATGGTGCTCACCATATGTAAGACAATTGTTGCCATCATGAATGGTGACCAAATCTAAACTATCAACTAATGAATATCTATAATATTTGTCACTATAGAAGCAAATATATGTGTGTGGAGAAATAATAGGATGGTCTGAATGTGCCCTCATGTCATTTAAAGAAGGTGATGCAATTTCATATGAGCTATCATGAATAGGTGATGAATGCCCTTAATACTATCATCATGATAATGCATATACAATTTGCCAAAAAAGATAATATATGCCTTGTAACTCATCAATGATCAAGAAGAGATAAATAATTCTATGATGAGGTGTCCTCACAAGCATTCTGAACATGAACAACTATCGAATCTATAATTGTTGAAAGTGAAGAGTCCTTTGTTGAACATATGTTGTCATTGATGTCACAAGTGCTCATTGATAGCAGTGAAGTTTGGTCAGGAGATCAATGAGAATTAAATGAAGTTGTACTATAATACCTTTCTGTGTTGGTAATTGTACTATCATATCATTTTGAGTTGTAGAAGCATATATTGCTAGCTATATTGATAAAAGAAGTTGAGAAGTGTCTCTGTTTCATAAGTGTGTTGTATAGTATCTGCTGAAAAGTTAGAATTAATGTATCACACTTGACATCAAAAGATAAGTGTGAATCGTATTGACTATAGTATGTTTGTAATATCATGCATGCATCTATTCACTATGATTGAAGTAATCCAAAAGTTTGTACTAGAATATTAGTTTCTCAGAGTAGGGTGTTTTCTTTGGCAATACAATTATGCTCTGTATTCTATATTGAGTGTGAGTTCTTCTCTGTGGTTTGAGAGGAGAATATGCCTACACATGTTCTATCATATTCAAGAGTTTTCAAAAGATATGTTCAACATGCAAAAAGATTGAAGTGACAAAAGGTTCTCTGTGTCTGTCTATCAACTAGGTGGTGTTCCAAAACTGTGCGACATGGATAGTAGCATGCAGTACCTGATGGTAGCGTGGAGTGTTAAGATAGGTCCAAGTTAAGGTTCTTGTGGAAGCGCACATCATGTTATTTTGATAGCAACAAAATTTGAGTTAGTATTGACTTGTTACATGTTTCATGAAATTTGAATTTAGGTCCACCTTATGTCATCCTAGTTAATTGTGGATCCCTAGTCGACATGGAAGATGATTAATGTAATGTCATGTATATATTCATCAGTTGCACAGATGCACAATGTGAAGTATAATTGAAGAGAAGGTGGTGAGTGAATATACAGGGAAACTATCTTGCAAGTTGCATCTTAGTTGTGCGCTATTATTAGAAGATCATAAGGAGAGTGGGAGATCATCTGAAGCAAGTTTAGAACTTGTGTAAGCTATGTAATCAACATTAAAGATCCACAAGCTTCATTTTTGTAATTTGATAGGACTGGTGTTCTACTTGTACTGATCTTTGTATTAGGGATTGGTGTCTCTAGTAGGTTGGTGCTTGTACATAAATTTGGAGCTTGGTGTCTCCAGTAGGTTGGTTCCTACTTCATATTGTCAAACTCACTTGTTATATTCCTGCTTTGTAAGGCTAGATTTGGACTGTAGTTGAAAGAAACTATTTTTCTCTTGGTTTTTCCCATCTTGGGTTTCCACGTATATATGGTGTTCTATTGTGTGAATGTGTGCTCATTACTTGATTAGTAGTAGTGTTGAAACAAGTTACATGTTTATATATATGTGTTGAAGTTAAGAGTTTTAAATAGATTTGATCTATTGATTCACCCCCCTCTTAATAGATTGTGTGCCCTTCATCCTCAACCTCTAGATGTTGACTTGAGATGAAGGATAAGCCTTTATATTTGGAATATGAGTCATTAAAGTCAAAGAATCAAGTGGAGTCTCTAGAAGAGGAGAAGGAAGAGAATTCTCCATGTCCTCATGAGGTTCCATATTTTGTGCAAAATTTAGTAGCTTAACTATAACTTGATATATGGAACATTATTAGAGTCATCCAAGGAACTAAACAATCCAACACACGATCATTTCAAAATAAAGTATTAGCTAGATCTCTATAACTCTCGTAAAATTATCCCAACAAAAATGAGGAGATTAAAACTTGAGATGATAAATAGTGTGTTGGTGTCAACATGACAAAAAATACTTCTTGTGATATTACTAGTCTTGGAGTATCATAGACGATTTTCATAAACTAAAGTGGTTGAGGAACAAATTTATAGAAATAAGGCAAGAAATTCAACCATATGGAATGCTTCATCATGCAATCTCTCAAAGCCTTATAGTTCCATTTTCTCAATCGAATAATTAAAATATGAGTTGATAGACCCATGATATTTTCCCCAATATGGTCAAGTAGTAGACTAATCCATTAAAATAAAAGAAAAATATACGAACACACCTCCAAATGACTCAATCAAAGAACCCCCCAAGCAAATATGATTTGGAATTTTATAGTTAGTGTGGTTACAATTTCCCCTCACTAAAAACACAAAGTGATCTTTGATTTCATGCTTTACAATTGCCAAAAGAAGGTTATAATGTTGAAAGTAGAATTTTTAGTTATGAGTACAAATTAATATAACCAGTGTGAAGTAAATGAAGGGTATTCTCTTTGAGAAATAAATTTTTTGAAAAAGAGTTCATATGAGTCCAAACAGAGTCTTGAAAATTCTTAAAATGAAAATTACTTAGCAACTTATGATATCTACAAATTTTGAAAAAACCATGCACCTAAATATAAAATTGTTGACACCAATGTGAAGAGTGTAGAAATAACCAAAATAAAACAAAAAATTCTTTGACAAAGGAGGTTGTGAGACCAAGATATTAGCCTCCAAAGTTAAATTGCATATTCATAAATTGTTGGTGAAGGGGATTTTTTAAAGGATTCTATTTACATTAGCACGATGTCACTACGAAGTTTAGTAGAACTATTGCTAAGTCTAGAGGTTCTACCTACTTTAGAATATCACTAGATTTATAAATTTTACTGAATGTAAGGGTTGAGAATCAAAAAAGGAGGGTGATAGATTTGGTGGGATCACCAAAAGCACTACCAAACATAGTTAGAATGCCAACATTCACCAAGTTTGTTGAATTATTTGAAGGGCCATGTAGGTTGAACAATATAGGGTCTACTAATTTTGTAGAGGGCCACACAGGCCATCCCAAAGGGTTTGTGGAGGGGTGCTAGAAAATAATGCATAACACCCAGAATGTTGAATTTATTTCTTATATAACCTTATGAGAGAAAAACATGCATATAAGCTTGTAGAGTAACCATAATAAAAAGAAGAAATAGACAAGCCTTAAGATAACTCAAGATATGCCCTGGGAAAACCCTCAAGTGGGAAAACCCCAACCTCCAAAAGCATTGACACTTTATGTATGATTTAGCAATAAAACATTACAATGCACTTATAGAGTTTCCATCAGTACTTATGAAACATCAAGCTCCTCCAATAAATTCTCCATGTTTCCAAGCATATAACCACACATCTTGTTGGTATGTGTAGCTTGATCATTCTCCAGGTTAATATTTTGGTCTCTTTGCCTAGTGCAGTTTCCCTCAAAATTAATTAACGGGGGAGTATAGGGGGGCAAAAATTCATCAATTTTAATAAAGGAAATTTGTTGCAAATTCTCATTGAAATTCGATTGAAATTCAATTTGAAAACTTACCAAAATAATAACAATTTCTTGCTAAAATGAAAAAGTCATGGTGTGAAGTGAACAATTGCATGGGTTTTTGGAGTTACACACAATGAGGTAGCATGCGAGGGAATTGGAATAGTTATAATTTTGTTTGAGGCACATGCAACAATCGTGTGTGGTTGTTAGTAAGCAACATGTGAGTGTGAGTTTTGATTTGCATTATGTTTAGAACATGTAGCAAATTGCTGCAAGAGTGTAATTTGTATTTGATTAGAAGAATTAATAAAATTTGAATAGCTATTTTAGGACGTAGTCCAAAGGGTGAACCACATTAAAGTTTTTATTTTGTTGTCTGTGAATTTGGTTCCTTTGTTCTTTAATTTTTAATTTACATTATAATTGTTTAATTCATTTATTTTATTGCTCTAGTCCTACCTAAGATCCCCAACACATCCCCATATCATGCTTCACATATGCACTGACAAAAGAAAATACTATGACAACCCACACATTCAACCAATCTTAAGCACTAAACATGTGGTTTCTTTTATAGAATCAAGCTCACACAAATACAACCGAGAAGTAAGGTAAAACCATATGCCTGAAAACCATGAATACACAAAATCATTGACCACTCATTTACTTTTTGATACTAACTTTTCACATTATTAAATTTTTTACCATTTAATTATTCCGTCTCCCATAAAATAATTACCCCAATGTTATACAGGTGGATACAAATAAGTATCTGACATGGCTAAACACATCTCCTAGATGAACCACGACTAAATATTTATATATTTTATATAATTAAAATAATGCATGTTATGTAAAGTGTAAAACACCTATTCCTAACATTCTCCCACTTGTATAATATGGAATCAACCAAGGTGCTTGATAAAATGCTGTAGTTTTTGGTTGTTCAACCTTAGTACTGATGTTTTGCTGTTGTGTTGCTGACGGGTTATCTAGCTTTATCTTTTGTCATCTTTTTTGATTTTTATGGGCTGTGGGTGTTATTATTTCTCTCTTTTTAGCAACTTTCCTCCGTTGTAAAGGGTTTCAGGGTCCCTTCAAAACTTGCTTTTCCTAATAAAAAAATTCTCCCACTTGTATATATTACATAAGGTTCAATCAATGAAATACACCATCATAGCTATACATGAAATCACATGAATCTCCAACATGCTCTAGTGCTCCACCAAGATACAACAAGATCAAGTTGACCACCATATCAAGCAAGAGCTCCTCTCATCTTCTAACATGCCACCTATGGAAGAAATAAACAAGTGAAGGTGAAGATGTACCAATCCAAAGAACGCGAGCATCAAATCCAAGTGATAACAAAGGCTCCAAACTACTATTAAAGGTAAAGAACCCATTTGAATGGAAACATCACTCACAACATATGCTAATACATCAAACCCTTCATACCTCTTAGGTATCAACATTAGTAAACTCATGCCAACAATATATATCCAACCCATAAACCATAATCACAAGTTCTTTGTATAAATCCTATCAATAAAGAACATACATATTCATGAACTCCCACTACACGAGTAATGATAAATTTAAAAATAGATCACGACATAGCAAGTCTTCCAATCAACACTCAAACCAAGGTGTGGCTAATGATCAAAACCATGTAGTACCAAGAACAATCATAATGATCCAAACAAATAGCACAACTAGTTGCATACTCTCTCACAACATATCAACATAACTCTCCCAAATCATGTCAACATAACTCTCCCAAATCATATGAACATGAACCTCTAGGAAGTAGCCATATAACAAAGAGAGAAAACTTGCAAATAGTTGTGGATGATGAAAATGTGAATAAAAAATAGTAACAATGTATTGAAAGTACATAATTTACTCTTCAATAATAACTCAATTAAGCTCAAGATCTTGGTTAAAAAATGAATAACAAAGTCATCATAGCAAAGATCTTGATTTGCTCCATTGTGGGTTGCTCATCAAAGTAACATCCATGAAAGAACAACGATAATATGATGCAATGTCAATGATAATTCTCTAAGATAAATGATATCTATGCTTGATAATGCTCTTGCTTGTGCTCATAAAATTGTTAGAGAGATTCTTGATAATAAAAGTTCTAGGGGGTATGAATGAAAGAAAGATTTGTATTTATATGCTTCACTTGATATTTGATCAATGACGAAGATTAATTATAAAGATCAATGGATGAGAAATTTAAGATAGGGTAGGATCCAAATTTGAATTTATTTATTTATTTTTAGAGAAAAATATATAATTTAAATAAATTATTTTAATTTATTTAAAATAAGAGTGTTAGCTAATTAAATAATTTTTAAAATTTATTTAATTATAGAAGATGAAAGATAAATTAAATTTTATTTTAATTAATGTTAGAGATCTAAAATGGTAAGTTAATTAAAAAATATTTAATTAATATAGATATGATGAAAAAGATTAAGATAATTAAAAAATATTTTAATTATTATGAATGAAAAGGGGAAAATATTAGCTTAACTAAATAATTAAAAAATATTTTAATATAGATAGAAGAAATGAGGTGATGTAAGATCAAGACTCAACCTTTCAAGAGCACACACACATGCTCTGATACCATTGATGCAAATAAAAACACATACTCATCCACAAACTCACAAAACATAGAATTTGAACAAAGAAAATCAATTGCATTTAAATATGAAAATGATGTGCAACCATGTTGAAACAATTATAATATTTATTCAATCCTATGATCGGCAAAATATTTTTTTCAATCTTTGGCTCTCCATGGCCATTCTCTCTCACTTGTCCTCAAACTTAGTCTTCATCTGTCCTTCCTGCAAGATTTCAAAATCTTCTCTCCAAAACATCCATGCAGCCTTCCCCTCTCCGCTCTCTCTTCCTTTTTTTAAAACTTTTGGAAATTTGAATTAAAAAGCAATTAAATGCTCACCCCAAAGAAACATCCCACTCCCTCAATAAAATATACATTTTAATAATTCAAATCTCTATTGGAATCTTCTATGTTTGGTATTCAAACTTGCTCATGCCCTCTAAAATGGAGGTCTGATCATAGATTTTTTTAATCAATATGGTAAAAAATACTTACCTCTTACCAATCCATACCCCTGGGTCTTCAAATTAATGATGATATCCATGTTTCCAGCTCTAAATTTGTCTTTGTAACAACTGAAGGAAATAATTATCATTTCTTGTTTTACTAGGAGCGATTACATGGAGAAAAGGTGAAATTATGCCAATAATTTAAAATCCTCCACCATTGCCCATGTTTAATTTTTAATTTGCTTCAAAACATGAATATGAGATAAATAAAATCCATCAAACATTATCTTTTGAGACTGTATAGATAATTTGGGAAAAAAATTCAAACATGTGACTGGCGCTGCACAACGGGTGCTGAAAATTGACTTTTTGCATAACTCTTACCCAAAAGCTCATATTCACATGAAAAATTGTCAAGATATGAATAATATCATTAAGATGATTCCCTCTAAAGTAATTTTCTCCAAAATTTAAAAATATTAAAAATTAATCGTTGCCATAAAATTTGCTTATGGGAGCCTTAAAACTGTGAAAGAACAAAAACTCAAATTTTGAAAATTAAATCACATGAGAGGTTTTCCAATGTTAAGAGATTCCAAATGAACCCCAAAACACACCAAAATGGAAATATAAACTAGAAGCTTGTTTTTGGTTGATGCCGATTGCCAGTCTGCCCGAATGCTCCTGCATCAGACACATAGGGTAGGAAAATTTTTGTTAGTAGAACTCACAAAATGGAGTTGGGTAATAGAACTACCCTTTCAGGTTGTAAATCACCTGCAACAAACTCCATCACTGGTTTAGACATAAGGAATTTCTTCCTTCGCCTCTTCCAGCACTTAGCCGGGACACTTGCCGTCCTCCTCCACCAAGTGTGCACTCTATTCTTGCTTCCTCTCCTGGATTTACATCCACCATAGAATAATTTTCTTTGCCACATCTCTTCTTCCCCTTTTCCTTCTTCGTGGGATCCAACCCACCACAAATCGACCACCTCCACCAAATCTCACATGTGGCATCTTTTATAGATTCTACATATAAATATGCTACATCCACACACCAATCTGAAACTACATAATTTCTCTTTCTATCTTCTTGCACTAACTCCTTATGCAAATTCACATCAACTATTTCATCACACAATGTAGAAAAATCAAAATTTACCTCTTCATCAATATGATGCTTCATGTCCACCAACATGTCTTCATTATACTTTTCCTTTGCTGCTGCAACTTCTACCTCATCATCATTTGCTACAATTTCTCTATGTTCTTTATCCTCTATACCCATCTTCGTCTCTTCAAGATTTAAATCTCCTCTTAACCACCTATCTATTATCGAACCATCTCCTTTATCAATAGGAGATTCTCTTCATTTATGCCAAGTTCATCAAATTTTGGTCCTTTAGTATGCAAATATCCTTCTTCATTATCATTGTCTATTGTAGCCTTGTGCTCTTCAACCTCTACCACCATCTCATGCTTGTTCTCGTCTCTGTCTTACAAAAGAAATGCTTTTGTTGCTGCAATCTCACTATCTTCTTCATACTTTATAGGGGTTACTCTCACTTCCTTTTCCTTTCTCTTTGGCTACAACACTCATTTTCTCTACTCTTCTTTTCGTTGCCCTCTTCTAACAGAACATTATTCTTCTCATATCTCTCTTCCCACATTCTCATTTCCTCTCAAAACTTCTTTTCTAATATATTCACTTTAGCCTGAAGCTTTTCAAACTCTTCACGGTGCTTCATATTTTCCACTTCTTCCCAATAATGTTCCCAAAAATAAATTCTTATGGGCCTCCTCATTACCCATCCCATCCTCTTTGGTATAGACTGCCTCACGTCCAGCGATTTGTCTCCACACACCACCATAAGTCCTGGTGCAAACTGCTTCACGTTCGATGCTCTGCCTGCACACTCAAGAACTCCTGCTCTGATACCACTGAGGTAAGATCAAGACTCAACCTTTCAAGAGCACACACACATGCTTTGATACCACTGATGCAAATAAAAATACATACCCATCCACAAACTCACAAAACACAAAATTTGAACAAAGAAAATCAACTGCATTCAAATATGAAAATGATGTGCAACCATGTTGAAACAATTACAATATTTATTCAATCATATGATCAAAAAATATATTTTTTCAATATTTGGCTCTCTATGGCCATTCTCTCTCACTTTTCCTCAAACTTAGTCTTCATCTCTGCTTCCTGCAAGATTTCAAAATCTGCTCTCCAAAACATCCATGCAGCCTTCCCTCTCCCCCTCTCTCTTCCTTTTCTTAAAACTTTTTGAAATCTGAATTAAAAAGAAATTAATTGCTCACCCCAAAGTGACATCCCAATCCCTCAATAAAATATACATTTTAATAATTCAATTCTCTGTTGGAATCTTCTATGTTTGGTATTCAAACTTGCTCATGCCCTCCAAAATGAAGGTCTAAACATAGATTTTTTTAATCAATATGGTAAAAAATACTTGCCTCTTACCAATCCATACCCCCGGGTCTTCAAATTAATGATGATATCCATGTTTCTAGCTCTAAGTTTTTCTTTGTAACAACTGAAGGAAATAATTATCATTTCTTGTTTTACTGGGAGTGATTACATGGAGAAAAGGTGAAATTACGCTAATAATTTAAAATCTTCCACCACTGCCCATGTTGACTTTTTAATTTTCTTCAAAACATGAATATGAGGTAAATAAAATCCATCAAACATTACCTTCTAAGACTGCATAGATAATTTGGAAAAAAATTCAAACATGTGACTTCGACGCTGTACAATGGGTGTTGAAAACTGACTTTTTGCATAACTCTTACCCATAAGCTCATATTCACATGAAACTTTGTCAAGATATGAATAATATTGTTAAGATGATTCCCTCCAAAGTATTTTTCTCCAACATTTAAAAATATTAAAAATTAATTGTTTCCATAAAATTGCTTGTGGGACCCTTAAAACTATGACAAAGCAAAAACTCAAATTTTTAAAATTAAATCACATGAGACGTTTTCTAATGTTAAGAGATGCCAAATGAACCCAAAAACACACCAAAATGGAAATATAATCCAAAAGCTTGTTTTTGGTTGATGTCGATTGCCAGTCCGCTTGGATGCTCCCACATCATGAGGATGACGATAAAATGATACAATAAAATTGCATTATTCATTTTTAGGTGTCCGTATTTTGCCCCTCTTTGAGACAATGGGTTTTATAGCATTGTTTTAAAGAAAAATATTGATGATATGCCTCAGTGTGCCTTGATGGACCATGGGATGGAGGATATGATGCCCTCTCAAGAGATTGGCTAGAGAAAATATTTTTTTGGTCGGGCTCACATCAAGATGGATTAGCTAGGCTAAGCATGACATGGCAAATGAAAAAACTAGAAGAAATACACTAGGATAAAAAGACACAACTAAGGATGGTAAGGGATGAAACCCTAAGGATAGAAGGGTTTTATATAGGGTTAGGAAGGTCAAAAGTGCTTATTTTCACTCTCACACTTTTGAGAATCTAGAGCCTCCAAAGTATCCCAGAGTAGAAAAATAGAGACGATGGCAGAAATTTCAAGGGACACACATCAAGCAAAGCATGCATGGGTGTTTGGGAGACCAACTGGTGCACACACAATGCTAAGTTCCTATCCATGGTGACTCTAAGGGTAGATTTAGGATCATTTAATATGCCTGTAAGTATGTTAAATGAGAATTGTTATTGTAGGCCAGTGACACACATATGGCGTGATGTTGTATAAATGACACATATTGTTGCATAAATGGTGTACAACTATTTATTTGCAAAGAAATGTAACACTTTTGGATAGTTGCACAAATGGTACAAATCATTCCACAAATGGATGATAAAGTTGTGTAATTGGTATCAATGCATAATTGGTAGAAAATACAATGTAATTGTTAGGAAACACTGCACAATTGGAAAGACTATGTGAATGCAAGGAAATGTGATAAAAATGGCTGAAATCATTGTGCAATTGGTAAAATTTTCACAAACAGATGGAAATGGAATACTTATGGTAGAAAATATTACATAAATGGTAAAATTGGGCAAGTGGTAAGCTGAGTTATGAAAATGGTACACAACTAGGGGTAGACTAGGAGAATGAATTGTTATTTCCATGTAAAGGCTAATGATGGGCAATAGATGGATGTAGGATGATGAAGTTTGACTGATTTCTTAGGAGTGACATCTCATGATGATGTAGTTGTGACCACAAATAATAGAGATAGACGAGGCATTCCTAGGAGTAGCAAGCCTCTAATACATGACATACATGCTTGAGATTCAATCCAACCTAGCGATGATGAAAAGTTTGGTAGAATGATGGCACAATGACCATAACACTTTTATGATAGCAATAAGATAGGAAAAAAACACACTTGAGGATGTTTGTAACATTTTACAAAGTTTGACCCATCGAGAGAAAGTGATCTGTGACATAGATCATGCTAAGAGTGCACTCAACTAGGTATTCATGATAGATGACTTACGGATTGTAGAAAGTGAGAAGGATCTTTGATAGGCCATGGGTTAATTTGATCCACTACCACTAGTAGTAGCTAGGATCATCAAAGGTATAGTAGTTCTAGATAGGAGGTTGAGGGGCTTCTCCACTAGATAGGGGAGGGTATTGGGGAGGATGTTGGAGGAGGAAGTGGTATATTCATGGAGAACATGTGTCCTCACACACCTATACCATAAAATGTACCAGATGGTATACAAGTACAAAGCAAGATTGGATTGTAGAGTGACTCTATTACACATATGGGCCTAGGAGCATATAACAATGACACAATCAGTGACTTACAAAATTTGGGGTGTAGGATAGATCTATTCCTACATGTAAGTAGGCATAGTGACTCACAAATTCATACTAGACACATGGTACTAGAATTAGGAGATGGATGATCTAGAAAACTTCATTTGGAGACCATGGAGAGACTATGAGACATGAAAGGAGGTTGCACAGAAATTTCCATATTGTAGGCAACCCAATATTTAATCAGGAGGACAATTCATATAATTGAGAGATACATGTAAGAGTGGGTACAAAGAAAGTGAGGTTAGAGGTAGGGTGTGCCCATAGGATAGGCTGTGTTTGCTTGCATAAAGAAGGAGGTAGTGTATTAGGGGCCGATGATCTCCAAAAACACAAAGATCACATAGCTAGAGGCCTTGAATTCAATTCCATAGGATCTACATGTATTTGTAGCAGACATAAGGATCACAAAAAAGTATGATGCATGGTGGATGCAATGTAGGCCCACTAGGTAGAGGAGAGGGAGGACGGTGAGTGAGAAAGCAAAGATGACCTGTTGTAGTAGTGGTAGGAGAGAGAGGAGATAGAGATGGAGATGATAAATGGGGAGATCCAAGGGATGATGGAGAGGGAGCATGGGGGGTCCAACAAGTGGGGAAACCATAGAGAGGATAAGGGACAACAAACGTACATAGAAATGTACAAGATGAAAGATGGATGAGAGGAGGAGGATTCATAGGTATAGGTATCCACAACTCTACCTGAGAGGGATGAGGCCTAGAGGCAATTGGGGAGGGTGAGGGGAGACATAGATTAGACCTGAGTGAAGAGATAAAACCTATATATATAGTTTTCATGTATCAAAGTATAGTTGACCTAGGCCACAGAGAGAGATACTTTGATAGAGCTTGGAGATAGTAGGTGGGGGCATAGTTAATACAAGTGACAACTAAGAAGGACTCTGAGAGAGCTTAGAGGTAGTAGGAAGATGCTATTATTGGGATGCTTGCACAACAAGTGTTTCCTAAGGTTAGATGAATCACAAGAGAGGCCACACATTATCAAACTCTGTATGAGATAATAGTGCTCAGGGAGCAACAAGATCTAGCTTACTCCTCAAGGAAACATAGCTAGGCACAATAAGGAGGAGATAGATTAGGATGCTCTAGGAGACAGGGGAGCATGGGACCACCACCATCACCATGGCCACCACTAGGATAGGGAGGGTTTGGCAGATCACCAACTCACTATGTTGGAGGGAGTTCTAGTTCGGGGTGTACATGTACACATGCATATATGCATAATTGGATCTTATGTGTATTATTGTATCATGATGTACAAACCATGCCTACATGCTATGTATATTTGTATTGATATGGCTCATGTAGCCCATATATAGACATTGTATAATTGATGTATATATATGATTACAGTTTTAGTTTATGCGATGCTTATATGACTCGTGATGTGGCTTACTTATGTTGCTATAATATGATTATGGACACTTATGATGTTTATTATGATGATGCTGTTGATGTTATGATAATGATACATATGCATATATATGATGGATATTTATGGTAATTTATTATGATTATGATACACATGATATGATTATGATACTATGATGCATATTGAGAATTGTGAATGCATGATATGCAACACAATCAATCTCCACCAAGGATAAAATATCAAAATGAAACCTATAAAGAGAAGATACAAAAAATATATGATATTTAAAATGAATGAAAAATAGAAAGGAAAAAATACTCTTTGCTACTTTGAAGAGGAGCCAAAACAAATGGATATCATACACCAAGGTATGAAATCAAGGTGCATTTTTGTATCATTTACAGCCTTTGTGCGAAATTCTAACACAACACAAAATCACAACATAAAAATAAAATAATCATGTCTCATTCCAAACTGCTCTAAGATCATTAAAATCTAGGCTTCCTTGGGCAAATTGGAGAAAAAAGATAAAATCAAGAAAGAAAAAAGAAAAGCAACCGTGAAATGAAATCAACAGCCAATGTATCTCTTTCCAAAATATAAGGTCAATGGTAGGAAGGGTGCATCTATTAAGGCCTTAGTTTTTTTTATAGCTCCTATTGTAGGAATGGTATTTTTGTTAAGGAATTTTTTTTTTTGATAGTGATAATGAAAGATAGGCAAGAAGCTATGCAACCCAAAGATTTAGTTCAACAACCGCTACTTATTTTTCTCATGAATTTTGTTAAGGGAAAATGTTTTACAATAATGGGTAAATATGCATGAGTAAAGTGTCTTCTCAAGATAAGCACAAGAAACCAATCCAAAACCTAGGTCAAGGGAAATGTTCCACTAATAAGGCATAGGATCATTTATTATAGGATGAACAAGAGGATATTATAGGTAGCTAGGTAGATAAGTGAAATAAAATATTCTAATAATTTTTGAAGCCATGATAGGTGGATAAGTGAAACATAATAGAAGAAAAATCCAAAGATTATGTTGTAAAGGAACAAGGTACCCTTACTAGAGGTAGAGACAAATATTATTTACTTGAACCAAACTTGTGAGTTTTTAAGCAAAAAGATCAAGATAGAGATATGTTGACTTGAACTAGCCTTACAAGTTTCAATCAAGAAGACCAAGATAGAAATTATTTACTTGGACTATAATTATGAGTCAAAGAAAATAAATTAAATTATAGGTAGAAAATAGTAAAGGTTTTTTGAGTTGAAGGGATGATGCATAAAAGATATGGATTATAAAGGAAGTAAGGTCTTACATTTCTCAAAGTGTACATCCATAATATTTTCCCCCAATTTTATCAAGATCAAAGATGAAAGGGTAGGGGATGATCTAGATAGGATAAGGGATATATGATGAATGATAGAGATAGGATAATAAAGATCAAAGAAAGGAAGGATGAATTTGGATATGTTTAGGGATATGCAATAGAATGGATGACTTAGGGACAAACATGGTTTTTGGATGAGCTTGTTTGAATTCCAATTTAGTTAGTGCTTCAATATGTATTGTTTGGATATGGATAGAAAGATCTTGTGTAGGATTAGGATCATGACATGAAAGGATATTTTGATCTTGACGTGGAAGGGGATCACTACATGGAGTGAAAGGTATGGGATCATTAGATGGGAGAGGATCTTTGGATGATATGCAAGGTTTGCTTTGACCTTGATACTGAAAATAATTGGAAGATAAAGTGGAAGGGATACTTTGATTTTAATTTGGAGAGAGATCATAGGATGGTATGGAAGTAAAAAGGATATCTTGATCTTGAGGTGACATGGAAGAGATACTTAGGTCTTCATATTGGGTGGGATTATGAATGGGAAGAAATAATATATCTTGATCTTGAGATGAAAATGACTCATTGGAAAGGATAGTTTGATCTTGATTATGAATGGAATCATGAGATGGAATGAGCGGGATCATAAGAGGGATATTAGTTATAGAAAGGAGGTCAAGGGGATTCCCCAATAGCTAGGGGAGGGGAATAAAGAGGATGTTGGAGGAGGCAGTGGTATACGCATGGGGACAATGTGTTCTTGTACACCTATACCAAGACATGCACTAGGTGGTATATAGGTATGGAGAGATCTTGGATTACAAAGTGATACTATTACATATATGGGTGTGGGTGCATATAGTAGTGACACAACCAGTGCCATATAGTTTGAGGCATAAGATAGCCCTATGTCTACATGTATGTAGGCATGGTGACTCATAAATGACTAAGAGACATATGGTACTAGATTTAGGAGATGGATGGTATGGATAGATTCACTTGGAGATGATGGAGGGACTATGAGACATGGGAGGAGGAAGAATAGTAGCTATCATATTGTAGGTAACCTCTATATTTGATTGGAAGGATAGTTTATACCATTGAGAGATGCATGCGAGATTGAATACATAGGAAATTTGGTTAGAGGCAGGTTGTGCCCATAAGAGAGGTTGTTTTTTCTTGCACACAGAGGGAGGCAACAGATTGGGGGCCAATGATATCCATAGATAGTGATAACATAAATAGAGGCCTTGATGCTTGTGCCATGGGATCTAAATGTAGATGTGGAAGACATAGGGACCACAACATAGTATGATACATGGCGGGAACAACATAGGCCCACTATATTGATAAGTCCTAGAAAAAGGGTGGGGAATCCGTTGGCTGAAGGAGAGGGAGGACATCGAGTGAAGCAGAGGTGAGAGGGGAGATAAATATGGAGATGACAGATGGGGGGATTGAGGGCATAGTGGAGAGGGCATATAGGGGCCCTAGCTAGTGGGGAAGCCATAGGGAGGACAAGGGATAAAATAGGTGAAAATATAGGTACAAGTTGAGGGTGGAGGAGATGAGGGGATTCACAAGTATGGGTTGCTACAACTCCATTTAAGAGGGATGAGGCATAGAGACAAGTAGAGAGGGTGTAGGGAGACATAAATTAGGCCTGGGAAAAGAGAGACAACCTAAAATCACATGTCATGTACCTAAGCATACTTGGACAAGGTCACAGTAGAGATATACTTTGAGAGATACCAAAGACAATAGGAGAAGGCTCAAATAGTAAATGTGATAATTGAGAGGGAATTTGAGAGAGCTTAGAGACAACAGGTATAGGATACTATGGGGATACCTACACAACAGGTGATGTTGAAGGTTGGTTGGCTCATAGGAGAGGCCGCATATTATTGAACTCTCTATGAGATGATAGTGCCTAGGAGTAGCAAGCTCTACCTTACTCCTTAGGGACACATGGATAGACATAGTCAGGAGGAGCTAGATCAAGAGGCTCTAGGAGCTAGGGGATCATAGGGCCACCGAAACCACGACCACCACTAGGATAAGGAGGGGTTGGAGGATCACCAACCCACTCTTTTGGAGGGAGATCCAATTAGGGGCACACATGTAGAGATGTATATATTTATATTTGCTCTTATGTGTATTATTGTTGTAGAAGAGGGGGACCAACCACACCAAGGCTCCAAGTCACAAAGAGTTGAGAGCAGAAGGCTTCCCTAATCAACCTCAAGTTGGAAAAGTGTTTGATGTCAAGGATAGAGAATGAAGAGAACTCTCAGTGATTCTACCATTCTACTAATTCTAGAGTTTTAATGGGGCTAAACGAGCAGGCTCTTGGAACCTAGACTATACCTTAGACAAATCTCTACCAGAGGATAACACAAAACAAGGATGAAAGCATGATGCATTGGAATCTCATAGGTGTGCTAGCTTCTGTATGGAAAAAAAGTGTAAAAGGACAATGAAGGGTACTAAAATCTACCGATAGCTTAGTTGAAGATGTTTAAAATGATAACTAAGACACTAAATGATGAAATAAATAAAATAACGAGAGAAATACTATGAAAATGATAAGAATGAGAGATGAGAGAATGCAACTCACAAAGTGTCAATT
>VDFB02000013.1:8966159-9317377 GCA_007258455.2 Sequoia sempervirens | reverse complement strand
AAGAACAAAAACTCAAATTTTGAAAATTAAATCACATGAGAGGTTTTCCAATGTTAAGAGATTCCAAATGAACCCCAAAACACACCAAAATGGAAATATAAACTAGAAGCTTGTTTTTGGTTGATGCCGATTGCCAGTCTGCCCGAATGCTCCTGCATCAGACACATAGGGTAGGAAAATTTTTGTTAGTAGAACTCACAAAATGGAGTTGGGTAATAGAACTACCCTTTCAGGTTGTAAATCACCTGCAACAAACTCCATCACTGGTTTAGACATAAGGAATTTCTTCCTTCGCCTCTTCCAGCACTTAGCCGGGACACTTGCCGTCCTCCTCCACCAAGTGTGCACTCTATTCTTGCTTCCTCTCCTGGATTTACATCCACCATAGAATAATTTTCTTTGCCACATCTCTTCTTCCCCTTTTCCTTCTTCGTGGGATCCAACCCACCACAAATCGACCACCTCCACCAAATCTCACATGTGGCATCTTTTATAGATTCTACATATAAATATGCTACATCCACACACCAATCTGAAACTACATAATTTCTCTTTCTATCTTCTTGCACTAACTCCTTATGCAAATTCACATCAACTATTTCATCACACAATGTAGAAAAATCAAAATTTACCTCTTCATCAATATGATGCTTCATGTCCACCAACATGTCTTCATTATACTTTTCCTTTGCTGCTGCAACTTCTACCTCATCATCATTTGCTACAATTTCTCTATGTTCTTTATCCTCTATACCCATCTTCGTCTCTTCAAGATTTAAATCTCCTCTTAACCACCTATCTATTATCGAACCATCTCCTTTATCAATAGGAGATTCTCTTCATTTATGCCAAGTTCATCAAATTTTGGTCCTTTAGTATGCAAATATCCTTCTTCATTATCATTGTCTATTGTAGCCTTGTGCTCTTCAACCTCTACCACCATCTCATGCTTGTTCTCGTCTCTGTCTTACAAAAGAAATGCTTTTGTTGCTGCAATCTCACTATCTTCTTCATACTTTATAGGGGTTACTCTCACTTCCTTTTCCTTTCTCTTTGGCTACAACACTCATTTTCTCTACTCTTCTTTTCGTTGCCCTCTTCTAACAGAACATTATTCTTCTCATATCTCTCTTCCCACATTCTCATTTCCTCTCAAAACTTCTTTTCTAATATATTCACTTTAGCCTGAAGCTTTTCAAACTCTTCACGGTGCTTCATATTTTCCACTTCTTCCCAATAATGTTCCCAAAAATAAATTCTTATGGGCCTCCTCATTACCCATCCCATCCTCTTTGGTATAGACTGCCTCACGTCCAGCGATTTGTCTCCACACACCACCATAAGTCCTGGTGCAAACTGCTTCACGTTCGATGCTCTGCCTGCACACTCAAGAACTCCTGCTCTGATACCACTGAGGTAAGATCAAGACTCAACCTTTCAAGAGCACACACACATGCTTTGATACCACTGATGCAAATAAAAATACATACCCATCCACAAACTCACAAAACACAAAATTTGAACAAAGAAAATCAACTGCATTCAAATATGAAAATGATGTGCAACCATGTTGAAACAATTACAATATTTATTCAATCATATGATCAAAAAATATATTTTTTCAATATTTGGCTCTCTATGGCCATTCTCTCTCACTTTTCCTCAAACTTAGTCTTCATCTCTGCTTCCTGCAAGATTTCAAAATCTGCTCTCCAAAACATCCATGCAGCCTTCCCTCTCCCCCTCTCTCTTCCTTTTCTTAAAACTTTTTGAAATCTGAATTAAAAAGAAATTAATTGCTCACCCCAAAGTGACATCCCAATCCCTCAATAAAATATACATTTTAATAATTCAATTCTCTGTTGGAATCTTCTATGTTTGGTATTCAAACTTGCTCATGCCCTCCAAAATGAAGGTCTAAACATAGATTTTTTTAATCAATATGGTAAAAAATACTTGCCTCTTACCAATCCATACCCCCGGGTCTTCAAATTAATGATGATATCCATGTTTCTAGCTCTAAGTTTTTCTTTGTAACAACTGAAGGAAATAATTATCATTTCTTGTTTTACTGGGAGTGATTACATGGAGAAAAGGTGAAATTACGCTAATAATTTAAAATCTTCCACCACTGCCCATGTTGACTTTTTAATTTTCTTCAAAACATGAATATGAGGTAAATAAAATCCATCAAACATTACCTTCTAAGACTGCATAGATAATTTGGAAAAAAATTCAAACATGTGACTTCGACGCTGTACAATGGGTGTTGAAAACTGACTTTTTGCATAACTCTTACCCATAAGCTCATATTCACATGAAACTTTGTCAAGATATGAATAATATTGTTAAGATGATTCCCTCCAAAGTATTTTTCTCCAACATTTAAAAATATTAAAAATTAATTGTTTCCATAAAATTGCTTGTGGGACCCTTAAAACTATGACAAAGCAAAAACTCAAATTTTTAAAATTAAATCACATGAGACGTTTTCTAATGTTAAGAGATGCCAAATGAACCCAAAAACACACCAAAATGGAAATATAATCCAAAAGCTTGTTTTTGGTTGATGTCGATTGCCAGTCCGCTTGGATGCTCCCACATCATGAGGATGACGATAAAATGATACAATAAAATTGCATTATTCATTTTTAGGTGTCCGTATTTTGCCCCTCTTTGAGACAATGGGTTTTATAGCATTGTTTTAAAGAAAAATATTGATGATATGCCTCAGTGTGCCTTGATGGACCATGGGATGGAGGATATGATGCCCTCTCAAGAGATTGGCTAGAGAAAATATTTTTTTGGTCGGGCTCACATCAAGATGGATTAGCTAGGCTAAGCATGACATGGCAAATGAAAAAACTAGAAGAAATACACTAGGATAAAAAGACACAACTAAGGATGGTAAGGGATGAAACCCTAAGGATAGAAGGGTTTTATATAGGGTTAGGAAGGTCAAAAGTGCTTATTTTCACTCTCACACTTTTGAGAATCTAGAGCCTCCAAAGTATCCCAGAGTAGAAAAATAGAGACGATGGCAGAAATTTCAAGGGACACACATCAAGCAAAGCATGCATGGGTGTTTGGGAGACCAACTGGTGCACACACAATGCTAAGTTCCTATCCATGGTGACTCTAAGGGTAGATTTAGGATCATTTAATATGCCTGTAAGTATGTTAAATGAGAATTGTTATTGTAGGCCAGTGACACACATATGGCGTGATGTTGTATAAATGACACATATTGTTGCATAAATGGTGTACAACTATTTATTTGCAAAGAAATGTAACACTTTTGGATAGTTGCACAAATGGTACAAATCATTCCACAAATGGATGATAAAGTTGTGTAATTGGTATCAATGCATAATTGGTAGAAAATACAATGTAATTGTTAGGAAACACTGCACAATTGGAAAGACTATGTGAATGCAAGGAAATGTGATAAAAATGGCTGAAATCATTGTGCAATTGGTAAAATTTTCACAAACAGATGGAAATGGAATACTTATGGTAGAAAATATTACATAAATGGTAAAATTGGGCAAGTGGTAAGCTGAGTTATGAAAATGGTACACAACTAGGGGTAGACTAGGAGAATGAATTGTTATTTCCATGTAAAGGCTAATGATGGGCAATAGATGGATGTAGGATGATGAAGTTTGACTGATTTCTTAGGAGTGACATCTCATGATGATGTAGTTGTGACCACAAATAATAGAGATAGACGAGGCATTCCTAGGAGTAGCAAGCCTCTAATACATGACATACATGCTTGAGATTCAATCCAACCTAGCGATGATGAAAAGTTTGGTAGAATGATGGCACAATGACCATAACACTTTTATGATAGCAATAAGATAGGAAAAAAACACACTTGAGGATGTTTGTAACATTTTACAAAGTTTGACCCATCGAGAGAAAGTGATCTGTGACATAGATCATGCTAAGAGTGCACTCAACTAGGTATTCATGATAGATGACTTACGGATTGTAGAAAGTGAGAAGGATCTTTGATAGGCCATGGGTTAATTTGATCCACTACCACTAGTAGTAGCTAGGATCATCAAAGGTATAGTAGTTCTAGATAGGAGGTTGAGGGGCTTCTCCACTAGATAGGGGAGGGTATTGGGGAGGATGTTGGAGGAGGAAGTGGTATATTCATGGAGAACATGTGTCCTCACACACCTATACCATAAAATGTACCAGATGGTATACAAGTACAAAGCAAGATTGGATTGTAGAGTGACTCTATTACACATATGGGCCTAGGAGCATATAACAATGACACAATCAGTGACTTACAAAATTTGGGGTGTAGGATAGATCTATTCCTACATGTAAGTAGGCATAGTGACTCACAAATTCATACTAGACACATGGTACTAGAATTAGGAGATGGATGATCTAGAAAACTTCATTTGGAGACCATGGAGAGACTATGAGACATGAAAGGAGGTTGCACAGAAATTTCC
This sequence comes from Sequoia sempervirens, assembly GCA_007258455.2. Taxonomy (NCBI): domain Eukaryota; kingdom Viridiplantae; phylum Streptophyta; class Pinopsida; order Cupressales; family Cupressaceae; genus Sequoia; species Sequoia sempervirens. The sequence continues at coordinate 9,312,899 of VDFB02000013.1, read as the reverse complement.
ATATTGTAGGCAACCCAATATTTAATCAGGAGGACAATTCATATAATTGAGAGATACATGTAAGAGTGGGTACAAAGAAAGTGAGGTTAGAGGTAGGGTGTGCCCATAGGATAGGCTGTGTTTGCTTGCATAAAGAAGGAGGTAGTGTATTAGGGGCCGATGATCTCCAAAAACACAAAGATCACATAGCTAGAGGCCTTGAATTCAATTCCATAGGATCTACATGTATTTGTAGCAGACATAAGGATCACAAAAAAGTATGATGCATGGTGGATGCAATGTAGGCCCACTAGGTAGAGGAGAGGGAGGACGGTGAGTGAGAAAGCAAAGATGACCTGTTGTAGTAGTGGTAGGAGAGAGAGGAGATAGAGATGGAGATGATAAATGGGGAGATCCAAGGGATGATGGAGAGGGAGCATGGGGGGTCCAACAAGTGGGGAAACCATAGAGAGGATAAGGGACAACAAACGTACATAGAAATGTACAAGATGAAAGATGGATGAGAGGAGGAGGATTCATAGGTATAGGTATCCACAACTCTACCTGAGAGGGATGAGGCCTAGAGGCAATTGGGGAGGGTGAGGGGAGACATAGATTAGACCTGAGTGAAGAGATAAAACCTATATATATAGTTTTCATGTATCAAAGTATAGTTGACCTAGGCCACAGAGAGAGATACTTTGATAGAGCTTGGAGATAGTAGGTGGGGGCATAGTTAATACAAGTGACAACTAAGAAGGACTCTGAGAGAGCTTAGAGGTAGTAGGAAGATGCTATTATTGGGATGCTTGCACAACAAGTGTTTCCTAAGGTTAGATGAATCACAAGAGAGGCCACACATTATCAAACTCTGTATGAGATAATAGTGCTCAGGGAGCAACAAGATCTAGCTTACTCCTCAAGGAAACATAGCTAGGCACAATAAGGAGGAGATAGATTAGGATGCTCTAGGAGACAGGGGAGCATGGGACCACCACCATCACCATGGCCACCACTAGGATAGGGAGGGTTTGGCAGATCACCAACTCACTATGTTGGAGGGAGTTCTAGTTCGGGGTGTACATGTACACATGCATATATGCATAATTGGATCTTATGTGTATTATTGTATCATGATGTACAAACCATGCCTACATGCTATGTATATTTGTATTGATATGGCTCATGTAGCCCATATATAGACATTGTATAATTGATGTATATATATGATTACAGTTTTAGTTTATGCGATGCTTATATGACTCGTGATGTGGCTTACTTATGTTGCTATAATATGATTATGGACACTTATGATGTTTATTATGATGATGCTGTTGATGTTATGATAATGATACATATGCATATATATGATGGATATTTATGGTAATTTATTATGATTATGATACACATGATATGATTATGATACTATGATGCATATTGAGAATTGTGAATGCATGATATGCAACACAATCAATCTCCACCAAGGATAAAATATCAAAATGAAACCTATAAAGAGAAGATACAAAAAATATATGATATTTAAAATGAATGAAAAATAGAAAGGAAAAAATACTCTTTGCTACTTTGAAGAGGAGCCAAAACAAATGGATATCATACACCAAGGTATGAAATCAAGGTGCATTTTTGTATCATTTACAGCCTTTGTGCGAAATTCTAACACAACACAAAATCACAACATAAAAATAAAATAATCATGTCTCATTCCAAACTGCTCTAAGATCATTAAAATCTAGGCTTCCTTGGGCAAATTGGAGAAAAAAGATAAAATCAAGAAAGAAAAAAGAAAAGCAACCGTGAAATGAAATCAACAGCCAATGTATCTCTTTCCAAAATATAAGGTCAATGGTAGGAAGGGTGCATCTATTAAGGCCTTAGTTTTTTTTATAGCTCCTATTGTAGGAATGGTATTTTTGTTAAGGAATTTTTTTTTTTGATAGTGATAATGAAAGATAGGCAAGAAGCTATGCAACCCAAAGATTTAGTTCAACAACCGCTACTTATTTTTCTCATGAATTTTGTTAAGGGAAAATGTTTTACAATAATGGGTAAATATGCATGAGTAAAGTGTCTTCTCAAGATAAGCACAAGAAACCAATCCAAAACCTAGGTCAAGGGAAATGTTCCACTAATAAGGCATAGGATCATTTATTATAGGATGAACAAGAGGATATTATAGGTAGCTAGGTAGATAAGTGAAATAAAATATTCTAATAATTTTTGAAGCCATGATAGGTGGATAAGTGAAACATAATAGAAGAAAAATCCAAAGATTATGTTGTAAAGGAACAAGGTACCCTTACTAGAGGTAGAGACAAATATTATTTACTTGAACCAAACTTGTGAGTTTTTAAGCAAAAAGATCAAGATAGAGATATGTTGACTTGAACTAGCCTTACAAGTTTCAATCAAGAAGACCAAGATAGAAATTATTTACTTGGACTATAATTATGAGTCAAAGAAAATAAATTAAATTATAGGTAGAAAATAGTAAAGGTTTTTTGAGTTGAAGGGATGATGCATAAAAGATATGGATTATAAAGGAAGTAAGGTCTTACATTTCTCAAAGTGTACATCCATAATATTTTCCCCCAATTTTATCAAGATCAAAGATGAAAGGGTAGGGGATGATCTAGATAGGATAAGGGATATATGATGAATGATAGAGATAGGATAATAAAGATCAAAGAAAGGAAGGATGAATTTGGATATGTTTAGGGATATGCAATAGAATGGATGACTTAGGGACAAACATGGTTTTTGGATGAGCTTGTTTGAATTCCAATTTAGTTAGTGCTTCAATATGTATTGTTTGGATATGGATAGAAAGATCTTGTGTAGGATTAGGATCATGACATGAAAGGATATTTTGATCTTGACGTGGAAGGGGATCACTACATGGAGTGAAAGGTATGGGATCATTAGATGGGAGAGGATCTTTGGATGATATGCAAGGTTTGCTTTGACCTTGATACTGAAAATAATTGGAAGATAAAGTGGAAGGGATACTTTGATTTTAATTTGGAGAGAGATCATAGGATGGTATGGAAGTAAAAAGGATATCTTGATCTTGAGGTGACATGGAAGAGATACTTAGGTCTTCATATTGGGTGGGATTATGAATGGGAAGAAATAATATATCTTGATCTTGAGATGAAAATGACTCATTGGAAAGGATAGTTTGATCTTGATTATGAATGGAATCATGAGATGGAATGAGCGGGATCATAAGAGGGATATTAGTTATAGAAAGGAGGTCAAGGGGATTCCCCAATAGCTAGGGGAGGGGAATAAAGAGGATGTTGGAGGAGGCAGTGGTATACGCATGGGGACAATGTGTTCTTGTACACCTATACCAAGACATGCACTAGGTGGTATATAGGTATGGAGAGATCTTGGATTACAAAGTGATACTATTACATATATGGGTGTGGGTGCATATAGTAGTGACACAACCAGTGCCATATAGTTTGAGGCATAAGATAGCCCTATGTCTACATGTATGTAGGCATGGTGACTCATAAATGACTAAGAGACATATGGTACTAGATTTAGGAGATGGATGGTATGGATAGATTCACTTGGAGATGATGGAGGGACTATGAGACATGGGAGGAGGAAGAATAGTAGCTATCATATTGTAGGTAACCTCTATATTTGATTGGAAGGATAGTTTATACCATTGAGAGATGCATGCGAGATTGAATACATAGGAAATTTGGTTAGAGGCAGGTTGTGCCCATAAGAGAGGTTGTTTTTTCTTGCACACAGAGGGAGGCAACAGATTGGGGGCCAATGATATCCATAGATAGTGATAACATAAATAGAGGCCTTGATGCTTGTGCCATGGGATCTAAATGTAGATGTGGAAGACATAGGGACCACAACATAGTATGATACATGGCGGGAACAACATAGGCCCACTATATTGATAAGTCCTAGAAAAAGGGTGGGGAATCCGTTGGCTGAAGGAGAGGGAGGACATCGAGTGAAGCAGAGGTGAGAGGGGAGATAAATATGGAGATGACAGATGGGGGGATTGAGGGCATAGTGGAGAGGGCATATAGGGGCCCTAGCTAGTGGGGAAGCCATAGGGAGGACAAGGGATAAAATAGGTGAAAATATAGGTACAAGTTGAGGGTGGAGGAGATGAGGGGATTCACAAGTATGGGTTGCTACAACTCCATTTAAGAGGGATGAGGCATAGAGACAAGTAGAGAGGGTGTAGGGAGACATAAATTAGGCCTGGGAAAAGAGAGACAACCTAAAATCACATGTCATGTACCTAAGCATACTTGGACAAGGTCACAGTAGAGATATACTTTGAGAGATACCAAAGACAATAGGAGAAGGCTCAAATAGTAAATGTGATAATTGAGAGGGAATTTGAGAGAGCTTAGAGACAACAGGTATAGGATACTATGGGGATACCTACACAACAGGTGATGTTGAAGGTTGGTTGGCTCATAGGAGAGGCCGCATATTATTGAACTCTCTATGAGATGATAGTGCCTAGGAGTAGCAAGCTCTACCTTACTCCTTAGGGACACATGGATAGACATAGTCAGGAGGAGCTAGATCAAGAGGCTCTAGGAGCTAGGGGATCATAGGGCCACCGAAACCACGACCACCACTAGGATAAGGAGGGGTTGGAGGATCACCAACCCACTCTTTTGGAGGGAGATCCAATTAGGGGCACACATGTAGAGATGTATATATTTATATTTGCTCTTATGTGTATTATTGTTGTAGAAGAGGGGGACCAACCACACCAAGGCTCCAAGTCACAAAGAGTTGAGAGCAGAAGGCTTCCCTAATCAACCTCAAGTTGGAAAAGTGTTTGATGTCAAGGATAGAGAATGAAGAGAACTCTCAGTGATTCTACCATTCTACTAATTCTAGAGTTTTAATGGGGCTAAACGAGCAGGCTCTTGGAACCTAGACTATACCTTAGACAAATCTCTACCAGAGGATAACACAAAACAAGGATGAAAGCATGATGCATTGGAATCTCATAGGTGTGCTAGCTTCTGTATGGAAAAAAAGTGTAAAAGGACAATGAAGGGTACTAAAATCTACCGATAGCTTAGTTGAAGATGTTTAAAATGATAACTAAGACACTAAATGATGAAATAAATAAAATAACGAGAGAAATACTATGAAAATGATAAGAATGAGAGATGAGAGAATGCAACTCACAAAGTGTCAATTTCGCCAGCAAGCTGGGCATGAGAAATCACCTACACACAACCAAGAAGGGAAAAATATTGGGGCTATTTCGGGGCTTGCTGCAGTTAAACCCCTGTTTTGGTGTTTCCACCTCCATGGACAACCAAATAGATAAATGAGTAGAAATGCAATAAAGAAACAATGCTGGAAAGGAAATGAATCCAAAAACTACAAGAGACACTATGCTACTCAAATCCAACAACAATGTAGTAGAAAGTAAACAATACCAACCTCGACCAAAGGTGTTCAAGGCCAATGAGAGAGGAATGCAAGTCTACAATTGTGGCAAAGTTGACGTGGCTGCAACGACTTTGAAAGTAGTCTCGCAAGACACCAAGTTGTAGCTTCTGTGGTAGATGTGAAGAATTCTATGATTGTTGAAAGAGTTGATAGTGCAACTAGTAGCTTGAAGTTGCAAGAATTAGGAGTAAGGATGGTAAGAATGTGAAGCAAGATCGAATGAGTGTGTAGAGGGTGTGAAGAATGTCAAGAATGTCAGAGATAGAGATTTGAAGGCCAATTAGGAGGGAAAGAGATGTTCAAAGGTTAGCAAGAAGGTGTAGGGGCATTAAGTTTCATTGCTAGTGGAGAACATAATGCCTATGTAGATTCTAGAGGCAGGAATTCTGTCAGGATAGTAGCGCATCACGTAGATGTCCATGCACCATGTGCGCATCCCCAACAAAAATTCCCCCACCGACACTAAAAACAAGTGCCAAGTGGATGGAGTATGGATGGGTGATGTGGAATTACATGGTTGAGTTTTATTTTTCTAAGATGAAGGATGTACAATGGGATTTGCAAGGGGGGTTGCAAATTCACTCCTATACATTTTTCTCCCACTTTAGCAAACATGAGTTCCAATGAGTGTTTGGTAAAGTAGGTTGGAAGAGTTCCAAGAAAATATACCTAAACCATTGAGGAAGTAGACCACAATCTGGCATAGTCGAAAGCATAGGTAAGGAAAATGACTCCACAGGTACTTTCTCGTGAGGAGGATTGAACAAAGTGCACCAGAGGCTCACAAACCAATGGTGGACATATCCCCTAGGATGTAAGTGCTTCATAGGTCCTCAGACCTGCAAAGAAGGCACCCCCGAGTACTCTCTCCTGAAGGAAGCTCGATGTGAGGGGAATCCGCAAAGTCAGATTGGAAAGTAGCTTCACAGGTGCACCTGCAAAGTAACATGTTAATCCATAGAAAAAACATGTTAGAAAACAAAAAGCCACACAGGTAGACAAGCTAATAGTCACGTAGATAGTAAAAAATTGGAGGAGCTTTCAAAGGGGTCCCTCAGGAGCCCTTCAAAGAGGAGGGGTCCACTCTGTTTGAAAGTGCAACAATATTTTTTGCAAATCAATTCTACATCAAGGAATCCTTTAAAAAGACTTCACTTCATCAAGGAATTCAAAATGAAGAAAGCCCCCTCACAAGGGGAAGGTCAGAACTTCCCTTGCTAGAGAAGGTGCTCCCTCCTTGGAGGAATTTTTTTCAAATTATTTCTTTACAAACCCATGATGAAGGAAAGGTATTCTGCTAGGGGTCCTTGTTGAAGAATGCTATTTTTGAAAAATATTAAATATTTTCAAGAAAAGATTCATTGGCCACCAAATGGATTTTCTGAAAATAAAAGTGATATGAGAGCCCCCCCTTAGGATGGTGCATGTTGAACATGATTTCAGCCACAACTGTGTGAGATGCAATCTCTCCTCTCAGAAAGGGGAGGCACCCTTACTGTTTATTGAAATTAAGTACAACTAATTAAGTATTCACAATGATGTACACTATGATTAAGAGATGGGGGTGTGTCACATTCATTATTCCCTCTTTTTTTAGAGAATATGTTTTACAATGCTTCATGGTTTTGAGTTCCTGATTCAATACAACTTCAAACTAAAAAAAATGCAATAATTATGTAAGGAAAGCTTAGGTGCGGAAAAAAATCTCCTAACGCCAAAACCTCAGGGAAGAATGAAGATAGGACTTTAAAATTTTGCAATTATAGTTCATTAAGATACACAAGAAAAGAATAACAGAAAAGGGAAATAAAGATATACACAATTGGACACTAGATTTATGTGGGAAAATCCTTATGGGAGAAAAACCCACCACACCAAGAAAAGTCTCTTTGTATTACAGTAAAGAAAAATTACATACAGAGTTTAGACTTAACTTTCTGATTTCAATTTACAACAACATTAATCTCACAATGCTCTGAGACGCATACAATGAACCCGCTCAGATCAATCCATGTTTAGTATCGAACAACCCTACTCTATCAAACTATTCACGATTGTGGACTATTGCAGAGCATAGTCCATTCTACTCATGGCCTGTTCATTTTCCACAACAGAATAGTCACAATTGTTCAACTTCCAGCGGTTCTCATTCTGCTTCTCTCATTGGCTCAAAACATGCCACGTAGGACAGACGTTCAATCAAAACATTCAAATGAATCGCATGTCAGTGAGACACTAGACCGTGTCTCCTCGATGCCACAATGCCCGACTGTCCTTATTGGAAAGAGTCACCACCATTAAAAAGAGTCATATCGAGTTCAAACCTGTCGCCTAGACTCACTCCATTGACAAGACTTCTCACTGATGCCCATTGCAGAACTATCAACAAGACCATCGCTGTCGGCGAGAGCTCATAGCTAACACAAAACCATCGGTGAGAGGAATACTATCGCAAGAGTTCTCACTGATTGCAGACCCATCGACAAGACCTCAACCATCGGCAAGAGTTCTCACTGAAAGCACCTGCCTGTTAGTGAGATAAACACTGCCGCTTAGACTCTTATCGAGCCTTCATGTCACCCCGATGACATTCTTGTGTAAAATTGTCGGTGAGACATACTCTGTCAGAATGAGTCATTCCGAATGTTCATGCCTCTCCTCGATGCCACTCTTCGCCAAGAGTCTCCCCGATAACCAACTGGAACCAACCCGTGAAAAAGAGATCTGCCATGACAAAATGAGATGGGAAACTCACAGCGATAGCTAATGTATTGCCGATGACTTTTGTCGGAAAGACAGCTGCAAAGTCACGCCGATCTAAATTCTTTAGGAGTTTAGAACACAACTGCTTGTCAGCAAGACATTCTGAGGGTCTCATCGATTTTTCTCTTTCAGGAGTTTCATGTTAGTAAGCTTGAGGCACATTTTCCAATAATCTACCACTTGATGAAGATCTTCCTGACACCTCTAGAGCACAACAAAACTACTGAAATTCATGGGCATTAAGGCCCATCGAACTGGCACACCACCTGAACTTGTCTGTGCTCGTTGGTTTCGTCAATGCATCTGCAACATTTTCCAGAGTATCTAATTTTTCTAAAGAGACCTTTCCATCCTCCACCATATCTCGTACAAAATGATACTACACATCAATATGTTTCGTCCTGGCATGAAAAGTAGGATTTTTTACCAAACAAATAGCACTCTGACTATCACAGTAAATTGTAATTATCCCTACATCAAACCCAATGTTAGAACACAAAAGTTTTAACTAGATTGATCCTTTACAGGCGTGTGTTGCTGCCATGTATTTTGCCTCTATAGTAGACAAAGTGACTACAAGTAGACAAAGTGACTACAACCTGCTGCTTACTCATCCAACTAACTACACCACCATTTATCATGAAAATATATCCACTGGTGGATCTTCTGCTGTCAATGTCCCCTGCCCAATCAGAATCCACATAGCCTCAAATGCTGAGAGTCATCTGTGATTCAACCAAATTTACATGGTAACACAAAGCATATTCTTAAGTGCCCTTCAGATATCTAAACACTCTTTTCACAACATCCCAATGTGTCCTTCTAGGATTTTCCATAAAATGACTAAGTACTCCCACTGCTTGGGAAATGTCTGGCCTTGTATAGACCATTGCATACATTAAACTACCAATTGCACTAGCGTAAGGCACTCTGGTCATGTCCTCTATCTCAATAGGAGATTTTGGACAGTCTTCAATAGATAGCTTCGTTCCCTGCAACACTGGAACAACTAGCTGCTTGCAATTAGTCATACAAAATATCTACAAAAAAGTATTAATATACTTACTCTGATTGAGCCAAAGTTTTCTACTCTTCATGTCCTTGGTTATTTCCATTCACAGAATATACCTGGCTGCACCAAGATTTCGAACTTTGTAGACAACTGAGATTTTAGATTAGAAATCATTAACTTACTATTTCCTATGAACAACATATCATCAACATAGAGAGTAATAATAAGAACATAATCATTTTCAGCTTTTTAGTACACACAGTGATCAGATTTTGATCTTACAAATCCCAATGACAAAAAAAAGTGTCAAACTTCTAGTACCACATTCTAGGAGATTGTTTTAATCCATATAGAGATTTTTCAACTTGCAAACCAATTTTTCTTTACCTTTTTCCACAAAGTGCTCAGGCTGGGACATATAAATTTCTTCTTCAAGGTCACCATGAAGAAATGTTGTCTTCACATCCATCTGTTCAATCTCTAAGTCATACGCTACTGCAAGTGACAAAAGAAATCTGATAGACGTTAGCTTAGCTACAGGAGAAAAAATTTCTCCATAATTAATTCCTTCTACTTGGGAATACCCCTTCGCAACCAACCTTTCCTTATACTTTTCCACATTGCCATCTAAACCTATTTTCCTTTTAAATACCCATTTGCAGCCAACAACTTTTTTGCCTTCAGGCAAGGGCACCAAACTCCAAGTATCATTCTTTTCTAATGATGCCATTTCTTCATTCATGGCTTCCAACCAAAAGTTTGAATTAGACATTCTAAATGCCTCTTTCATAGTCCTAGGCTCATCAGTGCTAGAAATTAAAGCATAGGCACAAGTAGAATCTAACAAAGAAAACCCATACCTATCAGGTTGCTTTCTTTCATGTGTTGACCTCGTCATAGGCTGAGGCTAAGGTTGTTGTTCTTCTTTAGAACTCTCAGAACTACTTGAGCTCTCCTCAGTTTCAGGTACATTTTGAATTCCTCTTTATCTAGTGTCGGAGGAATTTCAACAACATCCTTTTTATCTTCTGATTTTGTCTCTGACTGCAGATCCAAAGTAGAAGACTTCAGCTCATGAAAAATAACACTTCTGCTGTATAGAATCTTCTCCATATCAGGATTCCAAAGCTTGTATCCTTTTATGCCAACACTATAACCAATAAAAATACATTTAACAACCTTGTTTTCCAATTTAGACCTTTTTTCATTTGGCACATATGCATATGCCTCACAGCCAAAGACATGAATGTGTCTTAGAGAGGGCTTTTTTCTAGACCATGCTTCCAAAGGTGTTTTCTCAACAAGAGTGGAATTCAGAGAATGGTTTATTAAATAACATGTTGTTGCAACTGCCTCAACCAATAACTTCTCCTCCAAGCCAACACTGCTTAGCATACTTTGTGCTCTTTCCATCACTATCCTGTTGAACCTTTCAGCAACTCCATTTTGATGCAGAGTGTAGGGTGCAGTTTTATGTCTTTTAATCCCATGATCTTTACAGTACCTTTCAAACTCATCAAAACAAAACTCACCGCCATTGTCAGTCCTTAAAATTTTTATTTTTCTTCTAGTCTGATTTTCAACAAGGTTTTTAAATTTCTTAAAACGATTGAACACTTCTGATTTACTTTTCAAAAAATAAAAAAATTCCTTCTTGAATAATCATCAGTGAACGATACATAATATCTTGATTTAGAAAAAGAAGGAACATTTACTAGACCAAAAATATCAGAATGTATGTAATCAAGTAAACTAGAAGATTTGTGAGGACTTTAGTAAAATGAAATACAGTGTTGTTTACCATATATACAATGTTCACAAAACTCAAATTCGAGGTTACAATCATTAAGCCCTTCAACCAGGTTTTTATTTTTCAAGGTTTTTAAAACTTTTTCTCCAATGTGGCCAAGCCTATGATGCCAGAGCATAGTCTTTTCTGCTGGAAGTTTAACTTCCATAGAGTTTTCACTATCAGGAACATTTTCCTCCTTTTCTCCATGAGTAGCCTTCTGTGACTTTACAGAGACACTATTGTATTGCACAACATGTACATCTAGCTTATACAAGGTACCAATACGAGCACCCCTAGCTAGCACCATTGAGCCTCTAGTCATCTTGCAGCCATTTCCAGAGAATGTGTCTTGCAATCCAACATCGTTCAGCTTACTAATAAAAAGTAAATTTTGAGCTAGACCTATTATATGCATTACATCATTGATTCCCTTCACTCTTCCATCAGGGAATTGAATTCTGACTCTTCCATGACCAACTATTTCCAAAGATGAATCGCTTACCAAATACACCCTTCCACCATCATTTTTTTCATACTTAGTGAACCAGTCTCTATGAGATGTCATGTGGAAAGATGCTCCAGAATCAATCAACCATACATCATCTGATGCCTGTGTAGCCAACGCTACAATGAAAGCGTCTGCATCACTCTGAGAAGAATCATTATCGGAAGAATACTTCTTCTTCTTCTTTTTCTCCTCTTTGCAATCCTCTCGGACATGACCAGGTTGCCCACAATTCCAACACTTTACCTTGGACTTCTTACTAGGAGATTTTGATCTCCCCTCTGATTTGGATTTTGCCTTCTTATCCTTCTTCTTGCCTTTTTCTTTCGATCTGCCTCTAACAATAAGAGCCTTCTTTGCCATCTCAGAAGATTTTCTTCTCATCTCTTTTGATAACAAAGAAGCAACAATATATGCCATCTTAAAAAAGGAATCAGTACTCCCAATAGCCATCACCAAGTGATCCAAAGCATCTGGCAAAGAACATAACTATAGCATACAATGATCTTCTTCATCAATCTTCACACCCACAGATGCTAACTGAGCAATCAACATATTGAAAGCATTCAAATGATCAACAACAAATGCTCCTTCCTACATTTTAAAAGAGTACATCTTCTTCCTCAAGAACAACTTATTCACCAAGGACTTGCCCTGATAAATAGCTCCCAGTCTTTTCCACAAAGAGGATGCTATCTTTTCTTCATGAATATTTAGAAGAATATAGTCTGCTAAACAAAGCCTTATCAACCCCTTTGATTTTTGATCTGCAAGGTCCCAATCCTCTTGCTTCATGCCTATAGGCTTCGTTCCAGACACAACAAGCCAAAGATCACGATCAACCAACAAATCTTCCATTTTGAGTTTCCACAACTCAAAATTATTGCCATTGAATTTCTCAATTTCAATCTTTCCTTACGTGCTTTCCATGTTAATCTGTAATTCGAATTACCAAACTTCTACAAGACTCCCACTGAAACAAAATTGACACAAAAAACCCAACGTACCCACAAGGATAACACAACTGGCCAGGCTCTGATACCACTTGTAAGGAAAGCTTAGGTGCAAAACAAACTCTCCTAACATCAAAACCTCAGGGAAGAATGCAGATATGAATTTAAATTTTCAATTACAATTCAATAAGATACAAAAGAAAAGAATAACAAAATAGAGAAATGAACACCTACACAATTGGACACCAAATTTACGTGGGAAAACCCTTACGGGAGAAAAAACCATCACACCAAGAAAAGTCTCTTTGTATTATAGTAAAGAAAAATTACATATAGAGTTCAGACTTAACTTTCTAATGTCAATTTACAGTAGCAACATTAATGTCACAATGCTCTCAGATGCATACAATGAACCCACTCAGATCAATCCATGCTTAGTATCAAACAACCCTACTCTATCGAACTGTGCACGATCATGGACCATTGCAAAGCATAGTCCATTCTACTCACGGCCTGTTCGTTTTCCACAACAGAATAGTCACAATTGTTCAACTTCCAATGGTTCTCATTCTGCTTCTCTCATTGGCTCATAACACACCATGTAGGACAAACATTCGGTCAAAACGTTCAAACAAATCGCATGTCGGTGAGACACTAGACCATGTCTCCCCGATGCCACAATGCCCCACTGTCCTTATCGAAAAGAGTCACCACCATCGACAAGAATCATATTGAGTTCAAACCTATCGCCCAGACTCAATCCATCGGCAAGAATTCTCACCGATGTCTATTGTAAAACTATCGGCAAGACCATCGTTGTTAGAAAGAGCTCATAGCGAACACAAAACAATCAGCGAGAGGAATACTATCGACAAGAGTTCTCACCGATTGTAGACTCATCGACGAGACCTCAACCATCAGCAAGAGTTCTCACTGGAAGCACCTGCCTGTTGGCAAGATAAAAACTGTCGCTTAGACTCTTATCAAGCCTTCATGTCACCTAGATGACATTCTTGTGTAAAACCGTCGGTGAGACATACTCTATCATAATGATTCATTCCAAATGTTCATGCCTCTCCCCGATGCCACTCGTCGCCAAGAGTCTCCTCAATAACCAACTGGAACCAACCCATCGGCAAGAGATCTGCCACAATGGAATGAGATGGGAAACTTACAGCGATAGCCAATGGCTTGCCAATGACTTCCTTTGGCAAGACAATTGTAAAGTCACGCCGATTTGAATTCTTCAGGAGTTTAGAACACAGCTGCTTGTCTGCAAGACATTCTGAGGGTCTCACTGATTTTTCTCTTTCAGGAGTTTCATGTCAGTAAGCTTGAGGCACATTTTCCAACAAATTCCAATATTATTATCTTGTCAAATCAAAGACCAAGAATACCAACATAATAACGATAAATGATAAAACAAGAAAACTCACAAAGGCACAAAGTCATTTCGTAGCTTTCACCAATGAATCTTTTGAGATATGTAACCACCGTTGTATTAGAAGAACAAAGTCTTCTAGATACTTTAGGATAGATCCATGAACAACATGAATAAATACAAGAAAAAAGTATTGTAGAGAATTTGCCAACAACATTCAATCAATATCATAAATTGGAGTAAAAGAGTAGCAAAAATTTTACATGGATTTACTCAAAGTCCTTTAGATCTCAATCACTAATCACTGGCAATCTCAATCAATTTCAAAAGATAATTGATTCCAACACAAAGTATGGTATGCAACTCTTTTCTTTATTGATCAAAATAGATTCACAATGATGAACACAAAGTTTCATGTATTTGCTTCTCAAAATGGGAAGCACTTCGTTGCAAAAGAGAAAAGATAAAGATTACAAAAGAATCCTCTCATATTTATAAAAGAGAGGAAAGAGAAAATATAGGAAAAGTAGATGAGCGAATCTAGGAAAGTTAGGTGAGAAAATTTAGGAAAATCTCACCTAACAAGTTGACTTATTAAAAAATGTTGTCCATCTTTTTAGGAAAACATCTTAGTTTTTACATGTTGTGGAAGGTCATTCAATGTTTGAGTGCTGAATTTTGCTGCTCGAACATTGAGAGGAATGATCTCAAAATGTGAAGTGTTTCTATCATTTCAACTTGCTAACACTAAAAACTTCACCACTTTTATAGTATGGGAAGGGCTTGATGAGCAACAGTGGAGAGGTAAATAAAAACACCAAAATGAGGACAAGAAAAAACATGAAAAGAAAAACCCAGGGCATGTTTTTAAAATAAGAAGAAACCCTAAAAGAGAAAATGCGAAGACCAGGCTTGTTTGATAAAACAAAGAAATGCAGATTTGAAACCACAAACCCCAAGTGAGAAAGATTCAAATAAATGTATTAAAAACCTGGCGAGAAACAAATCGCATAAAGAAAATGACGGAGAGGAAGAAAACAAAGGCGCACCTGGAAAAACTTTGAACCCTAGCTTGAATGTTCAAGAAATCTTCAAACTCAAATTCATTGGAAGTTGGAGAAAGATCCACGCGAGGAAGAAGTTCGGCGAAAGGAATGAGGATTAATTAGCTCAATTTTTTTTTTATTAAGTCATCAAAAAGGGGTCATTAATGTAACTCAACTTGCATTAGTGACAAAGTACATTAAGGAGGAAAAATTCAAAAATGCACTAGCGGTTATTTTCACCGCTTGTGCATTTCAAACTAGGTGCAAAGTGTAGGACTGCTGAAAATTAGCACTCTGACACTTAGAGTTAAACTTATTTCCAACTTGAGGCTCATGTAGGACCACTGAAAATCAATGCCCCGACATGAGTAAAAAATTGACTCTCCTAAAGGTTGAGAGTTGACGAAGATACTCGTTTCAAAGCTCTTCAAAAGACGAATGGGGGGAAAACTAAAATAGACTGTTTGAGGTTTTGAAACATGCATCGAGGTGAATTGAAAATTTCCTTGTTTTGCGTGCTTGAAGTACATGAAACTATAAAACATACAAGTTTCGTAGGGGGTTATCCTGTGAATCTGACGTAGCTGGATTCAAGGATAACAATTGGCTCTAGCTGGGGAGCTTCCTTTAGTCATTGTTAGAAATGATTGAAGGGAGAAGAACTCCAGAATCAAGTGCCTTTATCCATCCATTGGGCATAGAGTTAGGCGATGAAAAAAAAAGACGCAAGGATTGAAATAAAAATATTTACATTTGAACGCTTGTCACCTTATTGTGTAAAATGTTTCAAAATTTTCCCACTTTGAGGAAGAGAAAATGGTGTTCCATCCTTGTATGCCAATAGGAAACTGCTTTCACCATGCAACTAATGAACTTTGAATGGACCTGTCCATAGTGAATCGAATTTCCTATGTATACCTTTTGGTTCTCTTTGCTTGTCCCATAAGAGAACAAGATCACCAATTTGAAAATCATGAGACTTGGCCTTCTTGTCAAAAAGCTTCACACTTGTTTTCGATGCTCTATGATACAGTTATCCACTTGAACTCGTTTCTCTTCCAATTCAAAGAGATACATTATCCGCTTATTGACTGAATTATCAAAAGTCTCATCCTCAATGGCCTTAGCCAATTTGAGTGTTGGAAGTTCTAAGGTTATGGGAATTTTTGCATTCAACCCATACAAGAGTTGGAAAGGAGACATTCCAATCACCTGCTTTGGAGTTATTTTGTCTGCCCACAGAGCATCATATAAAGCTTTGTGCCACAAACGCTGATTTTAATCCACAAGCTTGCGGATTATTGTCACCAAGTTTTTATTGCTTGATTCGGCCTGACCATTACCTTGTGGATTATAGTCAAATGAATGAGACAGTGTTATGCTATGTTCAAAACAAAACTCAGTTATCTCGCTTGACGAGAAAGTGGAAGCATTATCAGCAACAATTTTGTTTGGTACACCGAACCTGGAAATGATATTCTCTTTCAATAAACTACATGCAACTTTAGAAGTAGCATGCTTAGCTGGAATTGCTTCCACCCACTTGGAAAAGTAATTAGTTATAGTTAGGACATAAGTGTGTCCCACACTTGAAGGTGGATTTACTACACCGATG
Organism: Sequoia sempervirens; assembly: GCA_007258455.2. Classification (NCBI taxonomy): domain Eukaryota; kingdom Viridiplantae; phylum Streptophyta; class Pinopsida; order Cupressales; family Cupressaceae; genus Sequoia; species Sequoia sempervirens. Next base: position 9,296,366 of record VDFB02000013.1, on the reverse strand, counting down.
AAATCAATTCCCCACTATTGAAAGGGATCTTCAATAACAAATGGTTTCAAAGGAAAAGCTGCGAAATTTGGCTTACCTACGAACTATTGACATAGTTTGCATTTACACACCCAATAGTACGCATCTTGGAAGAGTGTAGGCCAGTAGTAATTTTCTCTCAAGATCTTGTGAGCGGTAACCAACACTAAAAAGTGTCCTCCACATGCTAAGTCATGATATGACTTCAACAATCTTTCCTGTTGTTCTTCATGAACACATTGTAAGAAAGTTCCATCCAATGCCTGTTTGTACAAACCATTGTCCCACAAGACAAAGTTTGCTAACTTTAGTTTGATGGTCCTTTTCTCCTTTGGAGTCAAATGATAAGGAAATTCCCCATAAGTGAGAAAATGGGAAATGTTGGAATACCACTCATCAGTAGTACTGACGAATAACACCATCAGAAGTTCACTTGGATTTGACTCCTCAGTCTCTGAAACTTCTTCATTAGGATTATTTTCAGTAATGAGCTGACATAAACCTTTCCCATGTATCAACTTGGTAGGCTTGATGTCCATGTCATATTCTTGAATCTTGGCAATCCAATTGCCTCTTTTTGTCTCAAACTCGTGTTGTGTTAAGATGGACTTAACAGTTGAATCTAGAACTAGGACTTTCACATGGCTATTAAGAATGTAGAATCGAAAATGTTTAACAAATTTGAACACAACGAAAGCATGTTTTTCCATTTGGGAATATTTCAATTCATAATTTTTTAGAGGACAACTCATGAATGCTATCAAGGATTCAAAACCCTCACTGTTTTCTTGTACCAGAATTGTTGAAAGTGTATGCTCAAAAGCATAACTATACATGATGAATTCCTTCGTGTATTTTGGGTAGACTAACACTAGCACATGGGCAATAGCCTCTTTGATATCATCGAACACAACTTTTCCTTTTTTAGTCCAATGAAAAGTGGGAGTACCTTTCATCATATTAACAATATGACGAGTCTTTTCTACAAAGTTTGGAAGGAATTGTCGCCAAAAATATACTTTGCCAAAGAAAGAATGAACAACCTTCTTACTTGATGGAAGATTGAGTGATTTGATACTTTTAACTCTTTCTGAGTCAATCTTGATACCTTTTGTGGACATCACGTGACCAAGAAGCTTGCCTTTTGTAAGCCCAAAAATTGGCTTTCTGGGATTCAAGGAAATATCATGTTGTCGACATCTCTCCAAGATTTTCCTTAGATGGTAAAAATGTTCATGACGTTTTTTAGAAAAAACCATAAGATCATCAAGATACACCACAATGAACTTACCTAGGACATCACAAAAAAGCCAAGTCCATAGCTCATTGAAATGTGGCGCCAACATTGATCAGGCCAAAAGGAATTTTGCGATATGCAAAGGTACCCCATGGTTTTGTAAAATCCATCTTGTGTTTATCACTTGAATTGACTTCAATCTGGTTGTAACCGGAAAAACCATCCAGAATGGAGAGAATTTCAGATCCGGTCATGTTTTGAAGAACTTGATCCATTACTAGAAGAGGATAATTATCCTTGAGCGACAGTTGGTTCAGATTTCAGAAATCCACACAAATACGGATCTCACCATTTTTCTTACGAACGGGAACAATATTTTCTATCCACGTTGAATGATAGATAGGGAATATTATTTAGGCATTTAACATTTTTTGAACTTCTGCAAGGATCATTCCAGAAATCTTTGCGTTATATTGCCTTTGCTTTTGTTTATAAGGAAATACACCAATCTTAAGGGGAATTTCATGTTACACCTCCTTCGGTCGGAAGGATTTCAGATCTGTTATTCACAAAAGTTTTCATTAAATTTTATTTGGGATGATATCTTTCTTTACCTAAGTTCTATACGTAATCTAGTTTTGAGCAGTCTTTTGTCACCCATTTCGAACTTGGGTGGTGTTTTGTTAAGTTTGTCAAACCTTCCATTTTACCGCCTACCTTACTTGTCTTTCATTGATCAATGTTTTCTTGTCACATCCGAACTTCCTTTTCCTCCCAAAGTGTATGTACGAAACCGATTGAGCCATGTGTCAAAGTTTGGAAGCTTCACCCACAAGTTATACCTTAGGAAAAATTATTTAAGTCATTTTGAACCTAGGCGGGTTTTTATTAAGTTAGGCGAACCGTGAATTTTTTTGCCTATGAAGAATTATATTGATTAATCCAAATTATTACTAGTCTGGTTAATTAAGATATTATATAGAAGAAAACTAGTATTTTCCAAGCATAATATGAACAGAAGCAAGCGAGCCATACATGTAAAAGAACAAATAACACCAAAAAGAGATATTTTATTCATATATAAACATTTTTACATTGTACTAGCATAGCCACAATCACTTGGTTCGATTACAAAAACCTAGGTTGGCGAACACAAAAAGAGGAAAAGGAAAGAAATTTCAGGTGCACAAAGCAAACATCAGGACATGAATGCTCTCAGTAAAAACCTGCAGGCATTCTATTTTGGCCAGTGAAAATATATTTTCATGAGATTGGAGGAATTGCATGAACAGTCCCATATCATTCGTCACCACCCTTGTGCACAACAGAGCCATGGCCTCCTCCAAAGTCTCGTCCTGGATAGTAGATACAATGTAGATGGCATCAACTACTAATCTAGTTCAAGGATAATAGCTGAGTCTATTGATCACCACCTTCATGTGATGATGGAATTCAGGTTTCACCAGGTGCTCCAGTGCTCTCACACCCCAGTCTCGACAACTAGAAGTCCTGACAACTGTGTAAATGAATCATTCCAACATAGTGGTGTTATGCACATGAGCTTGGCTCAGAAACACCTCGCCTAGAATACTTCAGAGAACTTCTTCCTCCAATTCGCTCTGCACCACAAAGACCTCTTTTAGCTAATCAGAAGTGTTCCTAAACAACAGGCTACACTCAATTTCCTCCAGAATAATTTAGTCGTTCACAAAATTTTCATCACTTTGGGAGCTTTCCATGTTGGATGCAATTGATTGTGGGAGAAAAGTGATATCAATTGAACTTATAGAGCTTTGGTTAGACATGGGTGCATTATTTTGAGATTGATAAGATGTAAATTTAATTCACATTTATGGCCATCTTGCGTCGATTGAGTTACAATTCCTCATTAGACAGCTCGCATGTGCCACCGCTTGGTATTCTTATGCGTTGCATTAAAGATTGGTGAAATGATTGGTCCTTTGGAGGCTGTTGCTCAGGTAATGATCAATTTTCTTTGCCGATACCTATGCCCAACAAAATTTCCATTGTTCATATCAACTTCCTGATAAACATTTGGGATACAAGAGGTCGCTAATTTAGTAACGACTTTAGTGTCCATTAAGTGGATTTGGCCATATTATAAATTAGAGGTGAAGCGAGGATGAAGGGGACTTTTGATCTCTTTGAATACACCTGGGGGTGTTTTTGAGAAGGAATAACATTTATTGTAGACTGCAATACCTTGTAATCTGTGTGTTACAAATTAAAAGATTTGAAGTATGCTAATCTTGGTGTTATGTGTACAATATAGCTGTGTCTTCTTTGAAGGATGAGCTATACATCTTTTATTTATTGCAGTCTGATTTATTTACATAGGTTAGATTTGATAGTCATGATTTTCAATCTTTGTATTGATCATAAATGGTTGCGTCCTTTGCCTCCACGTTAGTTTCATATTTATGAACTAGCATTAGTCACCTTTTCTAATTTTTAGTTTAAAGCATATGTCATTTCCTTAGAATAGATTAATTCATTGAAGATTTTGTGAGGGAGCTGTACCTCAATAAAATTATGAGAAAAGCCACAAATGCAATTGTGGACTTTTTAGAGCCGTTAGAGGATTTAAATTGGTGCCAAATTTTGGTTTAGAGTCATTACTTGATTTATCTATCAAAGGTTATTTCATTCACTAACATATTTTTGGTGACTTTACTGGCGATAAATTAGTCTAAAGTTTGACAATTGCCATTATGTCATGCAACAAGATGGTACTTCTGCATAATGATGTATTTCCTATTTTGCAACCAGATTTGGATTGGGTTGGAGCGAAGCAAGAAGATATCATATCACAATTAAATACACTCATGTGGAGATACAAGAGTGTGACAGATTATATGAGAGTGAATTTTATCTTGGAAGAAGTAGAGGAACAAGCCCAATGACCACTTGTACCTATGATTAAATGACCCCCAAGACTGATATTTGAATATTACGATGACCCACCTCATCATAATCGTCATCCCAATCTGTCACCACGTCAACCAAGGGACTTACCTGCATATCAGCCTTAGAATCTGATAGGGACAAGGTTGGATTGAGACAATCACTGCCTCAACGCTTCGAGTCTCACCTTGATGATTCCCTTTGGTGTCACTCTCCACCACTCAACCTATACGTCCTATGCTATTTAGGCACCCCTGGTTCTTCTTGCCAACCCTGCTATCATTTCTAGTTTGCAACTACCAAGCCAAATCTTGGTACTATGACTCCATTCTTCCTTAGCCTTTTATGCAACCAAAAGACTAATCCTCCCTCAATACATAAATGGATCTTGCAGGGGTGAGGGAATGTTTTCCAAAGCTCCAAAACAACCTCCTAGGGTTCCTGAAACTTCACTTAGACTCCATCTTATCAACACTTGCATGAAGCCTATTCCATAGGTTTGGAAGGCTAGTAGCCCTTGAGCCAATTAGGCCTCCAACTTCAAGAAAATTGATGATTATTCATAAATTACTAAATAACCACCCAAAATATCTTCAAGACTATTGATTCATTTGATCATCACCTTAAGATTTTAACAGTCTCAAGCCCTAACTATCTGTACAGTGCTTAGTCTTGAAAATGGTCAACAAGCTAGGGTTTTAAAGCTTTAAAAAAAGTTGTTTTAAGACTGTCAGAAAACTCTCCTAGCAAATGGATTGGAAAATCCTCTTCCAGATCACCATACATAGTCAGGACCCTTTCCTAAATTCTCAAGGAATAATTTCTCAAAAAACTTTATTCCCTTGCAAATTATCCCTGCTGTCCTGTAGCCTTTCCTAGCCGGGCTCTCACTGTCTCGCCTAGGGCAAGGCTTTCCTCCCAGCTCCTGCAACCAAAGAAAACCTAACACCTACCATATTTACAAGCATGGAGGTAGGGCACATTTCCCAAAGGGTCATACAATTTTTATGGTGGGAAGGTGTTCTAAGCCTCCATTTATTCAACACCACTTGTTTCAGGCCAAAAAACACAGGAAACCCAAAGTATTTACAAATACAAGTTGAAAACAATCTACAAAATAGAAAGAAAGGAACACCAAGATTGTATAAGACTAACACAACATACTACACATAGAAAAATAGTAGAGTCACGCCATTAAAGATCAATTTCAACACAAAAATGCAAGAAAACTATCTTTTCAACGCTGTTTTCTCCAATCTTCAACTAGGTCACTCAATAACAATGCTTCCAACCCTGCCTCAGGGTCGAGTCTGCCCTTAAATAGGCTTCCAAAACCATTTAGGAGCTTGGGTCGAGCTCATAGATGACCTAATGATGTAAAATATAAAATCCCATGTGTTTTCTAACACTTTGACAAGGTTGGTAAAGATGACAAGTTGAGGCTTCAAAACCCATTCATGTTTGCCACCTCCCAATCCATTGATCATAGATAGACCAAGCATTATTAAAAACAAAAAAACCTAGCTAGATGGTCAACATGAACTCAAAATAACACAACAAAAATTTGGACTTCCAACAGGACTCCAGGAAAACCCAAGTTTCCTAGGGGCTCCTGCACTAGAATCCACCTTTGGCTTGTCTACCACATTAATCTTCTTTTCTTAACTTTACTCTAGGTGAGTTGGTGACTTTGTTTGTTGTTTATGGCTTCAAATCTCTGGTGCAACCAAGTTGGCCCCCTTTCTTTATCACAATATCATGATCTACCTAAAGGGTCCCAGAGAGGATTTCCAAAATTCTTAGGTTAGAATGAACAAGATCCTGAGGACCATATTTTAGCTATGACGGCTATAAGTGCAGTTTTAGGAATCGAGGACAAAGATGTATTTGTAAGGACTTTTATTGAAAGTTTGATTGAGAAAGGGGTTGAATGGTTCAGAGGACTTAAAAAAGGGAGCATCACTGGTTGACATGTTCTTAAGACAAAATCTCTCCAATGCTATGGAATCCCAACTAATGTTGCAGCTACCCTGCATCACTTCTTTCAGATTATGAAAAACAGAGCTGAAATGATGAGGAATTTTTTCTATCATTTCAACCAATCTCTTCAAAAGATTCTTGCCCCAAAAAATCCCAATGCAGAGATTCAGTACCACATATTCATTTCTACTCTTGAACCAGACATACAATTACTTCTGAAAAGAGATAAAATTCGAGGAATTGAGCAAGCTCAGCAAGAGGCAGTGAAGGCTGAAGATGATTTCAGTGCAGTAGGCAAGTGGCAAGGAAATTCAAGTATGAAGCTCAAAACTAGTTATAAAACTTTTCCCAAGCTTCCAGTCAAATGCCATCCTACTGTGGAAAACATGAATTTAATGATTCTTGATATTCTACATCAGCCTAACAAAAGGCATGACTAGCCCTGTGTTGATTTATCCTTCAACTTATGCACCTTTGTTGAAGTTGAAAGTGATTATAGTTCATCTAGTGATGATGAAGATGATGAGATTTTGATAAATCCACCATTAACTTCAACCCCTCCTTCTGATAAACTCCCTCTTTCAGAGGCTAGTTCGAAAGATCTGGTATTGATCTCTCTTCTTTCTCTAGAATATGAAGTTTTCCTTTCTAAAATGATGGAGGATAAGGATATATGTTTAAGTTTGGAAGGAGATGATGATTCTAGGAATGATGATCTTCAGAAGAAAGAATGGTGTTCAATTCATTTTAACCCTCTCTTTGATTTTGATGAATTCAAAAGACATGATAACCGTCTTTTCAGAAATTCAGAAGATCAATTAATGTTAAAAGAGGAAGTTTGTTTACTGAGAGCTGCAGTTGATCATGACCAAAGACAAGAAAAGGAAGATACTAATCTCCCAGCTGAAGGAGAAAATAAAGATCAACTCTGAAAGGTAATTGAATATTTAGATATCTTCATTTTTGGCACACAAACTAGTTATGAGAGGTTTAAGTCTTCTAGTGAAATCCTTGAAGGCAGGGCAACTGCAAATGAAGTAATTGAACATTTCATTTCAGAATCTCTTCATTTTGAAAGGAAAATTATACAAGATCCAGAGGTTTCAGTGCAGTTATTAGAATCAATGTATGGAGTGGATGAAATTGAAAGAGGAATTGTGATTGATGAATCAACAATGTAATATAATAAGTCTTATGCTGTACAAACTACAAATTGGGGTCCTAAACCTTCAGAAAATGTAATTGCTTCTACACACGGTGACCAAGAATTTCCTTTTCCTCATGATGCATATTTGGGGTGCCCAATTCAAGGGATGGTTTCTTCTTGTTCAAAGTATCAAGTGCAAGACATGCATAACAATCTTAAAATGAATGTTGTGCAAGAAGATTTGAGTGAGCATACACAAGGAAACATTAATATGAGTCATTTGACTACTAAGGAATATAATCAAGAATGGCTCTTTGAACATAAGAATTTACTTAGGTAGTCCCTACAGGGTGCTGATTTTATTTATTTAATGACGACGGTCACAATTTGGCAGTTGGCTATACACATAGTTTTCAATCACCCATCATTGTTTCACACAAGCAACTACTCCCAACCTATCAATGGATTTGCATAATTATCTCAAGAATAATTTGAGGTAGGATTTTCCTACCATGTACATAGTTGAATTTGTGTTGTGTTGGTAGTTTAGGTTTTTTATTTCCTTGTTTTGTCCCATTTTTGGCTTGCTTTAGTTGTTCCTTCTCCTTGAATCCATGCCCAATGGAAAGGACTGGTCTATGCTTATAGTTCTGGGTTCATTTCCTCGTCATTTGTAGTCCTTGTCCCTAGCTAGAGCCATTTTTATTCACAAAAGTTTTCTTTAACTTTTATTTGGGATGATATCTTTCTTTACCTAAGTTCTATACACAATCTAGTTTTGAGCGGTCTTTTGTCATCCATTTCGAACTTGGGCGGTGTTTTGTTAAGTTCGTCAAACCTCCCATTTTACCACCTACCTTACTTGTCCTTCATTGAGTGGTGTTTTCTTGTCACATCTGAACTTCCTTTTCCTCCCAAAGTGTATGTACGAAACTGATTGAGCCATGAGTTAAAGTTTGGAAGTTTCACTTGCAAGTTATACCTCGGGGACATTCTTTGTCATTTTGAACCTGGGCGGGGTTTTGTTAAGTTAGGAAAATCATCAATTTTGTCGCCTATGAAGAATTATATTGATTAATCCAAATTATTACCAGTTTGGTTACTCAATTAAGATATTATACAAAAGAAAACTAGTATTTTCCAAACATAATATGAACAGAAACAAGCGAGCCATACATGTAAAAGCACAAATAACACAAAAAAGAGATATTTTATTCATATATAACATTTTTACATTATACTGGCATAGCCACAATCACTTGGTTTGATTACAAAACCCCATGTTGGCAGACACAAAAAGAGGCAAAGGAAAGACATTTTAGGTGCACAGAGCAAACATCAGGACACAAATGCTCTCAGTAAAAACCTGTAGGCGTTCTATTTGAGCCAGTGACAAAAAATTTTCATGAGACTAGAGGAATTGCATGAACAGTCCCATATCATTCCTCACCACCCCCATGCATAGCAGAGCCACGACCTCCTCTAGAGTGTCATCCTGGATAAAAGATGCAATGCAGATGGCATCAACTACTAATCTAGTTCGAGGATAATAGCTGAGTCCGTTGATCTCTACCTTCACGTGATGATGGAATTCAGGTTTCACTAGGTGCCCCAATGCTCTCACACCCTATTCTTGATGACCAGAAGTCCTAAAAACTGTGTAAATGAATCATTCCAACATAGTGGTATTATGCGCATGAGCTTGGATAAAAATTCCTCGCCCATAATACTTTAGGGCACTTCTTCCTCCACTTCGCTCTGCACCACAAAGACCTCTTTTAGTTGATTAGAAGTGTTCCTGAACATCATGCTACACTCAATTTCCTCCAAAATAATGTAGTCATTCATAGAATTTCCATCACTCTAGGAGCTTTCCATGTTGGATGCAAATGATTGTGGGAGAAAAGTGATACTGGCTGAATTTATAGAGCTTTGGTTAGACATGGGTGCATTCTTTTGAGATTGATAAGATGTAAATTTAATTCACATTTATGTCCATCTTGCGTCAATTGAATTACAAATCCTCATCAGACAACTCACACGTGCCACTGCTTCGTATTCTTATGCGTTGCATTAAAGATTGGTGAAATGATTGGTCCTTTGGTGGCTATTGCTCGGGTAATGATCAATTTTCTTTGCTGATACCTATGCCCAACAAAATTTCCATTGTTCTTATCAACTTCCTGATAAACGTTTGGGATACAAGAAGTCGCTAATTTAGTAACGAATTTAGTGTCCATTCAATGGTTTTAGCCATATTATAAATTAGAGGTGAAGTGAGGATGAAGGGGACTTTTGATCTCTCCGGATACACCCAGGGGTGTTTTCAAGAAGGAATAACATTTATTGTATACTGCAATACCTTGTAATCGGTGTATTACAAATTAAAGGATTTTAAGTATGCTAATCTTGGTGTTATGTGTACGATATAGCTGTGTCTTCTTTGAAGGATGAGCTATACATCTTTTATTTATTGCAATCTAATTTATTTACATTGGTTAGATTTGATAGTCATGATTTTTAATCTTTGTATTGATAATAAATGGCTACGTCCTCTACCTTCGCGTTAGTTTCATATTTATGAGCTAGCGTTAGTCACCTTTTTTGATTTTTGGTTAAAAGAATGTCATTTCCTTAGAATAGATTAATTCATTGAAGATTTTGTGAGGGAGCTGTACCTCGATAAAATTAAGAGAAAAACCAAAAATGAAATTGTGGACTTTTTAGAGCTATTAGTAGATTTAAATTGGTGCCAAATCTAGGTTTATATTCATTACTTGATTTATCTATCAAAGGTTATTTCATTTGCTAACAAGATCTTCATATGAATATGCCAAGACATCCATATATTCTTGTAAGAACTTAGCAATCTGCTTTCTCTCTTTGATTGTGCAACACTTAGCAATGTTTTTTTATCTTAGGATCCACTTTAGTTCCTAAGTTGATCTGTTCAATCTCATTAGATGAGTTAGAATTTGAGAGTTGTTTCTTGACATAGTGATCATTCTTATCAAAATTTTTCTCAAGAGATACCAACCCTTTGGGAATTTTATTCCCTTTGAGTTGCAAGAACTCCTAGCCTATAACTGGATCCATATCAGTAACAAATTCTTGATGTGGAGAATCACTTCCTTCAAAGTACAACTCATCAATTTTTTTTGCCTTCTCCAAAAAGGAAACAATTTGATTATCATCATTGAAAATATGCTAGTTATCTAAATTGTTAGGAACACTTGGGCAGAAGACCAACTCAATGGTATAGGTAGAACCATGAAAATATTTATGTGATATCAAGAGCATGGATGAAACTACTAAAGAATCAGCCCTGTCATTGTATTCCCTTGGAACTATAGATATATCAAAAGCATCAATTTCTTCAATGCAATCCAAAACAAGATTGCGATAATGCCTAAGTCTGTCATTTTTTGTCTGGTATAAATTCCTTACCTGACACACTATCAACTCGACATCGCCTTGTGCATGAAGATTTTTGATAGCTTTCTTTCATGCAACTTGCATTCCTATTAACAAAGCTTCATATTCAACAGTGTTATTAGTGTTGTCAAACTGTAATTTGAAAGATAAATGGAAATTTTTTCCTTTGGGGTAAATGAAAACCATTCCCGCTCCATAAATAGTGGAAAAGAAACTTTCATCAAACTTGAGTAACCAAACACCGTTAGGGTCACCAAGACCGACAGTATTAAAATCTGTAGCTTCATCATTTGATGAAGCTTCATGATCTGAGATAGAAAAATCATCGGATGATGACTCATTTGTTGTTGAGAAAGAATCAACACTCTCCAACTCATGCCTTGTTGAAGATTCACCAACTTCTTCTATTTGCAAATAATATGTTCCAACACCCGAAGACTCAAATAGGATTTGAGCCCTTGGATCATCAGATTGTGTCACTGATAATTTTGACTCCCTTTTAGGAATCAACTTCTGCATCACGCCTTTCACATGTATGCTGGCTTCAGACATGTCCATGTTTAGTTCACCTCCAACATCTTTACAAAAATTATGTCCAAGGAGAATTCCATAAGATGCTAACACAACAGCTACTAGAACCGTCATCTTGATCTTCTTTTCAGGATATGCGAAAAATGCATACTATGCATCTTTGATCTGTCCAATCAGAGGTAATTTTTTGTTCTCCATGGAAAAACAATGACCAAAAGTTTTTGTTAGATTCAAACCCGAGGCAGTAGCTACCTTGGCCGACATCACATTTTCTGATGCGCCAAAATCTATGAAACAATTGCTTAACTTAAATCCATTAATAGGTAATGAAATAAATAATGGATCAATATGCCCAGATGCAATTGGAGGGGTAGAAACAAGGTTATTTTGTGGCGTCTTGGGCTTTGGGGCAGTGGGAATATTAGGAGACAAATCCTTACTTGGAGTAATTCCTTTATCTTGTATGAATCTAACAAGCCTATCAAATTGGACAAGATTCTCTTTGAGGTACTCAGCGTCAGACATTTGGATCTTTGTTTTCTTGGCATGATCAATAATGTCAAAATCCTGGAATGAATTTTGTAAAGTGGATGTAGTAACTTCACTAATAGGTTTAACAAAAGGTACACTGGTCTTAGGAACCTAGAGATTGGCTTTTGGAATGATAGGAACTAATGGAGGGGGATGAGGAGCACTTACTTGCTTGTTTGTTGCATTTTTTGGTTGCCAAGGCATAGGAAATCCTCTTTTTGCAATGGTAACTGGCGGCTTCTCCTTTGTCGGTGGAGCAGTAGCTTGAGTTTGATCAAGCTAATTTTGTTGTTGCCATGTAAAGAAAACACATGCATCCATCACCAAGTCCTCCTCCTTAGATTCATTCTCCTTTTGCAAATAGCCAATATTGTAGTTGCTATCTGATTCCATTTCTTCATCTTGAAAGAGATCAACACTTCTTCCATGGGATAATTTGGTTGTGCATATTCATCTTGTTTAGCCTCATAGTATACTACGACAATATTGGTAGGTGAAGCTTCAAGTGCGAGTCTTCCTTGTGGTGTTGGAAGACAATTCTGATTTCTGTTTCCAACATAGTTAGGAAAATTCCTTCTTGGAACATCCTTGTAAGTGTTGTTGTTGGAAACTTTCTTTTTCAAAGCCAAGATTTTGTTTGCCAGCCTTTGAACCATGGGATCAACAAAATTAGAATTAGAACTTGAAGCATTAGAATTAGAAGCTGAAGATCCCGATGCTTGCATCTTGTTGTTGTTGTTGGTATTCATCCTTATTTCTCCAGCAAGGATTATGCCATCTTTGAGACTGGTAGCTAATTGTTGAGCTTCTTCAGCATTGGTGAGGGCTTCTCTACGCAAGAAAAAAATTACTTTGGGGAGTTGCGTATTGATGAAGAAACACTTAAAATTATGATCCATTGGTCTCACCTTGTTTGAGATTTTTGTCACCAACTTATTAAACTTAGCCACTAAATCATAGATTTTTGGGTAGGATTTATAGGCTACTCTTACACTCTTAGGATGTTTCACCTAAAAGGAGAGATAAACCCCACTCAAAAGTCTAGGTGGTTCACTCAAATAGAAGATTGTATGATTAAATTATGACTAAAAAAAAAGATCCAAATGCTGCTAAGTACTGAAATTGATTGATTAAATATGTAAAACCTAAGAAATGTGACTTGTTTGAAAACACACTGTGTAATGTAACAACACCTAGAAATGAATGCAAATTGTAACAAAAATTGACAAAACTGAAAGTGTGGACCTAGAATATGGATGGAGATTGGAAATGCCTTCTGGAATGTTGCTGATGTTGATTTTCAAGCCTAGTGGGACTCATTTGCCATTCTGGGCGAATTAGTCCCAGTTCTGCAAAACTGTTCCAGAACCTATTTCTAACAAAAGGGTACCTAAAAATACAACAAACTCAAAATTGACTTGGAAGTGGGACTCATTCACCACTAATGGTGAATGAATCCACTTTTGAATTTCTGAATATTCAAAAGTGGAATCCGGAGCTCTTGATCTGCACTTTGATTCTCTATAGGTGTTTGCTTCCAAAACTATGATTTCTAAACCTGAAAGTGAGTTTTTGTTGATATTTTGACTTTTTGAATGAAGATAAGACTTGATAAGCCTTACAAATTGATATCCAATGATTTCTAAGATTCCAAGAGTCCTAAATATGCAAACAGACAAGGCAAAAGAGAGAAATGTTGAAGGTTAGGGCATGGGGGTTTGCCTTGGTCAAACCCCTTTTAGGTAATTAAACAAAAATAGAGAAAGAATGTAATGAAACATGCAATAATTGAGTTTATTACCTTTCCATGATGTTTGATTTTGAAAGTTTGCAACAAAACATGAAGAATTTTCTCTTGAAGGTCTGAAAATTGATCTTGAATCGCTTGTAATGTTAAAACCCTAAGTTGCTTGACTTGAGATGGAAGATTGGTAGATGAATGAATGATAAGAGATGTGAATTAGGGTTAAAGGAATTATATTTATAGGCAATTCTTGTATTTTACCCATTAATACCTCATCATAGGCCGACATGAAGTAATATTAAACTTAAATTTCACTTTTTTCTTGCTCAAAGGTCAAAATTGGGCCAAATGGGACTCATTCACCACCCATGGAAAATGGGTCCCACCTGGATGGGACTGATTCACCATGCATGGAAAATGGGTCCCATAGGAGCCATTTTGATAGCTAGGATGCCATGAGATAAGGAAATAAAGTTTAAATTGCAACTTTGTCGGTTATTTTATCAAATATTACCTTGGGATGCATAATATGGGTTAATAGGGGCCTATTAGTGATGATGTAAAGGTTAATTAGGGCTTGGGACACAAAATTCAATGTGAAAGTGTGATTAAATACACTTTAAAACATTAAAATGAGGTCCACATAGCCTAGAGAGGCACAAGAACCAATGTGAATGTGCAAGATACATTACAACACTACTTTAACATTAAATTTAGTTCAAAAACCTTCTATATTGATGTAATAATGTTATTAAACATAGTTTATAATGTTTAATTATGGAGAAATGGGTTCATTAAGTCTAGAAAAGCATGAAAGTATCTTACAACACTTTACAACACCTTTACAAGACATCAATAAAAGCATGTTATTCAATTTGCAAGGGTCCAAGACCTAGTGTGGATGCATAAAATGCCTCACAACACTTGAATCAAGGCCTCATTAAGTCCAATTTATCATGAATTATTCCCATGTCAAGCAAGAGGTCCCTTTTTTCTATGGTACATTTAACCCCCACTTTAGTGAGAGGATGAACTTTCTTCAAAATCGCACTAAAGTAGACATTCAGGAGATATCCGAGTGTACAAATGCAGATGAAAAAGGATGAAAAAGATCAAGAAGGAAGTCAAGCCCCCAAGATCCAAGATCCTAAGTCAAACCAATAAGATACATAATCATGCAATGGAAAGAACTAAAGGGAAGAAAAATAGGGTGGAAAATATGCACTCACTCTGGGGCCATACGACTTCAGGTCATCTGTGGGGTGAGTTATCCCTCATAAGTAATTTGAAAAATAAAAAGGTGGATCAAGCTTCAACTATTTTTCTAACTAGTTGTGGATTAGATCTATGTTTTTTGTGAGAAAAAGAGAATGCATACTCACTTTGGGGTGACAAAACTCATGGCGGTCCGCTGGGTGAGAAGACCCAAAAAGGTGAAGTACATACGCTAGTTGGTATGCACTCACAAACATATAGGTGGATATGGAGAAATTCGTTCCACTGAGTGGGATTCTCGCTCAACCATATTAAAATTATACCTCCTGATAACTTTAACAAGGTGCCACAAGGGAAAATGTTAGTTCGAGCTCTATGAGGTCAGCAAAGCTTTGTATGCTTGAAACTCATAGACATTGTTAATGTAGAATAGTGTAAGGATTATTGAAAGGGATTTTGCTTAGTTCGTGCAAGGTATCATCTTAGGGGACATTGTGCTTAACGTATCCAAGAGAGGATGTGTCAAGAGAAGTATCATGCTCTTGGAGAGAATCAAGCCCAATGACTCCACCAAGAAAAGGACTCATCACAAGAAGAAAGAAATTGTGCAATGAAATGTGAGTGGTGATGTATGCCCCCACTTTAAAGCGGTTGCAAACACTAGTACTGTGAGCAATTTATTTAAAGTAGAAGAAGAGGACATGGGAGCTTATTCACAAAGCCTTATGCCAAGTCATATGTTTCCGATAAGCTACGTCATAAAATAGGTAGTATGTCACATGCAAGCCAGCTTAAGGCATGTCGTCCACATCCCAAGCTTGCTCTTATATGCTAATGAAAGGTTAACGACTAGCCAAAAGAGTCAATGACAAGTGACATATGAGGACAAGGCTTGATAAACTCCTTGCCCCACTGAGTGTAGGACAAAGGTGAGCTGAAACGATTGATGAAATGTAGGTGAGAGTGAAAATCGGTATCGATTAGAGGAATTAGGTCCCCCCACAGAGGGAAGCATACCAAACTCCTGAAAAATGTTGGATTTTACAACTCAAAGCTTTACATTCATTGGTGGAGTGACCATGAACTCTATGATAGGCACAAAATGAAGCCTTGTCCAAGCATTTCTTTCAAGTTCTAGGGGGAAGAGAGATCAAGTGATCTTGGAGGAGTATCAACAAAATACCCTCTTGATCAATGGTAGAAGGTGGTCTTGTGGTTTGTGACAAAGATACATCCTACTTAATAGTAGATGTCATACTTACACAAGTTTCTCTAGATTGTGAGATTTTGTTCTCACTCTTATAGGATGAGGGAATATCTATCAGATTCAAATCATGAGCATTTTGCGAGATGGCATTGACATTAAGTGAAGGTGTAGTTGTGTGTTGCATGTTTGGATGATGTTCAAGACCACCAATGTTGAGGTATTTAGTTAAGAATAATTTAGGAGTATGTTTTGTGAGATTGTTGATGTTGAGTGAAGGTTTGGTTGTCTCGATCAAGGAACAATAACCAAGACCATGAGTCGTTTGTTGTGTTTTAAGCTCTTAGGGTTGTAGATACCTTGTTCTCAAGAACCACATCCTTTTCCACTATATCCAAGGTGTTTCATGAGTTCATAACCTTTTCCATAAAGCTGCTTCATTGCTTTTGGATCAGGTGGTGGTTGGTCATAAGCGTTGTCAAAGGTGACTATGTAGTTTTCTTCTTTGTCTAAAGTGGTTGAGGCGGATGCTTTCGAAAGGTCGTCTGAATTATGTGTTGACATTATTGTTGGTTGTTATTGTTTCTCATCTTTCATTTGTGTGATTATGTATTTTCCCATAAATGATGGTGTGAATTCTAAGGATCCCCAATCATCACCAAATAATTTAGACATCGATTCCTCGTTGTTTTGTTCAATTTCAAGAGGGTCTATATTGGATATTGGAATCAATGTTTTCAGAGGACTTGTAGCTCCTTTTTCAAGGTGCAAGTGACTTTTAGGCTTGGGGTCTATTTTAACTTGATAAATGTTATTGTTATAGACATATTTCATTATACGATGAAGGGTTGAAGGAATTGCATTCATCTAATGAATCCATGGTCTGGCTAAAAGAAGATTATACAAAAGACCATAAGGAATGACATGAATAGGAGTTTGCAAAGTAGCCACCCAAAATATAATAGGAAAAGTAATTACACCGAGCGGTTGCTTTGTTGTATTATCAAATCCTTGAATAGATATGGAATCAAGTTTTATTTGTGACTTGTCAACACACAATCTATCAAGGAGATTCACACTACACAGATTAAGGGCATAACCATTATCAATAAGGGTTCACTTTATCCCTATCCAATTGTATTAAGCAATGATCATGAAAGCTTGATTTTGTTTTCTCACTTCCAAAGGGGGGAGTTCACTTTGGTGGAAAACAATGTCAACATTTAGTCCTTGGATCATGGTTGCTGTGTTAGTGGGTTGTGCATTAGAAGGGATAGGAACTTGTTGCAAGGCTGATTGGATCATGTTGTTATAGTGAGGGGAGGCTTGAATAAGGTCCCATAATGAAATTTTAGTAGGAGTATTCTTTAGTTGTTCAACAAGATTGTACTCCTTTCCACTAGGAAGACCTAATAAGATAGGTCTAGGGGGGATAGGGTTTGGAAAAAGGTAAAGGAGTTGGGGTTGGTTGTGGCAGTTGAAGATTATTTCAAGTGTTATATGTATGAGCAACGGTATTATAACTCAACTGCTGCGATACATTATTCTTAGGTGGGTAAAGGAAAAGTTCGGGTTTGTTTTGAGGTGGAGGTTTATGTGAAGGAGGGTAAAGGATGAGTTGAGGTTGAATAATGTTAACATCCCTTACAAAGTGTGAGTCTATATCATTATTGTGGTTCTTGTCTCTCATCATGATATCCTTCCTAGGAGGAGGGTTTTTGGGAGAACTACAAACCGAATTGTCTTGACATTCTAAGGTTGGTTCTTTGAAAAGGACTTCATCACAAGTAGGGGAATGCTCAATGGTTGAATTGTATTTCCCAAGAAGGGTTTTATGAGGTGAAGAGGGACAACTAAGATTCTCATGATCTTCACAAAATAGGTTTTCTAACCTCAAAGTATCATCTTCACAACAAGGAGAGATACTAGGAGAAAAAGAAATTGTAATGTCATGATCATCTAAGGTTGTGTTATGTTGGTTGTGAATGTGCTTTCCACAAAGAGAGGTAAAAGTAGAGAAACAACTAGGATTCTCAAAACTCTCATTAATTAATTCTTCTACTAAAATATCTTCATCACGAAGAGGAGAGATATTATGAGAAGAACAAGTATGATCGTTAGGAATGGCCCAAGTTGTAGTCTCTTTCACTAAAACACTCTCATAGGGAGGGGATAGGAAATTTTTCTTAACATGTATACATATGTAAGGTACTAGGATTGTTTGAATAAGAATGAAAAGCACATGTAACCATTTCATGCAATGTTTCAACAAGATGAACAATGTATATGCAAAGATACAAAACACTCTTATCCAATGTATGCAACACCTTAAGAATGTAAACAATGTATATGCAAGAATGAAAAACACCTTTACCAAAATAATACAAAGCTTTATGAAGAGAAATATTGTATATGCAAAGTGAAAAGTACTTTTATCAATGTGATGCAAAATTGCAGAAATGGAAGCATTTTCAGATCTAATGGTGTTTGCAAATGAAGTGGTTTGAAGAATAAGTAATCTAACATGATGTTTTTGAGCTAGATGCATGAAAAAAATGTTCCAAAAACTTTCTAGACTTATACTATATGATACTATGAGGCTTATGAAGCACATAAATGAGGTTTCTGATGCTGTAACAGTCAGTCAAAAATCTAGACAAGGACTGATTCGCCCAACATGGAGAATGAGTCCCAGTACTAGTTTTTTGCAAAATTTTCAGAAATTTTGAAATTTTTTTGATGTGTTTAATGTTGTATGATGCAGACCTAAGATGGAGATGTAGAATTTCAAAAATTTTGAAGGAAATTTTATGCAAAAATGCAAGCTAAATGACTTTTTCACTAATGCAAGTTTTTGAAATCCCAGAATGCAAAACAATGTAAAATATAATGCATGCAAGCTATTGATAGGATGATGATGGAATTCAAAGAAAAAAAGAAAGTGTTCTAAAAGTAGGTTCATCAAAATGAACCATAGATTTTTGGGTAGGATTTATAGGCTACTCTTACACTCTTAGGATGTTTCACCTAAAAGGAGAGATATAAACCCCACTCAAAATTCTAGGTGGTTCACTCAAATAGAAGATTGTATGATTAAATTATGACTAAAAACAATGATCGAAATGTTGTTAAGTATTGAAATTTATTGATTTAATATGCAAAACCTAAGAAATGTGACATGTTTGAAAACACATTGTGTAATGTAACAACACCTAGAAATGAATGCAAATTGTAACAAAACTTGACAAAACTGAAAGTGTGTACTTGGAATATGGATGGAGATTGGAAATTCATTCTGGAATGCTGTTGATGCTGATTTTCAAGCCTAGTGGGACTCATTCACCATTTTGGGCGAATTAGTCCCTGTTCTGCAAAACTGTTCCGAAACCTATTTTTGACAAAAGGGTACCTAAAAATATAGAAAACTAAAAATTGAATTGGAAGTGGGACTCATTCACCACTGATGGTGAATGAGTCCACTTTTGAATTTCTGAATATTCAAAAGTGGAATCCGAAGCTCTTAGTCTGCACTTTGATTCTCTATAGGTGTTTGCTTCTAAAACTCTAATTTTTGAACTTGAAAGTGAGTTTTTGTTGCTATTTTGACTTGTTGAATGAAGAGAAGACTTGAGAAACCTTGCAACTTGATCTCCGATGATTTCCAAGCTTCCAAGAGTCCTAAATCTGCAAACACACAAGGCAAAATAGAGAAATTTTGAAGGTTATGGCATGGGGGTTTGCCTTGGTCAAACCCCTTTTAGGTAATTAAACCAAAATAGAGAAAGAATGTAATGAAACATGAAATAATAGAGTTTATTACCTTGCCATGATGTTTGATCTTGAAAGTCTGCAACAAAACATGAAGAATCTGTTCTTGAAGGTCTGAAAATTAATCTTGAATGGCTTGTAATGTTAAAACCCTAAGTTGCTTGACTTGAGATGGAAGATTGGTGGATTAATGAATGATAAGATATGAAAATTAGGGTTAAAGGACTTATATTTATAGGAAATTCACCTATTTTACCCATTAATACCTCATCATAGGCCGACATGAAGTACTATTAAACTTAAATTTCACTTTTTTCCCGCTCAATGGTCAAAATTGGGCTAAATGGGACTCATTCACCACCCATGGCGAATGGGTCCCACAAGAGCCATTTTGAAAGCTAGGATGCTAGGAGATAAGGAAATAAGGTTTAAATTTCAACTTTGTCAGTTATTTTATCAAATATTTCCCCAGGATGCATAATATGGGTTAATAGGGGTCTATTAGTGATGATGTAAAGGTTAATTAGGGCTTGGGACACAAAATTCAATGTGAAAGTGTGATTAAATACACTTTACAACATTAAAATGAGGTCCACATAGCCTAGAGAGGCACAAGAACCAATGTGAATGTGCAAGATACATTACAACACTAGTTTAACATTAAATTTAGTTCAAAAACCTTCTAAATTGATGTAATAATGTTATTAAACATAGTTTATAATGTTTAATTATGGAGAAATGGGTTCATTAAGTCTAGAAAAGTGTGAAAGTATCTTACAACACTTTACAACACCTTTACAAGACATCAATAAAAGCATGTTATTCAATTTGCAAGGGTCCAAGACCTAGTGTGGATGCATAAAATTCCTCACAACACTTGAATCAAGGCCTCATTAAGTCCAATTTATCATGAATTATTCCCATGCCAAGCAAGAGGTCCCTTTTTTCTACAATACAACCACAAACTCACACATGGGTTCATGGGCCTCTTTCCAAATGGTTGTAAGTTGTGACAATAAGGCATGTGCATCTTTAGAAGGTTTGAACCTTTCTTTGAACCTGGTTCGAAGAGTGTTCCAACTAGTGACATAAGTAGTTGGAAGAGTATAGAACCATTTAGTAGCAACTCCTTGTAGAGATTTGATGAACAACCTCACAACAATGTCTTCATGTTCTAGGCCAAGAACACCACAAACAATGTAAAAGGCAGCAATGTGTTCATCAAGATGTTGTTTTACATCACCTAGAAACTTCATAATATGCTTTCTTGAGACATGTGGAAGTTCATGTAGAGGTGTGGCCAAACTGAGGGGACCGAAAGCATTTCCCCAAGGTCTTGTAGGTGGTGCAACCATGATAGGTTGTAGAATAGGTACTTGCATTGGAAATTTGTGAAAAACAAAAGGATTCACTTGGAAGAGGAGATCTTAGCCTTCGTGGAGGATATTTTGTGGTGCATTTCAATGGTGACCTTACTCGCGGAGGAGTAGGTGGAGTATTATGTTGCAACAAGTCTTCAAAAAGTGGATCCACTACTCGTTGAGCCCTCAAACCTCATGTATAGCTTCTAACCACCATAATGTAAACAAAAACAAGAGAGATATTAAAAATAATAATATAAAAGATCACAATAAGATATTGGAAAACTTATTCACTTCAATCAAAAGTGTGAGGCTTTAATTGTGTGCTTCTTTCCCCAACAGAGTCGCTAAAAAATTGTTGGGTGAAAATTATGTAATCCCTTTAATAGATTACAAAACTTGATTTCAGCCACAGCTGTGTGAGATACTATCTCTCCTCTCAGAAAGGGGAGGTACCCTTCTTACTGCTTATTGAAACTAAGTAAAACTAATTAAGTATTCAAAATTATGTACACTATGATTAAGAGATGGGGGTGTGTCACATTCATAATTCCCTCTTTTTTTAGAGAATATGTTTTAGAATGCTTCACGATTTTGAGTTCCTAATTCAATTCAACTTCAAACTAAAAAAAAAGTAGTAATTATGATATTCTTATCTTGTCAAAGCAAATACCAAGAATACCAACATAATAATGATAAATGATAAAACAAGAAAACTCATGAAGGCACAAAGTAGTTTCGTAGCTTTCACCAATGAATCCTTTGAGATATGTAACCAACATTCTATTAGAAGCACAAAGTCTTCTAGATACTCCATGATAGATCCACGAACAACATGAATAAATACAAGCACAAAGTATTGTAGAGAATTCACCAACAACATTCAATCAATATCATAAATTCGAATAAAAGAGTGTAACACAAAGTTTACATAGATTTAATCAAATCCCTTTAGATCTCATTCACTAATCACTGCCAATCTCAATCAATTCCAAAAGATAATCGATTCCAACACAAAGTATGGTATGCAAATCTCTTCTTTATTGATCAAAATAGATTCACAAAGATGAACACAAAGCTTCATGTATTTGCTTCTCAAAATGGGTAGCACTTCGTTGCAAAAGATAAAAGATAAAGATTACAAAAGAATCCTCTCATATTTATAAAAGAGAGGAAAGAGAAAATCTAGGAAAAGTAGATGAGTGAATATAGGAAAGTTAGGTGAGAAAATTTAGGAAATCTCACCTAACAAGTTGACTTAGTCAAAAACATTGTCCATCTTTTTAGGAAAACATCTTAGTTTTTACATGTTGTGGAAGGTCATTCAATGTTCGAGTGCTGAATTTTATCGCTCGAACATTGAGAGGAATGATCTCAAAATGTGAAGTGTTTCTATCATTTCAACTTTCTAACACTAAAAAATTGACCGTTTTATAGTATGGGAAGGGCTCGATGAGAACTAGTGGAGAGGTAAATAAAAACACCAAAATGAGGACAAGCAAAAATATGAAGAGAAAAACCCAAGGCACATTTGTAAATTAAGAAGAAACCATAAAAGAGAAAATGCGAAGACCAGGGTTGTTTAAAAAAACAAAGAAATGTAGAACAATGCTCCCAGTATTGTGAAGGATGATGTTTTCTTTGATGGTTTTTCACATCAGATGGCGGTAAGTGATTATTTTGTTAAATATATCATTTTTTGTAATGTAATTTCTATATATTAATGTCTTTACTTCTTATTGTAACAGATAAGAGTTGACTAAGAACTAAACCCTAGGAGGAGCACTAGGAGCACTCATTGACTGCAGCATAAACGAGTGACAGACGTATCACTATCTAATCAACAAGCAAAGGACAAGAGTTTATTTTGAGAGCATTGAGAGCGATGACTTTTGATTCCAAAGACCTTTGTTGTATGCCTATATGGCATTTTTGTACATATTTTGTATTGGATATATTTGACATTGTATGCCTATATGGCATTCTCGTAAGCCTATATGGCTATTTTTTACCTATATTTTATACTTATATAGACATATATTGATGTATGCCTACATGGATATTTGGTTAATACAAATATTTTTTATCGATGGTGTCCATATTTACTTTATAAATCCATGGTTCAATAGATATGAGTTACGTGTATTCAAGTGTATACTTTACAAGTTACGTGTATACTTTGTGACTTATGTGTATTCCAATGTATACTTTGCGACTTACGTGTTTTCATGCGTATACCTTGTATTCATGCATATACTTTGTATTAATTTGTGTATACTATGTATTCATGTGTATACTTCAAGGCTGACACGTTTTTGAGTAATTATGCTTCCCTTATTCACATGTACATGCTTGACTTATTCACATGTATACTTATTAATTGGTTAGCCCTCACATTGATCATTTTTGTCCTTCATGGTTTGTCTTGAATATTAATTGATTGATGCTAAACAACTTCAATATTTCTAAGAATACTAGTAGAGTTAAAAATTCCAAAATTACACAAATTGAAAAGAAAAGATTAACTATAAATAAATGCACTGATTATTAACTTGATAATTGATTAAGAATGATTATAAAATATATCAAGAGATGAGCTTTCTAGAATGGCAACTGCCAACTAGAAAATAGACAAAACATTCCCAATACTTTGAAAGTAATAATCCACCCAAAATTGCAACAAGAGAGAAGTGATGTAGAGAAGGGAGTCCTTTAATTACCAATCAAAAATTCAATTGATTTCAATAAGCCTTCAATCTCCAAAACCCTAACTAGGGTGATTCCCTTCACAACTTCACTATTTGCCTTGTAGATTTGCATACCTAGTTTCTTGGACCTATCTCACAACTCCACTCTCAAACCCATTAACCAATTATATTTTTAGACACCCTTTAAGGCATACCAAAACATATCTCAAAATCTAATATAACTCTTTTGGAGCAAATCCCTCAAACTGATGCTTCTATGCTATCCCCTTAAGTCAAATAGGCCTAATTTACAAAGTAACTCTCCTCTAAACAATCTGCCAACCCAAAATACCTATGGAAAGCCATTTAATAGTCTATAAAACCACAAAATCTACAACTTTTAACTAGTGAACTACTCACTAATTCCTCTTTATACAAAACCCTCATTTTTAGCAAGTTATAAAGGGGTTTACTGAAAATTCCACTTCCCAGCTTCTTTACACTTCACCAATGCATCAAACATGCTTAAAATGGATTTCACATGCTTAATATATCACCAAAATTTTCTTCCCCAAGAGTTTTCCTCACTTACCCACCTTTAACCATCAAATTTCACTCAAAACATTCAAATTTGACAATTAGGGCATCATGCCCAAACCCCAAAATGACCTCTCCTGCTCTCAAAACCATTCAATCAACTAAATACTACCATATAAGGCACATTTCACTTATCTATAGGAGTTAAAATTAGTGGAATAGACCATAATCATATTTTTATGTCTTCAAAACCTTAAAATTGGAATTTTAGTTTGACTTATAGGGAAACTCAATAAGATTCTACAACCCCAATGGGAACACCTCAAAATCAGTCAAAATGATAGATAGGAAACTGAAACAACAATTCAAATCAATTTGGAGTCACCATCAGGTTGTACAGGCCGTGCACCTACTCTGCAACAACAATATTCAATAAAGGGGCCACTATACTGCTTGCATTTGACACTTTTTCCATCAAGTGAAAACTAAACACCGTGAGAAAATGACTCTGAGATAACAAAAATTGAGAGAGGTTATTATAGAAGGGCCCAATGTGATCCCATAGGCTCAAACAAAGAGTTTGTACATGTCACAATTTTTGAGTAATAGCCCGTCAAAGATTGCTTCCCTTTTACATTTTAGACCCTTAAGGGATCAATCTGGTTGAACGTAGCTTGGAGCAATTTCACATGTTTGGGTGTGAAAGAGGACCATTTATAGTGTAAACATATCTATTTGGACATGTTGGAACAGTCCGTTTGGTCACACGAGTTGCAGAACGAAAGTTGCACCACTTTGCAACTTTCAACTATTTGCATTTGACAACTTTTTCCCCAAGTGAAAATTCGCCACCACAGGAAAATGCCTCTGAGATAGCAAAAATGAGAGAGGTTATTGTAGAGGAGCCCAAAAAGATCCTATAGGATCAGATGATAAGTTTCTAAGCATCATAGTATCCGAGTAACATCATGTGAAGTTTACAGTCATTTTGCACTTTGGACTCTTAAGGAATCGATTCGGTTGAACGTAGTTCAGAGCGATTTCACGTGTTTGGGTGTGAAAGAGGAAAATTACTAGCATAAACATACCTATTCAGATGCATTGGAATAGTTTGTTTGGTCACACGTGTTGTAGAACGAAAGTTGCACCACTTTGCAACTTTCAACTACTTGCATTTGACAACTTTTTCCCCAAGTGAAAATTTTCCACCACGGGAAAATACCTTAGAGATAGTGAAAACAAAAAAAGGTTATTGTAGAGGGGCCCAACACGATCCCATAGGATCAAATGAAAAGTTTCTAAGCATCACGGTATCCGAGTAACAACATGCTGAAGTTTGCAGTCATTTTGCACTTTGGACTTTTAAGAGATCAATCTGGTTGAACGTAGCTCGAAGCGATTCCACGTGTTTGGGTGCGAAAGAGGACCATGCCTAGCATAAAAATACCTATTTGGATGCATTAGAACAGTTCTTTTGGTCACACAAGTTGTAGAACGAAAGTTTCACCACTTTGCAACTTTCAACTACTTGCATTTGACAACTTTTTCTCCAAGTGAAAATTTCTCACCATGGAAAAATTCCTCTGAGATAGAAAAAAATGAGAGAGGTTATTGTAGAGGGGCCCAACATGATCCCATAGGATCAGACGAGAAGTTTCTAATCATTACGGTATCTGAGTAACAACATGATGAAGTTTGCAACCATTTTGCACTTTAGACTCTTAAGGGATCAATCTGGTTAAACGTAGCTCGAAGCAATTCTGCATGTTTGGGTGAAAAAAAGGACCATGCCTAGCATAAAAAATACCTATTTAGACATGCTGAAATAGTCCATTTGGTCACACGAGTTGCAGAACAAAAGTTGCATCACTTTGCAACTTTAACTACTTGCATTTGACAACTTTTTCCCCGAGTAAAAATTTGCCACCACAGGAAAATTCCTCCGAGATAGAAAAAATAGAGAGAGGTTATTGTAGAGGGGCTCAATACGATCCCATAGGATTAGAAGAGAATTTTCTAAGCATCACGGTATCCGAGTAACAACATGCTGAAGTTTTTTTGCACTTTGGACTCTTAAGGGATCGATCCGGTTAAACATAGTTTGGAGCGATTCCACGTGTTTGGGTGCAAAAGAGGACCATGCCTAGCACAAAAATACCTATTCGGTTGCCTTGGAACAGTCCGTTTGGTCACATGAGTTGCAAAATGAAAGTTGCACCACTTTGCAACTTTCAACTACTTGCATTTGACAACTTTTTTCCCAAGTGAAAATTCACCACCACGGGAAAATATCTCCAAGATAGCGAAAAACCAGAGAGGTTATTGTAGAGGGTCTAAACATGATCCCATAGGATTAGACCAGAAGTTTCCAAGCATCATGGTATTCAAGTAACAATATGCTGAAGTTTGTAGCCATTTTGCACTTTGGACTCTTAAGGGATCGATTCAGCTGAACATAGCTTAAAGCGATTCCTCATGTTTGGGTGCGAAAGAGGACCATGCCTAGAATAAACATACCTATTCGAACATGTTGGAACAATCGATTTGGTCACATGAGTTGCATAATGAAAGTTGCTCCACTTTGCAACTTTGCACTGCTTGCATTTGACACTTTTTCCATCAAGTGAAAACTGGACACCATAGGAAAGCCACTTCGAGATAAAAAAAACTAAGAGGTTATTATAGAGCGGCCCAATGTGATCTTGTAGGCTCAAACGAATATTTTGTAAGCGCCATACTTTCTGAGTAATACCTCGTCAAAGATTGCTGTCGTTTTGCACTTTGGACCCTTAAGGGATCGAGCCGGTTGAACGTAGCTCAGAGCGATTCCGCATGTTTGGATGTGAAAGAGAACCATGCCTAGTGTAAATCCACAACTTTTAATCAAAGAATCACTTCCTATGACACCAAAACATGAAACCCCCACTTTATGCCATTCCAAAGGGGTTTATTAAAAAAAATTGTTCCAGGCTTCTACACAACCAACCAAGGCCTCAAACACCTTTAGTTATTTCTGCACATGCTTGAAGGTTCATCAAAATCTTCTACCCCTAAGAGTTTCTACAACTTCCATCTAACCATCAAATTTCACTCAAAATACACAATTTGACAATTAGGGCATCATGCCCAGACACTCAACTCACCTTCCCTACCCTTCCAAAGATTCAAACACTTCAATATATGCTTGCTCATTCCAAATCAGTCATCTCCCAATCTTTCCTAAGACAATTTCACCAAAACCCAACATCTAAACTTCATTTTTAAGCCAAAATTCACCCAATTTCCTCTAGGATAGCAACCAAAAACATTCCTAAACATTTTCCCTACTCCTAATATTATTCTTACATCTAATCCTACCATTTTTGACTCATTCCATCGAGCCACAGAGAGAAACAATAGGTGGAATGAGTCATTTATTCATTTTTAGTCTTCAAACCCTTATGGTTGGCCATATAGACCCGCAGTCAATAATTTGACAATAAAATTCTTAAAACTCAATGAATTTCCTTCACTCCAAATCCAAAACATAGCTAACACCTATCTCTACCAATTGGAAAATATTTTAGGACATAATACTTTTGTACAACCAAGTATACTAGTCTGCAACAAAAAATATCAATGAAACACACAAAATTACAAGAGAAATAAGGGGATTTTTATTGTTTTTCCTTCACAAAAGCCTTCAACAACCTCTTCCTTCAAGTTCCCAACATATTTAAACCTTAACCAACCTATGAAAATGGCTCTATCTTCCCTTTGAATGCCCATGACCGTTGGGATTCTTCAAGTTTACATTTTTTTGCACTTTTTTCACATTGACAACTTTTCAATTTTTGCAATTTTACATCATTTTGACAAATATGCAGCATGAACTCCAAAATGACCCCAAAACCAAATAACATGAATTATTACATTATAAATTGGTCTAATATGACCTTATTCAATTGAGAAAACTCAAAACACAAAACTTCCTTAAGACTTCCATGAATTAAATTTGCTTAATAACCTTGGTGCCCCTGCACCAAATTTCAATATTTGAGTAAATCTCATTACAAGTAAATCTCGTTACAATGCCTTAGGTACTCCATTCTCACAAATATTTTACAATGTCACTCTTACATTAGAGATTCTCTTATAATGTCTGTATCATAGGTTCTCATTATGAGGTTAACTTAAATTGAGTAACTTGAGATTCTCTCGCTAAGCTTCACACGCTCTTTTATAATGGATTGAAATCAGAATTGAGATTTGTGAAGATCATCAAAATAAGGATGTTGCATTGCTTTTTTGGATGAGATTCTCTTTGATGGCTCATAAATCAAAATTTTCTGCAAGGAGAGACCAATCAATTTTTAGTAGTTTACTTACAAATACGTAAAGTAAAAAAAGAAAAAGAAAGAGCATCCAAAATGGAAATGAAATGAAAATAGATGGTAGGCACTTACAGACAACAAATCCACACCATTTGGTTCCAACTCAGGAAAAACAAGGCATAAATCTTGATGCTTCCATTGAGGATAAGCATGCTAGTCTCTCAACTTAGTCACTCTTGGTCATACATCTTCACTGGGAGTTCCAAGATACCTATTGCACACAACACCTCTCATGAATAGAATAACTTGAAATTTGAGATGCTCTTATAATGTCTACATCACAAGTGCATATGATAAGGTTAACTTCAAATGAATAACTTGAAATTCCCTCACCAAGCTTCACACACACTTTTGTAATGGCTTAAAATCATAATTGAGATTTGTCAAGATCATCAAAATAAGGATGTTGCATTGCTTTTTTGGCTAAGATTCTCTTGGATGGCTCTTAAATCTGCATTTTCTGCAAGGGGACACCAATCAATTTTTAGTAGGTTACTTACAAATAGGCAAAGTAAAAGAAGATGATAGCATTGGAATCAAAAAAATTAATGTGCACATAAGTATAAATTAATAAGAACCAATGTGCATACTTACAAATTAATACAACGAACCATTCAAGTCTTCTCTACTCTTTATTGTGAGTATTGCCTCATGGTCAAACTCACAGACCTTCCACAAGGTCTTGTTCAAAGGTCTACCCCCATATTTGGTCAAACAAACATTGGATGCCACGACAAGGTTCGAGTAATGAAGAATCTTATGATGCATGTCAAAGTCCTGAAACAACCAATGTTTAACACTCTTATGTGGGTACCTTCTAAGCCATGTTCTGGTAACAACAACTGAGCCTGTAGTGTATTTGATGTTTTCTCCATCTATAATTGGGGCCTCCAATTTATTTTTAGCCTCAACACAATGACACAAGTAATAGTCTGTTCCCTCTTCGTTGTCTTCATCTGTAATAACTGCATAAACATGCCCTACATTGATATGTGCGGGTTTGTACAAGATCATGGGGGTCCAAAAAGTGGCGATGTGAAAAAAAACATTTTTAACATGTCCAAAAATGTGAAATTCACACCTTTGACTTTTTGCAGGCGAAAGTACAATATCTGTTTTGGTTTGGTAATACTGAACCAAAATGGATATCCATTTCGTTTAAGGCAAAAATTATAATTGCATCGGGTCCGACCCGACCAAGTATCATATTCTATATAACGGATATTCGTTATTTGTGTAATAATTAAAAAAAACCCTAAGAGGTCATATTATATAATATTATATTATATTGTATAATATAATATTATATTGTATAATATAATATAATATAATATAATATAATATAATATCAATATAATATAATATAATATAATATAATATAATATAATACTATACTATAATATAATATAATATAATATTATTATATTATATTATATTATAATATAATATATGTATTATTATATATTATTATAATATAATACATATATTATATTATAATATATTATATTGATATTATATGGGCAGGTCTGTAAATCCTAGAACGAATATCTGTTATAAATGGATATCCGTTCTGCTATGAACATTATTTGAGTTATAATTAAAAAAAAACCCCAAGAGGTCATATTATATAATATAATATCAATATAATATGATATGATATTATATTATATTTAATATATATATTATATATATAATACATAATATATACATATATTATAATATAATACATATATTATAATATAATATAATATAATAATATAATATAATATAATAATATAATATAATATAATATAATATAATATAATATTATATTGATATTGATATTATTCTAATATATATAATATATTATATTATAAATAATATAATATATATTATATATAATAATATGTATTATATTATTTATAATATAATATATGTATTATATTAAAATTAATATAATATAATATATATTATAATATAATACATAATCTATTATAATATAATATATATTGTATTATAATAGAATATATATTATATATAATATGTATTATATTATAATATAACATAATATAATATAATATATATTATAATATAATACATATTATATAATATAATATAATACATATTATATAATATCATATATTTTATATTAAATAATTGATATTTAAAAAAAAAACACTATGGTCGGGTTATTGACCCGACCATTTATTTAAAAAGTTGTAAATAAGGAAACAAATATCTGTTTCCTGTATTATATACAAACAAACAAAACCCGAGAGCTATATTTTTACCAACGTGCGCGTGGGTTTTACGAGAGCGACTTGGATATTTTTGGGGGAGATAAAATTACCAAAAAAATCACCAAATTTGTAAGGTATGTTTGATTTTTTTAATTTTTATACAATTTATATATATATATATATATATATATATTTTGAATTTTAGTAAAAAATAGGGTATATTTGGTAGGTTTTTTATTAGATTAAAACCATTGTTAATTTTAGAATTTTTTTATCAATTAACAGGTTAAAAATGGATCAAAATGAAAATCCTAACCTTGCACAAAATGAAAACCCTCCCGCACAAAATGAAAACCTTAATCCTGCAGAAAATGAATACCCTCCAAATCCTCCACCATAACCATTGCTTCCGAATGAAATGTGCTAACAATACACAAGTCTATTCATAGGAATTTAGATCAATTAAAAAAAGTATGTCAAATCTATGAAACACTCGATGAACTATCAGATATGAAAAACACTTTGGAAACAATCATTGCAAATGTTCAAACTTTGGCAATTCAACATAATAGATTTGCACAATGGTGAGAGCAACAAAGACAATTTTATGCTGATGGGTTATCGTATGATGAGGTGAAGGCTCTTGATATTGAAAAAGGCCAATTAGCCCAGTTATTCATAGATCAGAGAACTGGACAACCTGTTAATGTGTGAAAACCAAAATTTTCAATTAAATGGTGCACCCATAGAGGAATATTAGATAATTTTTGGAGACGTTGGTGGATGGTTTTCGATAAACCACCCAACAACAACCTTGATGTCCCTCAATATTTTCTCCAAAAATTATATGCTGAGTTTGTGCTAGGGAAACATGTCAATTACTTTGACATGTGAGATTTCCAGGGTGTTGGTAGAGGGATGCCACAGGATAGACCTAGGGCACGTCGAGTCACCCCAGTTCGTCCCCCTCCACCTATTGCTGCTCCGGCTCCACTACCTTACCCAGAGATTGTTGTAGATGCAGGGACTGTGAGAATTTATGCATTACATTCGTTGAGTGATCATTTGGTGAGGCAAAGCCATCATGGTGGTGCTACACCTAATACATCCCAACATGATGGTGGTGCACCTACTACAACAACTCCCATTGGTACACAACCATCAGCTTCGACTAGTACACCATCCTCTTTGGGACATATTTGTGTGCCTCATTGTTGCATGACGTGCAACAATTTATGTTTCGGTCCTCTTCGACGGTCCACTGAGGCTCCCATAGACACATCTGACTTTGAGGTTCATGATATGCCATATGTAGAAGTTGATAGAGCATGGAGTGGAGCATTTGCAAGAGAGACATCAACTGCTAGGGATGATATGGGAGCACTGGTAAGTTTTAAAGCAATTTCATAGTGTGTTTTATAGAAATTATTTCATATTTTATGAAAGATATTTGTACTAATATATGTTTATGTGCTGGAATCTTTAACAGTTGTTGACAGAGGAGTAGTTGTTGGAAGTGCAGCAGGCTACGCATACTGCCATTTCATTTTCCTTAGACAATCGGTACACAGTAAATAATTTAAATTGTTATTTTAGATGTTAATCTTTGAAATCTAAATTGTTTAAATACATGTACTACATATATTGATAGTCTAATGTAATCTTGTCTTTTCATGCAACAACCTGGTTCTTATACAACCTTGTTGACCAAGTTTGACCCATTGGATGGAGTTGCACAATAGGTATATATCTTTTTTCTTGTCAACATTATAATTATATGTGCATGTGCATTTACATTCTTGTCATTTTTTATACAGGAAAGCATCTTAGCTGATCCATCCACTATGAGCCCATCTAGTGTCATAGCATCACAACAGGTATGTGTTTATTTTATATTGCAGATCATTTACGTTTAGATAGGAGTAGATATAATTATTTGTCAACAATTATATTTTAATTTGTATCATTTTTATTTTATCTGTTATAGTCCTCTGTTCGACCCAACATTGTGACGAGTGAGAGACCATTGCTTTATAGGAGGACTCTTGATCGTCCTAGGGGACAATCATATGCAAAACGTCTTGCAGAAAAGAGAGAAAGATTAGAGGTAAGTAAGAATTGAATTATTGATATAATATAGTACATGTATACTGATTTTGATGTTAAATTTGTAATTTATAAATGATGGTATATAAGTTTCTATTTACTAGTCTATCTTGTCAACCATTCACATAATCTAATTTGTGGTTTGAAATGTTATTGTGTAGGAAACTACAGAGCATCTAACTTCTTTGAGGAGGCTTGATTTTGATGGTCCAACACAGGATTAGGATATGATATAGATTGACATGTACTTAGGGTTTGATAGATTTTGAGATGGCATATATGCCACAATTTGTAAAACTTGTTGTAAAGCTTGTTCTGAGTAGGCATATGCCAAATTTGTATATGCAAAAACACAATTATTCTATAGTTTGATATATAAGAATGGGTATTCGATCTAATTTGTTTCTCGTGTGAATGTCTTTCTACTTTGAATTTTCAAGATGGAATGTATAATTATTTTAGAATTGTTTAAAGTTATGATTGATAATGTATGTTATAGATTAATGAAATAACATTTTAATAAAACTTATGAATTACAATTGGTAATCCATCTATTTCTTTGAGGAGATTTTTCAAACAATGAATTTCCTTTTCTATTGTACCACATTTTTCATACATGTCTACCAATACATTTTTATCAAACACTCATTTTTAGAATACCCATTATTTCAAGCTCTGTTGAAAAAATTTACATTTGACATTATTTTGTTTTTTAAACTCATGTAATGAAGTGTGTAGCTGATTTTTATTTCAAAAGGAGTTAACAAAAATGAAAAGTGGATACAAATTAATGAAATACATTTCGTGTTACATTGTTCATTTGAAAGTAATATAATCATCTAGATAAAAATCAATGTCACTTAATGTTCATTGAAGCATAATAACATGTAAAAGGTATAAAATCATCTTGAGTAAGAATCAATATCCTCACAAAATCAACTCAAACCCACAAAACAAAAGGTTATGAAAGACACCCATTACCCTTCTCTTTAACATATCTCAAAACCTAATGTGCTTGTTTTGGAACAACCCCACTGAAATTGAACTATTACGTCGAACAAGGCTCCAATTAGCCCAAATTTGCAAAACAAATCATCTTTAAAACTGCTGCCCCTCCAAGATTCCTTTGGATAGTATCTCACCAGGCTATAAACATCCAAATTCCACAAATATCATCCTTGTAAATTCCATCTAAGTCACTCAATCATGTAACCCTCATTTTGCTTAGATTATAAGGGGGTTAATTGAAAGTATGCATTTCTACACTTATCTCACTCAAATGACACCTCAAACACATTTATAGAAGTCTTTATATGCTTAATACACCTTTAGAAATTGCTTCCCCAACATATTTCAATCACTAACACCCTTAAACCTCCCAATTTCACTCAACAACCACACTTTTCGCATCTAGGGCATCATACCCAAACCTCGTTTGACCTCCCTTGCTCTCCCAAACCCTTCTAACATCTAATTCCTACCTAATTGAGCCATGAACAAACAACTTCTAGCTATTTTCCAACAAACTACAACAAGATGACTCTTGAACTTCCATCATTTGATAATAAGTTGCAATTTTGACAAGCAGTGTAAAGTTGCAAAGTGGTGCAAATTTTGTTCTACAACTCATAGGACCAAATAGACTGTTCCAACATGTCTGGATGGGTATGTTTATGCTAGGAATGGTCCTCTTTCACACCCAAACACGTGGAATCGCTTTGAGCTACGTTCAACCAGATTGATCCCTTAAAAGTCCAAAGTGCAAAATGGTTGCAACTCGTAGGACCAAAAAGACTGTTCCAACATTTCTGGATGGGTACGTTTATGCTAGGGATGGTCCTCTTTTGCACCCAAATACTCTGAATCTCTTCGAGCTACATTGGACCATCGATTTCCCTTAAGAGTCCAAAGTGCTAAAAGAAAACAATCTTTGAATCTCTATTTATCAGAAACTGTGATGCCTACAGACTCTCTGTTTGAGGCTATGGGATCATGTTCAGACCCTCTACAATAACCTCTCTCAGATTTTTCTATCTCGGAGGTGTTTTCTCATGGTGACCAATTTTTAGTTGAAGAAAAAGTTATCAGATGCAAGCAGTGTAAAGTTGCAAAGTGGTGCAACTTTCATTCTGCAACTCGTAGGACCAAACATATTGTTCCAACACATCTGGATGGGTACGTTTACACTAGGTATGGTTGTCTTTTGCACCCAAATACTCTGAATCTCTCCGAGCTACATTAGACCGACGGTTTCCCTTAAGAGTCCAAAGTGCTAAAATCCAACAATCTTTGAAGGGATATTTCTCAAAAATTGTGATGCCTACAGACTCTCCGTCTGAGGCTATGGGATCATTTTCGGACCCTCTACAATAACCTCCCTCGGATTTTTCTATCTCAGAGGCATTTTCCCACAGTGACCAGTTTTTAATTGAGGAAAAAGTTGTCAGATGCAAGCAGTGTAAAGTTGCAAAGTGGTGTAACTTTCATTCTGCAATTTGTAGGACCAAACAGATTGTTCCAACACATCCAGAAGGGTATGTTTACACTAGGGATGGTCCTCTTTTGCACCCAAATATTTTGAATCTCTCTGAGCTACATTGGACCAATGATTTCCCTTAAGAGTCCAAAGTGCTAAAAGACAACAATATTTGAAGGGCTATTTCTCAGAAACCGTGACACCTACATACTCTCTGTCTAAGGCTATGGGATCATGTTGGGACCCTCTACAATAACCTCTCTTAGAGGAATTTTCTTGCGGTGACCACTTTTCAATTGAGGAAAAAGTTGTCAGATGCAAGCAGTGTAAAGTTGCAAAGTGGTGCAACTTTCGTTTTGCAACTCGTAGGACCAAACAGATTGTTCCAACACATCCGGATGGGTACGTTTATGCTAGGGATGGTCCTCTTTTTCACCCAAATACGTCGAATCACTTTGAGCTACATTGGACTAGCGATTTCCCTTAAGAGTCCAAAGTGCTAAAAGACAGTTAATATTTGAATCTCTATTTCTCAAAAATAGTGATGCCTATAGACTCTTTGTCTGAGGCTATGTGATCATATTGGGACCCTTTACAATAACCTCTCTCGGATTTAGCTATTTCGGAGGCGTTTTCCCGCGGTGACCAGTTTTCAGTTGAGGAAAAAGTTGTCAGATGCAAGCACTATAAAGTTGCAAAGTGGTGCAAATTTCATTCTGCAACTCATAGGACCAAATGGATTATTCCAACACGTCTGTATGGGTACGTTTACACTAGGGATGGTCCTCGTTTGCACCCAAATACGCCGAATCACTCCGAGCTACATTGGACCAATGATTTCCCTTAAGAGTCCAAAGTGCTAAAAGACAATAATCTTTGAATCTCTATTTCTCAAAAACTGTGATTCCTACAGACTCTCTGTCTAAGGCTATGGGATCATGTTGGGATCCTCTACAATAACCTCTTTTTGTTTTTTCTATCTTGGATTTGTTTTCCCGTGATGATGAGTTTTCAGTTGATGGAAAAAGGGTCAAATGGATGTGATGTAAAGGTGCAAAGGGGTTTAGGGTTTGTTTTGTTCCTTGTCAGTAAGTGAAAAAGTGATTCATTTACTCAAATACACTTAAGTCATGAACTACACACATGAATAGAAAGTATACTCTTTAAAACATATAAGTCGTAAAGTATACATTGCAATAGTCATAAGTGACAAAGTATACACATAAGTTGAATCTTAGAGCCTTGTATCAATTTTTGTGTAAGTTAGAAGATCCGGTTGATTGATTTTCTATTTAATAGTGCAAGTAGGCCGACTAAGTGAAAAAAGTGTGTCGTGGATCTTCGAGGAGTAATTGTTGGAAGTGTTTTGTGTTTGAGGATTCTATTTTGGGTTCTCACTATGTTGTGGCCGACTTTGGTTGGTGCACATTGAAAATCATTTGTGGATTGAGCCGACGGTTTGTAAATATTTTATGTTTTATTGAAGCCGACATGTGGTTGATTAAATCTTTAGTTGTGGATATATATAAGAGATCATTTATATCATTTGGATAGATGTACGAAGTGTGTTGTTGTATGTTGTGAAATTCAGAGGAGTTGTAGAGTGATTATGCACAATTTCACTTGTGCATAAAAGGATTTGTGATCCGAATTAAAGCAAACAAAGCAGAAGAGCAGAATCAAACATAAGGTCAAGAATGTGATTGATGTGCTTAACTGGAACTGAAATCAGGCATTAGTAGATGTTATTTTCTCAGTTCAAATATTTTGGATGTAATCCAAATCTTTTGTAAGATAGTGAGTCTTCTTTTTGTATATGAGTAGTGAGCTCTAGGAAATGTGCCTGAATGCATGTGCATTCTCCTTTTGTAAACACTTATATTTGAGTATACTCATATTGTGGATTGAACTCCACCATGGTTTTTCCCTTAACAAGGTTTCCATGTAAATATCCTTGTGTTATGGTGTTGTGGTTGATTGATTTGTGTTCTTGCATCTTTCTTTTGCTTCAATGCTATAAGTGGTTTAAAGATCAGGTTAATAAAGTCAAATTTTGCAGAACATTGATTCACCCCCCCTCTCAATGTTCCTTGATTCCAACATTAAGAACATAAAAAAGTGTGATTTTTAGGATATAAAACATAAATATTTAATGTTTTGGGTTAAAGCTATCAATTTTGGCCCCAAAAAAATTCAAAGAGGGCAAATAATCTAGTCATAATGACATGGATCTCTTTGAGACCTTTAATTTAAAAAGGGCTCAATTTATTTTTCATGTCAAAAGCTAAAAATACAAAATCATTTATGATGCATTAAGAGCTATAAGAGGGAGTTACACTTGTTGACCAATTTATGATGCATGTTATGACACATCATAAGGCACCTTTGAATGGATATAATGGAGCCAAAATAAAGCACCAAAGCTGGTGAATGGATCATGAAAAGCTTATGACATGTGTAAGGAATATGTTTTTTAAGGTATAAAGTCATCTTAGGATTTGTGAATTGATAATATTTTAGAATATTTAGCTCATGGTTTAATAATTAAATTTGACAGTTTTGTGTATTGATTCTCCTATTTATTAGATATTTGAGATGGAGGTTTTATAGTGACTTTTGCAAGTACCATTGTATTACCAAAATCACTCTAGATCTCCTATTGGTGATAATTTTGTAAAGTCTTAGACACTACAAGTGTATTGGGTGAGTACAATATCATCATGGACCTGTTGGCAACACAAGGGCATACAACTGAGAGGGGGGTTGAATCAGTTGTCACATAAATTATACTTATTAAACTTATTCTCAGATCTGATAAATAAACATGAAAGCATAAATCATCACCACATCAGAAACACACATAACACCAAGATTTTTTACGTGGAAAGCCTATTAGGGGAAAAACCACGGTGGAGGTTAATCCACAAGATTATACTCTATTAAAAGTATAAAAGAATTGTAAATGGTGAATGCACATGCATTTAGGCACACTGCCTAGAGCTCACTACTCAAATACAAAAGAATTACTACCCAAAGGAAGACTCACAGTCTTACAGAAACATTTAGATTACATCTGGAAGATTTTGAAATGAGAAAGAAGCATTTGCTAATGCCTGATTACAGTTCTGGTTAAGCACATAAACATCTGCTCACTCTTCTTCACACTTTACTTTTTTTCCTTTGAAAGATTAGAACATTATTTGCACACAACACTCGCACACTTTGCACACCATTACTTTCAAATGGTATAAACAATAGATCATAGATATCCACAACTAGAGATTAGAACAACTACATGTCAGCCCAACAAAAAATAAAATGAGTACAAACTGTCAGCCCAAATCAATAAACAATTATCAATGCGCACCAACCAATGTTGTCCAAAACATATTAAGGATCCAAAACAACATCCTCAAACACGAAACACCTAAAAAAATTATGCCTCGAAGATCCACAACACGCTACAATCACCCTATCGACCATGATCATGAAAAACATGAACACGCAAAAGAAAATCACCAATCGCGATCACAAAGATCAATGCGGACCAAAAACACAAATAGAGCACAATCTAGAAACATCCACAAGCATCATGAATCACTACAGAGGCATCTACAACAACTCAAATTACTAGAATCACATTATCTTCTTTCAGGAACACCAACTAAAGCAACATAACAACTATCATAACATAGATACTCATAACTTAATCAAATATTCATGTGAACCTTTGAAACTGCATGTGGATAAACTAGAAGTACTTGAAAACAAATCCTTTAATCCACAATCTCTTATCATCAATATACTGAGCTAGCCATTAGGCTGAACTTCACTGCATCACTGACAACCTGCAATGTATTTTATTACAATTTTCTCAATATCCTCGACATATACAACCTTAAAGACATTAATGCCAATAGTGTTGACATCAATGAAAACCACATATCAATAATATCCAATAGGACCAAATGGTGGCCATAGGCAAAAAAAATGTGCCTTTACTTAGCCAAAATCCTAAAACAGATATTTAACATTTTGTATGGGTTAGATAAAAGTTTTTTTTGGTTTGGTAATAGATATCCATTACTAATAAATGTATGTTACTAACAAATATCCATTATAACAAAATAGATATCAATTTTGTAGTTCTCAATTCTCCTAATAAATTATATGGTGTGACTGTGAGTTTGTCAAAACACAAAGCATTGGGAGAAAAAGGTAGAGAATAATGCATATTAGATATTTCAAAACCAAATTTTCTCATCAGATTAAGAACTATCTACAAGTAATTTTTTGGTTTTTTTCTTTCTTTTTGAGTTTATTTAAAAATAAGTCAAAATTATTTAAATGATTTAGGATTTTTCAATTGTTGGTTCTAAGCATTAGTTTTAAACTTAAATTTCTATGTGATTTAATAACTTTCAATGTGTTATGAATGTTAAAATTAAATTATATATAGTATAACAACATGTTTGAAATCCTAATTTTTTATATTTTAAATATGAAATAGGTAATATGAATGAGAAAGCTCAAAACCCAAAACCTCGCCCACCAAACCCTCCCCTAGCAAGCCCTCCATCAATTCAAGAATAAATTAAAAAAATATTAATGAACTAAATATGATTTAAGAAATTTATTGTTGCCAACCTTGATTGATTCAATGAATAGACCTTATAGGAATTTTTGCTTGTGTTTGAACTCTCACAATCCAGCATGAGTCATTTCAATAATCGTGATAAGCTAAGAGGAAAAAAATATATATTGGATTATAATATGACCAAGTGAAAGATTTAGATATTATGATGCAGGGGAATCACATGACTCAATGAAATTTCCCTTATCTTGGGATCAAGTCAATTTCAGGTTCCTATCTCCACATCAATAGGAAGTAGGATTAGCGATTTAGTTATCTTTGGGGTATGCGCAGGATCTTGATGGGCCAAAAAGTGGCAATATGATGGGTACGTGTAGGGTATGTGGCTGGCGACTTTTTCTTAACCCAAAATTGATGAAACAAAAAGGATTTTTAAAGGAGATTCTAGCTTTCCACCAATATAAATTATGCTTTATTTTGAATTTAATAAATAATTATTATTCATTTTCTATTTGAATTACGACTAAAGTCCTGATTGATAGGTTGATTGAAAAACATCTATAGCTTTCAAACAGTATCACATTTTTTGAATCTGAAACATGCATCACATTCTACGCTTCACCTACTATAGGATTAAAAAAAATCAAATTTATGAAGTTTTGACCAAGTTAAGGTGGTTAGACATACAAGTTTTTATATTTTTAAAAAGTTGTAATAAAAAATTCATAATTAATTATTTACTTGGAAAAAAATTACAAAAAAATATGCATCACATCGGGACATGAGTCCTCTACTTATATCTAAAATCTTATAAAAAAATATTATCATTTTATTGTGGATAGGGTGGTCAGATAGACACCTACTTCTTATTTTTTCCCTGAAATTTAAGTACTGTTACATTGAAATTTCAAATTTTCACCAAATAGATTTTTTTTAAATAAACCTAGTAGTTTAGAAACTACATTCAATTTTCTACAGATTCTATTCTTACATATTTTTGAAATAATATAGATAACTTATTCAAAATTTTATGTCAAGTTTCCTAACTCTAATTTTTCTAAATTTTTTGCCACTTAAGGGCTTGTTTTTTCCATGATGATCCTACACATACCCTTTGGAATTTTAAAATATGTGGTTAGAGAAAAGATAGATGGTTAACGGTCAGATATAGATGAAGTCGAGCAAGTTGAAAGAAGTTAATAGTTTTTAAAGCATCGATTATGAATGAAGGGGGAAATTAGTAAGGGTTGAAGCGTGGATACAGGTGCAAATAGTTTAGTGGAGATGTTGACAGAGGGAATAAGAGGTAAGTGGCAGGAATGATGGTGGTTGGTTGGGTGAGGTCGAAGGAGGCCAAAGGAAAAAATATTGAGGGCCTTTTGGAAAGAGAGGAAGGCCGAGTGGGAGGCTAGAAACTAAGAACCAAACAGGGTCGTGAGGTCAAATGAAGAAGATAGAAGGAGATGAATGATGAGAAAAGAATCGAAGGTTGAATAGAGGGTCAAAGGGTCTAAAGGGAAGTCAATGGTCTAGTAGTGGATCAATTGAATTGCTGAGGGGATGATAGTGGAAGAAGAACATTTACAAGCTGAGGGATGAAACTCAGAAAGAGGAATGAGAAATTTGTGAGAAGAGAGGAAAAATGAATGAAATGGGAGAAGTCAAGGTTTTATTGTGGATGTAGAGATAGAATGAGTGCTTGGACTGAGTTAGGTATGGAAGAAGCAGAGATTGAATGAGGACATCTATTTGGGAAATGTAATAATCCTTTATATAAGTTATAGAAATAAAGAAAATGATTTTATGTGAATTTATATGTTATAATTGTTTATGGCTTTCAAGTGACGTATTGATGAATGTTCAATAAGTCTGATAGTTCCTATCATATAGTTAAGAAGGATTAGTATTCTGATTGGTTTTCGGTCATATGGGGATAAAGGAAGCTTAAATCCTGAACTTCCCCTCATTATAGTTTGAAATGACAAATTTTGTCATTGTTTGAGAGTAAATATGGAAGTGAGAATGTTGCAAAGCTTTAGTTGGGTATGGGTCCTTAGACTAATTTTGGAGTAGGAGGGGAGTGTCCCATTATTTAGTATCAGAGCGTAGAAGATTCTGAGCGCTGGTAGATCACTAAGGTGAGGCAACCTAGCTAGGACCTGCGGGTAGCAAAGGAAGGAGAGTATGAGTGTTGCAAAAAGTTCAGAGCCCAAAAGATCTAGGTAGAGGAAGTTATTGTACTGTTTATATTTTCTTGTTCAAAAGTTTTGAGGTGTAGATTGAAAAAGATCTGGGCAATGAAAGCTTGTGATTGATTTGATAATTTGATGATTGTAGATTCTTGAAGAGTTGTGTGCTGTGTAGAGATTGACAGGCTTTGAATTCAAGAAAAGGTTGGAAAATACAGAAGCAATCAGGTAGAGAAAGTCTCAAGAAAAAGGTACAAGAAGAAAGAAAATGAAAAGAAGAAAGATGTAGAATTTGAAAGAGAAATGACAGAGTTGAAGAGGGATTTGATGATAGTGCAACAATGGCAGAGAAAAAAGTATCCAAGAATAATTTTGGTGTTGGCCAATGAATAAGAAAGTAAAATGGCCTGTAAAGAAGATTGTCGAGGAAAGAAAAAGGAAAAGCATGAATGCCTTGAGATGAGTAGATAAGAGTACAAAGAGTACCCATAGAGGTTGGGACAACAAGAGGTTTCCAAATGAGCAACATGCACCAGAAGTGGTGAAGGAAGTTCTCGTTGAAGAGAACATGAGAAGAGAAAAGGAAGAGGAAGAAGTGCTGAGAGTAACACTTGAGAAGGAAGGTAGTGTGGAGAGGAGAATGTCCATGAAGAGGGCATTAATGGAGACATTGTGGTCTCTTGTTTTGTTTTCTAATATTGTGTATGTAGGTATGAAGAATGGAATAGGAAAGATCAAGAATGAGACCTTGAAGATGGTGAGAGATGGGGAAAAAATAGCACCCAAAGAAAGAGTTGATGATGAGTGGAGTTTGGTTGCAACAATGTGGAAAGAAGAGTTTGCAACATCTAGGTACATTGAAAAGTGCCTAGGAATGGAGATGAGTTTGATGCTGAATATTTCTAGTATGATGATGAAGGTGAGAAGGCATCCCTAGAATTTCATGATGCCCTGGAAGAGGTTGTAGATGCAGTACCAGATGCTTAT
The DNA here is from genome assembly GCA_007258455.2 of Sequoia sempervirens. Taxonomy (NCBI): domain Eukaryota; kingdom Viridiplantae; phylum Streptophyta; class Pinopsida; order Cupressales; family Cupressaceae; genus Sequoia; species Sequoia sempervirens. Next base: position 9,253,102 of record VDFB02000013.1, on the reverse strand, counting down.
GAAGAGGAAAAGATGGAAGTCAAGGAAGCCAATGAAGGGAAAAATTTGGGGTAGTAGGTTATTGCACATAAAAATGGAGGTAAAAGTGTTAATTTTGATTATGTATATAGAAATGAGAATATGAATAAGCAAGTTTGTCAAGTAAGAAAGAAATTGGGGTACCATGGGTATATAGTTTTGTTTTGGCAAAGGAAAAAGATTGTTGAGGGGCCACAGTTTAAGTGTAAAGAAGTGGATGTTGTTGGTTGTGTTGGTGCTAACTAGTAGTTGTAAAGAATGAAAGATGTGCAGGAAAATGAGTGGAAACCAGATTACAGGATAAGTTGGCAAGCAAGGATTCATAAAGATGATGTTTTTAGGAAAGGATCAAAATATACTTTGAGAAGATCAAGTGCAGCTATCAAGAGAGTTCAACCCAAGGCTCCCGACAATAAAATGTGGATGATTAAGAATAGGTCAGAAGTAAATGAGAATCATGTTGCAGGAAATGATGATAAGGAGAATATGCCTAAGGTTGGGTATGTGCAGGATCATGATAGGCCAAAAAGTGGCGATATGATGGGTATGTGGCTGATGACTTTTTTCACCCAAAATTGATGAAACGAAAAGGGTTTTTAAAGGAGATTCTCAGCTTTCCACCAATATAAATTATGCTTTACTTTGAATTTAATAAATAATTATTATTTCATGAAGTTTTGACCAAGTTAAGGTGGTTAGACATACAAGTTTTTATATTTTTAAAATTTGTAATAAAAATTCATAATTAATTATTTACTTGGAAAAAAATTACAAAAATATATGCATCACATCGGGACATGAGTCCTCTACTTATATCTAAAATATTATAAAAAAATATTATTATTTTATTGTGGTTAGGATGGTCAAACAGACACCTACTTATTTTTTCCCTGAAATTAAAGTACTACTGCATTGAAATTTCAATTTCTCACCAAATAGATTTTTTTTCTTTCAAATAAACCTAGTAGTTTAGAAACTAAATTCAATTTGCTACAAATTCTATTCTTACATAATTTTTGAAATAATATAAAAAACTTATTCAAATTTTTACAATAAGTTGTTTAACTCTCATTATTTTGAATTTTTTGCCACTTAAAGGACTTTTTTCCCATGATGATCCTGCACATACTTAGGTATGAGATCTGAAGAGGAGACCAAACCCCATGAACCTAGAAGCATGGTGAATTCAGTAGAGGATGGAAAGAAAGATAATAGCCATGAGCATGCAGTGGAGTTGCAATAGGAGAAGCAAGGTGTATGTAAGGTAAAGGAAAATAAATTTGATTTTGTTTATGATGATTCTTTTGAGGCTTTGAATGAAATTTATAAATATGAGATGGAAATGTGGAAGATTATGGATGAGAAGGAAATGAGGAGTAAATATCTGAAGAAGAAAGGAGGTAGGAAAAGGCAGAATGGAAACTCTAAGGTGAACAAATGCAAGTGTGACATGCAAGAGGAGAAGTTGGATAAAAGCCTTGAACAAAAAAAGAAGACAACAATAACATATGAAAAAGTAGATTTGGATAAAGGAACGACAACAAAAAAAGAAGGTAATGTTGGTACAACAGTGATCCAAGAGGAAGAAGGAAAACAAAAGAACAATGAAAGCAATGCAGAGATAAAATTAGAAGAAGGGGTGGTAACTGAAAACATTAAAGAATATTTGTGGAAGCAATTTACAACCATTGAGGAAGAGTGGAATGAAAAGGTTGAAGGTTTGAAGATGTGTGGGACTACAAAGGACACCCTGAAGGAGGTTGTTGTTAATGGCGCATAAATTTTTGCAGAGATACAAGTAGCAAATGTAGCAATCATGGAAGATTTTGAGAGGAATGTGATAAGTCATGAGATCAAAGATGAATATGAAAATAATCTGTTGTAGCAATTGGCCATAGAAGAAGAGTAGCTAGAAAGAATGTTGGATGAGTATGTTGTGTATGACATTGAAATGATAGGAGAAGTTGTAAATGTTGATGATGAAGTGAGGGATATTGAAGACATGAAAATCTTTACATTTGTTTATGGTGTGTTGTATGAGAATAAAAGAATGATCAGAGATTGGAGGTGGAAAGTAATTGATGAAGATAGTCTCATGAGGGATGCACACAGTGTTGCACTGGACAATGTTGGAGGAATGTGGCCAATGAGCTAGAGAAATTATGGAGGAAGTAGAAGTGTATTGATGATCTACTTTGGATGAATCACCACACGTGCAGGAGCACATGATATTTTTGTTCCCTGGGGAGTTTGATGTAGGGGCATCACATGAATCAATAAAATTTCCCTTATCTTGGGATCAAGTCAATTTCGGGTTCCTGTCTCTACAGTGACAAGAAGTAGGATTAGCAATTTAGTTGCCTTTGGCATTTTGAAATAAGCGGTTAGAGGGAAGATGGATGGTTAACGGTCAGGCATAGATGAAGTCGAGCAGGTTGAAAGAAGTTAATAGTTTTTAAATCATCAGTTACGAATGAAGGGGGCAGTTAGTAACGGTTGAAGAGTGGATATGGGTGCAGGTAGTTTAGTGGAGATGTTGATAGAGGGAATAAGAGGTAAGTGGCAGGAATGATGGCCGTTGGCTCCGGTGAGGTTGAAGGAGGCCAAAGGCCAAAATATTGAGGGCCTTTTGGAAAGAGAGGAAGTTTGAGTGGGAGGCCAGAAACTAATAACCAAACAAGATCATGAGGTCAAATGAAGAAGATAGAAGGAGATGAATGATGAGAAAAGAATCAAAGGTTGAACAAAGGGTTGAAAGGTCTGAAGGGAAGTTGACGATCCACTATTGGATCGATTGAATTGTTGAGGGGACGATTGTGGAAGAAGAATGTTTGCAAGCCGAGGGATGAAACTCAGAAAGAGGAATAAGCAATCTATGAGAAGATAGGACGGATGAATGAAATGGAAGAAGTCTAGGTTTTATTGTGGATGCATAGATAAAACAAGTGCTTGGTCCGAGTCAAGTATTGAAGAAGTAGAGATCGAATGAGGACATCTATTTGGGAAATGTAACAATCCTTTATATAAGATAGAAATAAAGCAAACGATTTTATGTGAATGTCTGTTATAATTGTTTATGGCTTTCAAGTGACATATTGATGAATGTTCAATAAGTCTAATAGTTCCCATCATCTGGTTAAGAATGATTAGTATTATGATTGGTTGTCATTCATATGGGGATAAAGGAAGCTTAAATCCTGAACTTCCCCTCATTATAGTTTGAAATGACAAATTCTGTCACTGTTTGGCAGTAAATCTGGAAGTGGGAATGTTGCAAAGCTTTAGTTGGGTATGGGTCCTTAGACTAATTTTGGAGTATGGGGAGTGTCCCATCATATTACCAAAGCTATGCTAGCACAACAATTTTTCAACCTTAAACTCAATTTACAAGTTAATATACTTGAAACTAAGTTTTCAATCAAATGGTGTACACATCAAGCTATTACTAGCTATGAGTCAACTAAGCACACATTTTCATGATTGATTGATATGTTTTATATTTAAGTAAATTCAATTACATTTATTTTCTCATCCTTTCTCATCCTGGAGCATTTACAATAGGAATATTTTTAATTGGTGTACTAAAATGAATCAAAATCCTACATGTAAGGATTTTTTTTATGTTTTCCAATCCTTTGCATGATCATAAAGTCATTTTTTATGATTCTTAACCCAGGAGAGCATGTCCCTACCAATTTTGACACGCTTCTAAATTTAATCTTAAATATTGCTAATCTAGATAACAAAACAAATACTGGAATATATTTCACAAACCAAATAGTAGGGATGAACAACTAACATGTTCAATTTTTTTTATGGTAGAGGACATATTCATGGGCATCAAAATGATCCATAGGTGCAATGTAACATCCATCCACTTAATACTCAAGTAATCTCAAGAACTTACTAGAAGGTAAATAAACTTAGTAAACATGAGAGAGAATTTTTTTTAAAATTAAAACATTTGCATAAGCACAAGAATAAAGTACAACTTTTCCAGATAAATTCAAACTTGAATTCACATGTAATCATAACTAGAATCAAGATAATTCCTTACAATATTCATTTATATCACATAAGATACACTTAGCATGAAGAATAGTTTTACCTCATAGGTGGAATGTCATAAACCATAACATGGAGTTCACTGCATCTGAAATGTTGATGTTAATCTTCACAAGTCTTAGTGAGTCTTCTACTACAGAGGGAGAGCATCATCCTAGTGCTTTTCCTCCAACCACGGACTCAAGTGGTCCCCCGCACACTTCCTAATTGGAAGTGCCCAGACCCTTCACGAAGGATATAGATATAAGGAATTGTCAAGTTTCACCATCTGAGTCCTAGTGATGTGTCCTGCAAAACTCAATCGACCATACAACTCTAGATCCCTTCTAACTAAGTATGATCATTCTGATTGGTCATTCCATCTAGACACACACCTCTGACTCGTCTTAGAAACTATCTCATCCTATAGTAGGATTTTTGGTTAAAAAAATAGGAATCACAAAAGAAATCAAACCACAAAAACTAGCTTTTAAGTCTTTCAAATATCAACTAGCAACATATGGATTAATGATTTAAAAAGAAGATTTTGTTATGAAGCTTCTTGGGAGTTTTCCATAATTGTCTTTAGATTGGTTATACCTTTGATCACTCAAGATAATTTAATGTATAGATAAGGGAAAGGTAAAGAAGGAAGGATGCAAGTTTAAATGATGAGCTTCATGTACAAATCATTTTTTTAGTAGTAGATAAGGGAAATGTAAAGAAGAAGAGTAAAAATAAACTTTAACCCAAGTGCTTTCATTGTGGGGCTCTAAGTTATTTTAAGAAACAATGCACAAAATGGTTAGCATGGGTATACGAGACAAATAAAATGATGGAAGTTGAAGCTAATATGGTTTTAACCAATGACCATGAATATTTTTTTATGGATAATACATCTTCAAAATATGATGTTTTTAATTGTTAATACATAGACTTAGGAAAAAATCAATAAATGACACCTAATAGAGATTGGTTTATAGCATACAAAGAAGCACCCAAAAAAAAATTATCACTCTTGGAGATGACAACAAGTGTGAGATTATAGAAGTTGGAAATATCTCATCAAGGATGCTTGATGATGCATAAAATAAAATCAAAGATGTTCATGGTATGTCCTTTCTTTAGCAAAATCCTTTTAGCAATCAGTAAGATTGTTTATGCAAGGGTATTAATACACTTTGGCATTAAGGTGTGTGTTTTAAATGAAATAGATAGAGTGACTATTGCTAAAGAAATTAGAGATGACAACCTCTACAAGTTGTGTATGGTAGTACCAAAAGAAGTCTTGGGAATGATATATAATGAAAATTGCAAGCATGGAGTTATATTAAAAGGGAGATTGGAAAATAATTTGGACCTTATAGTTTATTTTGGTATTGTTAGCAAGAAATAAACTTCAATAGTATTGAAGTTTGATAGTCAACCACTACCAACAGGCAAGTTTGAGGTTTGGACAAAAGGATTCAAGCACCACAACCTAATTGAGAAATATATGGCTAAGTGGGAGTGCTAAGTGATGCATAATTAATAGCCATATATGGTTATGTGCATTTAAGGATTTTTTATTTAATAATAGAGTGCACATAGAGAAATTATGTATTTTTTGTTAGTAATAGATTAGCTTTAGTTTAATGAGTAAATATAGGATAGTTTGGATTGAGCATTAAATTAGAAGTACTTTCCTCCTCTATTTTATACATAAACATGCAACTCTATTTTTTATTTTGTAAGATAATATAATAAGAACTTCAATTCCTTTCATTTCTCCATATTTATCTTTATTTTAGTTCTAGTTTAAAGCTAAATATCATTAACCTTTTTCGGTTTTTCTTTCCCCAATCAACATTTAGTATTTCAATATACTAATATTAATTACCCACAACTTATCATCTAAATTAGTCAAGATATATTTATTAATTATATTACCTAATTATCTTGTATAAAATTTTAGTTTAGGAAACGGTTTATTTTCCTTTACAAAAACATGCAATCTATTTGTGTATAATATTTGCTTCTTATTTGTTCAATAATATTATGTTTATAGATTTAGAAGCATTACTAAATTACACTTCTTCCTTCCTCCTCAATGACCATCAAACAAACACTCTCTAGTTTGGAGTCCTATACAATAATAATCACGAGAGTTAATAGTTACAAATATTACATAAATTAGTCAAAGCTTGCAACAAAATATTATTTTTAAGAATTTTAACAAATGAACAATGCAAAAAAGAATAAACTCATTTTAACCATATTTTTACTAGTTGTATTTCAAGTGAGGTCAACTAATGGAAACAAAACTCTACCATGAAAAAGATTTGGGTGAAATAGGAAGTCTTAGACAATTTTCCAACAAAATTGATGGTGGATAGAAGTAGATACAATTGAATGTTTCAACAAACAATCTTGTATTTAATTAATCGTTCAATTTTTTTAAATGATTAAATTTTGCCTCAATATATAAAAACTTTGAAATTGCAAAAAACTTTCTAAAACATTAACTAAGATGCAAATTAGAAAACTCTAATAATATCCAACATACAAATTAGAAAACTCACTAATAAATATTTAATATATATTTACTTTTAAAAACTACTAAACAAAAATCTACTAGTTATGAAAGAAATTGGTTTTTTTTCAACGGGAATTACCAACACCCTTGAATTCACCATCACACCATTCTATGTTATGATTCGTAAAAACGGGTCAATCCTCTCCTTAAAGTTCCCCAAAAAAAAAAAGAATAAAACATAAAATGTTACAAGGAAACTAATAAAACGTGTCTGAGAAATGGATTAAACAAGCATGTAAGCATATGCTACTCGTTAAGAATGCAATATTTCGAAAGATATTGCAGAGAAGTTATTCAAAGTCTGTATCTATAAACTTCACCCCTTTTTCGCAATACAAGATGAACACCATAGTTCAACGTTATATGCTGTACAACTAGAACTCCAAATATATAACAAATCTGACAATAGTTCTTTTGGTATATGCGTAAACAATTATTGACTGACTTCTCCATATAATTATAGATGGAACTGTAGTAAATAACCTGTAAATAGTAGTAGTTTTTTCATACCCTACCATCGAGGCCCCCCTGGAGGAGGAGGCCCTCCTGGACCTGGCTGTGGAGGCGGTCCTCATGGACCTGGTGGTGGTGGAGGCCCTTCTGGACCTGGTGGCGGAGGCGGTCCTCCTGGACCGGGTGGTGGGGGCGGACCAGGCGGTCCTTCTGGACCAGGTGGTGGTGGAGGCGGTCCTGGACCTGGTGGTGGAGGCGGTCCTGGACCGGGTGGTGGTGGCGGACCAGGTGGGTGAGGCCCTCCTGGACCTGGTGGCGGCAGCGGTCCTCCTGGACCTGGTGGCGGAGGCGGTCCTGGACCAGGTGGTGGTGGGGGACCAGGTGGCGGAGGTCCAGGTGGTGGCGGCCATGGCCCTGGACCTGGTGGCGGTGGAGGTCCTCCTGGAGGCCCTGGGGGTGGCGGTCCTCCTGGATGCATTATAAAAACTTACACAATCCTGTTTTCTTCAGTCTATCTGCTCGCATAAACGATAATATTCGTATTCAGAATAATCTGGGGGCTTCTCTTTGTGTTGGTATTTATAGAGAGCTGCACTAGTGCCTTTACCTTGTATTTGACTAGTAGATAGATTAGAAGTGGAAGGTTAGTTAAAAACAGGTTATTCTGGAACTTGCGTGAGCTTAAGAGGATGTTAAAAACCATTCCCACACGCGTCATCTCATCAGGGGAAACCAAACGTCGGATAATTCTTTAGTCAAATCTCAATGGTATACGTTTTTTAATTGGCAGATCTTGTTCCGTATTTCCCTGTTTAAATTGTTTGGGTGGGTATGTCTTCTATTGGAAGAATTAAACTTGATCAGTGCGTCAGGAGACTTGGCTTGCATTCTCTACACCAACTTGACCATTAAATCATGATAGTGCGACTGGTCTCATTTCCCAGATTATGAAGTTAACTGGTGGATATGTCTGTCTTCTATGCTGTTGATAGTTGATGGATGCCAAATGAGTAGCCTATTTCAAGAATGTTAGATTCATTTTTATATGTTTTAGAGTTTTTTTTTTTTGCATTATTTTAGGACACCTAATTTTTTTTAAGTATTATATTTATCTTCCAATCTTTATCAAAATGATAATTGAAAAAAAAAAAAAAAATCATTAAAGAGATTGTTTTGGTTGTTGTACATAATTTTATTAAATAATTTATGTATCATTTGTTGGTATAGAGGTAAATGAATATGTGAAAATAGATTTTACAAAGATACTGATCCATAAATGTTCACATTGCAATTGAATTTAATGAATCAAAATTTATTTATAGTCTTTTTACTTGATTAACAAATGACAACATCAAAGAAGGCGAATGTTGTTGAAAATAAAAAACATGTTGAAAATGAAATAACTCTACACAAAAAATTTAACAATGTTACCCTAAAAACCTCCTAAAAAGGAATATAAGCTTCGTAGAGGCAATCACTATTTACCTACATATTAATTAATTGAAGGAAAATGTATAAATATTAGGTTGTTTTTTAATACTTTTCTAAAACCTCTAAAAAACTACATGAACAATTTAATTATCCTCTTTAGATTGATACAACAATCAATGTTGCCTATAATTCTTAAAAATGTACCCCTATATACAAGTGTGAAGCTTCCCCATCATGCCCTAGAAGGATCCTCTCAAAACTAGAAGAAAAATGAATAGTTATTCATTTCAAAGTACATCTAGCATTAGTCAAATTCAAAACCTTGGGCATGGGTTTGATTTGGCAAGTGTGGGTTCAATACTATGTAGATTAGACCCCATTAGAGCATAGCTAAGCCCATAAATGTGGGTTTGACACTATTTTTTTTATATTTTCTTAAACTCATCTTACTAATCAAGCATAAGTTTTTATTGATCCTTATGGGTCACACCTACCTTCCCAAAGAGGTTTCTAATCCCACAAAAAACTTAATGAGATGCTAAGCAAGTGAAGATTTCTCCTTGATAGCTCCTACTTCCTCTTTGGAGTGTCATCTTGCTTGGTTCACATTTTGGCATTTGAATCCAACTTCCAAAGACTTCTAAAACATGTTTTTGATCTCCCTTATCTATCACTTCTAAACTACATTCTCTAAAAATATGGCTCTTTCATCCACACCCAAATCCTCTAAAGAAGTTAGCACTTACCTCTTTTCTTCTTCATCCAACATAGAAGCCATATAAAGGTGCAAGTACTCACAATTTTCTAGTAAGTGCATCTTAATGAAACATGGTAGAATATGAAGTATTTTCCTTAATGGCCTCCAAAATGGTTAAAAGAATATATCTAAGGCCTTAATTTTCTTGGCTTGTTCTTGTAACCTTTCCTTGCCTAAGAAAAATCACATATTATCATCCACCCATTTTAAATACATTCATATGTTGAGCATGTCTTTCTTTGTACATGTTTCAAGTTTTCTCTAATTTTTCTTTTACTTTGAGTTGGATTTATTTAATCCTCTCAATAAATTTTGATCAGGTTTTCTAGCTTCCAAGCCTTGTCCTTACTTTTCTTGTTGTTTCAAAGGAACATCAAATGAACATGAGGGAAAATACTCAAAAATTATTTAAAAGGTGATTGATTTGTTGAAGAATGAATTGATAAATATTGAAATGGAATTGAATTTTAGGAATAGATTCGTCCCAAGCCTTAGGATGCTTACTATTATATATCCCTATATGAGTTGCAGTAGATTTCAATTGACCACATATGTTTGTTCATCCATCCATGGGTTATTCAAAGAAATAATATTTTTTAGCCCTATATCCATCATACTCCATAAAACCAATGAAAAATTTCCAACAAATATTTTATCTATTTTTAAACAATGAATTTATGAATCTCAAAGTGTAGCCACAATTAGAAAAAAAATTTCCTATGCATTTTTCCCTAGTTTTATTACATGGAGTTAATATACACATTTTATTGAATCTATGTACTATGAGAAACAAGTAGTCATGTCCATGTTTACTCATAGGTAATCCTCCTACAAGTCCATAGATATGATCTACCATGGCCCTATGTGGTTAGGAAGTGGAAAATACACCCCTTCAATATAATTAGATTTCCACAATCCATATGTGAATTGATTTCTAGCTCCTTCCGGATTTGATTGTGTGATGAAAATTTGAGCATGTGCAATCAAATATAGAAGCAACTAAATCAATACATCCCTTCTTTTTTTTGCTTTATATTTTTATGTACAAAAAAATTATAACCTCTAACAAGCCTTGTTGTTTCAAACAACATTTGGACCAATACATATATCTTTGCAAATGAGCCACTAGTTTTCTAACACTAAACCAACCCACCACTTTGGAGGTGTGCATCTCCCTCATGAGAATAAGTTTTATTCCCTTGGCACACATAATTTTGCTACCTTGTAAAGAAACCTTTCTTTAAGATAAAAGTATTTATCACTCTTGACAACCTATTCATCTTTTAGCTCTTTGAATTCTTTTTAATATAAAATCTTAATCTCTAGCATATTCCTCTACTAAGCCTCTTATAAAAAATGATCAAGTCTTGACATGTCACAACCACCATAAATTATATTGGTTTTGAAATAGGTGTCCTAGATAAAATATGTATCACCACATTAATATTCTTTTTCTTATATATGATTAGAAAATGAAACCATTGTAAGTATCCCATCCATTTATAGTTTATTTCTCATTGAAATTTATTTTTATGTTTGCAGATACTATAGAAGTTCATGGTCAATATACGCAACATTTTTTTACAATCAAATAATGTCTACATTTCTTTATAGGTTGATCTATTTTATGTAATTATCTATCATAAACGAAATATCATATATTTATTGAAGTAAAAATCTCTAAATTTTTGAAAAAAGGGTAGATAGCATAATCATAACATTAACCAAATAGTGTTTTAATCCAATTAAGGATGTGATTAAACCATAAAACTAAAATTAAACATGAATAAGATATATATAAATTAACAAAACATATGAACACTATATGTACACATTGATAAATCATTTTACAAAAAAACTCAAATACCTAAGAGACCTAGGCTTTTATTATCCTTAAAAAATGGAGTACAATAATACAATTTTCCTATCCCTCTAACTAATATTAATCTAGTAACACAATGTTAGTTATAAAATAAAATATGAATCCACTATCCCATACCTCTAATATATAAGAAATTACAAACTTTAAACTATAAATAATTTCCAAAATAAGTAGCTAATACCATGGGCCCAATGTTGGTGCATATTTGTTTTATTGCATTTAATTTACTTACTTTAAATACCATATTTGCACTTAAGATAGAATAATATTTCTTAGGTGGGGGTTTGCCCCACAGCCCGAACAGTCAGTATGGTTGGGCTAAGGCTTTGGGTTCGTCCCATGTAGGTCCAAGGTTCGACTCATGCTGGTCGGATTTAAATGGAGGAGTCTTGTTGCGGGCTCGGGGCTTCTCCCCAGGGGGACTAGTTTCGCCTTGGCTCACCCCACCAATACCCCAACTCGGCAAAAAATAAGCCTGAGGCAAGGTTTGGTGGGAATCATTGGGCCTTGGTTGGAGATACCTCCTGAGCAACCAAAAAAAAAAAACATTTCTTAGGTAGGATTCACATGTGACTTGTACATCCTTAATTGATGAAGATGCACAAAAATATGACTAGATATCTCCTTTATTCCACATTCATTATGCATTCACATCTCTTGGTGTTGCATCATATATATAACCAATTTTGGCAACACAAGGGAAAATAACTGAGAGGGGGGGCTTAATCAGTTGTCACAGAAATTCAAAACTTATTCAACTTTTTAACCTTATTCTCAGATCTGATAATTAACCATGAAAGCATAAATCATCAATACATTAGAAACACACATAACACCAAGATTTTTTTACGTGGAAACCCTGTTAGGGGAAAAACCACGGTGGAGGTCAGTCCACAAGATTATACCCTATTAAAAGTATAATGAAAATGAAATATGGGGTTCATGTACATGCATTTAGGCACAATGCCTAGATCTCACTACTCAATTACAACAAGGCTAACTACCCAAAGGAAGACACACTGTCTTATAGAAAGAAATGGATTACATCCGTAGGGATTTGAATTGGTAAAATAGCATCTGCTAATGCCTAATCACAGTTCCGGTTAAGCACATGAACAACTATTCACTCTTCTACACACTTCTTCATACTTTGCTCTACCTTCCAATGATATTTGCACATACACACACAGAAGCACACTCTAGCACACACTCGCACTCTTCAAATTGAATGAATAGTCGCTCTTATATATCCACAACAAGAAATTTCATCCCTTCATGTCAGTTTCAACAAAATAATAAAAAGAATATAAATTGTTGTCCCAAAAAATTTAAGATTATTAATGTGAATAAACCAAGGTCAGCCATAGCTTAGTGAGGGCCCAAATTAACATCTCCAACATGAAGACACTTCAATTAATTTCTCCTTGAAGATCCACAATGCGCTACAAACACTATGTCAACCAAGAACAAGAAAAACATGAACATGCAAGAGAAAATCGCCAACCACAAGCACAATGATCAATGCAGACATGAAAAAAAGATAGAGCACACTCTAGAAGCATCCACAAGCATCATGAATCAAAAGAGAAGCATCTGAAACATCCATTTGTTAATTTGTAAGTCATACACTACTGCAAGTGACAAAAGAAATTTGATAGATGTCAGCTTAGCTATAGGAGAATTTTTTTTGCCATAATCAATTCCCTCTACATGGGAATAGCCTTTCGCAACCAACCTAGCTTTATACTTTTCAATACTGCCATCTAGACCTATTTTCTTCTTAAATACCCATTTACAACCAACAAGTTTTCTACCTTCAGGAAAGGGCACCAAATCCTAGGTTGCATTCTTTTTTAATGACACCATTTCCTCTTTCATAGCTTCCAACCAAGAATTTGAATCAAACATTTCTATTGCCTCTTTCATAGTCCTAGGCTCATCAATGCTATGTAATCAAAGCATAGGCACAATTTACATCCAACATGGAAAAACCATACCTTTCAGGTTGTTGCCTTTCACGTGTAGACCTCCTCAAAGGTTGAGGCTAAGGTTGTGGTTCTTCATTACAATTCTCAGAGCTGCTAGAAATCTTCTTAGTTTCAGGTACACTTCGTAGTTCCTCTTTATTTGGATTTTGGGGAATTTCAACTACCTTTTCTTTGTTTTCTTATTTCATCTCTGAGTATAGATCCACTGAAGAAGGTTTCAACTCACCTTTTCAATCATAGGATTGCAAAGCTTGTATCCTTTCACACCAATGTCGTAGCCAATGAAGATACATTTTACACCTTTATGTTCCAATTTAGATTTTTTTTCATTGGGCACATGAACATATGCTTCACAGCAAAAGACTCTTAAATGTCTTAAAGAGGGCTTCTTACTAGACCAAGCTTCCATAGGATTTTTTTCAGCAACTGGTGAAGAGAGAGATCAATTTGTTAAGTAACATGATGTAGCCACAACCTCAGCCCAGAACTTCTACTCTAGACCAACATTTCTCAACATGCTTCTTGCCTTTTCCATTAGCATCCTATTCAACCTTTCAGCAACTCCATTTTGCTATGGAGTGTAAGGTGTTGTTTTATGCTTTTTTATTCCATGGTCTTTAGAGTACCTTTTGAAATTTGCAGAACAAAACTCACCGCTGTTATCTGTCCTCAGGAATTTAATTTTTCTACCAATCTAATTTTATACCAGGATTTTAAACTCTTTAAACCGATTGAACACTTTTGATTTACTTTTTAAAAAGTACACAAATGTCCTTAAATAATCATCAATAAAAGAAACATAATATCTTGATTTCGATAATGAAGGAACATTTACTAGACCAAAAACATCAGAGTGAATATAATTTAGAACACCAAAAGATTTATGAGGGCTAGAATAAAATGAAACACGATGTTGTTTTCCATATATATAATGTTCACAAAAATCGAGCTCAAGGTTACAATCATCAAGACCTTCAACTAGGTTTTTATTTTTCGAAGCTTTTAAGCCTTTCTCACTAATGTGGTCGAGCCTTTGATGCTTGAGCATGATCTTTTCTACATAAAGTTTCACCTCAAAAGAATTCACCCCCAGAGGAACTTTAGTCTCCTTCTCTACTCAAGTAGCCTTGCTTGACTCTTTAGAGACATTGTTGCATTGTACTACATGTATGTCTAGCTTGTACAGAGTACCAATTTGAGCACCCCTAGCCAGCACCATCGAGCCTCTTTCCATTTTGTAGCCACCATTCAAAAAATAAAATTGTACGCCAACATCATTAAGCTTGCTTAAAAATAATAAATTTCAAGCCAGACTTGGTATATGCTTTACGCCATCAATCCCTTTAAACCTTCCATCAGGAAATTGAATTCTAACTCTTCCACGACCAACAATTTCTAGAGATGAGTCACTTTCCAGATACAACTTTCCACCAGCATACTTTTTGTATTTCATAAACCAATCTTTGTGAGATATCATGTGAAAAGATGCATTTGAGTCAATGAGCCAGACATCTTCTAATGCCTGAGTCACCAAGGCTGCAATAAAGGAATCTGCATTGCTCTGAGAAGAATCATTATCCGAAGAGTTGTTTTTCTTCTTTTTCTTTTTCTCCTCTTTGCAACCCTTTCAGACATGACTAGGCTTCCAACAATTCCAACATTTCACCTTGGACTTCTTGCTAGGAGACTTTGATCTCCCTTCAAATTTTTATGTAGACTTCTTGTCCTTATTATTTCCTTTCTCCTTCAATTTTCTTCGAATAGCAAGATCCTCCTTTTCCATCTTAGAATATTTCCTTTGCATCTCTTCTAATATCAATGAAGCAACCACATCTTCCATTTTGAAAGTGGTTGTTTTTCTCCCAATCGCCATCACTAAATGATCCCAAGAGTCGAGCAAAGAACACAACAAGAGCATACAACGATCCTCATCATCTATCTTTACACCTACAGATATTAACTAAGCAATGAGCATATTGAACGTATTCAAATGATCAGCCAGAGATGCCCCTTCCTCCATCTTCCAAGATTACAACTTCTTCCTTAAGAATAACTTATTCACCAAGGAATTTCCCTGATAAATGTCACCAATATTCTCCCACAAAGAAGATGCAAACTTCTCTTCATGAACATTCAGAAGAACAGAGTATGCTAAACAAAGTCTTATAAACCATTTTTCTTTTCTATCTGTGAGGTCCCAATCTTCTTTCTTTATGCCTGTAGGTTTCATTCTAGACACATCAATCCAAAGATCTCTATCGAACAACAAATCTTCCATTTTGAGTTTCCACAACTAAAAATTGCCACCATTGAACTTCTCAATTTCAATCTTCCCTGATGTGCTTGCCATCTTAATCTGCAAATGAAATTACTAGACTCCTCTACAAGACTCCCACTTCAGAATTGGCACAAAAAACCTGCCTAACCCACAAGGATAACACAAATATCTAGGCTTTGATACCACTTGTAAGGAAAGAAAAGGTGCATAAACACTTTCCTAATGACAATTCTAAGAAGAGAATGCAAATTCAAGGTACAAATTTCAAAATTACAGCTCATTAAAGATGCACATTACTAGGAAACAGATAGAAAATTTCACACAAAATAGAATAGACACCAGTATTTAACGTGGGAAAACCCTTTTGGAAAAAAACCCATCACACCAAAAAAAAAAAATTGTATTACAGTGAACAAAGTCCACATATGGATTTACAATTTGTGCTTCTTAGATGTCAAATTACAATGTCAATTTCGGTAGCATAACATTTCCCTGATCAACCTTTTGCTCTCTCAAACTCTACAACATGACCTTGGTTACAATGTATTACCATTACAACATTACATTGGAGAGAATCAATCTCGTTCTACATCCCAGGCCATCACGTAAACCAACCATCACACAATAGTTACAACATTGGGTTGTTGTTGGAACAACATCCATCCTTCGCTGATTTGTTCGAGTCTCACCGACGACCACTTTACCGCTCAAGAGGTTCACACTGTATCGGGTCATCGAGGAAACACCTTCCATAGTCTCTCACCCATTCCCAGTGATGTTTGTTTATTTTCTTTGTTAATCATCAACCAATCAACAATTATCTCTAGCCAATTATCACTTTCCAACTGAGCAGTAGTCAGGTCCCACAATTTTGTTACTCATTTTTTATTCATCATCGTATCAAGGAGACTCCAAAATTTTTCCCACCAATGTAAGAAATTTCCTCCAACAATGCTTCAAGTGGTCCCCACTACCTCTAGCTCAACACCACGTCACCACTCTCCACCTGTCAACTCGAGCTCCACTATGGATCATCGGTCCATTGTTGGAACACGATGAAGAGTTACACCAAAGTCCCTTATTCAGACCAATGGAGTCATATCATTTTATTGTTTAGACTCTCATTAGGGTCCAGCCAATAGTAAGGTGTTACGCTAATGAAAGATCATATCAGTGAGACATGCCTCATGGTTCTGTCGATAGTGCCAACACCCGCCGATAGAACACAATGGTGAACTAACATCAGACCATCGATGGAATAGGGTACAAGGTCCCACCAATAGAGAAAATTCAGGAACTGATAAAGAAAGGAAAATGCAAACCCGAGAAGGAATATTCAGCCAATAAGTTTGAGGCACCATTTCCAACAAGATCAGGTGTGAGGAAGCTATGGGATTGATTTCCCTCCATGTTTCCAACTCATTGTTCTTCCACATTGAGTGGTGTTCAACTCCAAAAGAGGTATGGGATAAGTTAAAAGACTTGTTTGGGTCAGTAAGTGATTTTCCTGCACTTTAATTAGGATTAGAACTAGCATCCCTTTCAGTTGAAATGTTTCCCTCCATTGAAGATTATTTGGTCAAATTCAAATCTTTAAGGACACAACTATTAGGACGTGGGAAGGAAAAAACTAATAAGGAATTTATTTTCATGATCTTGTCTAAATTGAAAGGTTCATATTCCTATTTTGCTACATCTTTTTATTCTACTATGGATGGACTAGAGTGTAGTTTTATCATTCCCTCTTTTGAGACTTTTTGTGAAAGTTTGACACGGGAAAAAATGAAGCTCAACAATGTTGACTCATCCACAAAGTATCAAGCTTTATTAACAACTCCATCTAAAGGAAAAGGAAAGCATAAAGGGAAATCAAAGATAGGATCAAGTGATGCTTCACATCAAAAAGAAGACAAGCCAAAGAAGGAGAGGCCCAAATGCACTTTTTTGCAATGGGCTTGGACATCGTGAGGAGGTATGTTTCAAGAAGGAGATCCATGAATTGAGGAAAATTCTTCAAGATCATAATATCGCTCTTCCTTCTTCTTCCACCAAATCACACCACTCTTCTTCACATGAGGAGTCATCTACAGGTATAGCAGGTATTACCACAACCAAAATCTAGGGAAAAGTACATGCACTAATTACTACCCTTGTTGATGGACAGGATGGTTGGGTCATTAACTCAAGAGCTTCTCGGCATGTCACTAGTTCTCATTATCACATCCTTTGGGAAATAATGAGACCACCAGAGTTCGACATGATGTTCACTTCTAATGTTAACATAGTTCATGTAGCTAGTATTTGTGATGTCACTTTGGATAGAGGGCATGTTCATGATGTAGCTTATATTCTCAAAATGTCTCATAATATTCTTTTTGTTTATCAACTTGCTTAGGAGGGTCTCACCATTGAGTTTACATCTAATTTAGCACTCATTCAGAATGATTTTGATGATATCATTGCCTATGGTGTGGTTGATCATTAGTCATGGGTGTACAAATTCTCTTAGTTTTGGCATAATGCAAATCAACAAGTTCCTGATTCTCCATACTCTAGGGTGGGAAGCAATTCTCATCATTCTCACCATGGTTATCATGGCTGGATTGAGTTGGCTCTTCTTATGGCACCACCTTCTTCATCTCTTTCCTCTTAGTTGATATTTTCTTCATCAGACTAGGATGTATTCTTCTCTTCATATTTGTGGCATCCATATGGGTTCATGACAGGTCTTGTTACCTTGGCTCATCATTTCTCCATAGTTCTCGAGGATGTTCTTGAGGGGACCACCCTTATTTATGGGGGGGGATATCTAGTATCCAATTTTGTTCATATTTTGTATCTTGTGATGGTTTTAGTGTAAAAGGCGTAGGACAACTGAGAGGGGGGGTGAATCAGTTGTCACACAAATTCAAAATTAAAACTTCAATACTTATCAATTCCACAACCACACTATTCTATTATTAAGTATGAACATGAAAAACAAATAATAGAAAGTAAAATCAACACAATGAACACCAGATTTTTATGTGGAAAAACCATGGTGAGGATTAACTCATAATATAAAGAGATTACAAAAACCAAATACAAAGGCTCACTGCCAAGGGCTCACTACCCAAAAGAGGACTCACTTTCCAAATACAAAGGCTCACTACCTACAGAAAGGACTCACTATCCAATAGGGAGGATGACTGTCTACTGATACAAAAGAGAACAAAAGATCCACCATAGCAATTTACACACATCTGTATCCTTGATTAAAGGATTGAAAAAACCTTTAGCTCACTACCTTCAAGAATATAACACAATGAAGTATTGTTGCATCAACTCACTTTCTCACACTTCTTCTCTTATGATATGCGGCTTACTTCATCACTTTGCATTTATATCATCTTCAACTTAGAAACTTTCTCTAAGGTCAACCACATATTCCTCATTTCATAAATTCAAATTAGGTCAGCAACTCAACATTCCCACGGTGGAAAGGAATGAGAGTGGACCAATAAAACATTTATCCAAGACCAAAAATAATGTCTCGGATCAACCACACACTTCCTTAATTAAATTTAATTCTTCAAATGAAGTGTAAACACTAGGTCAACCAAACCTAATGAAAACACAAATGAACATTGATGTAAATGCTTCCCAACAAGAAGATAGCACACAGACAACATAAAATGCTTCATTATGCATGAGAACACATCTCAGGATCCTTCAAATACATCCACAACAAGTGGAACAATCTTCAAATACCAAAATCCTTCCATCAGTCCATCCGGACTGTGCAAACACATACAACAATTTTGAAACTTGACTTCCGGATCACCAAACCACACACATCTTTTCCAGAACCAAGAGAACACCTAGTGCAGGAGCACCTGGGAAACTTGGGTTTTCTTGGAGTCTTGAAGGGAGTTTAAATTTTGTTGTGTTATTTTGAGGTCATGTTGACCATCTAGCTAGGTTTTTTTGTTTTTAATAATGCTTGATCAATCTATGATCAATGGATTGGGAGGTGGCAATCATGAATGGGTTTTGAAGCCCTGACTTGTCATCTTTGCCAATCTAGTCAAAGTGTTTGAAAAAACATGAGGTTTTATATTTGGTATCTTTAGGTCATCTTTGAGTTCGACCCAAGCACCTAAGTTGTTGTGAAGGCCTATTTAAGTAATTCCACGACCTTTTGGTTGGTTGGAAGTTTCATTGTACAGACTGTGTTTTCAGAAGTGGAAGAAAAACAACGTTCTTGCTATTATTTTCTCGTTTTTGTTCTTTTAACAGTGCTTAATGGATTAAATTGTTATAGTTTTGATCTGTAGAATGTAGTTATGGTTGTAACCAAGCATTGTGTAAGGTTAAGAGGTGTCTTTGTTGTTTTTAGAAGTTTTTGTTGTAAATAGTTTCTTTTCTGCTCAAGTTCTGGTTTGAACCAGACTGTAATTTGAAAATGTGGTGCTAGAGCACTTTTCCTCCGTACAATCTGTAAGGCCCTTTGGAAATAGTTCCTAGTCACCATGCTTGTAAATATGGTTGTAGATAGGGTTTGTGTGAGTTCATTGGATGCTAGCAAATGGATGCCCTAGGCGAGCCAGGGCAGGCTCAGTTGGGGCAGTCTTGAAGTAAAAGCTCCATATTTTGCAGGGGAACAAAGATCTGAGCGAAATTATTTTTGGAGAATTTAAAGAAATGTTTTAGGTATGCTTGGAGATCAGTAGAGAGTTCTATCAGTTCATCTTGAGAGAGCATTCTTTGACAGTCTTCAATCAGCTCTGTGAAATTTAGAAACCCTAGGGTTCTTGTGCATTTTAGTGTCTGGACAGCATACGACCTGAACAGGCTTAAGACCACAAGAATCTTGGAGGTGAGGGCAAGGGAAACACAATTCCTAAGCCAAGAACCTAGAACCTTGGGTGGGTTTAGGAGGAAGAAGCATTTTACCCCTGTTCAGAGACCTAATTGGGGGCTCAAGGCTACTAGCCTTTCAAACCCTAGGAAGGAACCTTGAGGAAGCAATGGAAAGTTGGAGGTTTGTGGTTGCAAAAAGACCCTAGATTGGTCATTTTGAAGTTTTTGAAACACTTTCAAACCCCTGCAAGAACCTTGAAGAAGGTTGAGGTTATTTGGCCTTTAGGGCAGATTAAGGGCCAAAGGAGAGAACATGGTGAAGCACCAAGATTTACTTGGAAGAAGGACAACAAGTGGATAGAAGAGGGATTGGTCAGACAACTAGGGGTTCCTAGGCAGGAGCAGGGACCTATAGGTTAGATTGGTGGAGCAAGGCACCAAGGAGGTCTATTAAGGAAAGGCCAAGAGCAGGAATCAGTGAGTGATTCCTCCAATCCCTCTCCCTATCAACACCATTATAAGAAATATTCCAAATCTGCAAGATCTAAAATAGAACAAAGAAGGACTGTGGAGCAAAAAAATTTCTCCTAGTCCACAGAAGACCAACTCTTCCAGAATAGTTCACACACTAGTGAACGTAACTTTCACATCTCATCAGACCAAAAGCTATAACTCAAGAGATATCACAAATAGATCACCATTAGCAAACCTTCATATCCACACAAGCATAGGATCAACATAAGAGAAATGCAAAGCACATACCAGAGCACATTTTGAACACACACATAACTCTGAATTCTCTCTTTATTAATTTTCTCAAAAGCACTTGGAAACTCATAATTTCAACATATTTACAACATCATAATGATAGCTCCATGTAATCACAACATCTCAATAGCATCTCAACTATACATGAACAATCTACAACATACTGAAATGTGTTGACATCAATGAAAACACCACCAAACTTGCTCATACTTGCAACAATCTCCCCTTTTGTCATTGATGGCAACACACAATGTGAAAAACCATCAAAGAAAACATCCTACACAATATTCCAGGAGAACACCTTCTCTTTCTCTACTACTTTTTTTCACATGGATTTTCTCTCCCCCTTTGACATCAATGGAAAATATCAAAAACTTGGATCACTCCCCCTTAGGAGTGAACTCATTCAACTCATACTGCAACAATGAAAACCTTTTCTACTCCCCCCGTAGAGTAGAACCATTCATCAGTCCAGATAAATGAAGAATCTATGAATTCACTGGACTGATGCACCTTCATGTGCACCTAGTTCAGAGGGCCAATAACCGCCAACCTCTCCCTAAGATGCTCAAAAGTATCCTTCGGAAGAGCCTTAGTAAATATATCTCCAATTTTTTCCTTTTTTGTCACATACTCCAACCTGACTTCATTCTCCAACACTTTTTCTCTCAGGAAATGATATTTGATAGATATGTGTTTTGTTCTTGAATGCATAACTAGATTCTTTGAAATTTTTATAGCACTTGCATTATGATAGTAAATAGGAATAGGCTCATCACATATAACTCCAATGTCTTTCAGAGTTTGCTTCATCCATAAAACCTTTGTGCAACAAGATGTTGCAGGAATTTATTTTTCCTCTACAGTTGATAAAGAAAATGAGTCTTGTTTCTTACTCAACCAAGAGACCAATCTTCTACCAAGAAAGAAAGCACCCCCACTGGTACTCTTCTGGTCATCCACACAACTAGCCCAATCTGCATCGGTATAAGCACTCAAGGTGAAATCAGCACCCTTAGGATACCATAAGCCATAATCCAGTGTACCTTTAAGATATATAAATATTCTCCTTATAGCTGTAACATGTGCCTCTTTAGGATCTACTTGAAATCTAGCAACTAGACAAATTGCATGCATAATATCCGGTCTGGTAGCAATAAGATACAATAGTCCACCAATCATAGATCTGTATTTTCTCTTATCAGTTTTAGCAGATTCATCATCGTTGCTCAGCTTACATTTGGTTACCATAGGAGTACTAACTAGTTTGGAATCATCCATTCCAAACTTCTTCAACAACTCTTTCACATACTTAGATTGTGAAATGAATATCCCTTTATCAGTTTGATTTACTTGAATACCAAGAAATAAATTCAACTCACTAATCATGGACATTTCAAATTCTTTTTGCATTTCTTCTGCAAATATTTTACACATGCCTTCATTTCCACCAAAGATGATATCATCAACGTATACAACTACTATCAAAATTTTGTTACCTTGCACTATGAAGTAAAGATTGTTGTCAGCAAAGCCTTTGTTGAATCCTTGCTTTGTCAGGTATCTATCCAATCTTGCATACCAAGCTTTGGGAGCTTGCTTCAGTCCATACAAGACCTTCTTCAACCTACAAATGATATCCGGTTTGTCAGATAACTGAAATCCTTCAGGTTGTTCCATGTATACTTCTTCCTCCAATTCACCATTCACAAATGTTGAATTGACATCCATATGATATACTTTGAAATCCTTGTGGGTAGAAAATTCCAAAAACATTCTAATAGCTTCCATTCTAGCCATAGGGGAAAATGTTTCTTCAAAGTATATGCCTTCAACTTGTGAGTATCCCTTGCATACAAGTCTTGCCTTATTTCTTATAACTTCACCATTTTCATTCAGCTTATTCTGGAACACCCATTTTGAACCAATTACATTCTTATTCACAGGCCTAGGAACTAATTCCCATGTTTGATTATTTTCTATTTGTTGCAACTCTTCTTTCATATCTTTCATCCAACTCTCATATTCACATGCTTCACTCATAGACTTAGGTTCAATTTTAGAGAGTAAATGCAGATTTACCTCAACTACTACTTTACTTCTTGTCTTCACATCTTCACTCTTATCTCCAATTATCTGTTCCTCTGGATTATTCTTCTACACATACTTAGGAGTCTTAGCAGTAGGTTTCAGTTCATTTTCTTCTTCTTCTTTAGCATGTTCTTCTTCATCTTCTGCTTCCTTCTCCTTGTTTTCTTTAGGTACTTGTCCACAAATAGGATCATCAGGTTCAACTTTTCTTATCTCAATAGGCATATGCATGCCTTCATCAACTTTCACATTAGCACTTTCAACAATCTTCCCCAATCTTTTATTGAAACATCTATATGCTTTGCTAGTAGTAGAGTACCCAAGAAAAATTCCTTCATCACATCTAGCATCAAAATTTCCAAGGTTTTCATCATCTCTTTTAATGTAACATCTGCTTCCAAATACCTTGAAGTACTTCACAGTAGGAGTCTTACCAGTCCATAACTCAAAAGGATTCTTTGTGTTGTTGCCTCTATTGAACACTATTAAGAACATAAATAGTAGTTTGTATTGCCTCTCTCCAGTACACATCCGATACATTTGATTCTTTCATCATGGTTCTTATAGCTTCATGTATCATCCAGTTTTTCCTCTCAACTACCCCATTCTGCTGAGGGGTTCTTGGAGTAGAAAACTATCTTTTTATGCCATTTTGTTCACAAAATGTATTAAACTCACTAGAAGTGAATTCTCCACCTCTATCAGATCTCAAAAATTTTATTTTTAAATTCACTTCATTTTCCACTCTTGATTTGAACACTTTAAACCTATCCAGATCTTGATTCTTCTCTCTAAGAAAAGCAACCCATGTCATTCGAGAATAATCATCAATAAGGAGCATGAAAAACCTATCACCATTCAAGCTTCCTATTCTAGTCAGACCACAGAGGTCAGTATGAATAAGTTCTAGAATTCCAGTAGTAGATTGCTCTTTTCCCTTAAAGTTGCATCTTGTATGTTTCTGCAAATGACAACTTTTTCAAATAGTACTAGTAGGCTTTGTGATTCTAGGTAGACCTTAGACAACATCTCTTGAACTGATTTTGACTAGATTATCAAAGTTTACATGTCCCATCCTCCGGTGCCATAACCAACTTTCACTGACTTGAGATACAAGGCATTGACCATCAACTCCCTAAAGCTAATAGATGTTTCCATGAGTTCTCCTTCCAGCAACAACCATATCTCCAGACCCTTTTTTGATTTCATAGGTATTATTCTGAAACACAAGTTTAAAACCATTGCTACACATTTTTCCAACACTCAAAAGGTTATGCCTCAAACCATTTACATAATATACATCATTAGTGTTGTGTACTCCATCAAAACTAATTGTACCTTTCCCACAAATCTTAGCTCTTGAATCATCGCCAAACATGACCAAACCACCATCATACTTTTCAAGTTTAGTGAACTTAATCTTATCTTCGATCATGTGACTAGAAAATCCACTATCAATCACCCAGTAGTCTTCATCCTGTCTTGCATGAAAGGTGGTGACCAAAGTACCTTCCATCTTATTCTTTTTGATCTTCAGAGCATTCTTCCTTGCACATTTTCCAAGGTTAGCAGACACAAATTTATTCTCCAAAGCTAAAAAAAGCATTCACTATCATCACCCTCATAATCAGATTCATCATCAAAGATTTCAACTTCTTCTTTAACATAATACAACTTCTTGTATTTCTTTTCTTTTCTATCCTTATCTTTATAATCCTTTCTCTTCTTATGTATAGCTTTATTCATACATCTTGAAGCATAATGACCAATATGACCACAACTGAAACATTTAAAGGGAAACATACCTTTATACTTTCTGGTACCTTTCTTAAACTTTCTGGTGAAATTCACTTCCAACTCATCAGAACCATCACTCTCTGGATCATCTTCAATTTCCATTGCCTTAAATGTTGTTTCTATCTTTTCTTCTTTCTTGAAATTTCTCAACTCTAATTCTTGCAAGGTGTCGAATAATTGTTCTTTAGTATACTTCTTAGGATCATACATCTCTTCAATAACTAAGATCTTATCACTATATCAATCTGGTAGGGTGATTAGGATTTTCTCAATTATATCTTCATTGGTCAATTTTCCCCCTTGATTCTTAACTTCATTTGTTGTCATCTTAATCATCTAGAAATAGCTTGTGAACTCTTCACCTTCTTCCATTTTTAGATTCTCATATCTGCGCTTTGCCGCCAACTTCTTTATCAACTTTACTCTTTCATTTCCTTCATACAGTTCTTCCAACTTCTTCTAGAATTCTTAAGTAGTGTCTAAAGAAAGAACCTTAGTTTGCTCAATTTTAGATAAAGCACCATAAATAGCATACCTCGCTTTCTCATTCTCCTCATAAGCAAAAACCCCATCTATAGTAGTAGGACCACTCACTGGAGCAACATACTTTGTTTCAACAACCTTCTAGGTCTTGTAACCAAGAGAAACAATATATCCTCTCATTTGCACTTTTCAATCACTGTAACTAGATCCATCGAACATACGGATTACCAACTTATGCGCCATCAGATCTTCCTTAAGTGGTTAAGCTCTACACCAAGGAACCAAAGCTCTGATACCAATTGTCAAAAGGTGCAGTACAACTGAGAGGGGGGGTGAATCATTTGTCACACAAATTCAAACTTAAAACTTCAATACTTATCAATTCCACAACCATACTATTATGTTATTAAGTATGAACATGAAACACAAATAAAAAAAATTAAAATCAACACAATGAACACCAAATTTTTATGTGGAAAACCCAATGAGGGAAAAACCACAGTGAGGATTAACTCACAATATAAAGAGATTACAAAAACTAAATACAAAAGCTCACTACTAAGGGCTCACTGCCCAGGAGAGGACTCACTATTCAAATACAAAGGATCATTTCCTACTGATACAAAAGAGAACAAAAGATCCACCACAACAATTTACACACATTTGTAGCCTTGATTAAAGGATTGCAGAAACCTTCAACTCACTACCTTCAGGAATCTAACACAATGAAGTATTGTTGCCTCAACTCACTTTCTCACACTTCTGCTCTTATGATATGTGGCTTACTTCGTCACTTTGCATCACCTCTCCAATTATTCACAATTTGACTTGCATTTATACCATCTTCAACTTTAGAAACTTTCTCCAAGGTCAGCCACATACGCCTCATTTCATAAATTCAAATTAGGTTGGAAACTCAACATTACCATGGTGGAAAGGAATGAGAGTGGACCAATAAAATATTTATCCAAGACCAAAAATAATGTCTCAGATCAACCACACATTTCCTTAATTAAATTAAATTCTTCAAATGAAGTGTAAACACCAAGTCGGCCAAACCTAATGAAAACACAAATGAACATTGATGTACATGCTTCCCAACAAGAAGATAGCACACGAACAACATAAAATGATTCATTATGCATGAGAACACATCTTAGGTTCCTTTAGATACATCCGCAACAAGTGCAAAAATCTTCGAACACCAAACTCCTTCCATCAATCCATCCAGACTGTGCAAACACATACAACAATTCTGAAACTTGATTTTCGGATCACCAAACCACACACATATTTTTCATAACCAAGAGAACACCATTATTAGACATAGTCCAGATCTGCAAGATCTGAAATAGAACAATGGGGGACTACAAAGTAGAAACATTTCTCCTAGTCCATAGAAGACCAACTCTGCTAGAATAGTTCACACACCGATGAACATACTTTCACATCTCATCAGACCAGAAGCTATAACTCAGGAGATATCACAACTAGATCACCATTATCAAACCTTCATATCCACACAAGCATAGGATTAACAGAAGAGAAACACGAAGCACATACTAGAGCACATTATGAACACACTCATAACTATGACTTCTCTCTTTATTAATTTTCTCAAAATCACTTGGAACTCATCATTTCAACACATCTACAACATCATAATGATAGATCCATGTACTCACAACATCTTAATAGCATCTCAACTATACATGCACAATCTGCAACATACTGACTGGTGTTGACATCAATGACAACATTAATGACAACACCACCAAACTTTCTCATACTTGCAACATTTAGTTCTTGGGGGTATTGATATTAAAACCTCCAAACATCACTCTTCCATCATTTGATATTTTTTGAATTTCATCTCCTTCAATTTGAGAGGGGTTTTCTTCCCACTAGGTTTTCCCCTTTGCTCTGTTTGTGGGAGATTAGTTGCATTTCATTCTCATTTGTAAATGGATACCTAAAATGGCCATCATGCAGCTGAGACCCGTCATTCCATCATTGCATAATCATTGCATTATCTTTTCCTCCCTAAGTTGCACTTATGGGGGTGTTGGTGTAATTATTATTTAATTACACTAGCTTAATATTTAATTAATTCCTAGGTTGCATTTACTAGGCAATTATTTATAATGGGCTCATCCCCCTTTCCATGTATTTAGGATATAAGATTCTTCTAGAAGATCATCTAGAACTTATCTTATAGTTCATTATTCCCTAGATAGTTTGTTAGGGTTCACATGTTATTAGATCAAGGCACATGTCAGCATCATAATGCATACTACATTTCACTCTTGCCTATATATATAGGGCATTTGTACATTATAACATATCATCTCATAATAGAATCTCAATTTACATGCCTAAGTTGCAACACTTTCTTTGTGGGTGAATTTATTCTTGGCAAAGATTCGTTGAAGGTTGCAACTTCATTGGATGATTCAACATCGATAATTTCTACAACTACTAATTTCTATAGATCAAATTATCTTGAGTGGTCAAAGTTACAACCTATCTATAATATAATTTTGGAAAACTCCCAAGATGCTTCATAATATCTTCTTTTGAAATCACTAATCCATATTTTCCTACACTACATGGAGAAATATTATAAATTTCTAGGGGAGGTAAGGCTTTACTTAACTTATCATTCTAGAGTGAAGTGATTGAACAAGGGGTTAAATGGATTTAGAACTATTCTTGAGATAAAGTTTCTAGGTCCACTTTGTTGCACCCCTAGAACCTATAAAACCACTCCAATTTCTCATGCATAGGTCAACATAGTGTTTAGATTGGTTAGTCCAAAAATATAACATATATGTATAGATACAACCATACCATAAATTAAAACAAAACCAATTACTTCATAAATTTATATTACTTAACAATTGTAATAATTAACGATTACAATATTAATTTTAGAAACTTAATCATTAGGTTCATACAACATTCAAAAATATCAAGTACATGATTAAAGTTTCAACATTAGAGTTCCCACCTTAGTCTAAGTTACAATAGAAAATCAAGTGATTACCACATAAAAAAAGTATAGATTTTGTGGGGATGTGACAATTTTGAGCATTTCCTTATTTAAATAAAGTATTTGCATTATCATCTTCCTAATATTGAACCTAGTTCCATAAAATAATTCTATAATCCTCAAAGGATCTCTTGTAATAGATGTGGTAATATCTCCATCTTACATAGATTTTAATGCTTCTATTCAATTCTTTAAAACTTACATATTATTTTTACTCATAGCTATTTAAGATTTGGTTTTGGAGATAGCTACCCAATATCAAGATAGATAAAATAAAACACAAAGAATCAAAAGATCAGTATGAAATAATAATCCTATTATACTCAAGGATGTATTTGCAAAATAGATTGCTCAAATGATAACTACAAGTGGGTATATATAGCATACAACACCAAGAGATGTGAATGCAAAATTAGTGTGTAATAAAGGAGATAGAGTCACACATGTGCATAACATCTCCACAAAATAAGGAAGTACAATTTTGTGAAGTGGAGAAAGTGATCCTAGATCCAAAAGGTAGATTAACTAGGATCAACTTCTTCCTTTTCCTTTGACTCCACATTTTCAACACAAGCCAACTAGGGTTTCTTGATTGGATAGCTACCATAAGGGAGATCCAATATCTTATATTTTGGTCCTTTTGAGTTGCAAAGAGGAGAATTTTGATGTGTATTTTAACAAGCCTATTTGACATAAATCCTAGATCTAAAAATGTAATTTATTACACAGACATAAATAGAAATTGACACAACAATTATATATCTAGAAAATGGAGATATGGGGAACCCATGATTGAAAACTAGACCTAAATTTAAGGGTCAAGGGTGATGGTACCCTTGACCATAGATGCTACTTTTTAGAGTTTGTAAACTTCAAGTGGCAGGTTACAATCCGCTCTATGTTTTCCTGTAGTTTTTTGTTGACGAAATTCTTGAATCTAATCTGTACACATGAAAAGAGGGAGAAAGGTTGTATTGTATAGGGGCTTTACTAAGTTAAACCCCATTTTTTCCACCTCCATGAATAGAAATGATGATTGCAGAGAGGGCTTACCCTAGGTGAGACAGAGGCCAAATGAACAATAATTGATTGAAACAATAAATGATAAAATGGTAATGTTACCTTGGTATGAAATCTCTATCTAATTATGTCCTCACCATAAATTTTGACCAAATGTTGTTTGATAGACTCTTGAATTCATTGAAGACATGAAATAGGCTAGTCCACAAAGCATAATAGATTGTTGTAGCTATCATGTAGAGGATAACTAAATACATTTTCATAATAAGTGCATCATAATAGCTCCTTGCTCCTCATGCCTTTTTCTCATGTTCAAATGAGAAGAAAACTTGTTTTAATATGCATCCCAATTGATATTTCTGATTATAGGCTGAACTAAGATCTTTTTACTTCTCCAAGGACCAGCACCAAAGTATTGAATTTGAAATAGGTCACCTTTAAGGTCAAGGGCGTCCCACTCTTAACTAGGTGCTTTTTCCCCAAATTTTTCAAGATGTTGGGGATTTTAATATATTTTATAATTTATCCCTGAAATGAATAAATTATTAATATATTTAGGTCCATAGGCAAGATAGGGTGTCCATGTAGTGTGAAAATGGTTATTTACAATGCTAAAAAGTCACATGTAAAAGCTGCCTAATTATTATATCCCAAGTGCATATATGCAATTCAAAGTAAATAAACTAAATGCAAGAAAATTAATATGCACCAACATTGGGCTCATGGTATTAGCTACTTATTTTGGTAACTATTCATAGTTTCTAGCTTTTTACTTCATATATATTGGAGGCATGGGATAATGGATTCACGTGTTCTTTTACATGTAATATTATGTTACTATATTGATATTAGCTAGAGGGATAAGTGGATTGTATTATTGTACTCCATTGTTTGAGAATGATACAAGCTTGAGTATCTTTGATAATGGGGAAATTTCCTAAAATGATTTCTCAATGTATATCCAATGTTCATATGGGTTTTTGATTTATATATTGTTTCTTCATACTTTATTTTAGTTGTACGGTTTAATCACATGCTTAATTAGATTAAAAGATTATTCAATTAATGTTGCAATTGTGTTTTCTACCCTATTTTCCAATAGTTTAGAGATTTTTACTTTAATAGATATATGATATTTGGTTTATGATAGAGAATTACGTACACTATATAAACCTATAAATACATGGAGACATTATTTTTTGTAAATAATTTTTTGTGCATGTACTAACCATGAACTTTTATAGTATTTGCAAGAAAAAAAATAAATCGTAATAAGAAAGAAGTTTTATAAATGGATGGGATTCTTACAATAGTTTCATTTCGCACAATCAAATATAAGAAATGAAATATTAATGTGGTGATAGAAATTATCTCTAGGGAACCTTTTTCAAATCCAATATAATCTATGGTGGTTGTGACACAAAACTTGATCCTTTTCAAAAAGAAGCTCATGCAAAGGTAGGAAAACTATGTGTTGCTCGAGAAAAAATATTTATTCTCATGAGAGAGACACATACCTCCAAAGTGGTGCTCATTATTTTAGTGTTGGAAAATAATGGCTTAGTTGGAAAGGTATATGTGTTGGCCAAAATATAGCTTGAAATAAAAAGGCTTTTAAGAGGTTACATTATTTTTGTACTATAAAATATGAAGGAATAAAAGAAGGGATGCATTTTCCACTTCCTAACCCCATAGGGCCATGGAAAATTATATTTATGGACTTTTTAGCTCTTGAGAATTACCTATGAGTAAGAATGGACATGACTATTTTTTTCTCATAGTAGATAGATTCAAAAAGATGTGTCTATTAAATCCATATAAAAAAGATTATTATATGTGTGGACACTGAAAAAGTACGCTTTTTCCCTTACTTAATTTGGAATAATTAATGATAAATTGGACTTACATTTTCCTTGGTCTAGTGTTGTGAGGTGTTTCACACATCCACATTAGGTCTTGGGCCCTTTTTAAGCTAAATTAACTTAGCTTTTCCCTAATTTAATATTGTAAAATGTACTTATTTACACTTTCATATTAAATTCATGAGGCTTGTAAATCAAGTGGACCTAATCTAGTGTTGTAATGTGATTTTCACATTCACATTGGCTTTAGGGCCCTTCTAAGCTAAATAGACTCAATTTTTCCTTAATTTAGTGTTGTAAAGTGCATTTATTTACACTTTCACATTGGATTTTGGGCCCTATTGCATTTATAACCTTTATATAATCATTAATAGGCCCCTATGATGCCATATTGTGCATCACAAGGCATGTTTTCATCAAAAACCTGATAAAATCAACATAAAAATTAGAATTCTTCACTCCTTGACATCCCAACTAGCAAAAGAGCCCCTATGGGACCCATTCGCCACTTTGGGAAAATGAGTCCCATTTAGGTGGGAATCATTCGCCCAGGATGGCGAATGAGTCCCATTTGGGATATTTTCGAGGTTTGAGCAAGAAAAATTGGGTTTTAAGTTAAAATTTCTTCAATGTCGGCCTTGGGGATCAAATTAACAGTCATGCGAGTGGATTGCCTATATAAGAGAGCTTTCAAATCCTCATTTAATCCAAGTATCATGTATTCAAGTTTTCAAGTCAAGCACTCAAGTGTTAAGCATTTCAAGTCTTCACAAAGTCATCAAGATAGCTTTCAAGGTCATTTCTAAGGCACTGAAGGGAAAATTCTTCATCAATTGTTGCAACACTTAAGGATCCATCATCATGGAAAGATCTAGGTACTTTGAAGGCTTGGAGATGATTTAAGAATAGGTTTTACACCTTTTGGAGTCATCTCCCCATTAGAAAGGTCAAAATATTCACAAAAATTCACTTATAGTCCCAAAAATCAGGGTTTCAGATCTAGACACTTGGAGATACAGATTGAGCAGACCGAGAGCTATAGATTCCACTTCTAAGTTTCCATAAAAGTCAAAGTGGACTCATTCACCAAGAGTGGCGAATGAGTCCCACTGTACCTATTTTTCAGAGATTTTTGTGGATTTGGATACCCATTTGGTTAAAACAGGCTCTGGTGCAATTTTCCAGAATTGGGACTGATTTGGCCAGAATGGCGAATTAGTCCCACCAAGCCTAAAAAGTAGCATTTTTTTAGGATTTCAAAGCTTTATCCATCTCCATCAAGTTTTTAGGTGCACATTTACAATTTTATAGCTTTTTGTTTTATTATTTTTGCATTTTCAAGTTATTTAATTCAATTTTGCATATCACACTGATGTGTTGCCACAATAATGGGTTACACTTTTTGGGACATCCTGATTTTTGCTTGAAATCACATATTTTAGAAAATACAATGATTTAAGACTTTAAAGGTTCCATTTAAATGATTTTAATTAAAGAGAGATTGATCAAACCCCCTTGGATAGAACCTTGTTAGATTTAAACCATACCTATAATCGAGTCTCCTCTACAACTATCAAAATGTTGATAAAAAACCACTTTTGATTTACCTTTTGGGTGATCAAATGAATTCATTTAAAATTTATGTTTTGTGAGCATATATCCATTATTATAAGCTTCCCAAAATGTATAATTTTAAATATGTTTAATTTGATTATTATATCTATTTTTTATTTCTTGTGAATGTAGGATTTTTAATGAACATCAAGTTCTTTGTTTCACACATACGAAAAAATAGAAAAATAGAGAAAAAAAATCTAAAAAATACATGTGCACTAGGTATTGATGTCCTTATTCCAACAAAAAAAGAATAAGTTAATTCAAATGAATACAAAAAAAGTTATGTGGGCCAAAGTACACCTATGTCCAAATTATAATTACTCTGACTTGGAAAATTAATTAAAAAAAAATTATGTAACAAAATATTATGAAAAAATATCCATGCACTAGATATTGGTGTGAGAATTTTGTATTTTAAAAATAATAATTGTATCCTATCTATAAAAAAAGTTATGTAGTCCGAAGTAAACATCACTTTTTAAAAATGTTGATTAGTAGAAAAAATAAGTTATTAAAAATTACATAAAATGATTTACAATTTATCTTTTTATTTTAAAAAAAAATATAATTAGAATCTACACAAAATATCTAACAAATAACTAGTTTGATTCATCTTCAAATTCTTAATGGTTTAGCTGCTATAGGTGTAAGAAAGTGAATATTTGGTGAAAAATCCTAATTTTAATGTCAAGTTTGGCCAAAAACTGTACTTCTACTTCTACTGGTGTTTTCCAGCATTTCATGTTTTCCAAGTTTACACTTGGTGGTGAACCCCTTTCTTTTCCCATTCATCCCCAAGGATATCTTATAGTCAGATCTCTCACATCCCTCATTGGGTTGAGATCTCTAAGGTGTCCTTGAATGTGAACATTGTGAAATCGGATCCCCCTTTCCTCCTTATCCCCCTTTTGTGTGGACAAGGAAGTGAAGTATCTATTTCCATTGTCTAAATTTTGGTGAACCTGAATTTTGAATACCTTTTTTATTGATTTGGAGTCCATCGTCATTCTAGAGTTAGGTTGAATTAGCATTGCATTGCATTTTGCATTGTTTAATTGGCATTCTAGGGTTTCAAAATTTTGCATTAGTCAAAGTGCATATAGGTTGCATTTTTGCATCTCAAATCATTGAAAATTTGCATTTTCATCCTATATCTAGGTCATATAGCGCAAAAACATAAAAATCAACCAAAAAAATCTAAAAATTCTGAAAAATCCCTACTGGGACTCATTCGCCACCTTGGGTGAATTAGTCACTTTGCACCCTTGAAACTGCCTTTTACAACACTGAAAACCTTGTTTTTAAGCTTTTGTTTGCTGCCATTAGTTATATGTTTTAGTGGGTTAAATTTATGTTTCATGCATGTTACAAAATCTAGCTCAAATTGGTCCATTTCATGCATTGCTTAATTTCAAATTTGCATTCACAACATTTTATTTTCACATCATCACATAGTGTAATTAGTAAATTACCTTGTTTAAAATCTGAAAAATTGCATTTCATCCTAAGTCTTTGCATTGCATTTTAAGTTTTTATAGCTTCTATTACATTTAAATCATTAGAAATAACATTATTTACATTCATGGCAATTATGGATAGCATTAGATTTTTGCAATTTTCATTTTCTGCATTAGTTCCTAGTTCACTTAGACTAGATTCATTAGAAAACTAAAACTAAAAACTAAAAATATCAGAAGAAACAATTCAAAAAATTCTTACATTTAGAATTTAAGCATACCATCCAAGCCCTTTAGTAGTGATGACTTAGACACGTTAGATGAATCCCTTCAGGACTTTCTCTCACTAAGATCATCCACTAAAGGTTTGACACAAAAGGATGCAAGCATCAATAATCATGATAATCATAATTGTTCTTCTCCAAATATCTCTCCCATTGGTGACGAAGGTACCTTTGTGAAAGAAGGCACAATCATTCAAGATCATGAAAGTCTTGCTTGTCTTCCTCTCCCCCCCTTGGAAAGATGATATGACACACGAAGCTGAAATCATGGCCACTACTTTCCCTAGTCTCCATTCATCTCCCAACACCTCCCCTACTTGTGAAAATGCTTTAGTGAATAAGGATACAATCATGAACTATCTTGACAAACAAATTTGTGTGGAGGATATGTTATCTCCTACTTGTGAAGACATCATAGGACATGGGGATGTAAATATAGATAATCATACCTTTCCTTATCCTAATATCTTCTCTAGACATGAAGAAGATAGTTTAGTGTTAGAAGATATCCTTATTGAGACTCATGAGAATCTTATTCCTCCATTTCATGATGCCTCTACCATTTGGGAAGACCTATTTGAACAAAAAAGTCCAATCATTGGTAAGCATGAAACTCCTAGTTATCCTTCTCTTGATGCCTCTCCTATGAGAAATGAAGCTACTTTATCAAATCCAACCATGAAATGTGATGAACCTATTGTTTGTCACTTTCCTAAAAGCTCTCTTACTAGGGTAAATATTATGGCACAAGAGAATGATACCTTAGAGAAAAAGGATGAGATTATGGACAACAATAAAATTTCCCCCTCCTAATATCTCTCCTATTGGTAAAGAAGATATTATGGTGTTACAAGATCCCATCAATGAGAATCATGAGGAAAACATTATTGAATAAAGAAACACCATCATTTCCAAGCAAGAAAATCCAACCATGGATCATTTCCTTACTTGTGATGAAGTCAATATTGAAGAACCAAACATTGAAGGTCATGAACATCTAGTTTGTAGTTCTCCTAAAAAATCTCCTAATAGGAAAGGTATCATGGTGAAAGCAAACATCAACACTATCATGTGCAAACCAAAAATCAACCTCACTCTGAAGCATCCTGAATTGCTTGATATGGATTTACCACCATCATGGTCCAACGCTTTGAAAATGATGAAGCCTTGAAGCAAATGTTAGTAGTTTATGACAATTCACATTCTACTCCTCAAAATAAAAAGGTTACATGTGTTATGATTAGTACCAAGCAAAAAGACAGAAAAACAAAAGCAAATTGAAGAAGCCACAAAGTTATTGGAAGATGTTGGGGAAACCTTTGATTTCATACCTATATCCATGGGAGAATACAAGCTCATAACAAGAGTCTAAAAAGAGAAAAGAGAAACTGGTTATGGCAATACAAAATTCAAAAGCATCCACTTCAACCACCTCAAAAGCAAAGACAACATCCAAGAAAAACTTTGAGGAAATTGAAGAACCACCAAATCCAACAAAAGTGACAAAACTTTTTGGAAGACATCTTGAACTTATGAAGCAACTTGGGAAAGGATGTGAGACTATAGAAAAATGTATCCATGTCCCTATAATGCCTAAAACACAAGAAATGGCTAATGATCTTGGTTATTGTCTCTCAAATCAAAAGCCTTCATTCAATATCAACATAATCACAAAAGACTCTTCCAAGACAATTGTAACCTTGGTACATCCTAAACTGATATATATCTCATTAAATATGTATCAAGTTGACACCTTATTTACTCATCAAACTAAATAACATTAGTTTTTGCTCCTTTCCATGCAATAGTTGTAGGATCATAGCATGCTCATTATTGCATGTTTTACATTCATCACAAGATATTCCCTTTTCGCAAGGAGTAGCATATCATCATCCATTCCAGGCTCACCCTTGTCCTGCACTAAATGGGGGAAAGGGGTAGGAAGCATTATCCCTGTATGTCACTTTTTGTTGTCTCTTTTGGCTAGTCGTTAACCCTCCATGTACATACAAGAGCAAGCTTGGGATGTGGACGACATGCCTTAAGTTGACTCGTTTGTGACATAATTATTCATGATGTAGCTTCATTTGGAAACATATGACTTAGCATAGGGCTTTCCAAGTTGGCTCTCATGTCTTCTTTCATGGCTAATTTAAAGCAATTTCTCACAGTGTTGGTGTAGCAACTGCTTTAAAGTGGGGGCATACAACGATGCCATCTTTTGGAAAAAAATTCATGGCGTGATTTTTCTTTTTTTTCTTGTGATGTGTCATCTTCTTGGTGGTTTCATTGGGTTTGATGTCGTCCAAGAGTATACAATCTAATGAGATGGCATGATGTGAATGAGGCATCCCATGGGAAATGATCTGACACTTTGACTTGTCCTCTCTTGGAGACATTAAGCACAATGCTCCCTAAGAAGAAGAAATTATCTTTACATGACATTTGAAAGAATTTATAAAAAAAAAAATTCATTGTGGTGCCTTATCATTGGCATGGTTAGTATAATGGGAATTCGACACACTAGCATGACTCTCTCATTATACGGTGGGAAGTCAACACACTGGCATGACTTTCTCACTAAACCACTTCTTTGGGACAACTCACCCCATGGACGACTTGATGTTCTGTGGCCCCAAAGTGAGCACATCTTTGATCCATGTCTCATTTTTCTTTCTTTTAGTTCTTGACATTGCATGATTTTGTATCATGTTTTGCTACATATTATACACCTTGTGTGTGTCCTTTTGTGCTTATGTTAGTTTGATTTAGGATCTTGGATCCTAGGGGCTTGACCGCTGCCTTGATCTGTGTCATCCTTTGTCATCCGCATTGGTATGATTGGACCCCTCTTGAATTCCTACTTTAGTGTGAGTCTGAAGCAAGTTCATCCTCTCACTAAAGTGGAGGCTAAATGTGGACACTGAAAAAGTATTCCTTTTCCCTTGCTTAATTTGGAATAATTAATGATAAATTGGACTTAATTTTGCCTTGGTCTAGTGTTGTGAGGTGTTTTACACATCCACATTAGGTCTTGGGCCCTTTTTAAGCTAAATTAACTTAACTTTTCCCTAATTTAATATTGTAAAATGTATTTATTTACACTTTCATATTGAATTCATGAGGCTTGTAAATCAAGTGGACCTAATCTAGTGTTGTAATGAGCTTTTCACATTCACATTGGGTTTAGGGCCCTTATAAGCTAAATAGACTCAATTTTGCCTTATTTAAGTGTTGTAAAGTGTATTTGTTTACACTTTCACATTGGATTTTGGGCTCTATTGCATTTATAACCTTTATATCATCATTAATAGGCCTCTATGACCCCATATATTGCATCCTAAGGCATTTTTGATAAAAAACCTAACAAAATCAACATAAAAATTGAAGTTCTTCACTCCTCAACATCCTAGCTGGAAAAAGAGCCCCTATGGGACCTATTCACCACTTTGGGTGAATGAGTTCCATCTAGATGGTACTCATTCGCCTAGGATAGCGAATGGGTCCCATCTGGGCTATTTTTGAGGTTTGAGCAGGAAAAATTGGGTTTTAAGTTCAAATTTCTTCAATGTCGGCCTTGGGGATCCAATTAATAGTCATGTGAGCACGGATTTCCTATATAAGAGAGCTTTCAAATCCTCATTTAATCCAAGTATCATGTATTCAAGTTGTCAATTCAAGCACTCAAGGGTTAAGCATTTCAAGTCTTCACAAACTCATCAAGATAGCTTTCAAGGTCATTTCTAAGGCATTCAAGAGAAAATTCTTCATCAATTGTTGCAACACCTCAGGATCCATCATCATGGAAAGATCTAGGTGCTTTGAAGGCTTGGAGATGATTGAAGAATAGGTTTTACACTTGTTGGAGTCATCTCCCCATTGGAAAGGTCAAAATCTTCACAAAAAGTCACTTACAGTCCCAAAAATTAAGGTTTTAGATTCAGACACTTGGAGATACAGATTGAGCAGACTGAGAGCTATAGATTCCACTTCTGAGTTTCTAGAAAAGTCAAAGTGGACTCATTCACCAAGAGTGGTGAATGAGTCCCATTGTACCTATATTTCAGAGATTTTTGTGGATTTGGATACCCATTTGGCTAAAATAGACTCTGGTGTAGTTTTCCAGAATTGGGACTAATTCACCCAGAATGGTGAATGAGTCCCACTAGGCCTAAAAAAATAGCATTTTTAGGATTTCAGAGCTCTATTCCATCTCCAGCAAGTTTCCAGGTGCACACTTATAGTTTTATAGCTTTCTATTTTATTCTTTTTGCATTTTCAAGTCATTTAATTCAATTTTGCATATCACACTATGTTTTCCAAAATTTCATGTTTTCCAAGTTTACACTTGGTGGTGAACCCCTTTCTTGTCCCATTCATCCCCAAGGATATCTTATAGTCAAATCTCTCACATCCTTCATTAGGTTGAGATCTCTAAGGTGTCCTTGAATGTGAACATTGTGAAATCAGATCCCCCTTCCTTCTTTCTATTTTGTGTGGACAAGGAAGTTGAGAATCCATTTCTGGTGTCCACAATAGGGAAATATGTAGAAGATTTTTTTTCTAATTATACGTGCACTTTTGGATTGCTAAGTTCATTCTAAAAAAAATAGATACAATATTTGTTGGATTTTTTTTGTTGATTTTATGGAGTATGTTGGATACAAGGCTAAAAAATATTACTGAAATTCAACACCATTTCAATTTTTTTAATTCATTTCTTCAAAAAATCAATCACCTTTTTAATAATTTTGTAGTATTTCCCCTCATGTTCACTTGATCTTGCTTTGGAACAATAAGAAAAGTAAATAAAAGCTTTGGAATTTGGAAAAACATCAAAATTTATTGAGAGGATTAAATAAATCCAACTCAAAATAAAATTAAAATTATAAAAAAATTGAAACATGTACAAAGAATGAAATGGTCCACATATGAATGAACATAATTTAACTAGGATATAATGTATGATTTTCCTTAGGCAAGGAAATGTTACAATAACAACTAAAAAAAATTAATGTAACAACCCCGGTGTTCTTCATAGTAAAATTTCCAATGTTTTCACCTCAAGTGATAAACCATGACGCCAAAACATAGCAATAAAAAAATTTCTTTCCACAATGTAAATTACATGCACAATTAAAATAACACTATTTCAAAACTTCCATTGTATTCCATTGTAGTTTCACAAATTACAATATTACAAGAATGTACACATTTACATACATAGTTCAACCAAGCTTCAGAGCAATAGATATAGATGGTCCAAGAATCCACCTTTCAAAACCTTGGTCTTTTGTCCCCTGCTGAGGAGGAGAAGCATCACTCAAATGATTTTCTACATACCACAAATTCATATGTGGTCCCTCGCACATCTATCAATGATAGATGGCCCCACCCTTTGACGAAGATCTTGGTTGGGTAACCCTGTACGACAAACCACACTGAGCATAGTGTTGTGCCCTACATGACTAGAATTTATAACCCTACACTCAGTAACTAACATGCACTACATGGACACAGTGAACTGACAGTGGAGCCAACTTGGAAATCACATTACTTTGGCCAAAGTGTTCTCACTTAGTCCTTAGAGTGAAAGTCAACTATTCAACTACACTTCTTAAGCTCATTTTGACTTAATGACGTGCTATAATCTATGCATAGTTAATCCCTCCATGGGTAAGGTAAACCCCAAGATTAATCTATCACTTTTTATACAAACTCTAAGGTATCTCTACTCATTAAGAAAAAGTACAAATTCCCTCCCTTCAATGGACAACAATCCCAGGAGTAACCCACTAGAGCTAACTAGCATAATCAAATATATAGCTATGAGTAACCCTTAAGCTACCCTTGTTTAGTGATATCTAGTATGTTAATATCTATGAAAAACAGTCGGGCTCCTATTATGGAGTAATTACAAGCACTTTCACAAATAGTATAAACAACTTCTACTTTCTCTTAAAGCAAACACTATTTTCCCCTAAATGCAAGTATTCACTATAGACTAGTTAAAGCAATCATGAAACAATATTTCAAAAGCTAAGACAAATAAAGGATAATTATCCTCATGCATGTTTCTGCTTATCCAATTGATTTACTGCAACTCAACTTTCCAAAATAGCAGCAAGCTTAACCATGATTTCTCAAGTGATGTCATAGTATACCTCTATTTCTCAAGTTGATAAAATACTTCACTCAATATACTCTACTCTCACAAATACTCATAAATATCTCTCAAAACATAACGGAATAAAGCAAATAAGAATGCAGAGAAAAAGTGCATAAAATGTTGAGCACAATGCGTATGGAATGTGTCCCAAACAAGCAAGTTTTCTCTACAATTTATGCAGTTGAAAATAGACTTCTCATCCTACAGAGTAGGCATGAGTATTGATGGAAATCACCATGCATAACAACCTACTCAACTTAGCTAAAAGGTGGCGCACAAGTAAGAACATCCTCAACAAAACAAAGCTATGGGTTGACCTTACTTGTTGACAACGACATATGACCATTTCAATTCATCATGTGATGAAAAAGGTGTAATTCAAATTTCTT
The DNA here is from genome assembly GCA_007258455.2 of Sequoia sempervirens. Classification (NCBI taxonomy): domain Eukaryota; kingdom Viridiplantae; phylum Streptophyta; class Pinopsida; order Cupressales; family Cupressaceae; genus Sequoia; species Sequoia sempervirens. The sequence goes on along the minus strand of VDFB02000013.1, from coordinate 9,211,845 downwards.
TCACAATAACCATATACAACAAGTAGGATTCATAAGGTGGCACCGAAGCAAGCATAAACCTCCTATAGAGGGTGAAGTTTAATATATATTTGAATCAGTCAATACCAAATGTGCAACACATAGCTCATGTCGACTTAGTCTAGCATGAGTCGATACTTCCCAATAATTAGTTTGACCAATTCAGCGACTTGTTGTTCATAACTTTGCATGCATAAAACTGTTGATATTTACTCAATGATATGGTGTTTAAGAGTTTACTAAGTCAAAGATAACTCCACACATGGCATCAATCACATCTTTTTCCTTATATCGACTTCATAATTGTGAATTTCTATGCAGATTATTCGTTCCTTATGCATGGATAACATGAGTAATTTCAGCCTCTAAAATATAGCCACAAGTGTTATATACTCGACCTTTGATTTGGTTAATAAACCGGCCTCAAAGCATTGCTTATGTTAATCAATCTCCAAGTACTTACTTTTCCTCTACATGCTTTAACCCATATGCAGCAATAAACTCTCATGGGCAGTTTAAGTAGCTCTTTACTTAATCCCACTTGTTGGTCAAAGACTTAATTCAATATAATGAAATCAGAATCAAGATTATAATCAAAGCAATGTATAAGCATTGCAAGCTAGGTTTAAGGGGAGTCTTTTCATATATTCATGCGCCATAGTTAATGCATTGATTTGAAATCATAGCATATATATATCGATAAGTTATCTCCATTGGTTTATACATTAACCTATTCCTTTCAATCGGTTCTCTATATATATAAACCAATTTCTATATAAATTATAACACTATATATATATATATCCTCAAATATAGATATTCATAAAGTAAATACATATTTAAGCCATTCAAATATATACTTTGGTAAGTATATATGTATGCGTATTCATACACATATGCTATTACCTTAATATCACATTCTAGCATATATGATACTAGGGTATTACGTATATAGACACCTATGCGTATGTATGTTTTATCAATGTATAAATATATGTTGGTGTCATACTATATGTTATCCTATATATATGTATCAAGTATATATACATTCAATATATGAATGAAAAAAAATGAGTAAACATTCTCATAATATATAAATTATATATATACACACTCCTCTATTAATCATTTACACTTATGTGTGTATTTGTATATATATACAAACATATATATTATACAACAACAGGGTAGTCAAGTGATCCATTCAATATCTAAATGATTATGACTACGTGATTATATTTGTGATAGCATCATATTAAACATTTATATACATATATGCATATCTATAGATACATATGTCATCATACCCATATGGACATCCTGTTATATCCATCATACATGTATGCCAACATATGCATATATATGTATGTATGCATATATCCCAAATACTCATTCAACCATACAATCAAGCATAGTAATATAAGAACTCACAAGCTTGAACAAACAAACATCATCCAAGCATGCATTCAATAGTAATCATGAGCCTTACTAATGCAAACACATCATGTCTAAGGATGACTTACCAATTCCCAATACTATGTCTAGACTCAACCTTTCTATCGTGAGTGTGTGAAAGCTCAGATGGGTTACGTTACTGGTTACCTGACCAAGATCTTCTCCTAAGTGATACTTCCCCTCCGCTTGGAGGAATGAACATATACCTACATCCACTAACAATGCCCAAGGTAGTCAACTATTCAACAAAATATGCATTACACATAATACATCTCATAGTTAGAATATTAATTTGAAATAATCATCTATTTCACATATATGCATTTCTTCACATATCATATAAATGAGATAGCATTTATTCATAATTCTTTTGATTACAAAGTGCAAGCACAATGTATTCATCTTTAGAATTCATGTTACATTCACATTTTACCCTACATAGTAATTGTAAATATTAATTACACAATTGGGGTGTAACATTTAAGGCCTTAAATATGTTATTTTTACCATTTTGGGGGCCATTAGAGAAAATTATTCATATCTACCCTCTTGCATGATTATGCACATAATAGAAAATTATGAGTAGTTATATCTTTATGAGACTTGTATGTTGGACATGAAGAAGAAAAGAAAAAATTGCTACCTTCTCTAGAGGATTTGGGTATGGATGAAAGAGCCATACTTTTAAAGGATGTATTTTTGAGGTGATAGATAATTTTAGGAGTCTTTGGAAGTGGCATTCTGAGGCAGGAGAATCTAGGTCCACAAGCAATCTTGAATCAACCAAAAACATTTCAAATTTTCTTTTAATTTTGGTTTAGTTTTTGTGTTTCCTTCAGGAGGAATTTCTAGATTAATTTTGGGAAATTTTCAAGACCACATTGTAGAGGATTTATTTAAAGGGTACCTGTAGATCAAATTTGAAGGAAATTGGATTCAAAATGGAGGAGTTATGGCCGATCAGAGGTTTTCCTCCACTAGGAACCAACCAAGGTGAATGGTTCTCAATTCCGTGTTTTGCTCTAATAGGTTCCATTTTACTCTAAAAGTTTCAAAAAAGATACTTTTAATGATTCATGAGATTATAAGGGGATCACAACCTCGATAAGGTGCTTGGTACTTGAGTTCCCAATGGGTAGGAACCCTCAATGGTTCCTATGTCAACTAAAATCCATGATAAACAAAGTAGAGGACATTTATAGATCCTAAAGGTGTCAAAAGAAGTAAATATATTTCAAAAGTTCCTAATGATGTAGGAACCTCCGATAAGGTGCCCAATGGTTGATTCCTGATGGCATAAGAGTCTTCAACCGAAGATGCACTTGGATAAACAATCATTTAAGAAGTTCTTACAAAGGTAGGAACCTCCAATGTGGTGCTCTTTTCTAAGTTCATAGCTACCTTGGAACCTCTAATAAAAGGGTTGTTCTTAGTTCCTAGTGCCCACTAGAACTCCAACAAAGACAAAGAAATTTCCTAAAGAGATAGGAACCAACAAAAAAGGTGTAGCCTCCTAGTTCGAAGCAATTTGAGGACCCCTAATAAGTTTTAAAAGAGTTCCTAGTACTAGGTATAAAGGATTAATATAATTTTTCTCACTAAATCAAGTACTTCAGAGAGCCATTTAAAAGATGACATGTGGTAGAAGGAGATGAAAAGAATGGTGATTGTTCAATTTTATTATCGATATGCCAACAATTCAACTTGTTGTGAGGGAATTATAAAAAAAAGACTACCATGTTGGGAAAGGGATTCGCCAACAAAGAAGGGGTGAGACAACGCAAAATTGGAGGTAGAATAGATAGAAGAAAATGAAGGAAGAAATATTTCTGCCATGGATGTGATAAGCCACCATACATAGAGATTGGAGAAAAAAAGTGATCAGAGAAGAGGGAGATGGTTCACCATAGAGTGGAGAAAAGAATGCAAAATAGAGGAAAAGTAGAGTTAGTTTTGTAATGATCTTATTGTAATTTAAACTTTTTATGATTGTGGATATTAGAATTCTTGTAATGGAGTTGGACTGTTTTGTGAATTTGATGTTATGTTGACTACAAGATTCGATTGTCTGATAAGGCACTTTAGCCTTGACTGCATTAGATTCAAATGCTAAAATGTGAACTAAGAAAGATGACATTCCAAAGAAAAAGAAAGAGAAATCAGGGAAAAATATTCTCCTGCTTAGTGTCTCATTAAGATTTTGTGGCACCAAAAACCTCTTTAAGAAGGGAGGCATGACCCATAAGGATTAAGAAAAAATATGCTTCATTAGTAAGATGAATTTAGGAAAAGACCAATAATAAAATTTTGTAACTTGTCAGTCCCACACTTGTAGGCTTAGATATGCTCTAGAGTGGGGTCTAATCTACATAGGATCTAATCAACATTCACTAATCAAACCCATGTCTAGGCTTTTGAACCCAACTAACACCAAATGTATTTTGAGATGATCAACTGTTCATTTTTCTTCTAGTTTTGAGAGGATCCTTCTAGGATATGAAGGGGAAGCTTCCTCACTACCAACCTTTGTATATAGGGGCAAAGAACATATTTTTAAGCATTACATGCAAGATTGATTGTTGTATCTATCTAAAGAGGAGAATTCAGTTATTCATAGTTTTTGACAGGTTTGACAAAATAGTTAAGGAACAACCTAATATTTGTACTTTTTTTTCCAATTAATAAATATCAAGGTAGATAAGCAATTGCCTCTACCAAGCTTATATTCCATTTTAAGGGGTTTTTAGGATAACATAAATAATTTATTAAAAGTTATTTTTTATTTTCAACAACATTAACCTTTCTTTAAAGTTGTCATTTGCTAATCAAACTAAAACAATTATAAATAAGTTTTAATTCAATAAATTCAATTGCAATGTGAGGGGTTATGGATCAATATCTTTGTAAAATTTATTTTCACATATTCATTTACTTCTACACCAACAAATAAAAAAAATGTTTAATTTATTTATTTAATAAAATTATGTACAACTACTAAATAATCTCTTTAATGATTTGTTTTTTCAATTGCCAATTTAATTAAAAATTATGAAATAAACATAACCTAAAAAAATTACTAATGCAACTAAAATATATGAATGGACTTGGCTGGGGTTTGGGGTTTGCATTCCTCGAGGTCACAGGTTCAACTCCGCTTTGTAATGGGCAAAGGCAAGAGTCAGTTATATTGTGTGCCAGTTCTTGCTCTACTGACCCAGGGTATAGGAATGGACTTTGCCCTTAACCTCTTTGAGGTTAGATAAATTTAGCCTGCATAGGTAGCAAAGTTGACTTGGGCAGTGGGTTTGCTCCCCATTGGTCTTGTGTTCGACTCCACTCTTGGGTTTAAGCGGTGGGACTTCTTGCGGATGGGGGATCTCACCCGCAAAGGACTAGTCTCGTTGTTGGGTTAGGTCGTGGGGACACCCCTGTTGTATAAAAAAAAAAAAAAACAAAAACAAAAATATATAAAACTTAAAAACAATAAAACAAACATTTTTCAAATATACTACTCATAAAGTCATTTAAAACTATTTCTTTAATTCTTAAATTAAAATTTATTTGTTTTAAAATTTAAGAAAAAATTAATAAGACAAATTACGAATTATGACTCATAATCTAGAAGGTTATATACAATCAACTTAAAAAATACATGTGAAAGCCTGAATTCTCAAGGCATAAAAAATAGTTCGTTCAAGTTCTAGAAAGTTAGAGGAAGATACCTTAGTAGCCAATATTTAGTAGCCACTTATCAAGAATTACTATTCAAACTTAACCAGAGAATTCTCCAACGTTTGTTTTCCACCTATGAGATAACGCGTGGGGGAGTAGCTTTTTATACAAAAGTTCCAGAATTACGTGTTCTTTTAACTGCCCTTCCACTTTTAAAATATCTACCAGTCAAATACAATTTGCAGCTCTTTATAAATAATAACAACACAAAGAGAAGCCCCCCAGAGTATCCTGCGTACGAATATTACAGTTTATACCAGCAGATAGACTAAGGAAAACAGGAGCGTTTAAGTTGTTATAATGCATCCAGGAGGACCGCCACCACCAGGGCCTCCAGGAGGACCTCCACCACCAGGTCCAGGAGGGCCGCCTCCACCACCAGGTCCCGGAGGGCCTCCGCCACCGGGTCCAGGAGGGCCACCGCCACCACCAGGCCCTGGAGGGCCTCCGCCACCGGGTCCAGCAGGACCACCGCCACCACCAGGTCCAGGAGGACCGCCTCCGCCATGAGGCCATCGATGTTAGGGTAACGATCCTTAGCTTGTGGGTATCTATGCAGTTCCATCTATATGAAGGACTGAGTGCTTAATTGTTTAGGCATATACCAGAAAAAAATACCATCAGATCTGTTATATATTTGGAGTCATAGTTGTACGTACAACATATAACGTTGAACTATAGTGTGAATGTTTGTATCGTTCTTTGTTGTGAAAAGGGAGTGAAGTTTATAGATACAGACTTGGAATAACTTGCTCTGCAATATCTTTAAAAATATTGCATTTTTAACGAGTAATATATGCTTAGATCCACAGAAAATGGTAGATGCTTGTTTAATCCATTTCTCAGACGTTTCTTTGAATTTCATTTAACATTTTCTGTTTTATCTTTTATTGGGGACTTTAAGGAGAGGAGTGAAGCTTTTTTACAAATAATATAAAATAGTGTGATTATTGTTGGGATAAATTAATATTTTTCCCCACAACACAAAGTGGTAGATTTTTGTTTAGTAGTTTCTAGAAGAAGTAAAAAAATATTAATTATTTATTAGGGAGTTTTGTGATTATGTTGGATTTTTATTGGAATTTTCTAACTTGCATGTTAGTGAAAATTCTAGAAAATTCTTTACAATCTCAAGATCACTATCAATATAATATAAAATCATTTTGCCATAAATTGAATGACTCGTGGAATACAAGATTGCTTGATTGAACATGTTAATTAAGGTTTTAGAAAATTCTTTACAATCTCAAGATCACTATATATTGAGGTAATATAAAATCATTTTTCCATAAATTGAATGATTCGTGGAATACAAGATTGCTTGTTGAAGCATTCAATTGTCTCTACCTCTATCCACAATCATTTTTTTGGAGAGTTTCTTTAAGACTTCTTGTTTCACCCTTTTTTTTTTCCTAACAATATTTTGTTTCGATTAATTAGCCCAATTGAGGAGGAAGAGAGAAGTGTGATTTAGCAATTGTTGTAACTCCATAAATAGAAGATTATCAAACAAATAAGAAGCAAAATTTATACACAAGTAGATTGCACATTTTTTGTAAAAGAAAACAAACCTTTTTCCTAAATTAGAAGTGGTATCCATGCTAATCAATTAATATACTTAATAAATATATCTAAACTAATTTAGATGATAGAGTTGTGGTAATTATAATATTAGTAAATTGGAATACTAAATCTTGATTGTGGAAAGTAAATGGAAAAGATTAATAATATTTAGCTTTAAGCTATAATTGAACTTAATCTAAATATGAAGAAAAAAAAGGAATTTAAAATAAAGGCACATGTTTATACAGAAAATAGAAGGGGAAATAACTAAAATACTCTCCAAACTACCCTAGATTTATTCATTAACCTAAAGCTAAGGTCTATTACTAAAAATACTTACACAATTGCTCTATGTGTAGTCTTTTACTAAATAGAAAGACCTAAATGCACATAACTAGATTCCTAAATATATATGGCTATTAATTATGCATCACTTAACAATCCCCCTTTGTCATATATTTCTCAATGAGGTTGTAGTGCTTGAATCCTTCCTTCCAACTTCAAACTTATCTCTTTGTAGTGGTTGGCTATCACACTTCAAACTATTGAAGTTGATTTCTTACTATCAATACCACAATAGCCTATAAAATTCAAAGATTATTCCAATATCCCATTGAATATAAATCCATGCTTATAGTTTTTATTTTTTTTATTCCCAAGACCTCTTTTAACACTACTATACTCAAACTATAGATGTTTCCATCTCTAATTCCTTTAGGAATAGTCACTCCATCTACATTGTTTAAAACACGTACTTAATTTCAATACATGTACTAATTTATCCTTTCATAAACAATGTTACTAACTACTAAAAGGATTTTTCTAAAGAAGGGACATACCATACATCTTTGATTTGTTTGTATGCACCATTAGACATTCTCAATGAGATATCACCAACTCCTATCATCTCATTTTTTTTCATCGTTAAGAGTGACATTTTTTCATTTGGGTGGTTCTTTATATGATGCAAACTAACCTCTCTCAGGTGTCATCAATTTATTTTCCCTTGAATCTATGTACTAACACTTTGAAACATCATATTTAAAGATGTAGACATATAAATCAATATTCTTGGTCATTGGTTAAAACCATATTATCTTCAACCTTCATTTCCTAATCTATCTACCCATGCCAACCATTTTGTATAAATCTCAAAATACCTTGGAGCCCCGTGCAATGAAAGCACTTGGTATGAAGTTTGTTTTCACTCTTCTTATTTACCTTTCCATTATCTACCAGTAAAAATAGAGTAGTAGGAGCCTCATCATTAAAACTTGCATCCTTATTTATAATTTATTCTTGATGTAGTGCTACAAATACTTTTTGCAGACCTCCAAATTATCTTGAGTGGTCATAGGTACAAAAAATCTAGAAAATAATTTTGGAAAACTCTTAAGAAACTTCAAAATAAGATCTTATTTTAAAATCATTAATCTAGATGTTGCTAGTTGATATTTGAGAGACTTAATCTAGTTTGTATGGTTTGGTATATTTTGTGACTCTTAGTTTTTTAACCAATTATATATATGTAGAGTCTTGTACTTATATCATTTGATTAATATATAACGTCATTTGATCTCAAGCCTCCTTTTGTCTTTTTTGACTCACTAAAATATAAAATCACTATCACTTAAACTTACAAGTATATACGAATGAGCTCTAATTTCCTTTTTCTCCCACTTATGGATCAAATCTATATCTTAGGTAGGCTTAGTCTTAGTTGCTTCACCTATTTTGAGCATTTCCTTATTCAAAAAAATATTTACATTCTCATCTTCCAAATATTGAACCTAGTGTCATGAAATCATTCTACAATCCTTAGAGGATCTCCTGCAATAGATGTGGCTATATCTCCATCTTACACCTTTTAATTCTTCTATCTAATTTAAAACTTACAACTTCTTTTGACATGTAAGAAAATTTTCTTTAAACCTAGAACCTTAAACATCTCCTTGAATATCTCTATGTTCATGAAAGCTTCACAAGGTCAACACACTCCAAACATAAGAAATAACTTTTTTTTTCTATAATGCCCTTTTTGTTTACAACAAATAAAAAATATAGCTCCTCTGTAAACATTGCTTCATTTCAATCACAATTATCCTTCAAACAAAATTGGAAACAAGTTTTATTCTATCAAAGATCAAATGTAATACATCCTTATAGATTTCTCACATAATATGCATAGAAATGAATCTATTCAATGCATTCGCCTATCACCATGCTTTGATACCATGAACTAAAATTTCAAACTTAAAATATATATGAAAAAATAAAATGCACAACTAAACCTTTTATTATATTATCAAGTATAAAGTGAAAATAATGTTACATGCTTACTTGGGAAATAGAGTAGGAGCGTTAGGTTCTGAAATAATTAATCCAAATTACCTTGGATTTATTCACTCTTACAACTAACATTATTAATGATATTTACACAACTTCCCTGTTTTCAATCTTATACCAAATAAAAATGCTTAACAAGATAGACCTAAATTCCTAAATATATGAATATTAATGTATCTCTAACAATCTCTTAGCTCACAGATGAATTTTTTTGTTGAAACTATGGGTTCTAGATTCTCTTGGGATTAAAAATAAGACTTCTCTATCTATGTCACTTTGAATTTTTCACAATGTCTATGCCTTTATCTAGGTCGAACTTGCATGTTACACCCTAACTTTAACTATGTTTTACTTTTTACTTTGAAGTAATTAGTAGATGATTATGCATGTTCAATGATTTGACGTTTAGTTAAAATGGCTAGAAAAATCAATGTTTTTAGGAGTCATGCTGATTTGACTAAAATTTGACATGTGCTTAAAAGTTGTCAAGATGTGATGATCTCATGAGGATTATGAAAATGATTATTGAAACACTAATCTTGTGTTGTTGATTGCAAGTTGCATTCAGAAAACAGGTTTCCGCTCTCTGAGAAAGGGAGGGAGAGCATCATCAGAGAGAAGGGAATAGATACAAGGAATAGAACAGGTTGGCACCATCTTAAGTCTATTTCTAGTTGCTTAACGTCAACCTAGTTGTTTTGGGGATAGTGATGTCGTCAAGGTTGAACTTTAGTTGTTTCACGATTGAGACAACTTTATGTCGTATATGTCGCTTCTCATGTCGTAACGAGTTTATGTTGTGACCACGTTTGCATAATTGGGTGTTCACTATTGTCTATATTCTTGATAATAGTTTAAATTGGATTAATAAGTCGAGGAACTAATATTATAGCTCGATTCCTTGCAAAAGGAATTCATTTTGATGATCGTCCTTGAGTTTGTTTTAAGGGGTGAATACACTCGAGAGACGACAAAAGATCAACGTCGTTGATCGTGTAAGATTGGGTTACCAACCCTAAATTTTGGAATGATTTGTCATTTATATGTGTTGTATTTGGTGATACTTTTAACGACTAAGCCAATCGTTGAGTCCACTATTTTGTCAAGGCTCCTTTTATGAAGGGGCATGATATATCGATATGTTTACTCGACTCAATTAAGAAGCTTATTGATTATTGAGATGGCATAGATATGCCTATTCTTTTATGTTTTCCTTTCTTATAACAAAAGGGATTTTGTTTAGCCATGACCAAGAAGGTGAACATGGCAAAAGTCTAAATTAAAAGATTATTAAAAATCATTTTTAAGATCGCGAGCATCTCACCAAGTTAGCACGGGTTCAAACTTTGTGTTGGGAATTCCATGCATGGGAACATGGCTCCCTACAAGTAAGCCAAAATATTAATTGACTTCAAGCCTCTAACCGCTTTTTGGAACTATCTTCTTTCTTTCATTCTTTCGCTAACTACCTATATAGCGGTTTGTATAACTGATGCTTGGGGAGAGAGTGGGCGGAATTCACAGGAGGTTGGAATATTAGGGGAGCGAGTGTCAATTTATGAGAGGGCTGGATACCCTCACGTATTGGGGGGGGAATTATTGAAAGGTTTAGATACCTTTGTGTGAATCATCATGCGGGGGGAACGCAACCAAACTGCAATCTTTTCTATCATCCTTTAGGCCGACAATAGGATGGAGTCTTCAATCAGCGTATAGGGAGTCCGTGGAGGATTCAGGACATCAAGAAGAGCAGTAATAATAGGGGTAACGTGAGGTTGGTAGGAAAGAAGAAAGACATGAACATTCGTTTGAATCTCGCAGAGTAGCTGAGGGACTATCATATTTGAACCTGGCACAAATGGGCTTCTCTAACCTTCTTCTCTGCAACAGCCCAAATATCGTCTAGGGCAAGAGAGGAATGCATCTTTACATTGTGGAAGAAGATGCCGAGGGAAAGAAAGAAGTCCTTCAACAGGAACTATCGGCATTGACTGACTCCTTTCAGGTAGAATGAGAACCCTTGACACAATCTTGTTCTTGCTTTCATATGATAAGATAGTTATCTTTGTGTCGAATCTTATGTTTATTTGGCAATGGCTCCTGACTGCACCGGTTGAGCCTGTGTATGATTTAAGTACATTCTCAAGAAAAGGATTAAGGCCGAATGGTCAAACCCGTTTTATCTTGTTGTAGTCCTTTCTACATTAAAGGCTCAGCCCATTATGGACGAGAAGCTACCCTTTAATGTTGCTGCCAACTAAGTATATGACTTAAGAATGGAAAGTGGTCAAGACTCGTAAAATGATGAATCGCATGTGCTCATGGCATGAACATGCAAAATACTACATTCTTTAACTACTCATTTTCCGACACATATATAACCATTGGAGTCACCATGAAAGGTGGTAGAGTTCAGTATGATCTTAGTCGATGAACTTCTCTATGTATTCTCTTTTTGAAACCGATGATGGTAGTATGGTTAATAATATAATATAACTGTGGCCATGTTTAGTCAACCCTCTTGATATGAGGTAGTATATAAGGTCAAGAACATAGTTTATTATTTCAAGTATGGATTATTATGTATATTTCTTATCAATGAACTTTCCAAGATAGTGCTTAACACTAAAAGCTCACACAGGTAAATATGAGATATCAACCATTATTAACTAATTTTTCGGTCTAAGGAAAGGTATGTCTAGAAAGTCAAGACGATGGTTGTTACTTCAAGGTTGATAAAATTGAACTTGTGAACCATAAAGGACCTTGGGTGGTGATTATGGTCGCTTTTGTAATAAGTTAAAAGTGGAATAAGGTGACAAGGAGTCACGATCTTCCATTATTATAGTAACCCAAATGGTCGAAACAAACCCAAGATTGGGTATCACTAGAATGTTTTCCCTCAAGGTGGGACATAAGGAGAGATTTGTAACACAATTCAATATGATGGTGTTAAATTACTAGGATGGACAAAGGGTTTTGAGACAAGGAAGTTATTTATGAGTTCATAACTTAACCTATGTTGAAAGTCAGTAGACTCAAGTAGACCAAGGGGTCAAAAGTAGATTTTTACCTTTTAAATTGAACCCTTTAGGGTAGAAGGTTTGTCTCTGGTCTAACAAATTGTTATAAATGATAGTATTCATTTAAATATTATGTTAGTAAGGAAATACCCCGAATACTATGCTTATTCTTGTTACGTAGAATCTCAACATGAGCATTGCCGAGTGGTCTGGGAGAGACTAGAAGCATTTTGTTTTTAAGATTTGTTACACTTATTTTATTACCTTTGGAAAAATAAGGATGTTTGATATTTCCATGTATTGGGTTAGAGAAGCTAAACCCTAGTATTGAATCAAGGAGGATATAGGAAATATGTAACTCTTATGTCATATATGACATTGTGTAAATATATATATGTATATTGATTGACAGTGAAAGGTCGAGAAAACTTTAGAGAAAGACAGGAAGTCTTTATAACACTTTAAGAGAGTCTTCGATAATGTAGCAACTCAATAATGTTGAAACTCGATTGAACACATTGAGATGTTGGGTATTGAATCTTTTGAAGTAAATGACAGGACGTCATAAACCCTAGATATTGCAAGAATGCAATAAGGGACTTTTGAAAAGGTTTGAAATATCTAAATCTTTACATTACATGTTTAGAATGAGTTATGATTAATTCTAAGTCGGATTGACTAGAATGGTTTTTCTATACAGACTAGTTGAGTCTAGAATACCAAATAAAGTAAGAAAAACAACCATAACATCTTAGGTAGGTGTATTCTTATTCTCTTCAACTATTTTTGTAAAAAACAACCATAACAACCAACAATTTTTCTAAACTAGAAAAAGTAAATACCAAAACCATTTTTAATCAATAGCCTAAATCTAAATGTTTCCTTATCCATTACATACCATATTGTACAATAAAAATCAAAGTACAATTCTCTTAAATTAAGAGTACCTAGAGATGAATAAGACCTTGACTTTTCATGTGAAACAATTGGATGCCTCGGTTCTTGGTTTTTTTACTCAAGGGTGTAACAATCCCAACCGCATTGACCACTGTATTCTCCACCTTGACCAAGTATATCTAGCAAGATATCCTAGAGAAAAATCTCAAAGTAATGGTGTTAAGGTTAAGGGAATAGGTGAGGGGAGAAATTTGGATTTCTCAAGGGGATGATTGGGATGAGGACTTTGATGTATCCCATCCCGCATCATAGGTCCATCCTCATTCTAGTAAGGTGTAGTATAAAAAAATGTATCCCTTGACATTTTCACACTTGATATGGGAATAATTAACGATAAATTGGACTTAATGAGGCCTTGATTTAGTGTTGTGAGGTGTTTTACACATCTACATTAGGTCTTGGGCCCTTGCAAACTGAATAAAATTCATCTAACGATGTCTTGTAAAGGTGTTGTAAAAAACTTTCACACTTTTCTAGACTAATGGACCTATTTTCCCCTTAATTCAATATTGTAAAATGTATTTAATTGCATTCTCACATTAATCTATAAAGCTTGTTAATAAAACCTAATTCTAATCTAGTGTTGTAATGTGTTTTACATATTCACATGGGATGTTGTGCCTTTCTAGGCTATGTGGACCTCATTTTAGTGTTGTAAAGTGTATTTAATCATAATTTCACATTGAAATTTGTGTCTTTAGCCCTAATTTCCCTTTACATAATCATTAATATGTCCCTATGGCCCCATATTGTGCATCTTGAGGCATAATTTGATCAAAGACCTAACTAGAACGACATATAAACAAAAATTATTCACTCCTCAATAATCTAGTTGGAAAAAGGGCCCCTATGGGACTAAGTCACCCATCTGGGCGAATGAGTCCCATCTAGGTGGGACTAAGTCACCTAGCTTGGTGACTTAGTCCCATTTCGGCTATTTTTGAGGTTTGAGTGGGAAAATTTGGGTTTTAAGTTTAATTTTCCTCCATGTCAGCCTTAGGGATCAAATTAATGGGAATTTTAGGTGGATTGCCTATATAAACAAGCTTTTAAACCCTAATTCATAACTCATTCATGATTCATTTATCATTCATTATCCATATCAAGTCAAGCAAGCTAGGGTTTTAGTATTCTAAGTCATCAAGATAGCTTTCTAGGACATTCAAGGGTTGATTCTTCATCCATTGTTACATAAATTTAAGATCTATTATCATGGAAAGTTTCTAGTTCCTTCATTTCTTCATTTGGTTTAATTACCTAAAAGGGGTTTGACCATGAAAAACCCCCATTCCCTAACATTCAACATTACTCTTTCTTTCTTCGTGTGTTTGTAGATTTAGGTACTTTGAAGACTTGGAAATCATTGAAGAATAATTTACAAACTTGTTGAAGACATCCCCCTATTTGCAAAGCCAAAATATCCACAAAAAAGTCATTTTCAAGCCCAAATCTGACAGTTTCAGAATCAGACACCTGGAGGAGTAAAAAGTGTGTTGGTTATTTTTTAAGAACTAAACTAATCTCCAAAAATACCTATGGACTTTTCCATTTCCAATTATCAGTACTTCTAAAGGGATTGGCCAATGAACAAATAGAAGTTGCAAGACTTTTGTTCCTATTCTTTGGGCTCTGTGAAACCCAGGAGGGTGATCCCACAATGTACACTCAGACACTTCACACAATTATAATCAAATACATTGTCAATAACAAATATTTTTCATAAAACCATTAAATATAATGCATCAAATAAGTTGGCAACTTATTAATCAATGCCATATATATTATTCACGAGAAGGTGGAACTTCAACACATAACAACAACAATAGTATCCATTTGATAGTTTATGATTTAAAAGATAAGTAGCTAATGAATCAACACTGAAAATGAACCACAAATACTTTGCATGAACCAGTGCCTTTATCCCAAGCACGAAGTCAATATCATCCTATGTGACCTGACAACAATTCAAATGATGGCACTTATAGCCTCAAGAAACCTTGCATTACAACATTTCTCTATAACATTCATGATTATTACTACTTACAACCATCCTAGCACCAAGTTCTTATAAGTTATTAATCTCACCCAAGCAGTTACATCAATTCATTGAATCAATATAAGCAAGCATGAAACTAAACATCCACCAAGAAATGATAGAGACAAATGAAAGAAATCCTGGATTACTTTCACTCATAACTTATAGAATGCATACAAGGAGAGACAATAGCCATGAAATTGATATCACTCTATATTATAAATTCTATATTGTTGTCAAAATTACATGAATAGTAATGAACTGGACAAAAGAAACTTAAGAAAAAAACTCTAAAACTTGTTGCGTATTATCTTGACAATTTCACAGTGTTAACTCAAAATTTTCAACTAACTACTAGTTTTGGCCCTGGATTCTTTCTTTTAGAGATGAAAGAGAAGAAAAAGCTTCAGGCCAAGAAGCACACATGTCAAGATTTCATTGGACCACTGCAACAATATTCCATTTTTTAGTTACATTTGAGTCTTCAAGTGGAGCAAATAAACATGAGGCAAAATTGACCTCACTTCATTGTAGAAAATAGGTCTCACCTCAAAAATACATCATTGGTTTGTTACAATAGTTTCAATATATTCCCCTTGCGCTCATAAAATGCCAACCGTGGGAGAACCAAAACAACAAAACTTACAAAGCAAGACAAGGAAAGCAGGCAAAAGGTCAAAATTCACCTATCCACATTAGCATCACGTGCTATCCATTTCAAAATGAGGAGAGAACAATATTTTACCATGTTTTATCAAAAGCCTAATCTGTACCATATTCAGGCTATGTATTATTCTTCTCCCGTCCATTATTCATCCTATTCATTAATCCCTACATAGATTCATTCTATGTATTTCTCCAACTAAGTGTTATATTCCTCCTCAGTGGGCAACTTTACATTCAACAAATCTTGCACCTTAGTACTATATTGAGAATATCTAACATCAATTAAAATCCTAGCTTCTTTAACAAATATTTCCATCCTTCTTTCAATTTCCACCATTGTATCAATATTTGAATTGAGAAAGATGTAGTCGGTGACAATCAAGGTCATCATAGCTACTGCAAGAATCCCTCCCAACTCTTTCTTCCAGGTGTCAAATGGATGCAATTCACCTTTTGGACTCAATATCCGAGGCACACCACGTTCCTCCATCTCTTTGAATATTTTCAACTTACTTTGAAGTTGTACACCTAACTTTCCATGGAAGGTAGTTATCTCATTAATTGAGTTAATGAATTGAAAAATGTCAGGAATATTAGTAGGTGCATCAAGATACTCTTTCATTTTTGGCACCATTTCCCTCAAAGCACTCACCCTAGTAATCCAATTATTCCATTCATTTTTGAAGGCCTCTTGTACCTGCAGATACTTTGTATTTACCTCATGAATATTCTTATAAGTAGCCCAAACATCATTAGCCTTGTGGACCAACTTGGTCACCCTATGCTTTAGCACATCCTCAAAAATTTCATTTTCCACCTTGATTGTTTCAAGTTTGGCCTTCTTGACATTTTCTCTCTCAGTAGTCAACTTACCATTCAAATCATCAATTTTCAAGGCTAAGGTCTCCCTATCCAGTGTAGAAAAATTAGGTGAAGAAGAGGATGGTTGAGTTATTATCCTCTTAGTAGCCTGAACAGTGGCTCTCATCTTATTTAGCTCATCCAAGGCCTTATTGTACTCCTTAACCAAAGAATCATATATTTTCTAAGAAATATGTGCAATATCCACACTAAACATTGCAACATGAGGAGTTATATTTGTAGCTCTTTTGACCACTAAAGAACCAATAACTTCTTCAATAGGCTTAGCAACATCATGTTTACTAGTATTAGGTGCCATAGACCAAATTGCAAGAGTATGCAACTTTGGACTATATCCAAAACCAAACACTTTATCCTCAAACTGATCTTCAGAATTGAAGCTTGAGGGTCTCTTCTTACTACATCATATGTTATGGAAGTAGTGATAGTACATCCTAGAAATAACATGATTCCACTATTCTTGACAATTTTTCTAGCCTCAATGGGAGTAATAGCTTCAATTTAAGCCCTGAGCTTTTCCTCCTCTGCTTTCTCAACTTCCTCCTGATGAGAAGGTTCAACATTAGCTCAGGCTGATTCAAGTCTCTCCTTTATCTCCTTAATCCATTGTTGAATCATAAACTCCTAAAATTCCTTGGACTGCACAAATTTATCATCAGCAAGAAATTCATTACACTCCCTAATCTTGGGATCATCATCACTTTCTCTCTCATATTGCCATATGACAATTCTATCAGGGGGAACATCTAAACTATGAGTTTCTTCAATATGAGGAGGTGGGAATTTATGCTCTATCTCCTCATTGCTTGGTGTTGGAAACAAGCAAAACTGAGAGGGGGGGTTAATCTGTGTTGTGCAAAAATTAGATTTATTATTCTGATCTTTAACCCACTTAAAAAATTTAACCAAAAGAAATATGCAGAAACAGAAAGAAAACAACCACAACACCATAACACAAGGATTTTTTTACGTGGAAACCATGTTAGGTGAAAAACCACAGTGGATAGCCAATCCACAATATGATCTGAGTATACTCAAAAAGAAGTTTACAATAAGAGAATGCACTTGCATTCAGGCTCACTGCCTAGAGCTCACTGCTCAAAATAGAAAGGCACACTACCTTACAAGGATTTGGATTAGATCCAAGAGAATGAACTGAGAGAATAGCATCTGCAAATGCTTGATTACAGTTCTAGTTAGGCTTAGTAGTCAATCTTTTGTCCTTTCAAATGACTAATTCTGCACTTTTTCTCTACTCTGCTCTAACTCACACCATAAACTCTTTAATGCACAAGTGAAATCATGCATAAATCGCTCAATCACGAGTGAAGCCGCAATAGTGGTTTAAAATTCAAGTGAGGAAGGAAAACTCACAAAAAATGAATGCATGGAAAAAAACTTGATTTTAGGGGTTTGTACGAACCTATTGTTTCGACTGAACCCATTAGGGGTTCACTAGAACCTATGTTTTGGCGAACCCTTTTAATTCTTTCCCACCAAAAAATCCAACAAAACCCCTTATAGAAGGGAGGTTCGAACGAACCCTCGTTCGAACGAACCCTCGTTCGAATGAACCCTAGTTCGAACGAACCCTTGGGGGTTAGCTCGAACCCCTAGGGGTTCATTTGAATCCACCTTATTCCTCATCCCCCCCTTGAAACACAAAAAAACCTAGATTTTGGCACTTCGGAGCTCAGGTTGAGGATAAAAATGGAGGAATATTCACAAACCCAATTGGAATTAGGCAATCCTCAGAACGGTCCATCCAACGAATATAATTTTAATATGTTTTGGTTTTATTATGTATTTGTTTTTTTAGTTTTATTAAACATAGGTTTTTCATCGAAAATGAAGGTCTTTGTTCTGCACATGTGGAAAAATAGCAGATTATCAAAAAAAATTGAAAAATATGAGTGCACCAAATATTGAAGTCCTTGATCCAATAAAAAAATTGAATTTTGATATATACAAAAAAAGTTATGTGTTATACAGTCGCGCTATGTCTGAATTGTAATTGGCTTGACTTCAAAACTTGATTAAACAAAAACTATTCAATAAAAAATTATCTAACCAAGTGGAAGCACTAGATATCAGAGTTACAAATCTAAATTCAAAATAATTAGAATTTTATCCTTCGTGGAAAAAAAGTTATGCATTATACGATGTGTGTCACTTTTTAAAAATGCCATTTTTTGAAAAAAACTAGTTTTCATGGGAGATGGAAAAAGAAGTGTAATCTGATTCCAAAAAATTTGAAAAAAATATTTTTAAAATCTACAAACAAAATGTGATGAGACCCTAGTTTGCATCATCTTCAAATTCTTCACAAATTAGCCGCTATAGGTGCCTGAATGTGAAGATTTAGTTAAAAATAATAATTTCAGTGTCCAGTTTGGCCAAAAATTGTAAACCACTATTGTGGGATCACCCTCACCCTTCTTATATTCACAACATGCATTGAAACACCTTCTACATACATAAAATGATATAATTGAACATTTATATATATCCGCGACTAAGAATTTAATCGCAACCTGTCAGCTTCAATAAAACTTAAGAATATTTACAACTGTCAGCTCAAATAATGAATAGTATTCAATGTGCACTCACAATGGTCGATCATAACTTAGCTCGGACCCAAATCAAGATGATCAAACACAAAAAAAATTGAGTAGACACTCCTCAAATATCCACAATACTTAAAATCATCTGGGTCGGCCACAAAATACTAATGAACAGAGACCTCCAAACTTGCATACAACTTGATACGAGGCACTAAGAATTTTGGTCAATACAAGAAATAAATTGATTAACCTCCCATAAGATGCACAACTCAAAATAACTACAAAAAATTTGCATGACAATCGAAGAACACAAAACTGCCAGATGCTTTGTTCTTCTTGACTGTCCTCAATCTGTCTGTCGATGGAAGTAAATGATGATGTGCAGATCCAATCACCAAATAGGGTTTCCATCAATGAAAACACCAAAGTATATTTGCAGTGTCTCTTTCCAACAATCTCCCTCTTTGGCATTGATGGCAACACTTAGTGAAAAATGACTTTAAGTGTTGAATTAGTACCAACATGAATTATACTGCCACTTCAAATTTTCAAAAAGAATCTTCAATCTCATCTTAGAAATGCAACTCCCCCTAAGACGAATATACATTTTTCACTATACAACTCTCCCCTTTGACATCAATGGAAAAATTGGGGAACCAAAAAGATAACAAAATTTCAAACTGTATAGGCATGATCTGGTAACTTACATAAATTGGAAAATATTTGTAAAATCTCTCTTCAACACACTCAAATTTGTGTCCCAAACCCTTTTGAAACTTTCCAGAATTGTTATGTGACCACAAACTAAATAAGATTGAGTTTATGTAGTATTGAGATTCATTGGGTCACTAACTACCATAGCATCTTTGGCTTCCTTTAAAGCATTCACCATTATTTCAATCTTTGGACCAATTAGTCCTCTGAGTTCACATACTCTTCCTACAATCTTGTCATTTTCATGCTTCAAACTCCTTATTTTGTCAAGTAGAGATATTACTTGACCTTCTTGCTCACCAACATTGTCAACTGACAGATCAAAATCATCAAAGATGGTAGCCAATTGTTTTTCAAGATCCTTCACCTTCTTCTCATTGAATTCAGTGAATTTGGACAAAATCAAATATGACTTATAGGCCTTTCCACCTTCAGATATAAAATCTTGAATATTTTTCATATAGGTGGCTAACTGAGTTTTATCCTTAGCAATCACTTCTTTTAACCAACTAAATCTTTTTCCATCAAACTCCTTTTGTACTTTAACCATGGCTGATTTTTCAAGAGACTCGAAATGAGTACTTACAGAATTTATGAGCTTCTTCAGTTCACCAGAAGAGGAAATGGACGGGTCCTTAACATGAGTTGTCATAATTTTCTCCAGAACTCCAGTTGTAAGACTTAATAATTCATTGTCCTCCATGTGAAACTTCAGAATCTTCTCATTGGCTTTAGCTTGTGCAATTGATGCAACCTTCATTATCTAAATTGGGGACAAGGTGGATAGATTGATCGGGCCTTCAATCAATTCAGGATAAAATTCTTCCTATTGATCCACCAGAGATTCCTTTACTACCTTGGTGGGTCTCCTACTTCCACTGGGATTGCCTTAACCTAAACCTTTTCTTCTTCTTCAAAATTTGGTTCCACTGTTACTATTTCCTGATTGACTTTAGGAGCTTCAACTTCTTCATTTGGCATCTCCTTTTCTTCAGCTAATACAACCTTAGGAACTTTAGTTTCCATAGGTGCTTTTGTGTTATCCACATTAGGATGAATTTGATTATCTTCAGTATCCACATTCACCTCCTCATTTACTGGATCAGATCCAACATCTTCAACATTCACTTCTTCAACATTGATCTTGTTTCTTAACATAAATGCTTCCATAATTTTCTTGGTTTCGTCAACAACAACACTAGTTTCACTTATCATAAGTTTGTTCACCCTTATTTTTCTTTTGAATTCCCTCTTGGCTTTGTCCAGGAGTGAGTTCATCTCCTCAATAGACAATTTCTAGACACAAATCTGCAAGAATAGTTTTTCTCATATGCTCTTCTTATGTTCTAGCATTTACTCTTCTTGCGTCCAAAACATCATACAGACTCTTAGGTAAACCAGACATAATTTAAACAAGAACTTTGTTGAAAATATTCAGATGTTTTATTGTTGCCTCTTCAAGAATTATTTCACTTGATTCATCAAACATTTCATACCATTTGCAGAGGGGCTTGAGATTTCCATCCTTGACAACAACATTCTCAACTTCTTCAACTGTCATAGCTAGTATGTCAGTTTTTTCCTTCTTCTTTTCCTTTTCTTCCTTATCGGAAGATTTCCTCTTCATTTCTTTCAGAACTTCATCTGACTCAGTCTCCTCACTTTCTGAGATGGCTTCATAGGTTCTTGAGCTCTTGTTCTTCTTTCTTTTACCAGAACCTTTGTCTTGGGTTTGCACAGGAATTGGCTTGGTTGGAGGAGCATATGGGGAACTCCTTGTTGATCTAGTACGGGCAGAGGATCCTGCCTGACTAGCAGATTTGGTTCTTGCTGACTCTTTTCCTACTTCAGCTTCATCTCTCTTTCTTCTGGATTCTTTCAAATTTTCTACAGGTATGCCCATGTTTTCTACAAACACTTCTACTTCTTTTCTTACTCTTCTGACTATCTTTGGATTTTGTAATTGATCATGGACTTGCATTCTCTTTTCTCCATAAGATCGAAACCTTTCTTATGTCGGATCTAGAGGCATGCTCAACAAATGTTCCACATACACCTTCAAGATGGTCTCCTCTATTTCATATCCAAAAGGCATAATCCATATCGTCCTAGGCTTAACGGCTTCCATATGGCATTGATCAATTTCTACCATGAAATAGATTAAATCTTTGTACTTCTATATAATTGAGGTAGGTATTATTTCTTTGGCATGAATCATATTTTGAAATTTTTTGAAGTACCCCCAAAGGGCAATATTTTAGGTTTGATGATCACCGCTTCCAAATAATATATCTCTTATTTGAACAGCTACAGGATGATTACTTTGACAATGAACTTTCCCAACACCTAGAACCTCACTCAGGAAATAAAAGAATAAACACAACAAAAAATTACCATACTTAAAAGAGTTCTTTTTTTCCTTCTTAATCTTTCCCAGATTCTCCATCAGCTGACTTTTGAGCAGCTCATACAAGTCATAATAAGAATTTTCTTTTACCATCTGATAGGCTGCATAAATGGTCGTACCAGATACTGAATTGTCCCGACTAGAGTGGTAGACCTTGTAGCCAATGACCATTGATGCAAATTTCACATCCACTTCAACAATATCTTCGATTGTCATTGCCCTTCTATCAAATGTTGCACCTATTTTATCAGTAACTATCTGATTCTTTATAGATTTCAAGATTGGCAGACCACTAGAAGAATTTAGACCTGTGACAGTGCTTATAGCCTCTTTCGTAATCTTGAAAGGTATATTCAACCACATGAACTCAACATGAACTCAGCTCAAAATTTATCGTACCCATTCGCTTTCCTCAAATATGGGAAATTTCACAAACTGTGTAAACTTCTTCACTTCTAGGGTTTTGTATTCTGGATTAACAGTGAAGTATTCCCCAATTATGTGGTTGGAATACAAATTAAGCATTTGAGAGCTTCCTAACTCTTCAATATTGGCATGTATATAAGCCCTAATATCTTTAGTGTGCAAGACTCTGTACAGTACAGACGAAAATGCAACTAGGGGCTTGGTCTCAACAGAGGAATCCTTCTTCAGCCATTTCTTCATTTTCCTCCTGATTGCATCTATAGTGACTTTTCCTTTTCCCTTAACATCCTATTGCATGTTATGTTTTACCAGAAATATTCTACTCCAATAGAATCTAGCATTGGTTAGCAATATTCCCAAGTCTATTGCATGCATAACATCTGACATTTCTATGAAAGTTGTTCATCACAAATTTGCATTCACTTGATTTATGACCAAACTTATTACAATTAAAGCACTAACCTGAGAATGATGGTCCTCTTGGATTCATTCTGCTTCTACACTGAGAAGCCATATGACCAAATTTATTGCAAGTAAAAAAGTAACCATTGAATCTTTGAGCATTTGGTTGTCTTACTGGATTCCTTCTAGCTCCATTCATCTTATTTCCTTGCCTGAATCTCCCTTGTTCGGAATTCCTTTATCGAGATCCAGAACTTTCTCCTTCTTCATAGCCAAGCCCTCGCTTGTCACCATCAGTCCTCTGACCTTTAATCAATTCATCAAGCTTGGCTAAGCTTGCTTTGAATTTCTCCTTGTACTCATTTCTAGTAGTAAGTTCATTTTTGAGATCATCAAGTTGTTTTTCAAGTATTTCCTCATTGTTTTTAAATTGTTCCAATTCATTGTCCAATCGGCTGCATTGTTCAGATTTTTATTTCAAGGACTAAGCAAGCTTTTCTTAATTTTTATTTCTATCTTCAATTTCCTTTGTCATTTTCATCATGATGGATTCCATCTCACGCTTCAGGGCAGCATTTTCTTTGGAAAAAATTTCACATTCTTTTGTTTTCTCTTTCAAGGCATGACTTAGTTGCTCATCTTCCATGCTTCTATTCTTCTGCTTAAGTTGATCACACAATTACTTTCTTTTAGATCCCTTGATTAATTAGTTTTTTCTTTCAACGACTAAATGAATTTCTTTGCATTCTCAAGATTTTCCTACAGTTCCCGGTTCTCAGATTTTGACTGGTCAAGATCATCCAGGGCCACCAAAAGTTGTTCTTGAAGACTGCTTGTATCCATTGAAAACACTTTCCATGATCTCCCCAAGTTGTTAGACTTCTTTTGAGGAACTAGCTTTGATACTAATTGTTGGAAACAAGCAACACTAAGAGGGGGGGTGAATCAGTGTTGTGCAAAAATTAGATTTATTATTTTTATCTTTAACCCACTTAAAACATTCAACCAAAAGAAATATGCAGAAAAATAAAGAAAACAACCACAACACCATAACACAAGGTTTTTTTTATGTGGAAACCCTATTAGGGGAAAAACCACGGTGGATGGCCAATCCACAATATGATCTGAGTATGTACTCAAAAAGAAGTTTATAATAAGAGAATGCACTTGCATTCAGGCTCACTGCCTAGAGCTCACTGCTAAAAATAGAAAGGAACACTACCTTACAAAGATTTGGATTAGATCCAAGAGAATGAACTGAGAGAATAACATCTACAAATTCTTGATTATAGTTATGGTTAGGCTTAGTAGTCGATCTTCTATCCTTCTGACTGATTTTGCACTTTTGATTTGCTCTGCTCTAACTTGCACCACAAAATATTTAATGCACAAGTGAAACTATGCATAAATCACTCAATCACCCTTTTGATATTCACAACATGCATTGACACACCTTCTACATACATAAAATGATATAATTGAACATTTATATATATCTGCAACTAAGAATTTAATCGCAACATGTCAGCTTCAATAAAACTTAAGAATATTTACAACTGTCGGCTCAAATCATGAATAATATTCAATGCGCACCCACAACGGTTGGTCATAATTTAGCTCAGACCAAAATCAAGATGATCAAACAAAAAAAAAATGAGTAGACACTCCTCGAATATCTGCGACACTTAAAATCATCTGAGTCGGCCACAAAATACTGATGAACATAAAGATATCTAGTCGGACCTCCAAAATTGCATAAAACTTGATACGAGGCACTGATAATTTTGGTCAACACAAGAAATACATTGATTAACCTCCCATAAGATCCACAACTCAAAATAACAAAAAAAATCTGCATGAGAATCGAAGAACACAAAACTATCAGATGCTCTGTTCTTCCTGACTGTCCTCAATTTGTCTACCAGTGGAAGTAAATGATGACGTGCGAATCCAATCACTGACTAGAGTTACCATCAATGACAACACCAAAGTGTATTTGCAGTGTCTCTTGCCAACACTTGGCACATGTTCTACCATTTGTTCCTCCCTGACTTCTTGAACATCTACAGGTTGCTCGAGGATATCCATAGCTTGTTGTTGTTGCTATTCTATTAGAACTTGTGCTTGATCAACAACCTCCTTTACCTTTACCTTAAACTCACCAAATTGATAATCCCTTAGCATAGTGAAGGTTCTCTCCAAAGGGTTTGTAATTACATTATTAGGACTTATGTAAAAAGCATTCCTTTTCATAATATTTTCTTCAATGTTCATTATGGCTATCCATTCTTTCTTCCTAGTCATGATAGCTCATCACTTGTTAGATTTCTTAATACATCATCTTTGTATAAGAATTCATGATGTATGATACCTAAGCTTTTTTGTCTTCTTCTTCCTACCACAAACCCCTCTGGATCAAAAACTCTAATCTCATCAATAGGAATTTTAAGATTATTTACCATGATGCCAAACTTTTCATACCCCTAAAGGAAAGTCAATGTGAAGTAAGAAAAAGCACATTGGGGATGTACCACAGTACCTTTCCTGGGATATATGAACATCTCATAATCCATGAAATCAATTTTCCACATGAGCTCCATAAAATATAATTTCTTTGAGACATACAGGGGTAGACAATGAGATTCCACTTTAGCTCCATAGGCTCTGATCAAAGTATATTCAAAATGTAGAAACCAATCTGCCCAATTATGTGTTGCTTTAGATCCTGGTATATCTTTTGGGTGCATAATACTTATGATCTTTAGAGAAAGCCCATGAATAGGTGCTACACCCAATGTTTCTAAGTTACCATATCTTACAACATTAGAAAACAAGATATAAATGGAATTGGAATAGCCTTGATCCCAAATGTATGTCCACATTTGTACTGGTAGAATGTTATTTTTCATTGTCCCTAAGTTTCAGATTTAATTTCCTTTTCCATTCATAATCACCGTCTCATAAGAGCATATGCATTAACAAATAGTAATGGGGGAAACATAAGGGGAGCACCTCCTTTTTCAGATTGAGGAAATCCGCATGCATCCAGTCAACAACAAAGTTGGCATAATCAAAACTAGTGTTTTGATTATGACCTTGTATATTTTCCACCATCACCAATAAATCAGGGGCTATCTTAACCTCAAAGTCTTGAGCCAATACTTGATTTAAGCAATAATAAGTGTTCTTGAAGTAATCTTCAAATTCTTCACACTGGAAAGGCTCAGCATCCTTAGCAGTGAATTTATCCTTGCTCCTTCTGTGTCGCACAAGCAGTCTTTCTCTGTGTGCATATTTTCTCTTCTCATACTCAACATATAGCTCAACACACCTAAACTTTATAGTATAATTGGAATTTAACCCAAATACATCTATCATCTTGTCCTTTGTTACCTCTAAAATCACATCACCATTTTCACTTCAGATTGTCCTGTCAATAGGATTATAGTGCCTAGCTAGTTCCATCATTAAGTCCACTTCTACAAACACATTCAATACCACCATATTTCTAATGTTTAGCCCACATAAATAGCATGTGGGCTTGCTAGAATGCCGCTTATTGAAAGCATACTGGAACAATTGCCATCCGCTCTAAGGTTGGGGTTTTTCACCAATTTCACCAACACTATCAATCAACCTAGTGGTCATGACAACTTGACATGTGGTTCATTTACCAATTCATGACCCTCCTTCCTTTATGTCTCTAGAGGCCTCTTGCATAAAATTTTCCATTTCTTTCTTGCACTTCTGGACCTAGTGGACATTGTAGGAGTATTTGGTGAAGGTTTGGATATTGCTAGTGGTTTAGACTTAACCTTAGTTGAAACATCCTGAGTTTTAATTCATTTAACCCTTTTTTGTTTTGGTCTCCTCTCTGGTCTAATACTAGATTCACTGGGCTTTGGATCACTCATGTCTGCAATGCAATGGAAATAGGATTTACACTTTCTTACAGTCAAAAGAAACCCTTCACAATTATCAGAGCACAAAGAACTAATATTGAACAAGACACTTTCTTCAAAATTTATCCAATACTTAATCACCAAATTAAGGCTATCAGTAATGAACAGATAGACAATTTCCCCAATTTCTTATCAGCTTTCTAAGGTATTCACCTCAACACTTCAGCTAGAAGGAGATATAAATTTAGCTTACCTGGGTGAGCCCTATGCCACACTTGTTACCTGTAGTTTTTGGAGCTTCCCACACAATTTCTTCAACTTTTGGTATCCCTTCTGCTAGCCAATGAGTCCAATTGCATGATCAACCAGGTATCTACTTTATTTTATGGTCAAGAGAGAGGCATGCCACCATTAATACTTGATAGTAAGTTTGTGTGAGCAAACTAACAATTAGTCATTCAGGTTTAAACCCTAATCATTGATTATTCAACTTTAAAACCATATCAATGGTTATCAATTCATCTCACCACCTTCCTCATTGCTTTATGCGAAGTCCTCAAGATTCTTCCACATTGCCTCTTCATGTCTATTGCTAATATACCTCATCTTTATCCTACTCCATCAGCAATGAAAGTGTTTTGTGCGATGAAATCTCAGCCCTTGGATCTACGACCTATCCTTTGATCGGGTTCATTTCCCATCGCTCATCGCTAATCAAAACTAAGGCTTTGGAATGGATCAACGATGAACAATGAAAAACATCAGACCATTGCTCATGGATAATTCTCCTCATATGGTTTATAAGAAATTAGCGATGAGAGATCATCATAATGCCATTACATATCACATATCACTAATGTAGAACTTAGCACTTCAATCAAATCCATGATATGTGATGCAAAGGAAACCCATCCCATCACTCATTGTTGATTAAGATTTATCATTTCATAACATATCCACGATAGGAAATGAAAATGAGATCATAAGGCCGAAGGGTGTTGTTTATCGCTATTACAATATTGAAAGCTCAAAATCCATTAGCGATAAGTGATCCCTCAATAATACAAAGAACATCGCTCATCACACATTCAATTTAAGAGTTCTAGTAGCTATTCATGATGAACAATATCAAAGAGATACTACCTCATCGCTCGTTGTCGATTTAGAACATACACTTCAAAAGTAATCAGCGATGAGTGATAAAGATAAAAGGCCAACAAAACTTAAGTGAAAACTTATAGGCATGTGCTCATAATTTTTTTTAGAGGGGGGACCCTCTAGGATGATATAATAGAAAGACTCAAAAATTTCTAAGCCATTATAATGCAAAGGATGTAAAGGCCAAACAGGCCTTTAACTTAACCTCATAAAAATTAAGATTCTCAGACCTAAGATTGGGGAACTAGTTACCAGACGATAGTGATAGACACAAGAATTTTTAAAGTGACTGGGAACGGGAAATAGGGATTCAACAACAAAATAGAACATTACAAGTTTTTATGAAAGAATGAATCCTAAACCCTCATATATCAGTCCTACATCCAAATGTGACAAGGGTTTGAGATTGAATAAAAAAAAAATTGGCAGGTTCCATTAGAGTGCAGACCGAGAGCTTTCATTTCCACTTTTAGGTTTTCAAAAAAGCCAAAGTGGACTAAGTTGCCAACAATGGTGACTTAGTCCCACTCTACCTATTTTTTAGAAGTTTCTATAGATCTGGATACCCATTTGGCTGGAACAGGCTCTGATGCAGTTTTCTAGATCTGGGACTAAGTCACCTAGAAAGGTGTAAGTGTCCCAGTAATTCAAATTTTAGGATCAACATCATTTCCAGTCTCCATTCCAGTCTGTAACACATTTATAATTGCACCTCTTTAGTTCTACAGTTTTCTGTTTTGTTTCATGGTTATTTGTAGGTCATTCAATGTATGTTTGCATATCATAAAGTGTTTTCAAACGCTTTACTTTTCCTTAGTTTGCATTCATTAGTCAACATCTGTTATCAATTCTTTGCATCTAATACATTCTATTTAGACATATTTCAATCATATTTGCATTAGTATTGAGTGAACCACCTAAGTTTTTGGGGTACCTTTCTCCTTTTAGGTGTAAACCCCTAGAAGTGTAAGAGAGTCCTATCCCCAAAAATTTATGGTTCATTTTGGTGAACCTACCTTTTGAATACCTTCTTTTCTAATTTGGAGTCCATCGTCATCCTAGAATTAGCTTGCATTACATTTTGCATTCTAGGGTTTCAAATTTTGCATTAGT
This sequence comes from Sequoia sempervirens, assembly GCA_007258455.2. Classification (NCBI taxonomy): domain Eukaryota; kingdom Viridiplantae; phylum Streptophyta; class Pinopsida; order Cupressales; family Cupressaceae; genus Sequoia; species Sequoia sempervirens. Next base: position 9,182,482 of record VDFB02000013.1, on the reverse strand, counting down.
GAAAGTGCACATAGGTTGCATTTTTGCATCTCAAATCATTAATTTTTTTTGAAATTCTACATTTGCATCTTAGTTCTATATCATACAACACAAATAAAATCAAAATCAACCAAAAAAATCTAATAATTCTAAAAAAAATCACCACTGGGACTCATTCGCCACCTTGGGCGACTTAGTCCCTTTTCACCCCTGAAACTGCCTTTCCCAACACTAAAAACCCTATTTTTAAGCTTTTGTTTGTTTCCATTACCTATCTCTATCAGTTGGTTGAGTTTCTGTTACATGCATTTCATTAGATCTAGCTTAAATTAGCTCATTTCGTGCATTGCTTAATTTCAAATTTGTATTTACAACATTTCATCTTTTCAAGTTGTTGTATAATGTAATAAAAAAATTACCTTATTTCATACCTGAAACTTGCACTTACACATTGCACTTTAAGTCAGTGCATTTCACTTTATTTACTTTCTCATGTTAGCATGTGTTCTTTTCAAGCATTCCATGTTTCTAGAATATCAAGTGGCTTGTATGATTCTATTTTTCATGGACATAATCTAGGACAACAAAGTAAAACATTTGATAAGTATGTTGTATTCCCTCCTAGTACCTATCAGATTTTTAAAAATTTCATAACACAAGACGATGAAAGTGTAGACAATCATAACAATCACACTTGTTCTTCTCCCAATACCTCTCCTACTAGTGACGAAGGTATCTTGGTGAAAGAAGCTACAAGTATTGAGAGTCTTGATTTTCCCTCTCCTCTTACCCCTTTGGAAGATATTAGACAACAAGAACATGAGATTATAGAAACATTTCTAAACATCACCTTACCTTGTCTCCATAACCACGACAATCAACATTTTCCTTCTAATATCCCTCCTCGATGCCATGAGGACAGGTTGGTGTTAGAATATATACCTATTAAAAGTCATGAGAATCTTGACCCTCCCTTCCCTAATTCTCCTACCATTTGGGACAATCTATTTTAAAATCATAGTGGTCCTTCTCATGATGGCTACCCTACTTGTGATGAAGCTACTTTACAAAATTTAACCTCAGATGAACATGTTACAAGCCCTCCTACTAGGGTAGATAAAATGGAACAAGAGAATGGGACCTTAGAGACAAAGGACAATCAAATAGATCCTTCTCCTAACTCCCCACTCTTGCTAAACAAGACAATACAACCACTGATAACTCCCTTACTTGCAATGAATTTATTTTGGAAGAACCAAGCCTTGCATGTCAAGAACAATTTCCTTGTAGTTCTCCTAAAAACTCTCCTCCTAGGGAGGATACCATGGTGCAAGAAAATAAGAACAATAACAATAATGATATAGTGTCCTTGGAAGAAGATGATGAGGCAACATTAGATTCTCCTTCACTAAGGGATGTTAATATTATTCAACCTCAACTCATCCTTTACCCCCCTTCAAAAAAACCTCCAACTCACCCAAACTTGTCCTTTACCCACCTAAGAAAAATGTTTCACAGCAATTGAGTCATAATACTGTTGCTCATACATACCCCACTAGAAACAATCTGCAACCACAACAACCCACCCCAACACCATTACCCTTTCCTAATCCCATCTTTCCTCGTGCTCCTTGATTAACTTTGTATGATCTTGTTGAACAACTTAAGAATACTCCTGCAAAGATATCCTTATGGGATTTAATTCAGAATTCACCTATCATACTATGCTTCAAACATCCTTACAAGATCTAATCCCTTCTAATGCACAGCCAAATGAAATAGCAGCCCTAATTCGCTGACATTTTTTTCCACCAAAGTGAACTCCCCTCTTTGGAAGTGCAAAAACAAAATGATGCTTTCATGATCAAATCTCAATACAAGCAAAAAGGGATAAAGACAACTCTTGTCAATATCAAATTTTCCCTTAATGTGTGTAGTGTGATCCTTCTGGATAGGCTTGGAATTGATAAATCAAACATTCAACCTGATTCCTTATCTCTTAAGGGATTTGACAATGTTGAAAAGAAATCGCCTGGGTGATCATTTTATGCCTCATGACCTTTCATGTAATCTTCTCTTAGGAAGACTATGGATTCATGCAATGAATGGGGTGCCTTCTACTCTTCATCATAAAATGAAATACATCTACAACAACAATGTGTACACACTTGATGTTGATCTTGAGCCTTATAGTGTCTTACAACTCAAGAAAAACAAAGAGAATCCCTTAAACACATTAACACGAACCACACAAGTAGATCATCTACAACATCAAGACAAAGACAAACACATTGAACAAGTCATGAAGCTATTAGAAGATGATTGGGGTTCCTTAGATTTCGAACATACATTCATGGGAAAGTACAAGATCATAAAAAAATATTCAAATACAAAAAAAAAAAAGCAGTCATGTCAACACAAAATACAGACGACCCTTCAAAAGAATCCATCTCATTCACTTTAGAACAAAAGACAACATATTACACAACAAACTTTGAAGAACTCAACAACGATCAACCACTTGATCCAAAAGCAATGAGAAAGATTTATGGAAAAGGTTATGAGCTTATGAAACACATTGGATATAGTGGAAAAGGATGTGGTGCTAGAGAACAAGGTATCTATGTCCCCATTGAACCTAACATGCAAGAAATGACTCATGGTTTTGGTTATTGTCCTTTGATATAAATCACCAAGCCTTCACTAAATATCAACACTATCACAAAACACCCTTCTAAGAAAATTCTAACAATAGTGCATCCTAAACTGATAGAAACTAGTGGTCTCGATTGTTCTCCTTTTCCTAAAATGAAACAAACAAAGACGTCCTCGCTTAATGTAAATGTCATCTCGCAAAAACACTAATGATTTGAGCTCGTTATATTTTTCACCCTCCTATAAAGGAGAGAACAAAATCTTGCAATCTAAAGAGTCTTGCGTAAGTATGACATCTTTTACTAAGCAAGGGGTATCTTTTTTGCAAACCACAAGAGTGCCTTCTATAGTGGATCAAGAGGGTATCTTGTCAAGACTCCTCCAAGATCACTTCATATCCCTTCCTCCAAAAACATGAAAGAAATTCTATTACAAGACTTCATTCTATGCTTATCATAGAGCTCATGGCCATTCTACTAATGCATGTAAGGCTTTGAGTAGTAAAATCCAACATCTTAAGGAGTTTGGTACTCTCCCTTATGTGGGGGCACCTAATTCCTCTAATTGATATTGATTTTCACTCTACCATGCATCTTATCAATCATTTTGACTCACCCTTGTCCTCCACTAAGTGAGGGCAAGGGATTTAGTAGCCTTGTCCTCATATGTCACTTTTCGTTGACTCTTTTGGCTAGTCGTTAACCTTTCATTAACATATAAGAGCAAGCTTGGGATGTGTACGACATGCCTCAAGTTGTCTCACATGTGACATACTACCTTTTTCATGACGTAGCTTATTGGAAACATATGAGTTGGCATAGGGCTTTCTGAATAAGCTATCATGTCTTCTTCTACTTTAAAGTAATTTATCATAGTAATGGTGTTAGCAACCGCTTTAAAGTGAGGGCATACATCGACACTCATATTTCATTGTGTGATTTTATTTTTCTTGCAATTTCCTCTCTTGGAAGCATTAGGTACAATGTTTCTCGGGATGAGACCTTTCACTTGTCCTCTCTTTGAAACAAGATGAGACCATTTTCACTTTTCCTCTCTTGGAGACATTAAGCATGTTGTTCCCTAAGATGAGACTTTGCATGTGTAGACACGTAAAATATACTGATTGACGTTGTGCACTTGATCCTAACCTACTAACATCATTTCTTCCCGAATCATCCCTCGGTCTAACCATTTAATCAAATTTCCTTATCTTATTAAATTCATCAACTTTCATCCCTTAATTAAATAAATCATTTTGTCTAATTAAGTCAATCTCTTTTGTTAATTAAATCAATTCATCTAATCCAATTATCCCTAGTTAATTAAATAATCAATTTATTTGATTAAATCTCTAAAGTCTATCCATTAAATTAAATAAATTAAAACCTTATTTGATTTAATCTAACACCATCTCTTTTAATTAAATAAATCAAAATCCTTATTTAATTAATCTCTTATCATATTCCTCTCTTATTTGATTTAAATAAATCCATAAAATTGAGTCAAATAGGTCACATCATCTAACCTCTCTCATTAAATTAATTAACCCTTGATTAATTTAATCTCATCTCATGTCCCATCCTCTAGATAATGCAACTTGCACATGAAAATAGATTTAATTGATTTATTAAATTCCTATTTTCCTCGACAAGGAATCTTTTGGAATATTCTCTCAATTTGAATTCAAAAATTCCAAGTCAACATGTACATCCAACAAGGCAATAACTTCATCTTACATGTCCTTTGCCTTGAGCCAAGTGGCATTTATTACATTTTTCATTCCCTCTTACAAGTCATTTCAACAAATTTGAAATTCAAAATTATGCATTTATTGGCACAATCCCCAAATCTTGCACATCCTTCATTCCTTCATATCTTGACAAATGGCATCATTCCATTGGATGAATGTTAGTCCCACATTGCTCAAATTTATACATTCATCCATCTTGACATTCTATAAATAAAGAGCTCATATCCTCATTTGAGGATCCACCATTTATGCAAAGTTACCATGCTCAAATATCTCTCAAATTTCATCCATTATCATTGAGTTCTTAGTTAGGTTTTTGCAGATTTTTGGCTTGGAGCTCTCATTCTTCATCATCAAAGTGGATCAATCTTGTCAACATATCAAGCTTGCATCTTAGGAGTTGGGAAAGGGCCAATTTTCACATCAAATTGGCACCAATTCCCCCATGGGATCATGAGTTTGCACATTTAAATTAGGATTCAATCTATTTTGTTGTTTTTATTGTGTTCATTTTTTTCTTTCCTACTTTGAATTTGTAAATGGATTTCATGGGGAATTCTTGTTTTAGCTTGCAATCTCTTGTTTAACTCATTTATTCTTGTTATTTTGTAGGTACTAGGATTGGGGTTCGCATAGCATGAACTAAGAAAAATCCCTTTGAACATTCCTTGCACCATTTTTCATTTACAATATCTATGAGTTTCAAGCATATGAAGTTTTTCTTGCTTCATAGAGCTCGAAGACCATCTTTGTGTGGCACCTTGTCAAAGTTATCAGGAGGTATAACTTTGGTGTGGTTGAGTGGAATCCCATTCCGAGGCATGACTTTCCCCATAGCCACCTGCATGTGTGTGAGTGCATACCAACCATGGGTGTATGTTTCTCACCTTCTAGGATTTCTCACCCAGTGGATAGCCAAGAGTTCCTTCACCTCAGAGTGAGTATGCATTTTTGGAAAAACAACATAGATCTAATCCACAACGTGTTCGAAAAATGGTCAAAGCTTGATCCATTTTTTTATTCTCTTTTCTCTTCCTTCTAGTTCTTGCCATTGTATGATCATGTATCTTGTCTTGCTGCAAACCATTCACCTTGTACGTGTCCTCTTGTGCTTATGATTCGTATGACTTAGGATCTTAGATCCTCGGGGCTCGACCAATGCATTTATCTTTGTCATTCTTTGTCATCTGAATTGGTATGATTGGACCCCTCTTGAATGTCTACTTTAGTGTGAGTTTGAAGCAAGTTCATCCTCTCACTAAAGTGGGGGCTAAATGTAGCATAAAAAATTGTGTCCTTGACATTTTCACACTTGATATGGGAATAATTAATGACAAATTGGACTTAATGAGGTCTTGATTTAGTGTTGTGAGGTGTTTTGCACATCTACATTAGGTCTTGGGCCCTTGCAAATTGAATAAAATGCATCTAATGATGTCTTGTAAAGGTGTTGTAAAGTGTTGTAAAATACTTTCACACTTTTCTAGACTAATGGACCTATTTTCCCCTTAATTCAATATTGTAAAATGTATTTAATTGTATTCTCGCATTAATCTAGAAAGCTTGTAAATTAAACCTAATTATAATCTAGTGTTGTAATGTGTTTTACACATTCACATGGGATGTTGTGCCTTTCTAGGCTATGTGGACCTCATTTTAATGTTGTAAAGTGTATTTAATCACACTTTCACATTGAACTTTGTGTCCTTAGCCCTAATTCCCCTTTACATCATCATTAATAGGCCCCTATGGCCCCATATTGTGCATCTCGAGGCATAATTTGATCAAAGACCCAACTAGAACAACATAAAAACTAAAATTCTTCACTCCCCAACAATCTAGCTAGCAAAAGGGCCCCTGTGGGACTAAGTCGCCCAGCCTGGCAACTTAGTCCCATTTGGGCTATTTTTGAGGTTTGAGCAGGAAAAATTGGGTTTTAAGTTTAATTTTCCTCCATTTCAGCCTTGGGGATCAAATTAACGAGAATTTTAGGTGGATTTCCTATATAAATAATCTTTTAAACCCTAATTCATAACTCATTCATGATTCATTAATCATTCATTATCCATCTCAAGTGAAGCAAGCTAGGGTTTTAGCATTCTAAGTCATCAAGATAGCTTTCAAAGGCATTCAAGGGTTGATTCTTCATCCATTGTTACAGAAATTAAAGATCTATCATCATGGAAAGTTTCTAGTTCCTTCATTCCATGTTCATGCTTCATTTCATTTCTTCATTTGGTTTAATTACCTAAAAGGGGTTTGACCATGACAAATCCCCATTCCCCAACATTCAACATTTATCTTTCTTTCTTTTTGTATTTGTAGATTTAGGTACTTTGAAGACTTGGAAATCATTGAAGAATAATTTATGAACTTGTTGAATACATCCCCCTATTTGCAAAGCCAAAATATCCACAACAGTCATTTTTAGGTCTGAATTTGACAATTTCAAAATTAGACACCTAGAGGAGCAGAAAGTGCAGACCGAGAGCTTTTGTATCCACTTTCAGGTTTTCAGAAAATCCAAAGTGGACTAAGTCACCAGAAATGGAGTCTTAGTCCCACTATACCTATTTTTTAGAAGTTTCTATAGATCTGGATACTCATTTGGTTGGAACGAGCTCCGGTGCAGTTTTCCAGATCTGGGACTAAGTCGCCCAGAATGGCATAAGTGTCCCAGTAAGTGAATTTTAGGATCAGTAGCATTTATAGTATCCATTCTAGTCTACAACACATTTCCAAGTGCACATCTTTAGTTCTACAATTTTCTATTTTGCTTCATGGTCATTTCTAGCTAGGTCATTCAATGTATGTTTGCATATCACAATGTGTTTTCAAACACTTTACTTTTCCTTAGTTTTCACTCATTAGTCAACATCTTTTATCAATTATTTTCATCTAGTACATTCTATTTAAACATATTTCAATCATATTTTCATTAGTATTGAGTGAACCACCTAAGTTTTGGGGGTACCTTTCTCCTTTTAGGTGAAAAACCCTCTAAGTGTAAGGGAGTCCTATCCCCAAAAATTTACAGTTCATAAGGTTAAGCATACCATCAAAAATCTGGGAAGAAAAATATGGTGCAATCCATACTACACCAAGGGTCCTTCCTCAATCCAAAAATGGTCATGTATAAAAAAGGTTTTCACAAGTGATGGACTTATCCAAGATGGTGGATTATAACCTCTATCATCCCTAGGTCTTTAGCGAAAAGTTTTTCCACCTAGGAAGGGAGGTTTACTTGACATATATCACCATATTATTTTGTGATATTTCCAAAAAAACCCATTCATAATATGGGTGGAACTTCACATGGGTCACTTTTGTGATACTAGTGACAACTAGCTAATCCTCTTGATACAAAAATTAGCTCCGAGTATCTATTACCTATATAGTATTGGTAACAAGTAGTTGGAAAAATTCAATATAAAATATAAGATAGATCCTAACTCTCTTTACCCCATGCTATGGGTGAATGCTAGCTAATCCATATGATATAGTCATAACTCTTGGCATCAATCACCTAGTACCAATGATAGGCTACTAATTTCTTTGGTATCATGTAGGTTTAGGCTTGTGGTCGTCTACGATCCTAAAAAATTATTGGATTTCCATCCACAATATTCTTGAAAGATAGAGGGAATTCTAGAATGAACAACGAGTTGATATGGGACAACTACGAATAGAGTGTTAATGGGCCTCCCAAACATAATTACAAATAATGAGAGAATAATCCACCCTTATGATTTTAGGTTGACCTTGTTGTTCACTATATTTTATTCATTACATGTATTTACATAGTCAGTAAGGGGTCAAGGTAGTGATATATTATCAAGGAATAAGGATACTATACCCCCTTTTTCAAGTATAAGAATACAAGTTGGCTTGTCAATGGCGAGCCATAGTCTATGGAAAATTATTAATTCAATGTAACTACAAAATTTAGTATTATACTAACCACCCAAGTTTAACTAATTCTTGATTATATTTTTCTTACAATTTTTATTCCTACAATTAGACCCTTCCATAAGTGTAATAAGTTCAAGAGGTGTAAGGAGGGACAATATAACCTCATCCTTATGATTTATTCAGAAGATATATACACATTAGCCAACCATATATCTAATAAGGAAAACCAAAATTAGTGTGTTTAATAATAACAAACCTTTGAGACCATGACAACCCACAATGCCCTTAGTAGCTATCCTAACCATGTAATTTTAAAAAAATAGAATTTTATTTATATTAAAGTTTTTTCATCCACCTTTTCATATTTTCTAAAACATAATGGTTGTTTTTTATTCTAAGTGGCATTCATCTCATGAATATTACAAAAATATAAGTGGTTTCTTTCTTATAGTCATGTATTTACAAACTATTAGATTTTCCTTGCAATCAAGAAATTGAGGGTATCCAATCAAGCATCTAGTTAATGGTATCTATTTAAAAGTAGGATGTATAAACATGGGATTTTCTATCAATTTATATAAACCACTATAATTTACTTAAATTTTTTTTTTTGTATTAGTGGAACTAAGACTATTAATCTTAAATTTATATTTCATTTCCAACTAGTGATATGATAATTAAAATATATGGGCTATAAGTGACACTTCTCAAATATAGGATTCAACATTGCTTCATCAAGGTCCATACTATTAGTGAAGAGTGAAAAAGAACTTCAATTTAAGAGAGGAGCTAAAGGGGAAGGAAAATTATTACAAAATTTCTATCTACATAACATATGCTTGAATGTGGAGAACAGGAATTGAGATCTTAAAGATTGACTACATTTATAAAGTCCAAAAAGAAAGCATACATAGTTTTAATTTGACTAAACAAAGTTATTATATTTGTTAGTGTAGTGTAGTAAAAACTATCCCTTATTCACACTTAATTTGGGAATAATTAATATTAAATTGAGCCTAATGTGGCCTTGATTTAGTGTTGTAATGTGTTTTTACACATTCATATTAAGTTTAGGGCCCTTTTAAACTAAAAATACCTATTTTTTCCTTAATTTAGTGTTGTAAAGTATATTTATTTACATCTTCACACTAAGTTTTCGGCCCTCTTGCATTTATGACCTTCAAATCATCATTAATAGGCCCTTAAGACCCTTTAATATGTATCCCAAGGATTATTTCAACTGAAATCCTGATAAATTCAATAAATACATTTAATATTCTAACCCCTCGATATTTCCTCAACCCAAAAAGCTAGCGTGGGACCCATACACCACCTTGGGCGTACGAGTCCCCATAGGTGGGACCCATACACCACCTTGGGCATATGAATCTCGTCAGTTGGGACCCATACACCACCTTGGGAGTATGAGTCCCATATGGGTCCTTTTTAGGGTTTTAAGCAGGAAATCAGGGTTTTCAATTCCTATTTTGTGAATGTCGGCATTTGGGATCTAATAAATGGTAAATTAGATGGAATTCCTATATAAATAAGGTTTCAAATCATTATTTCACCTAAGAAGCCTAAGAATATTCAAGTAAGAGAGTTTCACCTAGATCTAGAGCTTTTAAGAGATATTTTCAAGCATTCACGAGCCTTCAAGAGCTGATTATCAAGCATTTTGGAGCATCAATTCAAGATGCAATCATCATGTCAAGGTCTTCATGCATCATGTGTGTTTGTGAGATAACATTTTTATGTAGCATTTGTGATCCAATTTCAATTATTCAAATCCATATCAAGTTTCATGATCAAGATCTACATCCATTGAAGTCAATTCATACAAGTTGCATATCTACACTCCAAGGGTTCAACAAGGTTTGGTGAGTTGTTGCATTCATTTGTTCATTTGTCATTATTTCATGTTATTTCAATTCATTTCAAAGTTTAATTACTCAAATGGGGTCTGACTAAGGCAAACCCCCATCCACTAACAAAAACAAAATCTCTCTCTCTCTCTCTCTCTCTCGTGTGTGTGTTTTGCAGATTTATGTGAACGAGACTAAATTGCCACCTTGGGCATATGAGTCCTTGTATATAACTATTTTACCAATTTTTAGAAGATTCTCATCAATTACTAGGAGATTTTGTTGATGGGTGTTTTTACACACTTTCTCAACACAGGTAATGTGTATGTGCACTACCTCTCTTGAAAGGAAATCTTCCAACAAGTGGCTGAAAATCTCCCCAAGGTCTCTCGGGTGTCAGGTCATGAATTGCATGGAATTCCTCAATTGATATTTGATGTGATTTTGTTGATAATCATGGGGTGGACTTACGTAGTTGGATGTGGAATGGATCTTAAAATTTGAAGTTTTTGAAGTGGGAGCACGGTGTCATTTGTTGTAGGTTCAAACAACAATCTAAAACTTCAATGTTTTCTTTAAGTTTGGCTTTACAATGTGTAATGAACCTTGGCACATACTGTTTCTTAAAAAAGGGGAAAAGAGCAAGGAAGAGAGAAGGTTCCTAGATCTGCAACTAACTGTGAATAGTGATCATGGAGGTTCTGCTCTGGACAACTCCCTTCAAATAGAATTCCACTTAACCAAGAAATCTATAGTATCGTAAAATTTGTGCTATCTTCAAATGTCTATAGATATTTTACCATTCATCCACCATTTACATGCATGAATAAAGATAAATATTTAAAGAGCAGCTTCAAATTTCAGCCTAGGCTAACTTTGCAAGGCCATTTACCAGCAACAAACAACAAAAAGTATGGGCTGGAAGGCATCAACACAACAAAAATTTCTACAATCACATGATAGCATGACTAAAGTATATCTTAGCACTTTAAATCTAACTAAAAAAAATAGCTATGTAAATCTAAACAAAACATTTAACGATGGAGATTGAACCATGAAACATGTGGAGAAATTAGAAAATACACCAAGTCAATATATTTCCATTACAAATTTCAGTAGCATGTCTTTACAACAACTCAACTCTCTTTGGAAATGAGAGGAGACCACCTTTTATAGTGCCCAAAAGGTAGAACGTATGGCCAAGATTGATTTTCATTGTGTGGCCAAGATTCACTACAAAATAGGGTTTCACCTACCCCCAAATATATTACAATTTAAAATTACATTCTTGTATTTTCCCTATTTTGTCCTTTAGTGACATCACTGTAGCATTTTGTCTTTTGGTGACTACTCTTTTGTTGTAGCTATTCCTTTAAGAGCTCTTCATTGAGAATAGGACTGCCCTCCTGCTTCTTCAAAGCTGCATATTCCATAAATTTCAGAATGACCGGCTAGAGCTTGTCCACCTCAATAATCTCAGACTGTAGCATCTGGTAACTCCATTCTTTTCCATTATCCTCAAGCTTCTTCTAGTCTTCATCATATTTTATGGATTGATTCCTAAACAACTCTGACTGTGCGAAGGCACAGGTGGCGAAACTCATGAATTCCATTGTTATCTCATTGGACATCCCATCCTCCATATTCTTCTGAAAATAAGGCTTTATCTTCTCTGGATCCATCTATATTGCGGGCATGTCATACTCCGTCATTAGCTTTAGATATTGGGTGCAATATGTCCTAATTTCCTTGACCCATTCGAGGTCCAGATCCACTTTGTCAACTATATGTTCTAACTTTTCCCTTTTGTTATCGAAGTCTCACCTCCACACATCCACTAGCTAGTGGTCATCTCTTCTGAATGCGAGCTCCTTTTCCCATGTAACTGGAGGATGGCCTCGATCTTTGGGTAGGTGGAGTTGTATGTTGCAGGGAAGTTGGCACAAAGCTTCTTCATGCCTTCTAGAGATTGTTGTAGATCCAAGAATTTGTAACTGGAGGATGGCCTCGATCTTTGGTAACCTTTGGTAACCAGAGGATGGCCTTGATTTTGGGTAGGTGGAGTTGTATGTTGTAGGGAAGTCAGCGCAGAGCTTCTTCATGCCTTCTAGAGATTGTTGCAAATCCAAGAATTTGTTGGTTGTCTGAATAGCTTGGTCGATACCCATGTTTCCAACATAAAGGACCTGTCGGAACTAGCTCTTTGTAGTCTTGTCCAAGTTCCTTCTCTTCTCCAGTTTTTCAATCTATTATTTGAATAGTAGTTGGGGCACCACCGTGGAACTGGTGGGTATTTCCTTGACTGAAGACCATTGTTGGATATAATCTGTCAAGGCAGTGACCTGCAATTTGAGCTCGTCTTTTGAGACCTTGTCCCTTTGTATCAAGTGTACCACCGTAGCCACCGACTCTTCAAGATGATCTACCTTCTGCTCCTTGGTAGCAATCTCCAAGTTGATGGTGGAAATGTTATAGCTTACTCTTGCCTAGCCTACCATGGGTGTTGCTACCTGGATAGTCTAGGACCCGGAGGCATCCATGGTCATCTTAGATCTAACCTTAGGCTTCTTCTCCTTCCTGGTTGAGAGTTGCACTCGAGCTAGGATGGCTTCTAGCCTCACTCTTGGATCCTTCAAAATGGGAGTCTTCTTCCCAAGCTGCCTCTCCAACCACTTGAGCACAATAGACTCTCTTTTTGGCGACTCTTGATTACCTTCACCCTCCCCTATTTGGACTTTTTTTTGTGCACCTTTCATTTTGGTGTTGTCTCCCTCTTCCTCATTAGAATCTTGGATGAATGTGAGGCGTTTGATAGGAGGTTTAGTAATCAATTTCCCTTGGGGACTTCCTTCTACCTCGATTTCCTTTTCCTTTACTTCTTCCATTTGTTTGTCCTTATGTACGTACTTCTTGAGTTGGTCTTCCTTAACATCTTATTCCTTCCTAGGAAGTGGCACAATTTGCAACTGTCTTTCCCCTATAGATATTTCTATGTCCTTCACTACCTTGTCGCCCTCTTCTTCCTTCCTGGGAGGTGACCCTTTTGTCTCTTCTTCATCATGTTTCAACTGTCGGGCCATCTCTTCTTCAAGATCGTCATCGAAGGTTTGTATGATGACTCTACCACCAACGTCCTCCTCCTCATCTCTACTCTCAGAAGAGGCCGTTCCTTCCTCTTCATAGGTCACCCTGTCAATTTTCCTATATTCATACTCCACGTGTTCATGGTACTCGTCAGCCTCCTCTTTACTTTCCTTTGAGGCTTCTTGTTCTTGTCTCTCCCACTCTTCAGAAATTAACATTGTGGCCTCCATTGTTGGTGGTCCCGTGGGAGGTTGTGAGGGTGTGACAATGGCGAGGACCCATGCTAAGGCAGTCTGCATGGTAGGGTCCATGAAGATCTAGGAGAGCTCAGAAGGGAGATTTTGCATGTGTTTTGAGAAGGCCTCAGGAAATGTGGGAGCGGGCATTGGTGTTGTTATTGTGGGTAATGGGAATGTAGTAGTAGGTGACATGGTGGTGGAGGAAGGTGGAGTAGTCACGGTAGAGGAGGAGTCAATCATTATTACGGGCCCAACCGGAGGTGAAGGGGAAAGATGGAATGTGATATCTACTGTCGGCGGGGACATGGCGACCATGGCCAGGGATAGAGACGATGGGGCAGTCAAAATAGGGGGAGCCAAAAGAGGTTCTAGCTGATCTATCCTTTCTTCCTCACCTTCTTGGATTACAAGCTGCTCCATGGTTCCCTCTATTCGCTTGGGCTTCTTGGAAGGGGAGCCTCCTAAATCTTTCCTTGTGTATACCTTGGGATCTGGAGACTGCTATGTTTTTGTTCCTTTCCTCTTCTTCGACCTGGTGATCGAAGGAGATTTGGATGTCCCACCCATTGAATTTGTGTGGCAACATCTTTGGTGGTACTGGGCTCACTTTTTAGCCCTTCATACGTTAGGACCATTCCTTGTTGCTTTAGCTAGGCCACTTGTCTTTTAACCCATTCTTCATTCCAGGCCACGATGGGTTTGGTTACGATGTTGAGGTCATCGACCTCCTGTTGGTCCTAGTCAATTGCAAGAATTGACATATTGGAGACTGTGTTATACCTGGAGTCCATAACTGTGCTTTCATCTTCCTCAACTTGGTCTGGTAGAGGGAACAATTGCACACTTCTTACGAAGTATTCACTCATCCTCATGTAGTTTCTAGCACACACCTCTTTGTCTTCCTAGCAGTTTTCCCAGAAATCCTCAACATGATGCAAATGGGTGTACTCTAGTCCCAATGCTTTCCTCATGTAACCATTCGGGTCCATCCGTGGGCGAGTAGTGTGTAGTCGGAAGTGGTACTTTTCCAATTCCTTTTCTGAGTTCCCAACACACTGGGAAGTTGCAATTTATACATGCCCTGATTGAAGGTCAAGGGATAAGAGATCCCTATCCAATGTTTGTTGTTGAGGATGGTGTGCACATGCTGCAGCTATCGGGAGAGTTCCAATAGTATAATCTAGTCATTGGGGTACCGGGGCAGCTTTTTTGGTATTTCAATGAAACCCTGGGCACGAATATAGGTGAATTTGGGAAATTGAAGGAATAGGAAAGTGTACTGCTTTAGGAATGCCCATGTGCTGTGAGAGACCCTCGTCTCAAAATCCCCTCCAAGTAATCAGATGATGTGACCAATGAAGGTGTCATTGACCCTGTAGTATTCCTTCTTAAAGTTTCTGAATTGGAGCTGGGGATATTGGTCATAGGCTTTCAGCTTTCAGCTTGACTCCTCTTCAGGTGCCACAAATAGTCCACTATACTACCTTTGCTCTGCTAGTGAATAGACCAGATAGGAGGTCATGTAGAATTTGGAGCTCTTTTTTACATTCATAAACTGCTCATGGAAGTAGTTGCTAATGATGCCTCCCCAGTAGAATGAGGCTTTCGTGGTGACATCCTCGTCCCCACTGAGGATTTTTTCAACAAAGTACACCATCCCTTCCTGAAAAAATGCAGCAGAAGGTAGGCCCATTACCTGGCTCAACATGGTGACTAGGTCATGATAGTCTTCATGGAAATCATTGCGAAAGAGTTCTTGAGGGACTTTTACAACATTTCCTCTTTTCTCCTTGAGCTAGAACTGGTTTATCAACCTTTTGCAAACCATCGAGTCTTCATTCCAAGATGCTTTTCCCTCTTCCATCATGGGCACTTCCATTTCCTCAAAGGTAGGAATGTGGAAATTTTTTGTGATTCCCTCGGCTGACATGTCAGCGAGAATATTCCCATCTCAGCATTTGGGTGGATTCTGACCCTTTGTTTAAATTCATCAATATCGATATGGCCGATATTGGTGTCTGTGATTTCTTTCCAGTCTGTGATGATTTTTTAGCGTAGAGGTTCACCCTGGAATTGTAACTTCATCTGGTCTTTATCCTCCTTCCCATGAGGAGTCTTTCTTGATTTCTTTCCTTTGTCCTTCTCTGCAGTTCCCCCCGAGGGTCCTGCACCCAATTCCATATATCCTACAAGCATGGACACAATGAGTACAACCTTTTGAAAACATTATGATTAGCCAAATCTCGTGAACTAAATCAAAGTAGACATCATATGACTAATAAAGTTAAATATTTTCCTTTTAGACGTTGTTAATCGCTTTTCAAGGGATTTTAGACAATTCGGGCCCAGGGGGGCGAAATTCCCTGGCAGGAATGTTGTTTTGAAAAGGGAAAATAAGCTAGGGCGATCCAGGTGGTTTCTTCTATCTTCACATTTTGATGGTTTGAAAGGCTCGACTCAAAAAGGGCCAAATTTGAGCACGTGGGTAGGCATTAGTTTTCAAATCTGAGGTCATTTAGGTCACTTTTGGGGCTCTCGGAGGTTCAGGCTCAGAAAGCTATCTGCAGTTCGCTGTCTCCAACAGCCTAGGGAAGACGGAGTTCCGAGGTCGGAACTCTGGGGTCTGGGACCTGGAAGGCTAAAGGATGGTAGGTGGTTCGGGCCCAGAGGGGCGGAAAGTCATCGACGCTTCACCATTTTGGAACGAAAATCCGAAAACGGAAACCCGGATGGAGCAGCCTAGCATACCGGACCCGGGGGAGTGTTCGACCGAAAAATTTCTACGTTTTGGGAGGCAACTGGTTGGTTGGAGCCCGAAGGTCGGGAAGGTGGGCACATTTTTCCCCTTCTGGGCCAGAGAAGGCGGGACAAAATCTCAGATGGCGGAGCCCGGTGAGTGCAAGGACGCCAAAGTTCAATGTTTTTATCTTCGCGGCAAAAGGCAGGTCAGGATCCGGGAAGCGGGAGGATGTCAGAGGTCGGCCGTTTGAAATGAAAAAGTTGCCACAGAATTTCGTGAACCAGGACCCAATGAGATGATAGATTGGTTCATTTGAGAGTTTATCGCCAGACGACGAGAAGCAAACCAGGTCTCGGAGCTCGGGTGGATGGGTTTACTCTACCGTTTGGAATCGGTGAAAACTTTGCAGAGTTCTGGATATGGAAGTCCAAGGGTTCCGGCCTGAGAAGCCAAAATGGAGGCCTGGTTTCATCGTTTTAAGTTTGGTATATTTTGATGGAGAACTGTCAATGGAGGTCCAAGCTGACTAGCCAAAGAGAGAATGCGGTTGTTTTGAATTTTTTTTTTTTATTTTCATAAGTTTCACTGACGGTGGAAGGGCCTGGGCCTGGTGGGCTCGAATTCCCTGCATGAAGAACAATGGCAGTGAAGGAAAGTTCTGGATTGATCAAAGGAGGCCAATGTGAAGGTTTTTTAGTTTTCCAAAATGTTGGTTTTGTGTGTTTTATCAAGTTTTAGCTAGTTGAAGCATTTTAAACCCATGTTATTCATCATTTTAGTCACAAAATTATGAAAAAACCTCTTGGGAGGGCGGACAGAAAACCTACCTCGAAAGCCTGACAAAAGATGAGGTGGGATTGATGATGAGAGGTCCAACGATGATCTCGGACGCACGGGTTGCAGGCGATGGATGAGTTGATCTCCTCTGGCAAGCATTCTGACCTCCTCTACAATCCTGACAAATGAAAATGGTCAAGGCCTAATATTTATACCCCCCTCTTCAATTAATGACCTCATTTAATGCCTGTATGGCCGACCCGTGGGTTGGTGAATTTTAAATTAGTAGACGGCGGTGGGAGGTCCAAGGTCCGAGGTCCAGAACGACATGTCGAAATTGTTGTTGAAGATTGCTTTTATACCGATGGCAAGGAGAGACCTGGAGTCCAGATGGTAGAGCGCTGACAAGGATTCGCCACTGGAAATGGAAAAGGGTGAAGGGAATTCTGGGAACGACATCTCGGGAGACCAGACCTAGAGGGCGTGAATGCGGTCCGAAAGTTTTAGGAATTTTAGTTAGGAAGAACTCTTGGATCCAAGGCCCAGGGGCCAGAAAGACGCAACGTCGTGGCAGCTTGAAACTTGATTTTGCAAACCGTCGACGAAGGGGATCTCGGGGCTCGGTGAGAGGAGTTTTATCAGCAGTTGGTCATCGATAATGGCAAGGTCAAAGTGGAATTCCGGACTTGGAAGTCCGGTGGAGCGGGCTTGGCAGGGACGAAGGTAGTTTGAATTTTCCACAAGTTTTACTAATGGAAAAGAGGGATCTGGGCTTCGAGGTTCGGGAAGGCAAAAGCCTTCCCCCGTTTGGGAACGATGAACACCCGGAGGAAACCCGCCTAGGGAAACCTGGCAGGGCGGGCCTGCCAGGTCCCAAGGCCGTTGGCAAAGGAAAACTGCCAAGGAGGTTCTGTAAGGCATCAGGACTTAGCAAAATTGGAGGGGACAAAATTCAGCCAACTCAACATGAGACTTTAGAGGCACTTTGACCACTTAGGACACAAAAATGGGGGCATGCAAAATGAGGCAGCAAAAAAAAAGCCCGACAAGGGGAAAGAAAAGAGGGTCCCCATTCCGAACAGGGTGTGTGTGTTGAGGGCACAACATATTTTAGATTCTATCTAGAAACCCTAAACTAGGACTAAATCACCCAGTTTGGTGTATCAGTCCCAATCAACCTCAAAAGCAACAATTTTTGAGGTTTTTAGAACTTTTTTAGTCATCTCCAATCCTCCAGGTACTTTTTTGTATCTTGTTGTTTAGTGATCCAATTTCATGTTCTAATTTTCTAGGGTTTAGTGTATTCATGTTTGTATTTCTCCTTAGAAGCTTCATTTAATCGTGAACCCCCCTCGTTTAATCACACCTAAGGAAACCACCTCCTAGAAATCCTTCCTTCAATTGAGTCACTTGGTTGATAGATCTTGGTTTCCTAGTGAAAGAAGTGTGAAATAGGTCCCCAAAGTTGTCCCTCTCTTCCAAAGGTAGACACATCCTATTTCCCTTTATTTCATTTTGGTGAACCCGAAATTTTGAACATTGTAGTTGTAATGACAAAAATTGTATGCCCTTGGAAATGGTACAATTTCTCTTAATTTGAGAGTGAATGAACTTAAGGCCACCTTGATCTAGTGTTGTAAATGTTTTACACATTCACACTAGGTCTTGGGCCCTTTTTAACCTAAATAAACGTAACTTTTCCTTAATTTAGTATTGTAAAGTGTATTTATTTACACCTTCACATTAAAATTAGAAGTCTTGTAAACTAAATGGACCTAATCTAGTGTTGTAATCTGTTCTACACATTCACATGGGACTTTGTGCCATTCTAAGCTAAATTGACTTGATTTTTCCTTAATTTGATGTTGTAAAATATATTAATTTACACTTTCACATTGAATTTTGGGCCCTCTTGCATTTATGACCTTAATATAATCATTAATAGGCCCCTAAGACCCTATATTATGCATCTTGTGACATATTTTAACCAAAATCCTAACATAGACATCAAATAAGCTTAATTTCTTAACACCCTAACACTTTTCCTCCCTAAAAAGGCCATGTGGGATCCATATGCCACCCTGGGTGTATGAGTCCCACCCAGGTGGGACCCATATGCGGGGTGTGGTGTATGAGTCCCATTTGGCCCCTTTTTAGGGTTTTGAGTGGGAAATCTAGGTTTTAAGTTCAAATTTCATAAATGTCGGCCTGTGGGATCTAATAAATGAGATATTAGATGGATTTCCTATATAAATGAGGTCTAAAATCATTATTTCACCTAAGAAATATTAAGAATTCATGATATCAAGTCAAGCATTCATGAGTTAAGCATTCCAATACTTTACAAGATCATCAAGAGAGCATTCAAGATCATTTATAAGGCATTCAAGGGCATAATTCTTCATCAATTGTTGCAGCAATTCAAGATCCATCATCATGTCAAGATTATCAAGCATCAAGCATGTTGTTGAGTTAGTTCTATGATGTTGCATCCAAGATCCAACATTTTTCTACACTTATTTCAAGATCTAGATCTATATCCTTCATGGCCACTTCATGTTAGATTGTTGATCTACAAGACATCACTCAAGGTACCATTATTCATGTTTCATGTCCTTTCTTCATTATCTCATCATTTGGTTTAATTACCTCAAAGGAGTTTGACCAAGGAAAACCCCCATTTCCTAACAAACCAACAAGTTTTCCTCTCTCTACTTGTGTGATTGCAGATCTAGGTATCTTGGAGCTTGAAGAACCATTGAATATTAGGTCACAATCTTGGAGAAAGTTTTTGGAGTTGTCCCCTCATTTGCAAGGTTGCTATCTTCACAAAAAGTCATCTACAGATATGAAATCAGGGTTTCATATCAGAAAATGAAGTATGATAGGAAGAGAAGAGATTGGAGAGTAGAATCAAACCTTAATATTTAGAAAAAGCACATTGGTATTGATACACCACCTTGGGTGTATGAGTCCCAATACAACCAATTTTTAAGGCTTCTGGAGATTCAGATTAGGCATTGTCAAATTCCATTTTTGGCACAGAAAACCCAGTTTGGGACTAAATCGCCCAAACTAGCGTATGAGTCCTAGTAGGCCTTAAATTTAGTGTTTGTAGCATTTCAGGAATTCATTCAAGCTCTTTCAATTTCCCAAGTAGTCACCTTTGATCTCTTAGCTTTTTGTTATGATTTGGTTGCATTTCCAAGTCATTCATTCAACTTTCATGCATCACTAGGTTTAAACATTAGATCTGGCATTTCATTAGTCTTTCCAAGACCTAGCTTGGTGGTGAACCCCTCTTTATTCATTATTCATACCCTAGGATAACTCTATTTTCAAATCTCTTTCCCCGTTCTTCATTGGATTGAGATCTCTAGGGTTTTCCTTCAATGAAATGATTGGGAGATGTGTTTGCTTTATGTCCTAAACCATAAGAAAGAAAATCCATTTTTTGTTATTTCAGTAGTTTTTATTTATTTTAGGAGTCCTGTGCATCCTAGATTTAGATCTTGCATTCATTTGCATTGAATTAGATCTCATTTAGGGTGTTTATTTTGCATTCAAATTTGCATCTCATCTAGGGCTTTAGGATTGCAATGTTTGTGTAGACACTACAAATTGTCCTAGGCCTGCGACTCTTAAATTCTTCATCATTCCCCCTTTCGTCTTTTATTTTCTAAAGTCATATGTCTTCTATTAATTAAATAATTTTAATTATTTAATTAATCCATTTCTATCTTTATCCCTCCTTGATTAATTAAATAAATTTTATTCATTTAATAATGTCAGTACTTAATTAAGTCCCTTTCTTTCTAAAATTAAATAAATTCTTATTTATTTAATTTGTATCCACTTTCCACTATAATTAAATAATTAGTTTAATTATTTAATTATTCATTAACCTTTTCTCTCCCAAATTAAATATATATTTTTTAATTTGGTCTACTCTCTTGAATTTTGAATTAAATCATTATTTAATTCAAAAGGTCCTCTTTGTCACATTCCTCTATAATTAAATAATTATTTTTAATTATTTAATCATTCATTGGCTACCTAAATTGAATAATTCTTATTATTTAATTTCCTCTCACCTCTTTATCTGTGTCAATCCTTATCTATCCTTGTCTTAATTAACCTCCACCCTTGATTAAATTATTTATAATTTAATCTTGACCATCAATCCTATTGATTTAGCCCTAACCCTATTCCATAGCTCATCTTTCACTCTTGGCCATTGATTATTTCCATTCAATCTTATCCCTTCATTCAATATTGTATTTTCTATAAAAGGCCTTTCCATTGTCATTTTTCATCTTGGCCTCTTTCTACTTGGAGTTTACATGAGCTTAGATGATCCTATGCTATCTTTCTATATTGCTATCAACATCAAGTCAAGTGCATCCATAGTCATTTAGAATCTTCAAAATTTTGCTTTGTCATTATCATAGGCCTATTTGCATACTCAAGAGAAATTTGAGGGAAATTATTATATTCAAGCAAAATGGAGAAGTGCAATGAAGGTGAATCAATGGTGGCATGAAGATCTTTTGGTAATATTGTTCCATGTTTTATGTCTTTATGCTTATTTTTGCTTCATTTTTTATTGGGGTTTGATTTGTATGCTTTATTGCCTAACCTTTGATATTTTAACCCTAATTACAGTTTGCATTCTTTAAATCTAAAAAATACAAATTTTTTTTTAGTAATATTGCATATCATATGCATCATATTAACTTGCATTTCAACATTGAAACAAAAAATTGCATATCAAACTAGGTCTTTTAGGTTATCATTTTGTCACATTCTCAAGTTTCATTTCAAATTCCATTTACAAAAAATTGAAACTAAAACTTACTGTAGCATACCTTAATTTGAAAATCATTAGAAAACACCTAAAAATCTGTCAAAATCAACTTCAACACCCTAATTGGGACTCATTTGCCCATCTAGGCGATTTAGTCACTGTACACCTGTGTTTTTCCCAGATTTTTAGGAAGTATATGATGTCTATTTCTCACTATTTAAACTTTCCAAAAACCCTAACTGGGACTCATTCGCCTATCTAGGTGATTTCATCCTAGATCATACCTAAAACTGTATTTTACAACATTGAAAACTTCATCTTTGTACTTTTGCTTGCTATCATCTGATATTTGTTTTAGTTTGCTAAGTTTTTGTTTCATTCATTTCACTAGATCTAGCTTATTTTGGTTAATTTCATGCATTGTTTAATTTCAAATTTTCATTTATAACATTTCATTTTTAGATTGTTGCTTAGTGTAATCAACAAATTACCTTGTTTAGAATCTGGAAATTGCATTTACACATTTCATTCTAGGTCATTGCATTGCATTCTAAGCTTCTTTCTATATTGGGTTTGTGCATTAAGTTTGTATAGATTACTTTTTACAAATGTTAGTATCTTTATTTTCCAAGTTTGTAAAGAAACAAGGCATTAGCAAGCATGTTAGTCATAAGAATATCTTAGTGAAAGAAATTGAGCTTGTTGATATATTCCATGATACCACACTGCCAATCATCCCCCTATCCCCTAATATCTCTCATATTTGTGAGAAGGTTCTAGAAAAAGAGGATAGCATAGACAATCATGATAATCAAATTTTTTCTTCTCCCGATACCTTTCCTATTCATGACAAAGGTAGCTTGGTGAAGGAAGAAATTGTTGTGCAGTTTTTTGCACACACGCTCCACTAAAAGCAGGGACCCTCTTTTACTTTGGCTTTTGGAATTTTGGCCCTTGTTATTTTTAGGATTTGTTACCTTTGCATGTTCTTGAATGATTATCTTATTCTTGCAAATTCCCCCCCTTTATGAAGTACATTGAATTTGTGGTGTTCTGGGCAATTTTTGGGTTTTTGGATATTTTCGGAAAAATCCACTCCTGGCGGAATTTCTCGGATCCTCTTATAACCCTATGCTAGTTATGCTGCACTGTGGTTAAAAATTTCTTGGTCTTCATGGAATTCCTTCGTGACCATATTTTTTTGAATGTTCGTTGTCTTGTCAGATTCTCGAGTTTTGTTTTTGGTGGTCTTGTCGATTGCATTTATGATCATTTGTATGATTTATGAGGGATGTATTTAGTCGATTTTGGGTATTTTCATGCCATTTCATTTTATCATTTGCATTCTATTGGGTTGGGGTGCTTGATCTGGTGGTGCTTGGCTAGATTTAGCGTGTTGAACCTGTGAATTGTGGGATTTGGTATTCATTTTTTGGGGGTCATAGTTGTTGTAGCTTGCTCAGGCGTTCGGGATTGTTGTTTGTCATTGCTATAATCGACTTGCATTTTATCAATGGTATGTACCTATTCCCCTACTTTTGATTGATAACATGTGAGTGATTATTTCCATCCTAGGCGTGCTTGGGGTTTGAATTTCCGTATGTTTAAACGTATAGGGCTAGGTTCTCTTGATATTGTCTGATTGATGATTCCCCCAAGCAATTTTTGAGCCTACTTTTTCATTTGCATCATGAGGTCGCTTGCTTGCGGACCATAAAAAATCTTTGTGAGAACCTGGCAGTCGAGTAACCTGAATCCCAAGCGTTCCCTATGCATCAATGGAAAATTTGTAGGGTTTCATGCTTAGGGCATCACCATTTCCTTTTAATTTGCTTTAAGAGGAGCCTTACGTTCAAAGAAGATCTATAGGAGGTCTAAATCGAGTCAGTCGCAGGCCCAAGTTCCTCAAATTTGTGATCGTTCAATCAATTTGAGCAAGATCATGAGGGAACGTCGACATTCGGGTTTTCCTTCAGTTTCGGGATTTTCCTTCGCTAGTGGATTTCCCCGATTTTCCTTGTCCTCTCCATTTTCTCGAAATGTGTTGAATTCTAGAGTCTTTCCTACTTTGCGGATTTCCTTCGCTTCCATATTTTCCCGAATTCTCCTTCATCCCTTCGTTTTCCCTGAATTTGTATGACATCACTGTTTTTGGGGAAATCCGTCTTGGGCAGATTTGTCTGAAACTTTGTTGAAAATGATGAACTAAGGGATAGCATGATCTGTTAGTTGATGATTATGCATTGTATGATCAGCTTGAGTTTTTTAAGGATGTATCATGTTGTTTCTTAGTTAATGATTGTCAATTGCATGATTATTTGATACTTTTATGCTTATTTCGCTAGAATCTGCCTGGCTGGGAATTTTTTGAAATTCCTCTCTAGCCTGGATTACACAAGATGGCTGAAAACCCAAAATTTGAGATGATTAATTTTTATGAGGTTTTAGAGCATTTGGCTTATCATTGGACTTGTATTTTGGTTGAATGTGCTATTTGTGAATGGTTAACTTGGGTTTTATGTGACCTTTACTATGGTTTCCTTGTTGAGTGCAGGCTGAATCAAGTAAAGCAATGACTGGTGGGACCAAGGGTAGAGTGGTGGATCCAAGTGCAGAGGGGTCTTCCGTTTCTGAAGCAGAAAGAATCAAGATGGACATCAAGAGCATATTTCCAAAGAGAAAGCTTACTTTTTTATGGTTGGATGTAACTGATACTAATGTTGGACTATGGGATTATGAAGAGTTCAAGACAAGAATGGCTGCACAGAACCTTCCCTTGCTGGCTAGGAATTTGGAATCGAGATTTGTGCATGTAGTTGGATTTCCTTCTACAGTGCAATGTTATGAGTTAGTGCTCGAATGTGCTAGGCACTATGACAAAGGAACACATAGGATAGTTGGTCCCCAAGGGAGAATTGTGGAAAATTTAAATCCTTTGACATGCCTGACAGGTCTCATGTAGTGGCTTTTGATATGGATATGGAAAAGAAGTTCTATAAGGAAGATACAAATCTCCTGCTGCAAAAGACCAAGACCATCATGGAGTATACTGAAGATAAGTTGGCGAGTGATGGAATTCTTCCTTCCTCTAGAGCTGCAGAACCTTGGGAATGGTTTGAAGCTTTGCAAATAAGGAAAAAGGTTTTGAAGAAGGTACATAAGCAAAGGAGGAAAATTGAAGACACCCTAATTAATATATATAATAAATGCATTTCCTTCTTTGAAGTGATGACAGGTAGAAATTTTCACTGAAGAATTTGAGCTTAGAGCAGTTGAGAAAATGGTGGTGAGATGTATATTCTCCAATCAGTGAAGATCGAGTTACTAAACATCAGTTGGATGATGCGACCACCTATATTGCAATTATTGATAAATATCAAACTAGTAAGGTTGAGTGGGATAAGTCGGTAGAACAGTTAAGAGAAAATATTAAATCTATTGAGAAGAGACTTAAGGTTTTACCTCTGCCACCTATTGCTGACTTGGACAGGATACTTTTGATGGTGCATGATAGGGTGGAGAAAAATAAAGATAAAGGGGGAAGCAGTTAATGCAAGGCTACATCAGAATTTGTGCTTCCCATTATTTCTCCTCTTCCTTCACATGCATTGGACCGAGTTTTGTTGGAGACCCCAGGCCGACCTGGATGGAGTGCTTGCATTTAATGCCACTTTGTTTATTTTGAATTTTCCTTGGGTCGACTTGTTTGTGGCCATTTTATTGTAAACCCTAACTAGGCCGACATAGCTTGGGGGGTTTCTACTAATATGGCATTCTGCCTCATTTTAAAGGGCTAGATAGTTTTTCTTTGGAGCGAATTAAGCAGTACAGCAAGAGCTAGAGTTAGGAGTTAGTTTTTTTTTCAAGCAAGCACGTGTTGTAACATAATACTAGAATTGTTGCTACTTTGGGTAATTTAATGCAAGTGAATACATTCTTATTTGGTGCCTTTCTTGTGTTGAATTTTACCTAGCATGGTTCTTGTGATTCTATCTTTGGAATTTCTTAAGTTATTTAGTAGGTGTGTTAGGTTTAATGCTAGATAAATTGATAGTGTTTATGATTTGGTACTTGAAATGTTGCAACAATCTCTGGTCCATACTTTTCACAACCAATTGATTGTTAGTTGCTTTGCAAAGTTAGCCTGGACTTTTATATTCATTAAGCTTATTTCAATTGTGAAGGTTTATTCATTTTGATTGCAATAGGGTTGTTTTGAATGAATGCTCATGATCTAAAAATCTTTAATGCCTTAGAAGATTGCACTATTTCTGTAAGATTGCAGATTCATCTGGGTCAAGTAGAAATCAGTTTCTACGGGTTTGGTCCATTTCAAGTGTTTTGTCATTTGATTTGTTAATCTTAGGAGTGGTTTTTAAACTTGGGAATCTCTTTGAAACCTTATATCTTTTTCTATTTCTTTCATCATTTGGGTTAAATCTACGATTCGAAGTATCATCATATTGCTAGATCTGATAAATTTAAAGATTCAATATTTGCTTGTAGTAAGGTCCCTTTGTGATTACCAACATTTTCACATTTATCACTGAGTTGTTTATGCATTGTCAAGACCTGACATTAGAGACCTTGGGGTTATCTCTTAAGGCTTGTTGATAGAGATTTACCTTTCAAGAGAGATAGAATATCACATTCTGTTTGAGTTGTTGTTGTGCAGAAAACAACATCAACAGATTAGCACTAGAAGGAGGGCCTTAATAAGAAAGCTGGATCAATTTTTGTCTGCCATCTCTCCTGAAAGATTTAGAAGAACCATATCTACTCTAGGGGAGGATGAATTTCAAGAATTACCAACTCCTACTAGGTTAAGAAGGACCAGCAGAATGGGAGAATCATCATCCACCCAACCACCTCCATCATCTCCATCATCCTCATCTTCATCAAGTTCATCTAATTTTGATTCTGACGACATTCCCATTCAACAACCTCAGCCATCCATAAATCAACCATTACCACCCCCACCTCCACCAATGGATTTTCTAGCTAATAACCCATCTCCATTGACTTTCGCTAATTACAATGTCATGCCGAAGAACCCTAAACACTTTTTTTTGAAGTTCCATGTTAATGATCCCAATAGAACTGTTGAGGAACACATCAGGATCTTTTAGACTGGCCTTAAGGATAGAGGAATCAATCATGAGGATGTAGCATGTAGGATCTTTCCTTATTCCTTGGGGGAAGATGCGCTCTACTGGTATAATAATTTACCTGTTGGGTCTATTCAGAATTGGACTGAATTGGAGACTACATTCTTGCAGAATTTTATGATTCCTATTAGTCCCAATGAACTTTATCTTCATTTCACTAATGTTAAGAGAGAAGTCCATGAGCCTATAGGGTCCTTTAACAATAGGTTTAATTGTGCCTATACCCAATTGCAGACTTCTTATGTTGTTGATGAGCCCACTGCTTTAGAAGTCTATTATGAGGGACTTGATAGTCTAATAGCCACCTTCATGAAGTGGAGAAACAACCCTCCTACTACCCTACTTGACGCATACGCAGAGGCTGTGAAGGTTAGCACTGCTTTAAGGAAACACTTATTTGGGTCTTTACCGTCATTAGGACCCACTGCTCACCCTAGGCAAGTCCCAACTCTCAACCAGGCTCTCGCTAATCGCACTCCAATCATGAATTTGGTACCTTAGTTGCCTCTGGTCCCTCAACTAGGACCTCTTGTGAGTCAAGTCCCACCTACAATTAGCTACCCTCAGCAAAATGTAAAGCAACCTCTTCATCCAAACCCTTAGGCCGGTTTTCCCACATATCTACATAATTCTAAAGTTTTGAACCAATCAATGAATGCCAATAATGTAGTAGGATATCCCAAAAATAATGTGAATCAACCTCCATATAGAAATCTTGACAAGGAGAGGCTAGATGAATTGACTGAACAAGTGAAGAAGTTGAATATGGAGGTAACTTATTTGAGGAACCAGAACAGTCAACTGCAAGCTACTCAAAGAAGTATGCAGTCCAATCATAGCAGAGAAAATCAGGAGAATCAACAAGGACAACATTTTTATCAGGGAAAACATCTTGAAAGAGGATATAATAATGATAGAGGATATAGTAATGATAGAGGACATGATTATGATAAAGGACAACCCTCAGGCTAGAAATTTGATAGGGGTCAAGCTGGTGGACAAGGGTTTGACAAGAGACAACCACCCAGATAGAACAGGACTTGGAATATATGGCCTAACAATGGAGGTATTCCCACCCCATTGGATCAGCCAGTCAATCAACCAATCAATCAAGAGAAGCCTCCAAGTGGTGTATATTTAGTTGAGGCTTCTTTATCAGGCTAGTGTAGGCTCCATAAAACAAGTCAACATTCTGAGTTAGACTATCAAGAGTTCTAGACAACAGCTTCAATTTTTCAGTATGAAGTGGAGAATAATGCAAGTAGTTAGGAAATGGTTCCATCTACTCCCTATGATTCATCAGTATTGGTACTAAATCATGCTCCTTTTCCGTAGAGCAAGGAAAATGTACCTGAGGGAGAATTAGACCAGCTAAAGGAAGAAGCATATTAGGTGTGCAATGGGGATGAGATTACATAGTTGTTTGATGAAAATCCAGTGAATGACAATGGCCCCATGGATGAAGAAGAAGCTTATGTTGAAGAGGTACAAACCTTCTAGAGGC
Organism: Sequoia sempervirens; assembly: GCA_007258455.2. Taxonomy (NCBI): domain Eukaryota; kingdom Viridiplantae; phylum Streptophyta; class Pinopsida; order Cupressales; family Cupressaceae; genus Sequoia; species Sequoia sempervirens. Next base: position 9,154,002 of record VDFB02000013.1, on the reverse strand, counting down.
TAGTTAAGAAATATGATCTGAGGGACCTGCCACACAGACATCCACAAGCTGGAGGCCCTTTCATCACTTCCATTCCTCCAAACAACTTCACCACACATCCAGATCCCAATGCCAGTAATAACCCAATATATCCTCATGTTCCTAAACAATACCTATCTAAGGAAGGACAAGCACCAATTGATCCATCAAAAGGAAAGAGTGTTGAAGCAAGCAAGGACAGGGTGGTGGAATGTCCCAAAGAGGCCCTTGCTGATCTGAGTATAGAACAACTTGCCACATATGTTACAGAATAAATCAAGAAGCTAAAGGTAATTCTCTCTGCATATGAACTATTGAGAGTTCCAACTATTAGAAATGCAATTTTAGGAGCTTACAATGCTAGCTCAACATCACAAGATAATCGAGTCAATGAGAGTGTTAATAAAGCATTCAGTTCTCAACTAGTAAAAGGGCAGAATTAGATTCATATACCACCTAGAGATAAAGGGAAAGAGAAGGAAAAAACTCAAGTTGCTCAGGTGGACACTCCCTTGACTCTATTCCAGGGGAAAACAAATAGTCCTCCATTTCTGATCTTTGTTCACATATTATGTAAAAATCTGCACAATTGCTTGTTAGATTTAGGTGCTTCTACCAATGTAATGCCTTTTGGTGTTTGTAGAGCCTTAGGTATCACTCCTACTGACTCCCAAAAGAAAGTTACTCAACTAGATCGAATTTAGGTTAATGTTGTAGGGGAGTTGAACATGATTCATATGTAGGTTGCCTCTGACCCTAGAATTCAGCAGGTCATTAATATACAGGTGGTTGATATACCTAATGCTTACGGTCTAATCTTGGGAAGAGACTTTACCAGGGCCTTGAATGGATATGTATCAACTAATCACTCTCATATATGGCTTCCTTGGAAGGGAGTGCCAAACTAGATCAGGATTGAAAGGGAGCCCAAGATGAAGTATATGATTACAGAATATCAGAACACTTCAAATGAGATTATGATATCAGAGGTGAGCATGGGAAATTACATACTTGACACCCCTTTTGAGGAATCTGATGCAAAAGAAATCCTTATGTTACATGCTACACCTATTGATCTCACAACTGAATCCAGTGGTACTGAAGCCTTGGTGGAACCAATAAGTGTTGATGTTCCTGAGGATAATCAACTTGGCTTGTTGGAAAGTTTCCAGGAATTCATTCAAAAGTGTATTGAAGATCAGGTTCAGTTGGGTAGAGGAATGAATTTTACAGAATTATTGTTGCCAAATTGGTGTAGGGTTCATAATGCCTCCCACTCTGAATTGGATTGTTACTTGTGCCAGGCTGCAGTAGAACAAATATAGAAGTGTATCAAGCCCACTCCAACAATCAAAATTAATATCCAAAATGATCAAGAGGATCCTAAAGGGAAGAAAGTGATGCTTTCTGAAGAACCCTCTAGCAACAATAGTGCACGAGATACAACAAGGAAGTCTATAGCTATTGGTTGTTGGACTTTAAGATTTGATGGATCCAAATCAAAGCAAGGAGCTGGGGCAGGATTTGAACTAATCAGTCCAAGAGATAAAACTTTCTTTGGTGCTCATAAACTTCAATTTCATTGTACGCATAATGTAGCAGAATATGAGGCTTTGATTCATTGGTTGCTCATGGCACTAAAGAAAAAGGCTAATATTTTGCAAGTCTTTGGGGACTCTGAGTTAGTGGTCAAACAAGTCAGGAGGCAGTACTCATGTCATGACCGAAGAATGACCAATTATAGGCATAGAGCATGGGACTTTATTGAAGGATTTGATGCCTTCAACATTCAGTTGATCCCATGTAGTAAAAACCAAACAACTGACTCCCTTGCTCAGGTAGCTAGTACATTACAACCTCTATCTCTTTTTGGATTTAATAAGTTTACGGTGGAACTGACCCCAGTACCTTCAGTACCTAACAACGTTACAAATTTCTAGGTATTTGAAGATGATAAGCATATTTTATATTTTATCACAAGCTCATATGTCTTTGCTTCTCAAATTATTGATGAAACTAAACTCCAAGAAGCGGAGATGGATTTGGAAGGGGTAATTAATTTGAAGACCAATACTATTCCTAGAGGAATGGTGCAGTTAGAAAGGATTTTTTATCTGGATAAAATCAGAGATCAAAAATAAGATGCCAAGAAAGTGTCCATCAGTGGACAATGTGAAAAGTATAATATGGGGACTCAGGATGATGTCAAAAATGTCTTCATTGGCAATGTGTATACTCCAGAAGAGAAGAAAGGAATAATAGATGCATTACATACATATCAGGATGTACTAGCGTGGAGTTATGAGGACTTGAAAAACTATGTCACATCAATTATAACTCACACTATCCCTCTCAATCCAGGAGTAACCCCTTCAGGCAGAGGTAGAGGCCATTCAATGCTCTACTAGAACCAATAATTCAAAAGGAAGTGTAGAAGTTGTTGTCTGCCAGAATCATATTCCCAGTTAGACATTCAACCTGGGTTGCAAACTTGGCTCCTATGAGAAAAAAGAATGGTGAAATCAGACTCTATGTGGATTTTAGGAACCTTAACAAAGCATCAAAAAAAGATAATTATCTAGTACCCTTGCTGGATGAAGTGCTTCAGATTGTCAATGGATCTCATATGATGTCTTTCTTGAATGGCTACTCTGGATACAATCAAATTATGGTACAATATGAGGACAGACATAAAACTACTTTCACCACTAAGTGGGGTACTTTTGCGTATAGGAGGATGCCCTTTGGTTTGATCAATGTTGGAGCCATATTCCAAAGAGCCATGGACATTGCTTTTAAGGACATAATTAGTAAATGCATAATCATTTATATGGATGATTTGACAGTCTTTTCCAAAAAGAGAGGTGATCATATAACAAATCATTTGTGCAAAGTGTTTCAGAAGTGTAAAGAGTTTGACATATCTCTCAATCCAAACAAATGCATCTTTGGAGTTACAGAGGGAAAATTTTTGGGGCACACTATCTCTAAGAAAGGAATTTCCATTGATCCTGAATGAGTGAAAGCTATACTCTAGATCCAACCACCTACTAGAAAGAAATAAATGAAATCATTCTTTGGAAAAATCAACTTTGTAAGGAAGTTCATCACTGGATTTGCAGAAATAGTCAAGCCACTGAATGCAATGTTGAAGCAAAAAGCTAAATTTGAATGGAGTGCAGAAGCTAAGGAAGCATTTGTAGAGATTAAAAGGGATATTGATGAAGCTCTAGTTTTGGTGAGTCCTAATTATGCTAAGTCATTCTATATATATTCATTCACTTCTGATCACTCATGCGCTGCTATGTTGACCCAAAAGTATGATCAAGGAAATGAGAAACACATAGCATTTATGAGCGCACCATTGAAAGATGAAAAACTAAGGTACCCAAGTGTGGAGAAGCAGGCTTATCCCTTAGTTAGAGCTGTGAAGAAATTTAGACACTATATTCTCAGGAACAAGGTCTTTGCAATAGTTTCTGATCCTACAGTTAAACTGTTGTTGATGCAGAATGAGCTGGGAGAGCATAGAGCTAAGTGGGTGACTATGTTACAGGAATACGATATTGAGATTCAACCCATGAAGCTGGTGAGAGGGCAAGGATTTACAAGGAAAATGGTAGAAATGGGCCCTAATCTTGCAGCCTAACATTACAATCTTGAAGATGTTTCTCCATGGGAATGGTACGATGATATCATTCACTATCTCCTAATTCAAAGTTGTCCTAGCCATCTTAATGCGGTATAGAGAAACGTTTGAAGAGTGAAAGTTTCATGCTGAAGGGAGTTGTTCTATATAAGAAAAATCATGATGGTGTTTACTTAAGGTGCTTAGGAAAAGAAGAATCTAAGAATTTCACGACAGATATGGTACAGGCCATGGATCTGCACCTTCTATAGCGAATCAATTTCTGAGTGCTAGTTATTATTGGACCACACTGTTCAAGGGCACACACAACCATGTTAGAACTTCTCATGTGTGTCAGACTGTAGCAACTAGAGAGAAGTATGCAACACTCCCACTTCAACCAGTCTTTGAGGTAAAACCTTTCATGTAGTGGGGAATGGACTTCATAGGTCCTATCAATCTTCCTTCCTCCACAGGTCACAGGTATATTCTCACTGTTATTGATTATTTCTGAGATGGAGTGAGGCTCTTGCCTGCAAGCAATGTACTTCTGAGGTGGTAATCAATTTCATCAAATTAGGTATTATTAACCGCTTTGGATTTCTTATGTCTTTGGTTTGTGATAATGGTCCTACATTTGCATCATTGAAATTATCTAACTAGGCCTTTGATCATGGAATTATAATTAAGTTTGAATCTAATTATTACCCTCAGGGTAATGGTTTGGTTGAGTCTTCCAATAAAAATCTCCTCACTGTTATTCGCAAGTTGTTAGAAAGAAATCCTAAGGATTGGCACACCCAGCTTAGATTTTCTCTTTGGGCAGATCGTACAAGGAACAAGACTTCCATAGGGATATCTCCTTACCACTTGGTTTATGGGTTAGAACCTTTGTTTCCTATTTAGCTAAAAATCCCCACCCTACAATTCATTAATGAATATTATAATGAAGGGGATAAACATGAAGCCAGACTTGTTGAGTTGTTAAACCTTGAGGGGAAAAGAGATGAAGCCCTTGAAATTTTTTCCAAACATCAGGGGATAGTCAAAAGGTGGTTTGATAGAAGAGCCAAGGTAAAATCCTTTTGAATCTCTCACTTGGTTCTCTACTAGGATAAATCCCATGACCGTAAGGGGGAGCATGGTAAATTTGACAAACTTTGGCTTGGCCCTTATCATATTTTAGAGATCCTGGGAGATAATGCTTTTCACTTGAAAACACTCACTGGGTAAGATTTCCCACTTCTTGTCAATGGGCAGTACTTGAAGCATTATTTCCAATCCTAATTTGTGTATAGCTCTTTCCTTGTATATAGTTAGATTAGGTTTCCTTTATGTTTTGGTTTGCTTTGTTTTGCTTTGGTTAGAGTAGGTTTCCCTTTCTACTTTTCTTTTGTTTTGTTTGTTTTGGTTAGTTTATATTTTCTTTCGGTTTGGTTTGTTTTTGCTCCGCTCTTGCTCTAAAGTTTTTCTTGTTTTCATCTGGATGTGTTGCACTTGCATGGCAATCATATTATTATCTAGGACTGTTCTAAATATTTCTTTTACAAACTTCAATCTTTTTCTAGAGTTAGTTTGTGAAAGTCATCTATTTGGTGTCATCTGTATTAAGTGTTTCGAGTGGATAAGCTAAGGGATTGAGTTAAATCTGGAATGTATTTGGGTCTTACATTTTACATGGATCTTTTAAAATTCCAAGGTTGCAAGGGGTTCTTATGAAGTCTGTTTAGGTGAAAAATATTATATTCTACTTCAGTGCCACTGTGGTTCTCAGCCCTAAGTGTGAACTTCATTGTTCAAAGGTTGAAATGAAAAAGCGAAAAAAGAAAGAACTATAAAAAAAGAGAGAAATATTGACAATCAAAAGAATGAATTCAACTTATCAGGAGTGTCCAAGTATCTCTACCGGGGCTATGGATGCCTGACTGGCAGTAGAGCTATGCTTGGGGGGAATCATAGTGATAACCTCAATTGGGCTATAGATGTCTAACCAGCAGCGAGGCTCTATCGAGGTTGCTTTTTGAGTTAGAATCCTTATGTAGCCTAGTCAGCCCAAATTTTATCCTTGTTGCAACCAAGGAAAGTGGAATGAACACATATGCACACACTTTGACCCTAGTACAAGACTCGTTTGCTTATTTCTGAGTTTTGAAACTCTACCAAATTGGTCACCTAATATAAGGGTTGAAACCAGAGATTTTGGGTTCTTGATTCCAGTTAGTCACTAAAATGCTCTGGAGAATTTCCCCAATAGAGTTGCCATTTGTTGTGTAGTTTTTTGCACACACACCCCGCTGAAAGCAGGGACCCTCTTTTTCTTTCGCTTTTGGAATTTTGGCCCTTGTTATTTTGAGGTTTTGTTACCTTTGCATGTGCTTGAATGATTATCTTATTCTTGCAAATTCCCCCCTCTAGGAAGTACTTTGAATTTCAAGTGTTCTGGGCAATTTTTGGATTTTTAAATGTTTTTGGGAAAATCCACTCATGGCGGAATTTCCTGGATCCTCTTATAACCCGATGCTAGCTGCGTTACACTATGGTTTAGAATTTCTTGGTCTTCACAGACTTCCTTCGTGACCAAATTTTTCTGACTGTCCGTTGTCTTGTCGGATTCCTGGGTTCTGTTTTTGGTGGTCTTGTCGATTGCATTTATGGTCATTTGTACGATTTATGAGGGATGTATTTAGTCGATTTCAGGAATTTTCATGCCATTGTGTTTTATCATTTGCATTCTATTGAGTTGGGGTGCTCTATTTGGTGGTGCTTGGCTCGATTTGGCATGCTGAACCTGCGAATTGTGGGATTTGGTAGTCATTTTTTGGCCGTCATAGTTGTTGTAGCTTGCTCGGGCATTCTGGATTGCTATTTGTCATTGTTATAATTGACTTGCATTTTATCAATGGTATGTACCTATTCCCCTACTTTTGATTGATAACATTTGAGTGATTCTTTCCATCCTAGGTGTGCTTGGGGTTCAAATTTTTGTATGTTTAAACGTCTAGGGCTAGGGTCGCTTGATATTGTCTAATTAATGATTCCCCCAAGATAGTTTCGAGCCTAATTTTTCATTTGCATCATGAGGTAGCTTGCTTGCGGACCATAGCGAACCTTTGTGAGAACCTAGCAATCAAGTAACTTGAATCCCAAGCATTCCCTGTGTATCAATGGTGGATCTTTAGGGTTTCATGCTTAGGGCATCGCCATTTCCTTTCGATTTTCTTTAGGAGGAGCCTTAAGTTCAAAGAAGATCTGTAGGTGGTCTAAATCGAGTCAGTCGCAGGCCCAAGTTCCTCAAATTTTTGATCGTTCAATCAATTTGAGTGAGATCATGAGGGAATGTCGACATTCGGGTTTTCCTTTAGTTTCAGGATTTTCCTTCACTGGCGGATTTTCCCTATTTTCCTTGTCCTCTCTGTTTTCCCAAAATGTGTTGAATTCTGGAGTCTTTCCTACTTCGAGGATTTCCTTTGCTTCCAGATTTTCCCGAATTCTCCTTCATCCCTTCGTTTTCCCTAAATTCATATGACATCGTTGTTTTCATGGAAATTCATCCTGGGTAGATTTGTCTGAAATTTTGTTCAAAATGATGAACTGAGGGATAGCATGATCTGTTAGTTGATGATTATGCATTGTATGATCAGCTTGAGTTTTTTAAGGATGTATCATGTTGTTTCTTAGTTAATGATGGTCAATTGCATGATTATTCGACACTTTTATGCTTATTTCGCTAGAATCCACCTGGCTGGGAATTTTCCAAAATTCCTCTCTGGCCTAGATTCTGCGGGATGGCTGAAAACCCAAACTTTGAGATGATTAATTTTTATGAGGTTTTAGAGCATTTGGCTTATCATTGGACTTGTATTTTGGTTGAATGTGCTATTTTTGAATGGTTAACTTAGTTTTTATGTGATCTTTACTATGGTTTCCTTGTTGAGTGTAGGTTGAATCAAGTAAAACAGTGACTAGTGGGACCAAGGGTAGAGTGGTGGATCCAAGTGCAAAGGGGTCTTCCATTTTTGAAGTAGAAAGAATCAAGATGGACATCAAGAGAAGAATTCCAAAGAGAAAGCTTACTTTTTTCTGGTCGGATGTAACTGATACTAATGTTGGATTATGGGATTATGAAGAGTTCAAGACAAGAATGGCTGCACAGAACCTTCCCTTCCTGGATAGAAGGACTTTGGAATCAGGATTGGCACATGTAGCTAGATTTCCTTCCACAATGCAGTGTTATGAGTTAGTGCTTGAATGTGCTGGGTACTATGAAAGAGGAACACATAGGATAGTTCATCCCCAAGGGAGAATTGTGGCAAATTTAAATCCTCTGTCTATAGCCCAAACCTTTGACATGCCTGACAGGTCTCGTGTAGTGGCTTTTGATATGGATATGGAAAAGAAGTTCTATAAGGAAGATAAAAATCTCTTGCTAAAAAAGACCAAGATCATCATGGAGTATACCGAAGATAAGTTGGTGAGTGATGGAATTCTTCCTTCCTCCAGAGTTGCAAAACCTTAGGAATGGTTTGAAGCTTTGCAAATAAGGAAAAAGGTTTTGAAGAAGGTACATAAGTAGAGGAGGAAAATAGAAGACACCCTGACCGATATCTATAATAAATGCATTTCCTTCTTTGAAGTGATGACAGGGAGAAAGAAGTTTGCACAGAAGCATTTGAGCTTAGAGCAGTTGAGAAAATGGCGGAGAGATGTATATTCTCATATAAGTGAAGATCCAGTTACTGAACATCAGTTGGATGATGCGGCCACCTAAATTGCGGTTATTGATAAATATCAAACCAGTAAGGTTGAGTCGGATAAGTCGGTAGAATAGTTAAGAGAAAATATTAAATCTATTGAGAAGAGACTTAAGGTTTTACCTCTACCACCTATTGCCGACTTGCATAGGATATTTTTGATGGTGCATGATAGGGTGGAGCGAAATAAAGATAAAGGGGGAAGCAGTTAATGCAAGGCTACATTGGAATTTTTGCTTCCCATTATTTCTCCTCTTCCTTCACATACATTGGACCGAGTTTTGTTGGAGACCTCCGGCCGACTTGGATGGAGTGCTTGCATTTAATGCCCACTTTGTTTATTTTGAATTCTCCTTGGGCCGACTTTTTTTTGGTTGTTTTATTGTAAACCCTAACTAGGCCGACATAGCTTGAGGGGTTTCTATTAATATGGCATTCTGCCTCATTTTAAAGGGCTAGATAGTTTTTTATTTGTAGTGAATTAAGCAGTATAGCAAGAGCTAGAGTTGGGAGTTCTTTTTTTTTTCAAGCAAGCAAGTGTTGTAACATAATACTAGAATTGTTGCTACTTTGGGTAATTTAATGCAAGTGAAGACATTGTGATTTGGTGCCTTTCTTGTGTTAAATTTTATCCGGCATGGTTCTTGTGATTCTATCTTTGGAATTGCTTAAGTTATTTGGTAGGTGTGTTAGGTTTAATGTTAGATAAATTGATAGTGTTTATGATTTGGTACTTGAAGTGTTGCAGCAATCTTTGGTCCATACTTTTCACAACCAACTGATTGTTAGTTGTTTTTCAAAGTTAGCCTGGACTTTTATATTCATTAAGCTTAGTTCAATTGTGAAGGTTTATTCATTTCTATTGCAATAGGGTTGTTTTGAATGAATTTTCATGATCTGAAAATATTTAATGCCTTAGAAGATTGCACTATTTCTGTAAGATTGCAGATTTATCTGGGTCAAGTAGAAATCATTTTTGGAGGGATTGTTCCATTTCAAGTGTTTTTTCATTTGCATTGTTAATCTTAGGAGTAGTTTTTAAACTTAGGAATCTCTTTGAAACCTTATATATTTTTCTCTTTATTTCATCATTGGGGTTAAATCTAGGATTTGAAGTATCAGCATATTGCTAGATCTAATAAATTTAAAGATTCAGTATTTTCTTGTAGTAAGGTCCCTTTGTGATTACCAGCATTTTCACATTTATCACTGAGTTGTTTATGAATTATCAAGACCTAACATTAGAGACCTTGGGGTTATCTCTTGAGGCTTGTTAATAGAGATTTACCTTTCAAGAGAGATAGAATATCACATTCTATCTGAGTTGTTGCTGTCCAGAAAACACCATCAATAGAAATAATTGAGAATCATGAAAGTATTTATTGTAACTCTCCTCCTCTCCCTTGGGAAGATATTATCATTGACACTACTTTACCTAGTCTCCATTCATCACCCAACACCTCCCCTTGTGAGAATTCTTTAGTGAAAGAGGATACAATCATATACAATCATGAAAACCACATTTCTGAGGAGGACATGTTGGAAGACATTCAAATTTGTCCTCCTAATATCCCCCCTCAATGTGAAGAACATAGTTTGGTGTTAGAACATATACTTATTGAGAGTCATAATAATCTTATTCTTCCCTTCCCTAATGCCCCTGCCACTTTGAAAGACATATTTGAACAAAAAAGTCAAATCATCGGTAAACATGAAAATTCTAGTTGTCCTTCTCTTGATACGTACCCTATTTTTGATGAAACTACTTTACAAAATATTTTAGAAGAACCAACCTTTGATTGTCATGAACATCTAGTTTGTAGTTCTCCTAAAAAATATCATATTAGGGAGGATATCATGGTGCAATAAAGTGCTACCATTGACACATGTCTTTAAAAATATAGTGATCTGAATTCCTTAGATGAAGATGATGAAGTGGCATTACGCTCCCCTTCACTAAGAGATTAAGACAATAAGGATAAGTTTGGTGAGGTTATGAACATTAAAACTCCCTTGAGTCCTCTAATTTTTAGACGTCCTAGAGATCCTTTAATTATTGCACCTATTCAGGCTAAAATCATCCTTTCCCACCCTCAAACCAACCAAAAACTAAAAAAAAACCAGTCCTCATCCTCAAACCACCTAAGAATAATATGTCACAACAATTGAGTTACAATACCATTGCTCATACATATAACACTATAAATAATCCACAACCAAGAAAAACAAATTCAACATCCCTCCCATTACCTCAGCCTATCTTTCCTAATGCCCCTTGTTTGCCTTTACATAATGGAAAAGAGCATGATCTTGTTGAACAAATTAAGAGTACTCTCGCTAAGATATCATTATGGGACCTTATTCAAGCCTCCCTTCATTATCATAACATGATTCAAAGTGCCTTACAAAAAGTTCCTACTCCCCCTAATGTGAAATCAAATAATGTGGCAACCCAAATCCAAGCTATAACTTCAGTCAACTTAGACATTACTTTCCATCAAAATGAGTTACCTCCACTAGAAGTGCAAAAAAATAGGAAGCTTTCATGATAATAGCTATTTTCAATAGGATAGGGATAAAATGAACCCTTGTTGATAATGGCTCAGCCCTTAATGTGTGTAGTGTAACCCTTTTGGGATAAGCTTGGCATAGATAATTCAAGAATTCAACTTGATTCTTTATCTATTCATGGGTTTGATAACGTAGCAAAACAACCACTTGGATTCATCACATTACCTATTAAAATTGGAAAGGCACATTAAAAAATCCTATTCATGTTATGCCTCATGATATTTGGTACAACCTCCTATTAGGAAGGCCATGGATTCATGAGATGCATGTGGTGCCTTATACTCTCCATCGTAAAATGAAGTATGTCTACAACAAAAAAGTGCACACACTTGACATTGATCATGAGCCTTACAGTGTTTTACAACTTGAGAAAGAAAAGGAGTGTCCTTTGAAAACATTAACACCAACTACACAAGTGGAACCCGTGCAATAGAAAGAAAAAGAAAAACATATTGAAGAAGTAACAAAGTTATTCAAAGATGATTGGGGTTCCTTGAATTTCATGTGCCTAGATTTGATGGGCAACCGAATATCATAACAAAAAAGCATGAAAAATAAAAAGCAATAATTTCAACACAAAATTTAGATGAACCTTTGGAAGCATCCACTTCAACTACTTTAGAAGTAGAAGCAAATTACACAACAAACTTTGATGGAGTTTATTACAAGCAACCACAAAATCTGAATGAAATGAAAGAGATTTATGGAAGAGGTTATGAACTTATGAAACAACTTGGTTATAGTGGAAAAGGATGTGGAGCTAGAGAAAAAGGTATCCATGTCTCAATGTAGCCTAACACACAAAAAAAAGCCAGTGGTATTGGTTATATTGTCCTTTGAAAGAAACAAACAAATCAAAGAAATCCTCGCTTAATATCAATGCCATTACACAAAACACTAACTATTGGAGTTTGTAAGATTTTACACCTTCCTTTAAAGAAGAGTACAAAATCTCGCCATTTAAAGAGTCTTGTGTAAGTATGACACTTTGTACTAAGCAAGAGATATCTTTGTCGCAAAATAAAGGAACATCTACTTTTTATCAAGAGAGTATCTTGTCGAGACTCCTCCAAGATCATTTGATATCCCTCCCTCCAAGAACATGAAATAAATTTTACTACAAGAATTCATTTTGTGCATACCATATAATTCATGGTCATTCTACTAATGAATGTAAGGATTTGGGTAATAAAATTCAACATCTTAAGGATTGTAGTGCTCTTCCTTGTGTTGAAGCACCTACTTCCTCTAAATGATATTGATGTTCATTCTATCATATTTCTCATCAATCATCTTGGCCCATCCTTGTCTTGCACCTAGTGGGGGCAAGGAGTTAGGTACACTTGTACTCGTATGACACTTTTTGCTGTATCTTATGGCACTTGACCACCTTCCATGTATATATAATAGCAAGCTTGGGATGTGGATGACATGCCTTAAGTTGGATTGCATGTGACGTACTTTTCTTCCTATGTTTAGCATTACATTTTGGGGGCAACCCCTTATTGATGATGTAGTTTCATTCAGGAACATATGAATTGGCATAGGTATTTTTGAATAAGCTCTCATATCTTCTTCTACTTTAAAAAAAATTTCTCCCAATAATGGTGTTAGCAATTGCTTTAAAGTGGGGGCATACATCGACACTCATGTTTCACTATGCAATTTTCTTTATTCTTGTGATGTGTCCTTTTCTTGGTGGTATCATTAGGTTTTATTTCCTCTGAGAGCATGATATTTATTTGACTCGTCCTCTCTTGGAGACATTAGGCATGATGTTCCCTAAGAAGAGACCTTACATGAACTAAGCAAAGTCCCTTTGAACAAATCTTTACCTGCATGTTGTTTCATTTTTTGTGGTGCCTTATCAAATTTATCAGGAGGTATAGCTTTGGTCTGGTTAGTATGTATGGGAACCAAACTTAAGCATTAATTTCCCATAGCCTCTTGCTTGTTTGTGTGAGCACATATCGACTACATGCGTATGTTTCTTTGGGGGATTACCTAGTGGATGACCTAAGGTTCCACTAGCCCTTTTGAGCGTGTGTTTGGTTTGCATAGTGGACATCGTGCTCCACTTGTAAATTTTCTTGGATAAAAAGATTAGATATAATTCACATCACATTGGATAAGTGATCGCTCAGGCTTGATTTGTCTTTCTTTCTTTTTTTCCTTTTCTTTCTTTATGCCTTTGATAGTGTATGCTTGTATCTTGTTGTTGATTCATACATCATTTACATGAGTGTCCTCTTGTGCCTATGTTGGTTTGCCATATGATCTTGATCCTAGGAGCTTTACCACCCCCTTGATCTTTGTCATTTTATACCACTGACATTGGTACACTTGGACCCCTCTTGAATGTATGCTTTAGTGCGAGTTTGAAGCATGTTCCTCCTCTCACTAAAGTGGGGGCTAAATGTAGTGTAGGAAAAAGTATCCCTTTTCACACTTAATTTGGGAATAATTAATATTAAACTGAGCCTAATGTGGCCTTGATTTAGTGTTGCAATGTGTTAAATTACAAATTCACATTAATTTTAGGGCCCTTTTTAACTAAATAAACCTAATTTTTCGTTAATTTAGTGTTGTAAAGTGTATTTATTTACATCTTCACACTAAGTTTTGGGCCCTCTTGCATTTATGACCTTCAAAACATCATTAATAGGCCCTTAAGACCCTTTATTATGTATCCCAAGGAATATTTCAACTGAAATCCTGACAAATTCAATAAATACATTTAATATTCTAACCCCTCAACATTTCCCCAGCCCAAAAAGCTAGGGTGGGGCCCATTTGCCACCTTGGGTGTATGAGTCCCTAAGAATCTTCACGAAAGAGAATTTCACCTAGATCTAGAGCTTTCAAGAGATATTTTCAAGCATTCAAGAGCCTTGAAGAGCATTCAAGAGCTAATTATCAATCATTTCGAAGAATCAATTTAAGATTTAAGCATCATGTTAAGGTCTTCATGCATCATGTGTGTTTGTGAGCTAACATGTTGATGTATCATTTGTGATTTAAGTTCAAGTATTTAAAGACATCTCAAGTTTCATGATCATGATCTACATCCATTAAATCTAATTCATACAAGTTGCAGATCTACACTCCAAGGGTTCAACAAGGATTGGTCAGTTGTTACATTCATTTGTTCATTCATCATTCATTCATGATATTTCAATTCATTTCAAAGTTTAATTACTCAAACAAGGTCTAACTGAGGTAGACCCCCATCCACTAACAAAAACAATATTTCTCTCTCTCTCTCTCTCTCTCTCTTGTGGTGTATGTTTTGCATATTTTTGTGAACAGGACTAGATCACCACCTTGGGCATATAAGTCCCTTTATATCTGAAACAACGGAAATTATACAATCTTATGTTTAGAGGGATAATACAACCAATTTCCTTCAAGTTTCATTCAAGGAAACCTTGGAGATCTCAATCCAAGGATGTAAAGGGGAGAGAGATCTGCAATAGGGATGTCCTAGGGTGTGATTAAAGACTAAAAGAGGGTTCACCACCAAGCTAGGGCTTGGAAAGACAAGAAATGTAAATGATATACAAAGTACCATGCAAAAACTAACTAAATGACCTAGGAAATGAAACTAAAAATGAGGATAACAAACTAAGAATGAACAAAAAGTTACCTAGTAGATGATGTCAAAACAAGTTCCAAAACCATGAAAACCTATTGTTTGATGCCCACTATGACTCATACAGTAGTTTGGGCGATTTAGTCCCAAACTAAGGTTTTTGTGCCAAAATTGGAACCTCACAATGGTTGATCTAAATTCACTAAAATCTAGGAAATGTGTTGTATTGGGACTCATACACCACATGGCGTATCATTTCCACTCTACTTTTTCAGAGGGTGAAGACCTGAATCTACTCTCCTATCTTTGATCTTCCTTCCAAGCTTTTTTTTTGAGTCAAAAACCCCAATTTGTAACTTGTAGGTGACTTTCCATATAGATAGCAACCTTGTGACGACTTGATAACTTTCTTCCAATCTTACAACCTAGTCTTCAAAGGATCTCCAAGTCTCAAGACACCTATATCTACAATCACACATGTAAAGAGACAAAGAAAAAACTTGTTGATTGTTAGGAAATTTGGGTTTTCCTTGGTCAAACCCCATTTAGGTAATTAACCCTTGTGATGAAACAATGAAATATGAACATGAAACATGAACAATGATACCTTGAATGATGTATTGAGATGTAAATCAACAATCTAACATAAAGCGGCCATGTAGAATGTAGATCTTGATCTTAAATTGGATGTTATACAATGCTTGCAAATGGATCTTCAATGCTACATCACAACACTAGCTCAACAACATGCTTGATGCATTGTGATCTTGACATGATGATGGATCTTGAATTGTTGTAACACATGATGAATAATTCTACCCTTGAATGCTTAAAGATGCTCTTGAATGTCCTTGAATACTCTTGTGAACTCTTGTAATCACAAAATTTCTATTAGGAATTCTCTCTTGAAAGTCTTAGGTCAAAATGAGTGAAATAACCTTGTATTTATACTTGTTTATGCCAAATTCTTTGAAATTACAGCACTACAAGCTGACATCAAATCTAGGAGGATAAAATCTTGCCAAGAATTTGAATTTATTTTAGGTTTAAACCACACATGACTCATACACCAGAAGTGGCTATGAGTCCCATTAGGATAAGCTTTTAGACACATTTTTCAAGAAAGGCTTAGATTGATGTGAAATCAGGATTGAGGCCCAAAACTTAGGTAGGACTCATATGCCCAAGGTGGCGTATGAGTCCCAGATCACTAAATTTGGGCCATACAATCCAAAAACACATGAATTATGATTGGATGCCAGTAAATGTTGGGATTATCCTCATAAATATGCATTAACTGAGGCTTGTGGATGCAAAATTAGTCCAATTAAAACATAAAGTAGCTCAATTTATTAATAAAACCCTAAATTAGTGTGAAAGTGTAAAGGTCCACTTAGTTTACAAGAGCCCAATACCTAATGTGAATGTGTTAAACACATTACAACACTAAATCAAGGCAACATTAAGCTTAATTTAACAAGAAGGGTCCAAACAAGTGTGAAAATGTAGAGGGATACATTTTTCGTCATTACATTTAGCCCCCACTTTAGTGAGAGGAGGAATTTGCTTCAAACTCACACTAAAGTAGACAAACTCTCATCAAGAGGGGTCCAAGTGTAGCAATGCTAGTGAGATAGGATGACAATGATCAAGAGGGGTGATGAAGCCCCCAGGATCAAGATCTTATGGAAAATCAACATAAGCACAAAAGAACACACATATAAATGATATAAGGAGCAACAAGGCACAAGCATACACTGCCAAATACATAAAGAAAAGTAGAATAAAATAAAAGGGGTGGATCAAGATTCGACTGTTTGTCCCACACGTTGTGGATCATTTCTAAGTTGTTTATCAAAAAATGCACACTCACAAGGGCTAGTGGAACCTCAGGCCATCCACTAGGTGAGACCCCAGTGAGACACATACACATGCAACCGATATGTGCTCACAAAAAGAAGCAAGTTGCTATGCTAAATTCACGCCTAAGTTCAGCTCCCATATGTACAACTAGACCAAAGATATACCTCCTAATAACTTTGATAAGGCGCCACACAACAATGAACTTCAA
Organism: Sequoia sempervirens; assembly: GCA_007258455.2. NCBI lineage: Eukaryota > Viridiplantae > Streptophyta > Pinopsida > Cupressales > Cupressaceae > Sequoia > Sequoia sempervirens. The sequence continues at coordinate 9,137,371 of VDFB02000013.1, read as the reverse complement.
GCTTCATGAGGCAAGCAAAGATTCATATGCTTGGAACTCATGAAAAAAAAAGATGGCTCCACAGGAAAGCAAAAAGTGTTATGCAAGGTGGCCATATAACCGAAAATGTTAAAATAGAGTAAGGTATGTTCAAAGGAGTTTTGCTTAGTTCATGTAAGGTCTTAACTTAGGGAACATTGTGCTTAATGTCTCAAAGAGAGGAAAAATAAAAGAAATATCATGCTCTCAAAGGAACTCAAACCCGATGACACCACCAAGAAAAGGATGCATCGCAAGAAGAAAGAAAAATCACACAGTGAAACATGAGTGTCGATGTATGCTCCCAATTTAATGTGGTTGCTAACTCCATTGTTGTGAGAAATTGCTTTAAAGTAGAAGAAGAAATGAGAGCTTTTTCGGAAAGCCCTATTCCAAGTCACATGTTCTCGAATGAAATTACATCATCATGGATAAGGGGTTGCAATACTAAAAAATACTTAGTACGTCACATGAGAGCCAACTTAAGGCATGTCATCCACCTCCCAAGCTTGCCCCTACATATACATGGAAGGCAGTAAACTATCCAAAAGAGCCAACGACAAGTGACATATGAGGACAAGACTACCTAACCCCTTTCCCCCACTCAGTGCAGGACAAGGATGAGTTGAGATTATTGATGATGAACATGTTAAAGTGAAAATCAATATCAATTAGAGGAATTAGGTGCCTCAACACAAGGAAGAGTACCACGATCCTTAAGATGTTGAATTTTATCACTTAAAGCCTTACATTCATTAGTAGAAAGACCATGAACTCTAAGACATGCAAAAAATGAAGTCTTGTAGTAAAATTTATTTCGTTTCCTTGGAGGGAGGGATATCAAACGATCTTGGAGGAGTCTCAACAAGATACTCTCTTGATCAAAAGTAGAAGATGTTGCTTTATTTTTGTGACAAAGATATCTCCTGCTTAGTACAAGGTGTCATACCTACACAAGACACTTTAGATGGAAAGATTGTGTTCTCTCTTTGAAAGGAGGGTGTAAAATCTAATTATCTCCCATCGTTAGTGTTTTGTGCGATGACATTGATATTGAGTGAATATTTTTATGTTTCTTTCAAAGGACAATAACGATGACCACTTGTATCTATCAGTTCGAGATGCACTAATGTTAAATTTGGCTTAGAGGAATCTTTTGTAATAGTTTTGACATTGAGTGAAGGCTTGCTTGTTTATTTCAAGGGACAATAACCAAGACCACTAGTCTTTTCTTGCATGTGAGGCTCTATAGGGACACAAATACCTTGTTCTCTATCACCACATCTGTTTCCACTATAACCAAGTTGTTTCATAAATTCATAACCTTTTCCATAAATATTTTTCATTTATTTTGGATTTAGTGGTTGCTTATAATTAGCTTCATGAAAGTTTGTTGTATAATTTGTTGTTTCTTCTAAAGCGGTTGAAGTGGATGCTTTCGAAGGGTCTTCTGAATTTTGTGTTGACATTACTGCTTTTTCTTTTCCCTTTTTAGAGTCTTTGTTTATGATCTTGTATTCACCCATGAATGTTGTAAAATCTAAGGAACCCCAATCATCTTCTAATAGCTTTGTGACTTCCTCAATATTTTTTTCTTTGTCTTTTTGTTGCATGGGTTCTACTTGTGTAGCTGGTGTCAATGTTTTCAAAGGATTCTCCTTGTCTTTCTCAATGTTCAAACAACTATTTGGTTGAAGGTTGGCATTGATTGTGGGTATGTGCAGGATCATGATGGGCCAAAAAGTGGCGATATGATGGGTATGTGTAGGGTATGTGGCTGACAACTTTTTTTTACCCAAAATTGATGAAATGAAAAGGGTTTTTAAAGGAGATTCTCAGCTTTCCACCAATATAAATTATGCTTTACTTTGAATTTAATAAATAATTATTATTCATTTTCTATTTGAATTACAACTAAAGTCCTGATTGATAAGCTAATTGAAAAACATATATAGCTTTCAAACGATATCACATTTTTGAATCGAAACATACGTCACATTCTATGCTTTGTATACTATAGGATTAAAAATAAATAAAAATCATGAACTTTGACCAAGTTAAGGTGGTCAAACATATGAGTTTTATATTTTTAAAAGTTGTAATAAAAAATCATAATTAATTATTTACTTGGAAAAAAATTACAAAAAAATATGCATCACATCTGAAAATGAGTCCTCTACTTATATCTAAAATATTATAGAAAAATATTATCATTTTATTGTAGTTGGGGTGGTCAGACAAACACCTACTTCTTATTTTTTCCCTACAATTTAAGTACTACTACATTGAAATTTCAAATTTTCACCAAATAGATTTTATTTATTTTTAAATAAACCTAGTAGTTTAGAAACTACATTCAATTTTCTACAGATTCTATTCTTACATATTTTTGAAATAATATAGAGAACTTATTCAAATTTTTATGTCAAGTTGCCTAACTCCAATTTTTCTGATTTTTTTGCCACTTAAGGCCTGTTTTTTCCATGATGATCCTACACATACCCTTGTATATACTTTTTGTTGTAGACATACTTCATTTTATGATGAAGGGTTCAAGGCACTGCCTGTATCTCATGAATCCATGGTCTTCCTAAAAGGATGTTGTATGAAATATCATGAGGCATAACATGAATAGGAGTTTGTAATGTGGCCTTTCCAACTATAATAGGCAAAGTAATCATTCCAAGTGGTTGTTTTCCTACATTGTCAAACCCTTGAATAGATAAAGAGGAAGGTTGAACTCTTGATTTATCCACGCTAATTCTATCCAAAAGGTTCACACTACACACATTAAGGGAAGATCCATTGTCAACAAGGGTTCTTTTTATTCCCTACCCATCGTAGTCAGCTATTATCATGAAAGCTTCATATTGTGTTTGGATTTCCAAAGGAGGGAGCTCACTTTGGTGGAAAACAATGTCAGCATTTATTCCTTGAATCATGGATCCTATGTCATTTGGTTGTGCATTAGAAGGGATAGGAACTTGTTGTAAATCACTTTGAATCATGTTTTGATAATGAGGGGAGGCTTGAATAAGGTCCCATAAGAATATCTTAGTAGGAGTGTTCTTAAGTTGTTCAACACGATCATATTCCTTTCTACTTTGTGAAGGAAAACAAGGAGGACCTAGTAAGATAGGTTGAGGTAATGGGAGGGATGTTGAAGTTTTTTTTCTTGGTTGCGGAATTTTTCTAGTGGTATATGTATGAGCAACGTTATTATAACTTTCCCACTGTGAAATATTATTCGTAGGTGGGTAAAGGATAAGTTTAGGTTTGTTTTGAGTTTGTGGTCATTGTGAGGGTGGGTAAAGAATTAGAGGATTCTTAGGATGTACCATAGGGTACATGTAGGAGGTCCCTTAATCAAGGGGCATCTAATGGACACTTATGCATTCATAACCTCAGCGGTTTCGGTTTGATGTCTTTCTAATGAAGGGGATTATAGTTTCATCCTTTCACCATTACCTAAGGAAGAAAAATTATTGTTGTTAATGTTGTCATTTTCTTGCACCATGATATCTTCCCTAGGAGGATAGTTTTTAGGAGAACTAAAAACTAGATGTTCATGACATTCAATTTTTGGTCCTTCTAAAATGACTTCATCGCAAGTAAGGGAGTTTTCAATGGGTGGATTGTCTTGTTCAATAAGGTTTTCCCTAGGGGAAGGGAGGAAACTAAGATTCTCATGACTTTCATCAATTGCATTTTCTAACTTCCAAGTATCTTCTTCACAACTAAGATAGATACTAGAAGAAGAAAAAATGTGATTGTCAAGATTGTCCATAATTTCATTCCTTTGTCCCATAATGTCTTCTAAAATAGGATAGATAGGGGAAGAAACATAAAGAGGGTTGTCATTGATCTTAAATATTTTATCATCTAACACCAACCTATCATTTTCATTTACAAGTGTTACACCCCAATTGTGTATTTACTATTTACTATTACTATGTAGGGTAAATGTGAATGTAATTTGGATTCTGAAGATGAATAAATTGTGCTTGCACTTTTTTATCCATGAATTATGAATGAATTTTGTTTCGTTTAAATGATATATGAATAAATGCATATATGTGAAATGAATGGTTATTGAAATGAATGTTCTAACTATGGAGATGTATTATATGTAATGCATATTTTGTTGAATAGTTGACTACCATGTGAATGTGTTAGTTGATGCAAGAATATGATCAATCCTCTAGGTAGAGGGGAAGTATCACTCATGAGAAGATATTGGTTGGGTAACCAATAATGTAACCTATTTGAGCTTACACACACTCACAGTAGAATGATTGAGTCAAGATGTTTTGTTGGGATTTGGTAAGTCATCCTTAGTTTGATGTGTCTACATTGAGTAAGGGTCTTGTTTACTATTGAGTACAATACTCGATGATGTTATATGTTTGGGAGTTTATGAGATTTTCCTTATATTACTATTCTTGTACTGATGAGTTAAAACACGTAGACTGTATGTATATGTATTCATAAGCATATTGATGAAAGACCATACGCGTATGAACTATCAAATGGACCTAATAATATGTATATGTATATATAGATATATCACATGTAAGTACTTATCAATATGATAGTAAATGTGTATGAGTATGGTGTACAATCAAATATAAATATATATATATATATATATATATATATATATATATATATATATATATATATATATATATATATATATATATATATATATATATATGATATATACATATATCCATATGTATTGATACACACGTATGATGGGAAAATGGATATTCCATACGAATGTATCGATATATGTACACAATCAATGTAATTGTTATTACTATGAGAATGTTAACTTGGTTATATTCATTTGTATATCAAATGTATACATACTTTATTTTCATAAGATATGTAACCATATATATACATATACATATATATGCACGTGTAGATATACATATATATATATGTATATGTATATGTATATGTATATCTAAATATATGTATATATATTTAAATATGATTATATGCATAGTGATCAATTAACATAAGAAATACTTAGAGTCTAATATATTACTTGAACATAGGTCGGTTGCATATAATAAACACAAAGCATTATAAAGGTCGAATATGATACATATTGGCAAAGATTAAAGAGTGAACTATATACAATATATAGTGTATCAAACAAGTCGATATAAAGAGTTGACTTAGTTGATGCTTGAGATATAATACATTTGACTTAGTAAACAAAAATAACTCATGGGACGCCCTATCATATGGTGATGGATTTACAACAATAGCAAAGTAAATGTAATTGCATGTTAATAGGAAAAGATTATAACACAGTAAGGAATCGGTCAAAGCTGATTAATGAGATTAAGCGACTCGTCCTTCCTTTATTTATGATGTACATTGACTTGGTCAACTCATGCAATGTGTTGCATTTTAAACATAGAATAATTCAAATGAGTTAAGTCATGCCTGACTTTTAGGGAAATGGTTGCTTGCTTGGCACCATATTATGAAAGTTCCATATGTTGTAGAAGTTCAATCTAGGAAGAAATTGACTCTCACCTTTTGATCATGTGCTGATTGAAATAGTCATAAGTTGTCAAAATTAGAGGTCGACCTATAGCTTAGTATGTTGAGTAAACCTTGTATTTTCTGCAACCTTTTTTCCAAATGAAGTGAGTCGACTTGCATGGATAATGTTGTCAATCTACATGCCTTTTCTTTAGGCTATGAAGTCTCCTTGTTGATGCTTAAATAGAGAGGCATCCTCTCTCATTTTTTACTCATTCTATATTCTATTTCCACTCCATTATGCACTTCTAATCTGAATTTTAAGTCTACTATATTTTGAGAGAGCTTTGAGTAATTGTGAGAGTATTGAGTATTTTGAGAGAAGTATACTAACAACTTGTGAGAGAGGTTTATTGAGGCATTGCTTGAGAGATCAAAGCAAAGCGAACTACTGTTTTGGAGAGTTGTGCAACAATCAGTCAATTGGACAAGAATTGTATAGGCATGAGGATGAATCTTCCTTTATTTATCTTTGTTTATAAATGATTGTGTTTTTTGAATGACTTGATTGGAATACTTGCAATAGGAAAATATAGTATTTTCTTTGGAAAGCAATAAAAAGCTATGGTACTCTTTTCTATGTAGTGCTTGTATTTACTCCATAATAGGAGAGATTGTTTTTCATAGGTATATGTTACTAGATATGATTAAGTAGGGATAACTTAAGAGTTACCCATAACTAGTTATTGGTATAATTGGTAGTTTCCAAGTTACTCCTAGGGTTTTATTATCCGTTAAGGGGAGGATACTTGTATTTATGAGTTTTGAGTAGATATATCATTAAGTTATGGGAAATGGTAATAGGTTGTCTCTAGGGTTAAATACTACCCGTTGATAGATAAACCTATGCATAGTATATAGTGGCCTAAAGTCAAATTGAGCTTGAGTAGTGTACATGAGTAGGATGACTATCACTCAAAGTATTGGGTGAGAACACTTTGGCCAAAGTAGTGTGATTGCCTTTGGCTCCACTGTCAATTCACCGTGATCCATTTATTTGCATGCTAGCTCTAGATTGTGAGTTTACAAGTTCTAGCCATGTAGGACATAGCACTAAGCTTAGTTGGTTGTCATTACGAGGTTACTCCACCAATCTCTTTGTCAAAGGTTAGGGTCACCCGTTGAATGATAGACATGCGGGGGACCACATATGAATCCATGGTTGGATGAAAAGCACTTGATTGAAGCTTCTCCTCCTCAAAAGGTGACAAGAAGACCAAAATTTGAAAGGAGTTCCTGAACTATCTTTATATATTGCTTGAAAGCTCGGTTGAGCTATGTATGTACTATGTACACATTCTTGGAAATATTGTAATTATGAATTTATTATATTAGAATGGAATCATTATTGTTCATTGTTATGACATCTATGCTCATTTTTTCTCAATAAAGAAAATAATTTTTTATTGTAATGGCTTGTTACATAGTTTATTTACTTGCAAAGTGAAAACTTGGGAAAATTTACTTCAATGAATGGTTAACATGTTACGTGTGGTATCAGAGCTACCAAGTTTAGCTCTGGAACTTATGAGCTCATCATTTTTTCCATCCAATATTATCTAATGTTTGGAAATTCTTGTGCTGGGATGGTGCATCTCAGGTTAATAGTTAGAAATTCAATAATAAAAAATGAGCACTACCTCAAGGCCAAGAAGGAAAGAGAATCCATCGCTAGGAAAATTGAGGGTACCAACTACGACCATGCCATCTGGTTAAGCAACACTGAGACTTTCAATCATGTTCTTTCTCGAATTAGTGATGTGAAGAGAAAGATGAAGATGGAGGCTAAATACAACTACTTACCTTTCATCTCACCAAAGAAGTTTGATTCATTATCACTTTCCAAGGATATGCCCTCAAAAGGGAGCATTAGTCTAACATTTATCTTTAGGGGCCCTAGAGTTCTTCCAATGGCGTAAGTAATTGTAATTTCCTTGGGTAATGAGTTTGAGGGATATGTACCTCAAAACTATGTATCAGATGACAAATTTGGAGGTTATTATCCATTTTGGGATATGTATGATCAAATGAGGGATGAGCAATCTCAATCTGTAGGGTATACTCCATTAAGTTAAATGTGAGAGAGTGAATTCAAGGGATACTCTCCACTCGGCTATCTAAACAATTGATCCATGTAATCAAGAGGATATTTAGATCCTTGTGAATTAATAAATCGTTTGTTTAAAAAAAAAATTGTACTTGAAGTCTTATGTGAAATTCCTTATGTGTGATTAATAGCTCATTTTAATGTTTTTCATAAGATAATTGATAACATGATTAATTCTAACAGGGAAAAACCTTCAGGTAGAATCCATTTTTGTGAATATGGTGAGGACACGAACCAATCCTAGCAAAATCCATGAATTTGGGCAAGGACCAGTAGGAGTTGAAGCTAGACTGGACCAAATTTTAGCAAGGTTAGAAAACTTGGAACATGAAAGAGTAAAGGATTGAGTTGAGAAAGAAGTTCAAACAATGATAACGAGGGAAAGAACTCTTCTCATGAACATGATAAAACCCATGATCATGAAAAAGAGAAATCACCTTCCCTATCTAAGAAGACTAATAGGAAGAGAATGGCTTCTGAACTCTCTAGAGATATGAAGAAAATTACCCCACCCAAGTTTGAAGGAAACGTCAACAAAGATGAACCTGAGGCTTGGTTAGTACAAATGGAGAAGTACTTTGAGAGTCATAATTATATTGAGGTTTCAAAAGCCACTTGGGGAGCATACTAGATAGTAGGAGAAGCCTCTAACTAGTGGATGAATAAAAAGATGGAACTCAATCTTAACTCATGGAAACTAACTTGGAGTGAATTTGTCAAAATATTTCATAAGAGATGGTTGCCCCAACTCTAGTTTGACCAAAAACTCATGGATTTTCAGAATCTAAGACAAGGGGAGAAGATGGTTAATGAATATTCAGAGAAGTTTACTTGTATTTTGTGTTATGTTCCTATGTACCAAATGAATGAACACCTCTGCATGAGAAAGTTTATCATAGGACTTAATCATCAGATCGGAGGAGAGGTGGATGTGCATGGTCCAACAACTATGGATCTTGTGTATGAGAGAGCGGTTAAGAAAGAGTAGAAACTTAAGGCTATCTCCATTTGTTAGGAAAACTGAAATCACGAGAAGATTATGGGAGTCCAAGACAAACTGGCCCCAAGGAAAGTAGAAGTTATGCACAATGTTCCCAAGAAAGGAGAAAAAGGATCCCATAATAGTGGGAAAGAGTTAAGAAGGGAATGTAGGAAGAATGGTTCCAGTAGTGGAAACACAAATAATGTTGGTGGGAATTATAACAAGTCTGGAGAACCTTTGAAGAGGAAAGGACCAGCTACTCGATGTTTCACTTGTGGAGGAAACCACTATGTGATTCAATGTCCTAATAAGGTTTCGAGGTCACGATCATATGGTAATCCACTGCCTACTCAATAAGTGATGTTTCAACAAAAGATACATGCAGTTGTGGATGATTGCTAGATGAAGTATCAAGTGACTCCAATTGAAACTCTAGGTATTTTTTTTGGTTTACCCATTTTCGTACTTATAGATCTTACTAGTGCAACCAAGAATTTTATTTCACCTAGAGTAACTAAGAAAATATCTAGAAAGTTTGGACACATGGAAAAGTCTTGGGATGTAGAGTATGCAAACTAGACAAGAGCAAAGGTGGATTAATGTCTATTCGAAGCTAGGATAGAGCTACCTTCTTTAGCTACAGAAGTGAACCTTTATATCACACCTTTAGGGTCATATGACATTATCCTAGGTATGAATCAGTTCCGGAGACATAGGGCTGAGGTAGATTTCCATGCCAAAATTGTAGAGTTCCTAGATGATCTTGGAATTCAAGTGAAGTTTAAAGGGATACCTAGAGAGGTCAAGATTCATCAAATATTTGCAATGCAACTGTTAAGGGCTAAGAAGAAAGGGTGAAAACTCTTTGCATTCAAGATAGAAGAACTTGAAGAAAATCTTGATAACTTAGAGTCACAAAACATCCAAGCTATGGAAGAAGGTGAAATGGATGAAATAGGAATGTTGGATATGCATAAATATCCTATAATGAGGAAGTTTTTGGATGTGCTTCCAGATGAGTTACCTAGGTGCCACCGAAAGGGATATTTGATTTCTCTATAGATATAGTTCCAGGGTTTGGACCTATTTCCAAGATACCTTATAAAATGACGATAACTTAAGTAATGGAGCTTAAGGCACAATTGGATGAATTATTGTCTAAGGGGTTGATAATACCAAGCGTATCACCCTGGGGAGCACCAATTATCTTTGTGAAAAATAAGGATTGTACCTTGCATTTTTGCATCGATTATCGTATGCTTAACAAAGCTATAGTAAAGAATAAGTATTTGTTGCCATGCATTGATGATCTTTTCAATCAAATGAGGGGAGTTGTTGTATTTTCCAAGATTGATCTAAGATTTGGATATCATCAAATGAGGATTAAAGATGAAGACATATTTAAGACCACATTCAGAACTCGATATGGACATTATGAATTCACAGTTCTACCCTTCAATTTAACAAATGCACCTACAACATTTATGAACCTTATGAATAGCATATTTAGGGATTGTCTAGATAAATTTTTCTTGGTATTCCTAGATGATATTTTGATATACTTAGAGAATGAGGAGGAACATTGTAGACATTTAGAGATAGTTCTACAAAGACTTAGAGAACACAAATTATATGGAAAACTCTCTAAGTGTACCTTCTTTCAGAAGAGAATACATTATCTTGGACATGTGATTTCAGAAGAAGGTATTTAAGTGGATCCAGCTAAAATCAAGGCGGTGCTTGAATGGCCAATACCCAAGAATGTATTTGAGGTTAGGAGTTTTATGGGTTTGGTGGTATACTATAGAAAGTTTGTAGCAAAATTCTCCAATATTTCCTTTTCGATTACTTCTTTGCAGAAGAAAGGGAAGAAGTTTGAATGGATTGAGAAGTGCCAAGTAGCCTTTGAATTACTTAAAGAAAAATTGACTACTACACCAATTCTGAAAGTACCAGATCCTGAGAGAGAATTTACTATTATTATGGATGCATCAGAGGAAGGTTTAGGTGGTGTGTTAATGAAAGATGGGAAAATAATTACATATGAGTCAAGGAAGCTAAGACCTTATGAGAAAAATTATGCATCACATGATTTGGAGTTAGCAGTCGTGGTCCATGCTTTGCAAATGTGGAGAAACTACTTGTTAGGGAAACCCTTTGAGATGAAAACTAATTATCATGGGTTAAAGTACATGTTTACTCAACCTAATCTGAATGCTAGGAAGAGAAGATGGTTAGAGTTAATAGCTGATTATGACTTCAATATCAGTTATATTAAAGGGAAATAAAATCAGGTTGTTGATGCCCTAAGTTGAAGATGTCATATTGCCTCAATAGTGACGATTCAAACTAACTTTAAAGGAAAAGTGTTGTAGAAGTGAAAAGAGGATGAGTATTACTCACAAGTTTAGGAAGCACTCACAAGCAATCCACATGTTGCAAGGTATGAAGGTTTTCATTTTGAAACTAATGGATTACTTAGATATAAAGGGAGAATGAATGTACCTGATGTAGAGGATTTAAGAAATTTGGTATGGAAGGGAGTACATGAAGCACTGTACTTTGGACACCCTAGAGTGACAAAAATGATGGCAGATGTAAATCCACTATACTTTTGGAAAGGGATGAAAGGAGATGCTGCTAGATTTCTAGCAAGGTGTCTTGAGTGTCAAAGGGTAAAAGTAGAGCATCATCACCCTGTAGAGTCGCTATATCCAGATGATATACTAGAGAGAAAATGGAAAGTCATAAGTATGGATTTTGTGCAAGGATTGCCTATGTTGAGAAATAAGCATAATGCCATTCTTGTGGTGGTAGATAAGCTTACAAAAGTAGCATACTTTATACCCAAAATCTAACTAATCAATCACCTTTCATAGCAATAAAATATGTGCAAGAAGTGTTTAAGCTACACGGAATACCCGAAAAGATAATATCGAATAGAGATGCATGAGTCACTTCTAGATTTTAGCAAACATTATTTCCTACATTAGGGACTCGACTGAATATTAGCCCATCATATCATCTAGAAACGGATGGACAAATGAAAAGAGTAAATCAAATATTGGAGGACCTACTTAGAATATATTGCATGGATTAGTAGTACAAGTGGGAAAATTACTTACCCTTGGTGGAATTTTATTACAATAGTCCCTATTATTCTACAATAAAGATGGCTCCTTTCAAATCATTATATGGTCAAAAGTATTGAAATCCTATAAGTTGGGATAGAATTGAAGATAGAGTGAGCCTTGGGCCAAAAAATTTGGTGGAAATGGAATAACAAGTAAAAATTGTTAAGCAAAGATTAGTTGAAGCTAACGATAGACAAAAAAGCTATGTTGATTCTGGTATTGGCATGGTGTGATGGTTTATAGGTGGCATTGTTGTTCTTGTCACCAAGGTTCAAACCCCGTTGGGGTGGTATTATTGAATGGTTGTATTTCGGTTCATAGCTCCGGTCAAAAGCGTTTACCCCTTGATTAAAAAAAAAAAAAAAGCTATGTTGATGCTAAGAGAGTACCCCCAAATTTTTCTATAAGTGATAAAGTGTTATTGAGAGTGAAACCTCACAAGAGGTAAATTAAATTTGGAAATTCTTCTAAATTGGCTCCACAATACATAGGACCTTTTGAGATTCTTGAGGAAGTTAATTTAGTAGCTTACCTAATTGTGTTGCCACCATCTCTTGCTAGGATGCATAATGTCTTTCATGTGTTGTACCTAAAGAAGTATATACCAGGTGATAATCATGTGATTGATTGGAATGCTTTATAGGTACAAGACCCTGGAGTGGTAACTCTTGAGCCTATCAAGGTGCTAAAAACATGTAAGCTTTGCTTGCATAATAGGGAAGACTTGCAATGAAAATTCTAGTGGGACTAGTATGTTGAAGACTCGACCACCTAGGAAGACTATGTTGAGATTCAACAAAAGTTTCCTCATATTTTAGATGCATTTGAGTGTACTTGAAAACAAATATGTTGTTTGAATGTTTGTTTTATGTTGCTACATAAAATCATCAAGGACAATGATTCACAAGGGGGGGAGTATGTTACACCCCAATTGTGTATTTACTATTTACTATTACTATGTAGGGTAAATGTGAATGTAATTTGGATTTTGAAGATGAATAAATTGTGCTTGCACTTTTTTATCCATGAATTATGAATGAATATTGTTTCATTTAAATGATATATGAAGAAATGCATATATGTGAAATGAATGGTTATTGAAATGAATGTTCTAACTATGGAGATGTATTATATGTAATGCATATTTTGTTGAATAGCTGACTACCGTGTGAATTTGTTAGTTGATGCAGGAATATGATCAATCCTCTAGGTGGAGGGGAAGTAACACTCAAGAGAATATCTTGGTCGAGTAACCCTGGTAGTGTAACCTTTTTGAGCTTACACACACTCACAGTAGAATGGTTGAGTCAAGATGTTTTGTTGGGATTTGGCAATTCATCCTTAGTTTGATGTGTCTACATTAAGTAAGGGTCTTATTTACTATTGAGTTCATTATTGGATGATGTTATATGTTTTGGAGTTTATGAGCTTTTCCTTATATTACGATTCTTGTACTAATGAGTTAAAAAACATGGAATGTATGTATATGTATACATAAGAATATAGATAAGAATATGGATGATAGACTATACGTGTATGCACATGGAACTATCAAATGGACCTAACGATATGTATATATATAGATATATCACACATAAGTACTTATCAATACGATAGTAAATGTGTATGAGTATGGTGTACAATTGAATGTGTATATATATATATGATATATACATATATCCATATGTATACATGTATCGATACACAAGTATGATGGGAAAATGGATATTCCATAGGAATGTATCGATATATGTACACATACGTATACATGTACATAGAGGAATATATATATGTATATATATGTACACAATCCATGTAATTGTTATTACTATGAGAATGTTAACTTGGTTATATTCATTTGTATATCAAATGTATACATACTTTATTTTCATAAGATATATATTTATATATATAAGCATATGTATACATGTACATATATATATATTTGTGTGTGCATAGATATAAATATATGTGTATATGTTAATATATGTATATATTTTTAAATATGATTATATGCATGGTGATTGATTAACATAAGAAATGCTTAGAGGCTGATATATTACTTGGACATAGGCTGATCAAGCATATAATAAATGCAAAGCATTATAAAGGTTGAATATGATACATATTGGAAAAGATTAAAGAGTGAACTATATACAACATATAGTGTAGAAAACAAGTTGATATAAAGAGTTTGACTTAGTCGATGCTTGAGATATAATACATTTGACTTAGTAAACAACAATAACTCATGGGACGCCCTATCATATGGTGATGGATTTACACCAACAACAAAGTAAAAGATTACAACAATGTAAGGAATCAGTCGAAGCTGATTAATGAGATGAAGCGACTCATCCTTCCTTTATTTTTGATGTACATAGACTTGGTTGACTCATACAATGTGTTACATTTTAAAAATAGACTGATTCAAATGAGTTAAACTATGCCTTAGTTTTAGGGAAATGGCTACTTGCTAATTTTTCAATCTGGGAAGAAATTGACTATCACCTTTTGATCACGTGTTGATTGAAATATTCATAACTTGCTGTCAAAATTAGAGGTCGACCTATAGCTTAGTATGCTAAGTAAACCTTGTATTTTCTACCACCCTTTTTCCAAATGAAGTGAGTCATCTTGCATGGACAATGTTGTCAATCTACATGCCTTTTCTTTAGGTTGTGAAGTCTCCATGCTGCTATATAAATAGAGAGGCATACTCTCTCATTTGTTACTCATTTTATATTCTATTTCCACTCCATTGCGCACTTCTAATCTGCATTTTTAGTTTGTTATATTTTGAGAGAGCTTTGAGTAATTGTGAGAGTATTGAGTATTTTGAAAGAAGTATACTATCAACTTGTGAGATATATTATCAACTTGTGAGAGAGAGGTTTATTGATGCATTGCTTAAGAGATCAAAGAAAAGCTAACTATTATTTTAGAGAGTTGTACAACAATCAGTCAATTGGACAAGTGTTTTATAGGCATGAGGATGAATCTTCCTTTATTTATCTTTGTTTATGCGACAAAAAAAATAGTACTTCCCACCTTTGAGGAATGTAGCACAAGGGTAGGGTCCCTATTTCACACTTGCTACACTCAAGGACACCTTGGAGATCCCAATCCAATGAAGGACAAAGGAAGAGATCTGACAATAGGGTATCCTAGGGTATGTTTAGATATTAATAGAGGCTAAATGAGGGGTTCACCACCAATCTAGGGCTTTGAAAAATGTATGAAATGCAAGATCTAATGATTGACCTCAATGATACATAAAACTTCACTAAATGAACTATAGATGCAAATAAATCATAACAACAAACTGGAAAAGTATAGAGAAGCACCTCAAAACCTGAGAGAGCTTGAATGGAGGCCTAAAATGTTGAATAACCTAAAATTTTAGCCTACTTAGACTCATACGCTAGTCTGGATGCATCAGTCCCAGATTTGGGTTTTTGTGCAGGAACTAGTTTCAAGAAAAAGGGTATTTGAAACTATAAAAATTTGAAAAATGACCTAAACTAGGACTCATATGCCAGAACTAGCATATGAGTCCAGTTAGGGTTTTCTAGAATCTTAGGGTTTGATTTTTCTCTCCTATCTCTGCTCTTTCTGCTTTTTTTCAAATCTGAAACCTTGATTTCAAACCTGTAGATGACTTTTAGTGAAGATTACAACCTTTAAAATGAGGGACAACTCTAACAACTTTATCCAAGATTGTAACCTAATCTTCAATGATCCTTCATGCTCCAAGACACCTAGATCTACAATAGTGCATGTAAAGAGGATAATTTTTTTTGTTTGTTAGAGGATATGTGATAATGTGAATGATGGTTTCTTCCTTTGCTTACATCAGTTTGGTATCATAGCTAGAAGGATTTGGGAAAAGAGAGATATTTGGTTTTGTGTTTTGTGGTTTTGTGTTGTGGTTGTGTACAGGTTGAGAAGATAACTTGGTTGCTACCAAGAGAAGGCAAAGAAAGTTGAGGGAAAGTGGAAGCAAGAAGAAGCTTGCTTGAAAAGAAAATATGGAGATATTGAGAAGACATTTACAAGCAGAGGAAGAAAGGAAAAAGAGACAAGAGACAAGAGAAATTTGACAGAGAGTTAGCAGCAATAAACCAAGAGATGAGAAGATTGGAAAAATAAATCTAGGATTCTATGATGAAGATGGAATAGTTGATCAAATATATGACAAGTTGGCACTTATCAATGAGAAAGAAACTTGCATGGCCCATAAAGAAGATTGTCAAAAGAAGGAAAATACAAGCAAAGTTAGCAGCAAGAAGGAAAAAGCAAGAAGAAGAGTTTCAAGATACAAATGAAGAATTCATTCCCAAGCATGAAGATGAAGAAGAGATGAAGAACCTAATTTTAGAGGAAGGAGATATTGAGTTGGTATCCAGATTGGATGAATAAATGATGAAAAGATGAGGTGATCTTGGAAACTTTCAAAGAGTTGAAGAAAGATGGAGGTATGGTGGTAGAAACAATGTATCATCTATTTATACTACTAATCTTTTGGACAGGGAACAATCTGAAGATCAAGATGCAGCAAGGACAATATGCTAAGGTCAGAGTTGGAGAGCATCAAAACATAAAGAATCTGATTCTAGAAGGCAAGCAAGATAGGAAGTTGATTTGCATGGACAAGTTCAAACCAAAGGTAAAAATGAAGGAGATGAAAGCAGTTGCAAGGTTATTTTGAGGCAGAGCATACAAAGAATGGAGATTTTGGACAACTTCAAATTCAAGTGGACTTGAAATTTATTTGGCCAAGAGAATGATGCAGGAGCATCATGACAAACTTGTGATTCCATGGAGAAATTTTGAAATGATGATCAATTTTGTTGTTTCAACATTGTTCAAGGGTTATTTGAGTCATTTTCCCATGTAATAGAATCATTAGGAGGTCATTGTGTCCTATTTTGCAATAAATGTAAAGAGTTGTCCAAAAAGTGCAAAAAATTATAAAAGATGTAAAATTGCACAAAAAAGGTGTAAACAAGGAATATGAAAGGTCATTTGGCTCTAGGTCATTAGAGGGAAGTTGAAAATTAGTTGGAAGTTGTAGAGACATTTTTTATTTCCTTTAAAAATGCTTTGTAATCATTTGTGAACTCATGGGTGATTGAGTAGTTGAATAAAATCAATGAAAAGCTTTGTTTTTATACTTCTTTTCCAGAAAACCAGTGTTTTTAGGCCCTTGTATAGATTTGTATGGGAAATAATACATGTTTAATTGATTTTAAGTGTTGGATCCTTCAATCACCTTCCATTTCATTCTTGTTTTATGCAATTTGGTTGGATTTTGAGAAATTCCTTGCAATTTTTCTACAAATAGTTAAAACCCTCTGTTAGGGTAAGCAGAGATATTGTAAATTGTGTTTCTCTCATTATTTATGGTGAAAACTCCTAATAATTGGCGAAGATACTCTTGGTTGTGTATTTTTTCATATTTTAAAGCTTACAAATCAAGTGGTAAAGGTTTATGTGTGGAAACTTGAAGGTTTTGATTGTAAATTTGTACACAATTTGTGAAACAAAGCTTATGAAAGGAACCGCACCTAGGGTTTGCATAAATGCTTAATGAAATGGACACCTAATGGATTTTTAAGCTTTATCATATCAAAATTGATGTGTTTCGAGTATTTTTTAGGAGAAATTGATAGTGGATTATATTCAATAAACCCCATTTGGTGTGAAGACCTAATTAGGCCTAAACCAGGCTGAGACAATCATTTTTGAATCAAGTGATCCAAAGGACCTAATGTCCATTTTGTAATATGTTTTAAAAAAGGATAAGGGGTGTCTAAATATGTGATTTTTCTTGGGTTTTAGTGACTAGTTTGTGAGAAAACTTCTGACAGTCACGTTTGTAGACCTACTAGTATATAGGTCAGATTATGAAGGAATGACAAATAGTTGAGGGATCAAACCCTAATGGATGTTTTCATTGGTTAATTTAATGTCCTTAAGTGTAGAAAAAGACAGTTGTGGCTTTTTCTAAGTCTAAGAAGATGGAAATCTCATTTTGTGCTATGTTGAGATCATGGTGAAACCCTTTGTGAACTTGAAGATTTGAGATTATTTGAATGGGAAGACTTTGTAATTGTTTTTTTTTTGGATAAATTGAGGTTACTAAGGAGTTTGAAGATCTTGGAAACTTTAGTTGGGTTAGAGTTGTGAGAATTCAGTTTGTGCCATTTTTTTATGAAGAATTATATTGCAGTCATGAAGAATTAGGGGGACTGAATCCCTAATTGTAAAAATTGTAATCATGTGAATGATGGTTTCTTCCTTTGCTTACATCAGTATGGTTTTTCCTAGGTCAGACCCCATTTAGGCAATTAAACAAAATGATGAGATAATGAAATAAGAAGATGAAACATGATACATGAAACATGAAACATGAACAATGATACCTTGAATAATGCCTTGTAAATGATGCCTTGTAAACCTACAATCTAACATGAAATGGCCATGAAGGATGTAGATCTAGATCTTGAGATAAGTGTAGAACAATGCTTTCCTTGGATCTTGAATGAAACATCACAACACTAGCTCAATAACATGCTTAATGCTTGATAATCTTGGCATGATGATGAATCTTGAATTGTTGCAACAATTGACGAAGAATTTTTCCCTTGAATGCCTTATAAATGATCTTGAATGCTCTCTTGATGATCTTGTAAAGTCTTGGAATTCCCAACTCTTGAGTGATTGGCTAAGTGATATCATGAATTCTTAATGAAATAATGATTTGAGACCTCATTTATATAGGCAATTCATCCAAATGACCATTTATTAGATCCTAAAAGCTGACATAAAATAAATTTGAATTTAAAACCCTAATTTCTCACTCAAAACTCAAAAAAGGAGCAAAATGGGGCTCATACGCCAACTGTGGCATATGGGTCCCACTCATATTCCCAAGGTGGTGTATGAGTCCCATAGGGCCTTTTTGGAGAGAGAAAGTGTTGGGGAGATGATAAATTAAGCTTATTTGGTGTCTATGTTGGGTTTTTGGTTAAAATATGCCTTGGGATACATAATATAGGGTCTTAGGGGCCTATATTAAGGTCATAAATGTAAGGAGGCCCAAAATCCAATGTGAAAGTGTAGATAAATATACTTTACAATACTAAATTAAGGCAAAATTGGGTCTATTTAGCTTAGAAGGGCCCAAAATCCCATGTGAATGTGTACAACACATTAGAACACTAGATTAGGTTCATTTAGTTTACAAGCCTCCTAAATTTAATGTGAAGGTGTGAATAAATACACTTTACAATATTAAATTAGGGTAGAGTTAAGTTTATTTAGTTTAAAAAGAGCCCAAGACCTAACGTGAATGTAAAAAAACATCACAACACTAGATCAAGGTGACCTTAAGTTCATTTCAACATTAATTATTCCCAAATTAAGTATGAAATTATACACGCAATGATGTTTTTCGACACTACAGTTTATAAATGATTGTACATTTTGAATGACTTGATTGGAATACTTGTAATAGGAAAATATAGTATTTTCTTTGGAAAGGAATAAAAAGCTATGTTACTCTTTTCTATGTAGTGCTTGTATTTACTCCATAATAGGAGAGATTGTTTGTCATAGGTATATTTTACTAGATTTGATTAAGAAGGGATAACTTAAGAGTTGCCCATAACTAGTTATTGGTATAATTGGTAGTTTCCAAGTTACTCCTAGGGTTTGATTATCCATTAAGGGGAGGATACTTGTATTTATGCTTTTTGAGTAGATATATCATTAAGTTATGGGAAATGGTAATAGGTTGTCTCTAGGGTTAAATACTACCCATTGAAAGATAAACCTATGCATAGTATAAAGTGGCTTAAAGTAAAATCGAGCTTGAGTAATGTATATGAGTAGGATGACTATCACTCAAAGTACTGGGTGAGAACACTTTGGCCAAAGTAGTGTGATTGCCTTTGGCTCCACTGTCAATTCACCATGATCCATTTATTTGCATGCTAGCTCTAGATTGTGGGTTTACAAGTTCTAGCCATGTAGGACACAGCAGTAAGCTCAGTTGGTTGTCGTTATGAGGTTACTCCACCAATCTCTTTGTCGAAGAGTAGGGCCATCTATCGAATGATAGATGTGTGAGGGATTGACTATGAGTCTATGGTTGGAGGAAAATCACTTGATTGATGCTTCTCATCCTCAACAAGCGACAAGAAGACCAAGATTTGAAAGGAGTTCCTATACTATCTATATCCATTGCTTGAAAGCTTGATTGAGCTATGTATGTACTATGTACACATTCTTGGAAATATTGTAATCATGAATTTATTTTATTGGAATGGAATTGTTATTGTTCATTGTTATGACATCTATGTTCATTTATTCTCAATAAAGAAAATATTTTTTTTACTGTAATGACATGTTACATAGTTTATTTACTCGCAAAGTGAAAACCTAGGAAAATTTATGTCATTGAACAGTTGACATGTTACATCATGATTCCTTACAACAACATCCTCTTTCACTAAAGCATTCTCACAAGCAAGAGGTGAATGTAAATTAGGTAGGTTGATGTTTAGAAATGTGTCTATGATTGTATTCTCTTGTGTTGTAATATCTTCCAATGTAGGAGAGTTTATAGAAGAGGAGCTTTCAACATTGTCATGATTCCCAATGAGTGCATCTTCTAACACCGAAATGCCTTCGTCAAATGTAGGAGAGGTATTAGGAGAAGGGAAACTATGATTATCATGATTGTCTATGCTTTCATCTTCTTCTATCACATCATTCCCACAAATAGGAGAGATAGGAGGGAGTGTAGATTTAAGGAAAATGTCAACATTTTCACTCTCTTGCACTAAGAGACAATCATAACTAGGGAACACATTGCATGAATGACTAACATGCTTATTGACTAAATTTATCTTTGCAAACTTAGAAAAGATAGATACTAAAATTTGTGAAAAGTAATATATACAAAATCAAAAATGGAAAGAGACTTAAAATGCAATGCAATGACCTAGAATTAAATGTGTAAATGCAATTTTCAAATTCTAAACAAGGTAATTTATTGATTATGCTATGTAACAATCTAAAAATAAAGTGTTGTAAATGCAATTTTGAAATTAAGCAATGCATGAAATGAACTGATTTAAGCTAGATCTAATGAAATGCATGCAATAGAAACTCAACAAACTGAAATAGTTATGAGATGAGAGAAAATAGAAGTACAAAAATGATGTTTTTAATGCTGTAAAATGTAGTTCTAGGGCTAATATAGGACTAATTCACCCAGAGGGGTGTATTAGTCCCAGCCAAGGTTTTTGGAAGGGTTAACTGCTAAAAAATGCAAAACACAAAATTCCTAGAAAGTAGGAAAAACAACCTGCACTGGGACTAAATTTCCTAGAGGGGCATATGAGTCCCAGATTAGGGTTTTTGCACCAATTTCAACAAATTATGAGTTGTTTCTAATGTTTCTAACTTGTATGATGTCTATACTATTTGCAATTGTAGAATTTTAGTGAAATTAAATTATCGAAGAGGCAAAAAAGAAACCTATATGCACTTTCACTAATGTAAAGTTTAGAAACCCTAGATGTAAATCAACTAATGCAAGACCTAATGCAAAGTTAATGAAAGCTAGATCTAGGATTATGATGCACTCCAAATTATAATGAGGTGTTCACGTCGAGTTCACCAAAATGAAATGACAAAAATTGTATGCTCTTATGTTTAGAGGGATAAGACAACCAATTTCCTTAAGTTTTATTCAAGGAAACCCTAGAGATCTCAATCCAAGGATGTAAAGGGGAGAGAGATCTACAATAGGGATGTCCTAGGGTGTGATTAAAGAATAAAATAAAGTTTTCCACCAAGCTAGGGCTTGGAAAGACAAGAAATGTAAATGACATACAAAGTACCATGCAAAACCTAACTAAATAACCTAGGAAATAAAATTGAAAATTAGGATTTAACAAATTGAGAATGAAAAAAAAGGTACCTGGAAGACAAATGATATATAAAACAAGGTCCAAAACCCTAAAAACCTTTTGTTTAATACCCATTGTGACTCATATACTAGTCTGGGCAATTTAGTCCTAGACTAGGGTTTCTGTGCCAAAACTGAATCTCACAGTGATTGATCTAAATTCACCAAAATCTAGAAAATGTGTTGTACAGGGACTGATACGCCACAAGTGACGTATCAGTTGCAATCTAATTTTTCAGAGGGTCAAGACTTGAATCTGCTCTCCTATCTCTACTCTTCCTTCCAAGCTTTGTTTCTGAGTCAAAAACCCCAATTTGCAACCTGTAGGTGACTTTCCATGAAGATAGCAACCTTATGATGACTTGATAACTTTCTTCCAATCTTGTAACCTAGTCTTCAAAGGATCTCTAAGTCTCAAGAAACCTAGATCTGTAATCACACATGTAAAGAGAGAAAAAAAATTGATTGCTAGGAAATGGTGGTTTTCCTTGGTCAAACCCCTTTTAGGTAATTAAACCTTGTGATGAAGCAATGAAATATGAACATGAAATATGAAACATGAAACATGAAGAATGATACCTTGAATGATGTCTTGAGATGTAAATCAATAATCTAACATGAAGTGGCCATGTAGAAAATGTAGATCTTGATGTTAAATTGGATATGAAACAACGCTTGCAAATGGATCTTCAATGCTACATCACAACACTAGCTCAATACAATGCTTGATGCATTATGTGTTGGAGTTATGGACAGACACTAAGAGGGGGGGTGAATCAGTGTCAAAAAAATTTCAACTTCGACCAAGATTTTTCATTCTGATTTCCTTTTCTTTCAACAATAGAGTAGAGTAATCACTTTTGAAAGCACAAAGATATGACAACATTAACTCAGTCTATTAGACAACTAATGAAAATTTGATTTGAGTGAGATATCTTGCATTTTTCAAAATTTAGCTCAGATATGATCTCAATATTATTCTGATTAATGCATTCATGAGTTGAATGTAATCATTCATAAACAAAATTGAGAACAAAAATAATCCCAACAGTAAACAGAAACAACAACTACATAGAAAAGCAGTGAGCACACAGAAGAACAAAGAGACAAAAGATTTTTCGAGTGGAAAACCCTCCTGGGGTAGAAAAACCACTCCTAAACTGCCTTACTGGCTTAATCTTCAAAAACCACTTTTAACAATTCCTTATAGGCTAATTTCTGAGCACCAACTCAAGGAGCACCAACCCCTCATTTAGAGACACCAATCTCAAGGAGCACCAACACCTTACTCAGATTTTAGAATTACAATAATAATATCATAGGATCTCTTTGTTTTCAGTTAAGTTCATAACACTCTACTTCTAATACTCTAGGAATCCAACTCTTGTATTACAGAGTTTTCCAATACATCTTTTGATATGGCCAAAATAACTATCTCTTAGAATTGCAGGCCAGCAACACTCTCATAGTTTTCAACACTGGTATTTATATACATTTCAAGTATGTTCGTTATCAAGAAATCTTCAACAAGTGTTTTTCAAAAGATTCTGAAACTCTCTTGCTATTATTAGAATATGAAGTTGATTCATAATGAACTGTAGATGATGGTAAAAATCAGTGTAGCGCCTATCCATAGAGATTTTAATTTATGCGTTGAATCAGGAGATTTCAAATTGTATCTCAAAGATTTTCAACAAAGTCATGACAGCCCACTAACAGAAAATCATATCCTCTGAAATCTCAGAGAATATTTTTCCAGATATTTGATGCCAACAAAATATGTCGCCATGCAACTATACTTTAGAAAAACACATATCGACCACGGAGACAGAGATTGTTAAACATTCGCTGAGACATCAAGACTAGTATGCCGAAGGCAATTATAATGTTGATCATTCCTTTGGTCCCTGTGCATCGCCATGACCTTTTTCCATTGGGGAGAAACCATATCGAAGATATTTTATGTTTCCCCGAGATCACATTTTTGTTATATTTATTTCAGTCGCTGAGACACAAGATTCTTTCACACCGAGATGCCCTTTAGTTCCATTCACTATCGCTGTAGCCTTTTGATATCGGAGAGACATCTTGTAGACAGGTCTTTTTTTTACCGAAAGACATTCTGAATCACTGTGACATCCTATTGTCGGGGAGACGTTATGTAGATTACATTAAGTTTCACCGAACGACTTTATCCCTTGTGTGTCGTTGTGACATTATGATTTTCTCGCCGATGCATCCTTCTACCTTATGAGAGTTGCTATAGCATACCGTTATCGGGGAGACCTCTCATAGAATATATTGTGTCATATCAAAAATATTTATCATTTCCAATTCGCCAAGACAAGAGCACACTTTCATCGAGATGTGTCCTTCATCGGCCTTTGCCAAGACAATGTGTAGTCAGGGTGACATCTCATAGAGCATCCTGTTTCTTACCGAAAGCTCACGTTATCATTCCTGTCACCATGAAATATCGCTTTCGGGGAGACCAATTGTAGAGCAACCCATGTCTTTCTAAAAGTATTCATCCACTTGTGTGTCGCTAAGACAAGTCAAATCAAATAGCGACAAAATTCCCATTGTGCTCCATCAACGAGATTGAAGGTCACTCGCTAAGACCTCACACTGAAAACCCCAACTCTTACTGAGATGCACACCTTTACGTTGTCAGTCAGCAAGACAAGAAAACCTCGCCAAGATATTATATCGAATGAAATATCTCACCGAAAAGCACTTCATTTGACTTTGTCACCAAGACTTGACGAGTTCGCTGAGATTCTACATCAAAACTCATGAGTCTTACCGAAATCCCACGTGATCATTCCTGTTCACCGAGACAACTCAATGCTTATGCTGACAAGGTCCATATGCATTAGTTGGGGAGACATAACCTTTTCACTACGACCCTTCACCGAAACCTTAAACTCTTGCTGATATGATCTTTCAACGGAGGTCGGTGTGACATACCAATTTCGCTAAGACATCATATCGATGCCACAACTCTTGCCGATATGAACTTTCTTGTGCCAATCGCCAAGAAAAAAAGTGCTCGATGAAATGACATGCCGATAGGGATTACTTATGCCGATGCACCACCTCATGTAATAGTCGGTGAGACCCGACTCATTCAGTAAGACCTCTCAGCAGTGAGAGATACTCATGCCTATAGACTTTTCTTCTGTCGTCGAGACCACTTGAATGTCATGCCGATAGCTTCCAATATGTAAAATCAAATCATTATGACTTCAGAAATGTCTTGTCGATAGGCAACATAGACATTTCAAAAAGAGTATAGGGGAGACCCTGCCATTCTCATGCCGATATGTTCTTTTTCTATCACTGAAACAATGATCAAAAAGATAACCTGAGACTACACGAAGCTCAAACTGAACAGTACCAAAGGATATTAGAATTTTGAATGTAAACTATCCACAGAATGCTAAGACAAGTAAACCATATAGACAAAACTGTATCAAGATAAAACATGAGGAACCAAACTGAACCTGTCAACAAGTAGAATCAATTGAAAGGGATTTTGGCATCAAGGACAAACCATATGATCACAACTGAGATCCAACAAACCCCCCCTTGGTCCTTGATGGCAAAACACAAATGACTCTCCCCCTTTTTGCCTCAATGACAAAGGATAGAGGATAAGAATCTGCAATGCCAACCACAACTAAGAAGCCAACTAAATACCATAAGAACAGGCTGCAAATAGAGCAATAGTGCAGTAGACATATTGAATAACTTCACATAACCAATGCAAGATAGAGCACCATACTGTAACAACACAACTTCACTCACTTCAAATGCATAGAAATTATTAGAGAAATTAGGAGTAACAACCCATGCTATAACTCCCACTTCAAAATCAGAAACTTAAAAGCATCATGCAGATAATCTATCTTCAAGGCAGCACACCAAAGCTCTCTCCTTTTGTTTCTATCAAAGCATGAATTCAAGCGGCTTTAATATATATAACTTGCACTCACTTTCACAGTTAGTACTCATTTTCAAAGTTCAAAAATACATCCCTGCCATACATGATGAGGTTAATACAGCCAGTCACTTTCCTTCATCGAAACACAAACATCATAGCATATCCCATACACATACACAGTTCTCAAGACTGCAGTAGCACCCTACTTAGATCACTGTACCAAACTCAGAAGACCAAAACACTCAATTCCTTCATAATAGCTTGCAAAAGACATTGTAAGTATCTTCATTCAGCATACAATCTTAACTCAACTTCTTCATGCATGAAAGTCTCGATACACTTCTCCCATACAAAAATAACTCATAATATCAAACATGTTTTTCAATCACTATTCTCCAAAGATAAATACATCGACATCACTTCAGAACAAAGGCTTTCTTATTTTTAATAAATTGAGGAACTCATCTATATGTCTCCACACCGCTCAAAGATGTCATAAGGACATACCATTATTTCCAAAAACCCAAGCATCCAAAGATTTATTTAAAAAACAAAGTGCACTATCATTCCAAAAAAAACTTCTGAAAATTGTCAACCACTAGACCAAGCAAAAACATTCCTTAACATCTTATACCACCAAAAGCAAATGCAAGATGTCATACCTCATTCTAGACTCCATAGGGGTAAAATATATTACCATAAAAGACTCCCCCTGAGTCTTTGCTTTTTCTCAAGATCTAGAAGGCAACACTTGTGAAAGGAGTGCACAAGAAGTTTTCACAGAAGCATCTTTATTGCTCCTCTTGTCATCTTGATTGCTCTTTCTTCTCCACTCCAATGAAGAATTTTTCACATGTTTTCTTAAAGTACCTGTCTTTCTATCTAATCTGCATTGTTTTACTTTATGTCCAATGTTATTACATCTGAAACAAATGACATTGTGATTGTTCTGAGAAATAGAAGACTTCCTATAGACTTTTCCAGCATTGTTCCCTACATTATTCTCACTTGTATTTATTCTATAGTCTCTTCTCAAGTGACCAAAATTGTTACAGTTGTAGCACACCACATACTCATTTCTAGGGACATTACAATGATTCTTATTTGACCATCTTATGCAATCAATTGCCTTATGACCATAGTCATTACAAACATAACAATATCCTTGGAAAGAATGATTATACCTGAATGAATGATCATGCCAAGGATGTGAAGATCTGAAGACATTTTTGCTTCCTCTATGAATACCTTTAGATTGTCTTCTAGTGTCAATGTTATCCTTTGATGCAGCAAAACTGTAACCAAGATCAGCCTTCATCCTTGGTGTCTGCTTGGCTGCAAACTTCTTTCCATCTGAAGTAGTAAACACTGTTTCATGTTTAGATTTGTCTGCAGAGTTTTGTCCAACCTCATATCCCACTCCTGTAGCATCTTTAGAATGCTTTCGCCTGCTCAACATCTCATTCAATATATTAGTACTATGATCAAATTTCTGAATTTTACCATATTGAGCATTGATACTTTCAAGCTCTTTTCTTAAAGCAACTACCTCTTCTTCAAGCTTTAGACAAACAATATTTTTAATCTCCAAATTAGAACTCACAACATCTACAATCCTCTTATATTCTTCAATTTCAATTTTCTGACTTATAATCATATTGTCCTTAAGAGTTAGTTCTTTTAACAAGGAATCATTATCTGAACATTTCTTTAAAGAATCAACTCATTTTCTAGTTTATTACACAATTCATCCTTGTCTTTTAACTTGACTTCTAGACTCTCTTCTTGCTGAAGTTGTCTTGTTAAAAACTGGTTTTCCTTTCTAAGCTGCTTAATTGTATCTAAGGCACATAGGAGTTCACCTTCCAAATCAACCTCACTTTCTAGTTCATCATATTCCTATTCAGAGTTAACTTCACCCAAAGATTGATCTACTTTTACACAAGTTTCTTGATCATTTAAATATTCATTTATGATCTCCTTGGACTTCTTTTCAAAACTATGAAGGTTTACACCTTCTTCACTCTCAGATGTTTCACAACTTATTTCAGTATCCAAAGATATCTCCTCTTGTAACTCACTATTCCGATTCATTTCAGTTAACTTGTCCCAAACATCCTTAGCACTATTGTAATGAATCACTTTTGTAATGAGTTTATTTGGCAAGTTATTAAAAATAGCATTTATAGCTCTAGTATTGAATTCAAGTGCTTTCTTCTCTTCAAGAGAGGAAGGAGATGTTGCAAAAGTAGTACAACCCTTTTCAACTGCTGCCCACACTTCAGATCCTAAAGAAAGTAAGTATGTTTCCATCCTATTTTTTCATCTAATAAAGTTTGTTCCTTCTAACTGAGGAGTTCCAGATCTAGGATACTCTACCATTTCAGAGCAACTGTTTATGAACTCTTCCTCATTATTCCTTATACTAGATTCAGGTTGAGCATGATGAATAGCATTTTGCTGAGAACATCTTTTTCCCTTATTCCTTCTGTTCTTTCCCATATTAACCAAACTACTCCAAGAAACTAGGAACAATCCTAGGTGGTTTAGACCTATCAGAGGACCCTACGCTCTGATACCAATTGTTGGAGTTATGGACAAACACTGAGAGGGGGGGTGAATCAGTGTCAAAACTTTTTCAACTTCAACCAAGATTATTCATTTTGATTTCCTTTTATTTCAACAATAGAGTAGAGTAATCACTTTTGAAAGCATAAAGATATGACAACATTAACTCAGTCTATTAGACAACTAATGAAAATATGATTTGAGTGAGATATCTTGCATTTTTCAAAACATAGCTCAGATATGATCTCAATATTATTCTGATTAATGCATTCATGAGTTGAATGTAATCATTCATAAATAGAATTAAGAATAGAAATAATCCCAACAGTAAACAGAAACAACAACTACACAGAAAAGCAGTGAGCACATAGAAGAACAAAGAGACAAAAGATTTGCTAAGTGGAAAACCCTCCTAGGGTAGAAAAACCACTCCTAAACTGCCTTACTGGCTTAATCTTCAAAAACCACTTTTAACAATGCCTTATAGGCTAATTTCTGAGCACCAACTCAAGGAGCACCAACCCCTCATTTAGAGACACCAATCTCAAGGAGCACCAACCCCTTACTCAGATTTCAGAATTACAATAATAATATCAGAGGATCTCTCTCTTTCTAGTTAAGTTCATAACACTCTGCTTCTAATACTCTAGGAATCCAACTCTTGTATTATAGAGTTTTGCAATACATCTTTTGATATGGCCAAAATAACTATCTCTCTGAATTACAGGCCAGTAGCACTCTCACAGTTTTCAACACTGGTATTTATATACATTTCAAGTATGTCCGTTATCAAGAAATCTTCAACAAGCGTTTTTCACAAGATTCTGAAACTCTCTTGCTATTATTAGAATATGAAGCTGATTCATAATGAACTGTAGATGATGGTAAAAATCAGTGTAACACCTATCCATAGAGCTTTTAATTTCTGCGCTGAATCAGGAGATTTCAAATTGTAATTGAAATATTTTCAACAAATTCATGATAGCCCACTAACAGAAAATCATATCCTCTGAAATCTCGGAGAATATTTTTCTAGAGATTTGATGCCAACAAAAGATGTCGCCATGCAACTATACTTTAGAAAAACACATATCGACCACAGAGACAGAGATTGTTAAACATTCGCTGAGACATCAAGACTAGTATGCCGAAGGCAATTATAATGTTGATCATTCCTTTGGTCCCTGTGCATCGCCATGACCTTCTGCCATTGGGGAGAAACCATATCGAAGATCTTTTATGTTTCCCCGAGATCACATTTCTATTATATTTGTTTCAGTCACTGAGACACAAGAGTCTTTCACACCGAGATGCCCTTTAGTTCCATTCACTATCGCTATAGCCTTTTGATATCAGAGAGACATCTTGTAGATAGGTCTTTGTTTTACCGAAAGACATTTTGAGTCGCTGTGACATCCTGCCGTCGGGGAGAGGTTATGTAGATTACATTAAGTTTCATTGAACGACTTTATCCCTTGTGTGTCGTTGTGACATTATGATTTTCTCGCCGATGCATCCTTCTACCTTATGAGAGTCGCTATAGCATACCGTCATCAGGGAGACCTCTCGTAGAATATATTGTGTCATACCAAAAGTCTTTATCATTTCTAAGTCGCCAAGACAAGAGCACACTTTCACCGAGATGTGTCCTTCATCCGCCTTTGCCAAGACAATGTGTAGTTGGGGTGACATCTCATAGAGCATCCTGTTTCTTACTGAAAGCTCACGTTATCATTCCTATCGCCATGACATATCACTTTCGAGGAGACCTCTTGTAGAGCACACCATGTCTTTCCGAAATTCTTCATCCACTTGTGTGTCGCTGAGACAAGTCTAATCAAATAGCGACAAAATTCCCATTGTGCTCCATCGGCGAGACCATAGGTCACTCACCGAGACCTCACGCTGAAAAATCCCAACTCTTACCGAGATGCACACCTTTACGTTGTCAGTCGGCAAGACAAGAAAACCTCGCCAAGATATTATATCAAATGAAATCTCTCACCGAAAAGCACTTCATTTGACTTTGTCGCCAAGACTTGACAGGTTCGCTGAGACTGTACATCGAAACTCATGAGTCTTACCAAAATCCCACATGATCATTCCTGTTCACTGAGACAACTCAATGCTTATGCCGACAAGGTCCATATGCATTAGTCAGGGAGACATAACCTTTTCGCTGTGGCCCTTCACCGAAACCTTAAACTCTTGCCGATATGATCTTTCAACGGAGGTCGGTGTGACATACCAATTTCGCTAAGACATCATATCGATGCTGCAACTCTTGCCGATATGAACTTTCTTGTGCCAGTCGCCAAGACACAAAGTGCACAATGAAACAACATGCCAATAGGGATTACTTATGCCGATGCACCACCTCATGTAATAGTCGGTGAGACCCGACTCATTCGGTAAGACCCGACTCATTCGGTAAGAACTCTTAGCGGTGAGAGATACTCATGCCGATAGACTTTTCTTCTGTCGCCGAGACCACTTGAATGTCACGTCGATAGCTTCCAGTATGTAAAATCAAATCATTATGACTTCAGAAATGTCTTGCCGATAGGCAACACAGACATTTCAAAAAAAGTATCGGGGAGACCCTGCCATTCTCACGCCGATATGTTCTTTTTCTATCACTGAAACAATGATCAGAAAGATAACCTGAGACTGCACGAAGCTTAAACTAAACAGTACCAAAGGATATTAGAATTCTGAATGTAAACTATCCACAGAATGCTAAGACAAGTAAACCATATAGACAAAACTGTATCAAGATAAAACATGAGGAACCAAACTGAACCTGTCAACAAGTAGAATCAACTAAAAGGGATTTTGTCATCAAGGACAAACCATATGATCACAACTGAGATCCAAAAAACTCCCCCTTTGTCCTTGATGGAAAAATAGAAATGACTCTCCCCCTTTTTTCCTCAATGACAAAGGATAGAGGAGAAGAATGTGCAATGCCAACCACAACTGAGAAGCCAACCAAATACCATAAGAACAAGCTACAAATAGAGCAATAGTGCAGCAGACATATTGAATAACTTCACATAACCAATGCAAGATAGAGCACCATACTGTAACAACACAACTTCACTCACTTCAAATGCACATAAATTATCAAAGAAATCAGCAGTAACAACCTATGCTATAACTCCCACTTCGAAATCATAAACTTAAAATCATCATGCAGATAATCTATTTTCAAGGCAGCACACCAAAGCTCTCTCCTTTTGTTTCTATCAAAGCATGAATTCAAGCGGCTTTCATATATATAACTTGCACTCACTTTCACAGTTAGCACTCATTTTCAAACTTCAAAAATATGTCCCAACCATACATGATGAGGTTAATACAGCCAGTCACTTTCCTTCATCAAAACACAAACATCATAGCATATCCCATAAACATACACAGTTCTCAAGACTGCAGTAGCACCCTACTTAGATCACTGTACCAAAATCAGAAGACCAAGACACTCAATTCCTTCATAACAGCTTGCAAAAGACATTGTAAGTATCTTCATTCAGCATACAATCTTAACTCAACTTCTTCATGCATGAAAGTCTCGATACACTTCTCCCATACAAAATAACTCATAATATCAAACATGTTTTTCAATCACTATTCTCCAAAGATAAATACATCGACATCACTTCAGAACAAAGGATTTCTTATTTTTAATAAATTGAGGAACTCATCTATATGTCTCCACACCGCTCAAAGATGTCATAAGGACATACCATTATTTCCAAAAACCCAAGCATCCAAAGATTTATTTAAAAAGAAAAGTGCACTGTCATTCCAAAAAAAACTTCTGAAAACTGTCAACCACTAGACCAAGCAAAAACATTCCTTAACATCTTATACCACCAAAAGAAAATGCAAGATGTCATACCTCATTCTAGACTCCATAGGGGTAAAATATATTACCATAAAAGACTCCCCCTGAGTCTTTGCTTCTTCTCAAGATCTGAAGGCAACACTTGTGCAATGAGTGCACAAGAAGTTTTCACAGAAGCATCTTTATTGCTCTTCTTGTCATCTTGATTGCTCTTTCTTCAACACTCCAATGAAGACTTTTTCACATGTTTTCTTAAAGTACTTGTCTTTCTATTGAATCTGCATTGCTGTACTTTGCATGTCCAATGTTATTACATCTAAAACAAATGACTTTGTGATTGTTCTGAGAAATAGAAGACTTCCTACAAACGTTTCTAGCATTGTTCCCTACATTATTCTCACTTGTATTTATTCTATAGTCTCTTCTCAAGTGACCAAAATTGTTACAGCTGTAGCACACCACATACTCATTTCTAGGGACATTACAATGATTATTATTTGACCATCTTATGCAATCAATTGCCTTATGACCATAGTCATTACAAACATAACAATATCCTTGTCCAGAAGGAATGATTATACCTGAATGAATGATCATGCCAAGGATGTGAAGATCTGAAGAAATTTTTCCTTCCTCTATGAATACCTTTAGATTGTCTTCTAGTGTCAATGTTATCCTTTGATGCAACAAAACTGTAACCAAGATCAGCCTTCATCCTTGGTGTCTGCTTGGCTGCAAACTTCTTTCCATCTGAAGTAGTAAACACTGTTTCATGTTTAGATTTGTCTGCAGAGTTTTGTCCAACCTCATATCCCACTCCTGTAGGATCTTTAGAATGCTTTTTCCTACTCAACATCTCATTCAATATATTAGTACTATGATCAAATTTCTGAATTTTACCAGATTAAGCATTGATACTTTTAAGCTCTTTTCTTAAAGCAACTACCTCTTCTTCAAGCTTTAGACAAACAATCTTTTTAATCTCCAAATCAGAACTCACAACATCTACAATCCTCTTATATTCTTCAATTTCAAATTTTTGACTTATAATCATATTATCCTTAAGAGTTAGTTCTTTTAACAAGGAATCATTATTTGAACATTTCTTTAAAGAATCAATCTCATTTTCTAGTTTATTACACAGACATTTCAAAAAAAGGATCGGGGAGACCCTGCCATTCTCATGCCAATATGTTCTTTTTTTGTCACCGAAACAATGATCAAAAAGATAACCTGAGACTGCACAAAGCTCAAACTGAACAGTACCAAAGGATATTAGAATTCTGAATGTAAACTATCCACAGAATGCTAAGACAAGTAAACCATACAGACAAAACTGTATCAAGATAAAACATGAGGAACCAAACTGAACCTGTCAACAAGTAGAATCAACTGAAAGGGATTTTGTCATCAAGGAAAAACCATATGATCACAACTGAGATCCAAAAAACTCCCCCTTTTTCCTTGATGGCAAAACACAAATGACTCTCCCCCTTTTTGCCTCAATGACAAAGGATAGAGGAGAAGAATGTGCAATGCCAACCAAATACCATAAGAACAGGCTGCAAATAGAGCAATAGTGCAGCAGACATATTGAATAACTTCACATAACCAATGCAATATAGAGCACCATACCGCAACAACACAACTTCACTCACTTCAAATGCACAGAAATTATCAGAGAAATCAGCAGTAACAACCTGTGCTATAACTCCCACTTCGAAATCAGAAACTTAAAACCCTAAACTAGGACTAAATCACCCAGTCTAGCGTATCCGTCCCAATACACCTCAAAAGTAACAATTTTTGGGGTTTTCAAATCTTTTTTAGTCATCTCTGATCCTCCAAGTACTTTTATGTATCTTGTTGTTTAGTGATCTTATTTCATGTTCTAATTTTCTAGGGTTTAGTGTATTCGTGTTTGTATTTCTCCTTAGAAGCTTCATTTAATGGTGAACCCCCCTAATGAAAGAATTGAAAAATAGGTCCCCAAAAATGTCCCTCTCTTCCAAAGGAAAATACATCTTATTTCCTTTATTGAACAATTAGTGATGGTAACCCACCACTTCCTTAGATTCATAAGTATATTCACTACTTGAGAAGCTTAATCAAGGTTATAAAATATCACAGATTATGTGGTATAGCTCTTATATAATAATAATGTTTAATTTAACCAACTTCCTTGCTTAACCTTTCCTCTTTAGCTTATGAAAATCAAGAAATAACTTGTACTTTAGACTTATTCTCTAATTGTATTTAAATCAAACATTTCCATGAAATAAAATTTAAGATCATGTATAAATAAATGAATATTCCTACAAAGATTGAGGTGATGTGAAGGAATCAAAAGAGCCATGAGTCCACAACACAACATATACAAAATGGTTTAAACACAATGTTTGCAGTGGAAAATAAGTTTATTAGAGTTGACTAACAATAGAAATAGAAGTGGGCAAGAAACTAATAAAAATAATGTATGAATTTCCTTAGGAAAGAAAAGACTACAAGAATAAGCCAAGGAAATTAAGGTCTTAGATATGTTTTTTTTACCATTTTAGAGGTCATTAGAGAAAATTCTTCATAATCTATGCCCTTTCAAAAAGATACATTTACTAGAAAATTACGATTGTTTGCATCTTTATGAGACTCCTATGTTCGATGACTTGAAGAAAATGAGAACGTGCTAAATTATTTAGAGGATTTGAGTGTGGATGAAAGAGCGATATATTTAGATTATGTAGTTTAGAGGTGATAAATAATGAAGACTACAAAAAAATTTTAGAAGTTTTGAGAAGGTGTATTCAAAGGCTAAAATGCAAACCAATCAAGATGGCACTCCAAAGAGAAACTAGGATGTATCATGGAGAAGTATTCCCCTACTTAGTGTCTCATTAAGCTTTTTTGGGACTACAATCCTCTTTAAGAAGGGAGTTGTGACCCATAAGGATTAAGAGAAACTTATAGTTGATTAGTGAGATGAATATAGGGAAATATCAAAAAAAAAGGTAGTGTCAAACCCACACTTATGGGCTTATATATGCTCTAGTGGGGTTTAATCTACATAGGATTGAGTTCACACTTTCCAAATCAAACCCATGCCTAGGGTTTTAAATAGAGTTTAGGTATGGATGAAAGAGCCATACTTATAGAGGATGTACTTTTTGAAGTGATAGATAAGGGAGGCCAAAAATAGGTTTTAGGATTCTTGGGAAGTGGGATTAAAAGGTTGAAATGTGAACCAAGAAAGATGATGCTCTAAAGAGAAAGAAAGAGAATCAAAGAAAAATATGAACCCTTGCTTCATGTCTCATTAAGCTTTTGTGGTACCAAAACCTCTTGAAGAAGGGAGGTATGACCCATAAGGATCAAGAAAAGCTTATGCATGATTAGTAAAATAAATTTAAGAAAATATCAACAACAAAATTCGGTATTGTCAAACCCACACTTGTAGGCATAGATATTCTCTAGTCAGGTCTAATCTATGTAGGATTGAATCCACACTCACATAATCAATCCCATGTTTAGGCTTTTAAACCAAACTAACACCAAATGTACTTTAAAATTAACAACTATTCATTTTCTTCTAGTTTTGAGAGGATCCTTCTAGGATATGAGAGAGAAGCTTCATCACTGCCAACATTTGTATATAGGGGTAGAGAACACATTTTTAAGCATTACATGCAAGTTTGATTGTTGTATCTATCTAAAGAGGAGAATTCAATTGCTCATAATTTTTTTAGAGGTTTGAAAAATTCAAGGAACAACCTAATATTTTTACTTTTTATTTCAATTAATTTATATCTAGGTGGATAAGCGACTGCCTCTACCAAGTTTATATTCCCTTTTAAGGGGCTTTTTGAGTACCATTGTTAAATTTTTTGTGTAGAGATTTCATTTTCAACATGTTATTTTTTATTTTCAACAATATTTATCCATCTTTAAAGTTTCCATTTGTTAATCAAGTCAAACTTGATTATATACAAGTTTGATTCATTAAATTCAATTGCAATGTGAGGGTTTATGGATCAATATCTTTGTAAAACTTATTTTCACATAACAAAAATTACAAATTAAATTATGTACAAAGTTACTAAATAATCTCTTTAATTAATGATATCAATTTTTTACAATCCCTATTGTTGCTTAATATTTTTTCTGGATTTGATTGTGTTGCAATTTTTTGCATCAAGATGAAAGAGAGCTAGAGGAGAAAATGGTATGTTGCAAATCAAGTTGAGCTAAAACAAAGCCAAAAGGGAAAGATGTGGGGGGAGGTTACACAAGTCACAAGGTCCAAGGTAGGAGAGAAAGAAAAATTATACTATAAACACAAAAATATGAAAACTATCCATAATCTTTTTAATGATTTTTTTCTTTGCAATTATCACTTTGATTAAAGATTGTGAGATAAACATAACTTAAAAAATACTACTGTGTTCTAAAATCTTTTTAATACAAAAATACATTAAAATCTATAAAATTCAATCAAACACTCTTAAATATACTACTCATAAAATCATTTAAAAATACTTTTTAAATCCTTAAATTTAAATTTTAGGGAAAAAAACAACACAAATGACAATTTATGTTTCAGATTCTGGAAGGGTATAGATAATAAACTTTAAAAACACATGCGAAAGCCTGATTTCTGAAGGCATTGCAATTGGTTTGTTCAAGTTCTAGAAAGGTATAAAAAGATACCTTAAGCGAAGCTTCTGTGGGAGCTATGGCATTGATTGAGAAATTCGTTTCAAATCTAGGCATTTTAATCAACTACCACAGACATCACAGAAGACAAACATATCTACCGGTCAACTCCATAATCAGGAAAGAAAACCATGATTTAGTCTGTACAATAGAAGATCTAAACAGTTTAGACAAGGAAATACGAAACAAGATCCACCATTATTTCCTATTTAACTTCATTAAAAAAGGATACTATAAGATTTGACTAAAGAATTATCCAACGTTTGGTTTCATCTGATGAGATGACGCGTGTGGTTATGGCTTTTTGTATTGCCTAACCTTCCCCACTTTTAATCTATCTACGAGTCAAATACACGGTAAAGGCATTCAGTGCAGCTCTCTATATATGCCAACACAAAGAGAGAAGCCCCCAGATTATTCTGCATAAGAATATTATAGTTTACGCTAGCAGATAGAGTGAAGAAAACAGGAACAGTGTTTAAGTTGTTATAATGTATCCAGGAGGACCGCCACCACCAGGTCCAGGAGGACCTCCACCACCAGGAGGGTGGCCGCTGCCACCAGGTCCAGGAGGACCTCCACCGTCAGGAGGGTGGGCGCCACCACCCGGTCCAGGAGGACCTCCGCCACCACCAGGTCCAGGAGGGTGGGCGCCCCCACCCGGTCCAGGAGGACCTCCGCCACCACCAGGTCCAGGAGGGTGGGCGCCCCCACCAGGTCCAGGA
The DNA here is from genome assembly GCA_007258455.2 of Sequoia sempervirens. NCBI lineage: Eukaryota > Viridiplantae > Streptophyta > Pinopsida > Cupressales > Cupressaceae > Sequoia > Sequoia sempervirens. The sequence goes on along the minus strand of VDFB02000013.1, from coordinate 9,099,781 downwards.
GGGCCTCCACCGCCACCAGGTCCAGGAGGGCCTCCTCCACCAGGGGGACCTGGATGGTAGGGTACTGATCTTTAGCTTGTGGCTATCTATGCAATCTCTGTAGTTTATAAGTTATTTACTGCAGTTACATCTATATGGAAGATTAGGTCCATAATTGTTCTGGCATATGTCCCAAGAAAAGAAAAAACTACTGTCAGATTTGTCATATATTTGGAGTTATAGTTGTAGAAGTCTATGCAATCTCTGTAGTTTATAAGTTATTTACTGCAGTTACATCTATATGGAAGATTAGGTCCATAATTGTTCTGGCATATGCCCCAAGAAAAGAAAAAACTACTGTCAGATTTGTCATATATTTGAAGTTATAGTTGTAGAACTTCTGCAACATCTTTAGAAATGTTGCATTTTTAAGTAGTAATATATGTATGGAGGAAAATGTTAAATGCTTGTTTAATCTATTTCTAAGACACGTCTTTGAATTTCATTTAACACTGTATGTTTTATCTTTTTTTTTCATAGAACTTTGACGAGAGGATTGACCCATTCTTACAAATACTAACATAAAAAGTGTGATGGTGAATTCAAGGTTGTTGGTAATTCTTGTTGGAATAAAATAATAATTTTTAGTAGAATTTTGTTTAGCAGTTTTTAAAAAAGAAAAATATTAAATATTTATTAATGAGTTTTTTAATGTGTATGTTGATATTAATTAGACTTTTCTAACTTGCATATTGGTTGAGGTTTTAAAAGAAAATTTGTAATCTTGAAACTTCTATATATTGAGACATTTTATTTTAATTAGTTGACTTTATTTGAAATATTGCTAATAAAAAGATGGTTAAAATGAGTTTTTGTTTTTGTTGTTTTTTTTTTTTTTAGTTTGTTAAAGTTCCTAATCATAATATTTTTTCTGTATGCTTTGAGTGATTTGTGTAATATTTGTAACTATTAACTCTCAATATTATTCATAATTTGTAAATTAAACTAAAGCTAATCTATTACTAATAACACTTACATAATGATTCTATGTGCAATCTTTTATTAAAAAAAACTGAAGTGCACAACTAAATCCTTAAATATATGTCTATTAATTAGGTATCACTTGACAATCTCTAAACATTAAATATTAATTAGTGAGTTTTCTAATTTGTATGTTGGATATTTATTAGAGTTTCTTTGCAATCTCAAAACCTTTGTATATTGAGGTAATATGTAATCATTTAAAAAAAAATGAATGACTTGTTGAATATAAGACTTTTTGTTGAAACATTTTGTTTCCATTAGTTGACCTCACTAGAGATATGCTAATAAAAAAAAGATGATTAAAAACATTTTATTTTATTTTATTTTTTATTTTTTGTGCATTATTAGTTTGTTAAAGTTCCTAACCAAAATATTTGGTTTTATGCTTTGAGTAATTTATTTAATATTGTAAATATTAACTCTCAAGATTATTATGGTATGGGACTCCAAACTATAGAGTGTTTGTTTGATGGTCATTGAGGATGAATGAAGAAATATAATTTACTAATGGTTCTAACTCCATAAACAAAAGATTATTGAATAAATAATAAAAAAAATCTATAAACAAATAGATTGCATGTTTTTTTAAAGGAAAATGAACCTTTTTCCTAAACTAGAAGTGTTATCCAAGCTAATCCATTAATATACTTAATAAATATATCTAGACTAATTTAGATGATAAAGTTGGGGTAATTAATATTAGTAAATTGATATATTAAATGTTGATTGTGGAAAATAAATGTGCAAAAGGTTAATGTTATTTAGCTTTAAACTAGAAGTGAACTTAAGATAAATATGGAGAAATAAAATGAATTGAACTTCTTATTATATTATGTTACAAACTAAAAATAGAGTTGCATGTTTATGTAGAAAATGGATTTAAAACTTTCTAAAATACTCAATCCAAACTACATAGGTTTATTCATTAAACTAACTTTCTAACCTATTACTGACAAAAATTATACAATTGCTCTATTTGCACTATGTTAGTTATGTGCATTTATGCACATAACTAAATCCTTAAATATATGGCTATTAATTATGCATCACTTAGCACTCCCACTTACCCATATATTTCTCAATCAGGTTGTGGTGCTTGAATCCTTTTGTTCAAACCTCAAACTTTTCATTTGGTAATGGCTAGCTATCACTCTTCAACACTATTGAAGTTTATTTATTGGTACCAATACCGCAATAGCCTATAAGATTCAAATATTCTTCCAATATCCCATTGAATATAACTCTATACTTGCAATTTTTATTATTTTTCATTCCCAAGACCTCTTTTGGTACTACTATGCACAACTTATAGAGGTTGTCATCTCTAATTCCTTAAGCAATATTCACTCCATCTACATCATTTAAAACACATACCTTAATGTCAAATTGTACTAATATCCTTGCATAAAGAATCCTACTAACTACTAAAAGTATTTTGCTAAAGCAAGGACATAACATACATCTTTGATTTTCTTGTATGCATCATCAAGCATCTTTAATGAGATGTTGTTGGCTCCTATCACCTGACACTTTTTGTCATAACCAAGAGTGATATTTTTTTCTCTTGGACCGTGCTTCTTTCTATGTTATAAACCGATTTATCTTAGGTTTCATATTTTGACTTGTTCCTAAGTCTATCTATTAATACTTTGAAACACCAAATTTTGAAGACGTATTAGCCATCAAAAATTACTTTTGGTAATTGATTAAAACCATATTAGCTTCAACTTCCATCATTTTATTTAATAATCTCTATGAAGGAGGAGGATCTTTAATTTAATTATTTAATGCCTAGTTTCACATTTCCTCTCATTTAATTAAAATAATTATCCAAATTATTTTAATTAAATCTCCACTTGCTCCATTTCCTCTTTTTCTAAAATAAATTACTTATCCTCCACTTGGCCAAATATTCCTTTTTCATGAATTGATTACCTTTCAATTTTTAATGCATGCATTATCCCTCCACTTGATCATTAATATATGTCATAGTCATCTCTTTCATAGCCGCCTCTGTCATAATCATTGGCGTCATAGCTCTCCCATGAATAGAATATTCTTGGTGCAACAATCCTCCACCATTGATCTTGGAATATTTCTAGAAGTTTGATCTTGACCGTCCATTTGAATGGTTGTCTATAAAAGCAATCATTCTCCTTCACTTTTTCTTGAATAGCCATTTTGTCTCCAACTTTCTACTTACTATTTGTAGGTTATTGCATAAGTTACACTACAAATCTGAGGGAAAAGTTTGCAAAAGGAGAAATAGGAGAGACAAGAGAAGGAATCAATTGCAATGGGGAGTGCTTTATTTTGTTTGCTTTCATTTTTATTATTCCTCTTTGTTTGTATTCTCTTGTTTAGATGAGGTTTTTAGCTTATAAGTGTTTGGTTGTCACTTTATCTAGGCTAGAATTATTTTACCCCATTTTACAAGCCCAATTAATTAATAAATCCCTAGATTAGTGTGAAAGTGTTAGGATACCCTAAATAAGGCACAATTAGGTTCATTTAGTTTAAGAGGCCCCTAAACTTAATGTGAATGTGTAAAACACATTACAACACTAAATCAAGGAAACATTAGGCTCGGTTTTATATTAATTATTCCTAAATTAAGTGTGAAAAAGGGATACTTTTTTCTACACTACAGATTCTAGGTTAACCGAGATCACTTCAATTTTGACCCAATTAGGGAAGGTTGTAAGGTGGAGGTGTGCCCTTAATCACTATCTGATCATCAACCCATAAGGTCTAGAATCTTGTTGGGTAAAGGTATGGTAAAGGAAAAGAAGAAGAAAGAATGGTTCCTCCTCAATATAAATTTGCTATAGGATGAGGACTATAAAGCTCTACAATTATTACCCTCAAGGGAATCAATAAGTGGATTCTTAGTATGCAATTGAAAAATAGGAACACAATGTGAAAGGGTGGAAAATAATCTTCCAAACCATTGGAAAAAAGAGAGCCATGGGTAGAAGAAAAGAGGATAAATGCCTCCAAGAAAATATTCTAAAGGTTGAAACTAGTTTGCAAAAGGACCCATGCAATTGTTAGGAAATAATGAATGAATACCCACAAACTTAATCCATTTTCTACATAACCCCATGAGAGATAAACATGCATGCAAGTAACCATAATGCATAGATCAAATAGATAATACAAAAGATAACTAATGATATACCCTGGAAACACCCTCAAGAGGGAAAAGCCTAGCCTCCAAAAGCATCCATACTCCATCTATTATTCAGTAATAAAGCAATACAAGAGTTACAATGAATACCTCTAAAGCATCAAGCCTCTCCAATGCATCCTCATGTGTCCAAATATGAATCCACACATCCTATTATATGCTTCACATATGCACTCCTTGAAAAGACTCAATAACGATAGCCCACTCACCCAACCAACCTTAACCACTAAGCATGTTCTTTCTTTTATAGATACAAGCTCATACAAATACAACCAAGTGGTAAGATAAAATCATGTACCACAAAAACATGTAAATACAAAATCAATAATCCCTCATTTAATATAAGGTACTAAGTTTTCACTTTATTTAATGCTTTCTCCAATATTAAATTACTATCCATTGTCTCTCACATATTAGATAATGATACAATGTTACAATGCAACATAAAGTGGTCCCCAAATAATTACCTCGTGTGATTACCACACCACCTAGGTGCATCACAACTAAATGATTATTTAATTACAACATTATAATATAACATTTTATGAAATGGTGTACAACACCATATCCCAACATTCTCCCACTTGTTGTATACATTGCATAAGGGATCAATCAATTAGATGCATCATCATAGACATGCATGAAACCACATGAATCTCCATCATTCTGTCATGCTCCGTCAAGATACCTACAATAAATCCAAAGTGACCACCATCTCAAGCAAGAAATCCTTTCATCCTCCAATGTACCACCTATGGAAGAAAAGGAACATGCCAAGGTGAAGATGCACCAATCCAAAAATACAAGCACCAAATCCAAGTGATAACAAAAGCTCCAAAAAAGCTACTATCAAGTAAAAAATCCAAATGATCAAAAATAGCATCCAAAACACATGCTAATACATCCAACCATCCATGCCTCCTAGGTATCGATAACATCAGTAAACTCATGCCAATGACATATGCAACCCATAAACCACAATCACAAGCTCCCTATATCAAAATTGTCAATGGAGAACATATAAATCCAAGAACTCCCTCTAGACATGGGTAATGTCAAAGCATATCAAGTCTACCAATAAACACTATATCGAGGTGTGATAAATTATCAACAATCAAGTTCCAAGAACAATAATAAGTATCCACACATGCAACCCAAATAATTGTATAATCTCTCACAACATGTCACCACCATCCTCCCAAACCATATGAACATAGACTTCTAGGAAGGAACTATAGAATGAAGAGAGAAAACCCGTAAATCATATGATCTTCTAACAACCCAAAATAAGAAGCCTCAACAACACCCCAAACAACATATGAATCATGTACCAATGCCAACATGGATGTAAGCCTCTCTAACCAAGAAGATCTAATTAAAAGTATCTATTCCCAAATCAGGAAATCAGCCCATAAAACATCTCTTAAACTCCTCATCAATGAATGATAACATAAACTCAAATGCACAAGGAGATAACCATTTCAAATGTCTTTCAAAATGAATCATCCAAAACTAACTACCCATAGCTTAAGATCCATATCTATGAAAGATAAAGCATCATAAACTCATGCTAAACAATCCTTGAATGAGTCTCCAAAATTAATCACCATGACTCAACTCTTTCCCATGATAAATCAAAGCATGAAACATTAACACATCAAAAATAGGATGGGAAATACCTATTAGATGATAAACCATCAAGTAGACTAAGATAAGGGAATGAGAATGCTCCTCCAGGATAACCAAGTCATCATGACTCAATCCAAGAACAATCTCCTCTATAGGTCCATCATGAACTTATATCCATATCCATTTGAAAGCTCCTCAATCTTCCTATTGAAACCTCCAAAGTGTAACTGTCTCAAGAAAATGTCTCTAATCACAAGAGAAATCCAACCTCACCCATGTTTCCAAGTACCCATGAGCACCTATAACTTATCAATACATCCCAAACTCCAAATGCAACACCACACTACCATGAAAATCCCAAGAAAATGACCAATGTACTAAATACCAAGAGAACCACCAAGATCAATGTCAAAGCTCCAACCACAGAATCAAGAACCTATTATGACATCATGATCTAACCATATCCTCCTAGGAGATCACATGCAACAATACATACATCCTAGTCTCAAGAGAACATGTATCATGTCAAACCTCTAAACCGATATCAAGAGTATACCATGACACAATAGCAATCACACTCTAAACCAATAAACTACATCTCCAATCACATGAAGATAACCATCTCCTCTATGAATGTCATTAAGGTCCACACACCCTCAACTACAAACCCAAAAGCTCTAGATAACAAGTGAAACCAAGATCTCCAAGCCAAGAAGATGCAACTGTCATCAAGCCATCAAGATCCAATCCTACACCACCAAGTCATCACTATCAAAATCTCCCATTGAAAGTGTATAACCAATGAAATGCAACCAAGATATCATGACATCATGATAAAAAATTTTGATGTTGTGGTTGTGTTTCTGATATGTGGTTGTCATTAGTTTCAATACTATTAGCATTATTGTATTGAAGGTTGTATATGTCGAGGATATTGAGAAAATTGTTAAAAGAAGAGTTGCAGGTTGCCAGTGGAATAGTGAAGGTAATGAAGGTGTCTTGTTCTATATGTTGAAGATCAGTTGTTGTGGACTAAATGGTTTATTGTTGAGAGTATCTAGTTCATCTACCGGAAGTTTCAGAGGTCCACATGAAGATTTGATTGTGTTATGAACAGATGTGTTCTAACAGTATTTATGTGGGTTCTGTCAGTGTTCTTGATTGAAGTTTATGTGATTATGGTAATTTTTGTTGTTGTGGATGATTCTCTATTAGTTCTTGTTGTTTTTGGATTCTTCTAGATCATTATTTATTCTTATTGTATGTCTGCATTGATTAGTGTGCTTGTGGTCAAAGATTTTTCTCGGTATGATCGGGTTTTCATGTTCTTGGCCAACATGATGGTTGTAACATGTTGCGGATGCTTGAAGATTTAAATTTGAATATTTGGCACGCTCGAGGATATTGTTTTGGGTCTCATCATAATATTAGCCAATGGTGTTTGATTCACATTAAAATTTATTTGTAAATTTGGGCCGACATTGTAAATATGTTTTATATTTTTTGGTCGACAAGGTTGTTGATGTAATTCCATGTTGCGGATATATAAGAGCGATTTTTTGAGTGAATTTAGTGTGCATAAGAGAGTGAATGTATTCCAGAGAAAGTGTAGATGTGTGAATAGTATTCTGATCATTTGATTGCAGAGTAGAGTGAGAAGAAGTTCAAGAGCGAAGTGTGGAGAAGGTTTGTTGTGCTTAACTGGAACTGTAATCAAGCTTGTGTAGAAGCTATTTTCTCAGTTCATACCCTATGGATCTAATCCAAATTGTTGTGTATTTTTGGGCAGTGATCCCTCTTCTATTTGAGTAGTGAGCTCTAGGCAGTGTGCCTGAATGCATGTGCATTCCCATTATTTTTCATTATACTTTTAACAAGGTATAATATTGTGGACTAACATCCACCATGGTTTTTCCCCTAACAGGGTTTCCACGTAAAAAATCTTGGTGTTCTCTATGTTTCTGATGTGTTGATTTTTTATGGTTTATTATTCATTCATCAGATCTAAGATTAAGTTAAGTAAAGTTTGAAAAGTTTAAATATTATGTGACAACTGATTCACCCCCCTCTTAGTTGTCTATCCTCGTTTTTCCAACAAAAACCACATGCTACAAGTCCCATCAACTAACTAATAAGGTACTCTAATCATCCATCCTCTCATCCCAAAGCAACATACCAATGTAAAAATGACCACAAACAAGGAAAACTAACAAAGTCTGCATCAACACTGAATGATCTCATGGATATAAATAGTCAACAATGGGTCATCCCACTATAATTGAATGGGTTATCAATCCATACAACTACATAACTAATAGATACAAAAAAATGAAGCTCATGCAAACTCATTATCACATGGAACCCATAATTGATACACCGACATTCCTTTCCTAACTTGGATGGACTATAATGATAAGTGTTAGTGAAGAAAGTTTAATGGAAGATGCATATGGTGATGTTGCATCCATTTCCTTTTTCTACTTGGTCACTATGTATGTTTGATTCAATCATGGTTTACTTATGTAAAATAATGTCAAGTGTTGTGCATGTTTCTATTCTAATACCGATTTTGGTGATTATAAATAGTATGGGATGATTAATTTTCATCATATGTGGTGATAGATTACAAAATAGGATGGGACCTATGGTGTAGCATGGGATACACTAACATTCCTTTTCTAGATGGGATTCACTTATGGGCTCATGTATTCGATACCCAAGAAAAATAAACTATGCTTGCAATAAGGTTGTAATTACTTTCTTTTGTTAGTTGGACACTATGTGTACTTGTGAGGTGGTTAAGTTGTTCATGTTGTGCATGTATGTGTTGGATGCCTAAAATAGTCACCATATTTACCTATGATGTGGATATTGACTAGTCACCCTATGTATATGTGACATATACCTAAGCTAACCCCCATGTGTACCTATGAGTTGTATAAAATATAATAACCTAGATGTGTGTGAAATAAGAAAGAGCTAGTGACATTGTGTATAAATTTTGTATGTTTGATCCAATCACTATGTGAACATGGGATGTTAGAATGTTATGGTCCCTATGTGGTTTTGTGTGTGTTCATGCACTAATAATTTTCCTAGAACCAAAACTTAATTAGAATGTGTTTGTTATCATTCTATTGTAATTGGATTAAATTGAAAGAAAAGTCTTAATAAATATTTGTGATTTAAAATTAAGGTTGGAGATCTCAAATAAGAGGGAATGATGAATTTTCTCTATGATTGGTCTATAAACTATGGAGCCTATGATTCTCAAAAGGGATACATAGACAAGGTCGTCACAAATGAACCCTTGAGAATTAGGTTAGGGTGTAGGGATGTCCTGATTTTGGGAGCTTACCACATTTTAGTGTGAGTATCTAAGTGGTGGAATAGAGTTGTGACAATTATGGCTGGAAAGGTTATGAAATTGGCAATGATAAATTAGATGTAATATGTTTGGTCAATTAAGTTAGTACTTGTTATGAATTAGAAAAAAAATAATAGTAATTAAAGTGTGGTTATTACACATGATATACAACCTAAAACCAATTCATACAAAGTAAGGAATGCCTGAAATAGGACTTTCATGGCATAGGAAGATATCCTATCTTCTTATTTTTTTAATACTTAATAATGTACATAAGTTAAAAGATAATTTTTTTCCTTTTCAAAAAAATCAAGGAATAATATTTTCTAACGAATAAGAATCTATATTACTATTTATAAAATAGATTTATATATTCACAAAAATGGGTGCAAGGAGTCAAACCCCATGAGTCCAAATGGATCAGTAGGTCAAAACAAAATAGAATGTAGCACATGCTACTACATAGTGAGATAAAAAAAACTAGGAGAAAATGGTGGGTCTCAGTCATCTAGTTTACCCCATACATTAGTAAGATTTGAAGTATCCAAATGAGAATCCTAACCATCATTAACATCATCATATTTTTATCTTCTACAACATCACAAATAGGGGAAACGGTGAGATTCAATAGAGGGAATTTGTGAGAATTCATCTAACTAGCAAACCCATGGTCAAAAGATAGGGGAGAGGAATAATGACAACTAGTGGGATATGACCATCCTCAATTGGAACATGATCTCTTCTCACAAGAGAAAAATATTATTTAGAATGAGAATCATAATTTCCACAAGAAAATAACTACACCCATGAGGTGGAGAACGACCTCAACTGGAGGTAGGGATAAGAGGGGATAGAAATAGTATATAGGGAACTACCCCAATAATCCAGTAACACATAAAGATGAGAAAATTCAAGTGAAACATTTCTATCTTTCATTTGAATTTGTATAATCACATTATAGGAAATCATGGCTTTAGTATAAAGCAAAAAATAAGATCAATAGAACATTCACAAAAATAGAGAAACATTTTTTCCTTTTAAATGCTAATTTCCACCATGAAATCATGCTAGATTTGAGTGAATATAGAAGGTATTATAGGACAATCCTTTAAAAAAAAAATGTGAGAAGAAAAAGGTTCAAGCTAGAAAGGCTTTAAAAAATCATGAATCTAGGTCAAAGTAGCTTGAGCTCTCAGAAAAACTATAAAAGATTCTTAAGAGAATTTTGATGACCAACTTGAAAGGACATCAAGGATCTTGAATCCCAAAATGGGTTAATCTAGATCCAATTGGAAGAAATTAAAAAATAATACACTAGGACAAGTGAGCAATATTTGTCTCGAGAATACCAATCAAGTAGTGTAGAATCTGTGTTGCCAATTTGACAATACACACAATTTCAATGTGCAAATAAAAAATATATTACACACTTATGGCTCCAAAATCCTTATACAAAATAAAAGGCCATCAAGTTGGAGTGATACTCGATATAGAGGATATAATTGAAACAAATGATAATAGAGAAGAAGTCCATCAAGTTTGAGTGATAGACAACAAGAAGAGTGCAAGGTAAAAGACAAAGAATATAGAGGATTCAAGAGTGTTTAGTGTGTGGATATTTAGAGGGAGATAACTAAAGGGGGAAGTTATGAATTAGATAGAAAATGTAGATGAGTGTGCATACCATTAAGAGGTTGAGAAATAAATAGGAATGAGAATGACCATGTACAAGACATGCTAAGCTAAGAATAAGGGATGGGGGAGTAGGTGTCTTTACTCAAGGTCGAAGAGATGCTCCACAAGAAATATTGTAGTCCATCTATGGAAGACTATGTAGATGAGATAGTAATAGAGAAGATATTGCAGGTTGTTGGTGCAAACCAAGGAAGCTTTCCACTTGATTAGAAAGGCTACTAAAGGTATGAGATAATTCCCAAGGAGCAATAAATAGTTGTAACTAAGGTGATAAAATTGAATGCAAAAAAGGAGCATATTAAGAAGGCTACATTGAAGATGTTACAAGTAGGTTTAATAAATCATGGATATGGGCATGAAGCTACATGTGGAGCTAGATTAGTTTTAGTGATGCTACTAGTGGGAGTAGAAAAACATAGTGAAGAGATGATATCAATGGATACAGTGAGGAAAAACTAGGGAGTTATAAAAGAGATGTTGCAAGTACATGCAACAAAAATGTTTCAAGTTTATATAAAAATAGCGTGAGTATGAAATTGTAAGTGAGATGACACAAGTGTGGGTAGTGAGCAATAAAGATCCTCTAGGAATAAAGGAAAATCAAGAGAAGATGCAAACTAATAAATCAACAAAATCTACCTAACATTATTTTACAAACCATTAATGATTAAAAATAGACAAGATTACCTCAATGAAATATGGATGATGATGGTGTCTAGCAAGAGTTGATGTTGAAGGCCCAACATTAACCTATTAAACATCTAATGTGAGTTATAAGATTACCATTCATATAAGGTTAAACTATTCACATGTACTATATTTATTATTTTTTTACTAGTTACATACATGTGGACTTGACATTTTCATATAATCGGTAGGTGGAGGGTCGCTAGACGCAGGGTAAACACTTTGAACCTAAAATTTTATTATATTCAATCAAGTAGTTTAGTTAATCTTACATTTAAAAATGAAATTTAATAAATTAAACTGAACTTGTTGAAATTTACCTGACTATCAATGCCATATGTTTCATTTAACAGATCATCTATCATGACCGTCTGATCTGCTATAGATTCATCCTACCCATGTGCTTCCTCATCATCCTCATACCCATAAACACAAAGAGACCCACAATTTTGACATAAGTGAGGTGGAAATCAAGGCCTGGAAGACTCACATGCCTCATCATATGCTAAAGGCCTATTGTGTTGTATAAGGGTTTGAGTGAGATAGCTAATGGACTCTAATGTCTCCACATCAACACCCTCCTTCACAACAGAAGGGGTAGTGATATGCTTGAACTTTGTTCTATATAGGGGTTTTTGCACTTGGTTTTGGGTGTGTTGTTCCCCACTTTTTACTATGTGGATACTCCACATCTACCTTGGAAATCTCACATATCAAAATAATTAAGGTCATTGAGGAAAGATTTACCATAGAGTTTCCTAAAAAATTATTGTAGTACCTCATTGTTATTGCATGGAGGAAGGTTAAAATCCATCCACAAGCTATCCCAAAAATTATTTATTATCCCTTGGTGATGGCACAAATGGATAGGGATACTCCTAGAAGTGTCATGTAAGGGTACATTGGTTTGTGGGTCGATGAATAAAGCACACAAGTTATATTTCATTTGTTTTGTTTGACTTGCTCTTATGATATTTTGTTGACATAAAATTATTTTAGTTTTTCCCTCTTGTTGGACCAAATGTTGATTTACCCACTCACTGATACTATGTGAGAGACAATGGATTGTATTGATTCGATGAGGTTGGACCTATGGGAGTTTTTTGCTACTAGATCTTTCAAACTTATAATTATTCCCTCAAGTTCTCTTTTATTGTTTTTTATTTGACCTGTTATGTTTTCTTGCATTCCTAGATGATTGTATTTTTATGGTTGATCTTTTTGGAAGTATGTGTAGCTTGTGTGTTGTCATTGATGTCAATAGTTCTAGGTTATTGCATTGATTTCAAAAGGTCTATGGAGAGATTATTGGAAGTCTATGGAGATGCTTTGATTGGTTGCATTATGTTGTCATTAGTAGTATCACTGATGTCAACCCCTAGTGTTGCTTTGATGAGCATGTGATGATGATGTTCAACCTCTTTTGTGGTTCAGATTCTATAGAAGTGTTCCAGGTGATGATTTTGAGTTTATGGTGGTTGGTTTCCAATTGATTTTGATAAAACTTGAATAAAAGAGGAAACAATATGGTGAAGAGTGTTCAATATGACAAAGTGGCGTTCAATTTTTTTCTCTTTATTTCTTCATGGTTGAAGATCTATCAGTGTGGTTCAAATATGTTGATCAAAGGTGTTATATCTAGAGTTCTAGGTTTTGGATCATTGTGTAGAGAAAGTTGTGTTCACCAGTATGTGAACTATGAAGGCATTGTTGTCTAGGAGAAATGGTTTTTCTCTACATTTCTCCATAGTTTTTTTTTTGGTCTTGTGGATCTGAGAATGTTCTTATATTTCTCACATCTATCTTTAGTCTAAGTTTTTTGTGTTATTGTGCTCTATAAAGTTGGATTCAGGTGTTGTAGTGTGTGGAAGGTTAGCTGGTTGTGCAGAATGAATATGTTCTTCTGGTGTATGATGTTGTGAAGGAGTTGTTGGATTTCAAGGTATTCATGGAATATTATAGATTGTGTTAAAGTTTTTTGTGTGGTCTATGAGTCATCTTTAGATCAAAGGAAGCATACACTTAATCGTTTAATGGTGTTAACATAGGTCTGACCAACCTTGAGTTTTTTCACTAATTTCAGATATGCTTCGGTGTTTGTGGAAGAGTGGTGTGGTGTGTATGAGTGGATTTGGGTCCAATTTAAGGTGTGTTGTGGTATGTTTTCTTTCCTTTCCACCACGAGAATTCTTAGTGTTGACCTAATTTGAATTTGCACGGTTGAGGTGCTTAGCCAACCTTGTCAATTATTTTCAAGGTTGAAGATGGTATAAATAAGTATTGAGTTGATGGAGAATCAAGAAGTGAAAGGTGTAATGCAAAGTGTTGGGATGTGAAGTGTGAAAGTATGAAATATAGTGTGAGCTCTAATGCATAAGACTAATGGTAGCAGTGAGCAGAAGGTATCTACATTCGATAGAGAGAGTGTGAATGTTCTAGTAAAGAAATGGTGGAACTAATTTTTTGTTGTTGAGATGGATTTCTCATTGTAATAATCTTATTTCTTCTTCTTTCTACTCTAGAAGTGATCCATTAGTAGTGAGTCATTCTTTTCTTTTGGGCAGTGAGTCCTCTAGTAGTGAGTCTATTGTATTTGATGATGTAGTTACTTTATATTGTGAGATAATTCTTATCGTGGTTTTTCCCTTTTGGGTTTTCCACGTAAATCTGGTGTTCTCATGTGCTTATATGTGTTTGCATTACTAATTCTCATGTTTACATTCTTCTAATTATTGATAAGATTTTAATGGTTGTTAAGGGTTTAAGGATTAATACAAATCTAAATATTAATGAGGGTTTTGATGTATAACTAATTCACCCCCCCCCCTCTCAGTGGTCTTGTGCATTCAATAATTGGTATCAGAGCAATTTTCTTTAGAAGAAAGCTTAACCGCTTGAGGTAAATCTGGGATGTCACACAAGAAGGAGGCTCCTTTGTTTGATGGATTCGATTATGCATTATGGAATATTAGGATGGAAGGTTTTCTTTTTTTGGGGGGGTTTGGAGTTTGGAAGTCTATTGAAACTAGATATACAATTCCTACAAATGGCTTGAGTACTAATGATGAGATCAAGGAATATGTGGACAATGGAAAATCAAGGTATGCTCTTTTGAGTGGTCTTTCTAATTCAAAACTTGTGAAAGCTATGAGTCTTAAAACTACTAGTGAAATTTGGAAAAAATTGGAAAATAGCTATAAAGGAGATGATAAAGTCAAGCAAGCAAAGATGTAGAATCTGAAGACTAAATTTGAGACCTTAAGGATGACAGAAGATGAATATATAGTAGGCTACATGCATAGGGTGGATGAAGTTGTCAATTACATCAGAGGCCTTGGAGGAAAAATTGAGGAAGAAGAGGTGGTAAAGAAGGTACTAAGAACTCTTACTAAAGCTTATAGTCATAAGGTTTCTACTATAGAAGAATTTTAGAATTTAGATCAGTATTATAGAGATCAGTTGTTTGGTACTTTAATGTCTTTTGGATTGAGAGAGTTTAGTCCAAGTGATGTAAAAAGGAGACTGCTTAAAGTTGGCAAAGAATAGAAGAATGAGGAATTTGATTCGGATGAGTTTGATGAGCTAGAAGAAAACTTTGTGAGGAAATTGAAAAAGGGCACTAGAAAATACAGAGGTAAGTTACCCTTCAAATTCTTTAACTATGAAAATATTGGTCATTATGCTTCAAGATGTCTTGTCAAAGCTTCAAGAGATAGACCTAAGGAGAATAAAGGTAAATCAATTAAGAAAAATTATTATGTTAGAGAAGATGTCGGTATATCTGATGATGAATCTGATTACCCCGATGATGAAGATGGTGAATGCTTGTTCATGGTTCTAAATGTTGGAACTGATTTTTCTAACTTTGAGAGATGTATAAAGGAAACTTATCCAGATGTAGGTCATAACATTGAAGGAGCAATGGTGACTTATTTTCATGCTAGAGAAGAGAAGAACAATTGGATCATTGACAGTGGATGCTCAAATCACATGATAGGTGATAAGAGTAATTTTGTTAAGCTTGAGAAGTTTGAAGGTGGTTTAGTTAAGTGTGGTGATGATACATGTACTAAGATATGTGGAAAAGGTTCAATCAGTTTTGATGTTAAACATAATACGGATTATTCTCTTTATGTTAAGGGTTTGTGGCATAATCTTTTGAGTGTAGGAAAAATGTGTAGAAAAGGATATAATCTTGTGTTTTAGGGCAATGGGTGTCAGATAAGAAAATGATTTGGAATTGTAGTTCCAAAAAGAAGGAAAACTTAAATTTTTTATCAGCTTAAGGGTGTAATGGTCAATGCTTTATGACTCAGATTAATGAAAGTTAGATTTTTCATAGAATAATGTGTTACATCAATTTTGATAGCCTAGTGAGGATCAATTCAAATCAAGCTATGAGAGATATGCCAAAGATCACAAAGCTTATCAATGTTGTCTGCAAGGAATGTCTAATTGGGAAGCAAGCTAGAAATAGTTTCAAAGTCAAAGAAAAATCTACTACCAGTCCTTTGAGTTGGTACATATAGACCTTTGTGGACCTACAAGAATCAAAAAAATTCAAGGTGACAAATACTTCATGCTATTGATTGATGATTACTCTAGAATAACTTGGGTTACTTTTCTCAAAGAAAAATCAAAATCTTTAAATAAGTTTAAGGCATTTAAATATATGGTTGAGAATGAAATGGATATGAAGATCAAATTTTTGAGATCTAACAGAGGTGGATAGTTCACCTCCAATGAGTTTAACACTTTTTTTGAAAATCATGTAATAAAGAGGCATTTATTAGCCCCTAGGACTCCTTAGCAAAATGGAATTGTGGAAAGGAAGAATAGGATTGTTCAAGAAGCAACAAGGACAATGATGAAGGAAGAAAATCTACTAGATGTCTATTGGAGAGAAGCAATTCATACTGTAGTCTACATACTTAATAGAGAAAAAGCAAGGAAAAATAGTTTAAAGACTCCCTATGAGTGTTTTGATGCAAGATATAATGAAGGAACCTTCCTTGGATATTCTATAAGAAGAAAGGCTTATTAGTGCTACAATAATAGGCTGAAAAGGATTGTTGAAAGTGCAAGCGTCAAAGTGGATGAAGACTTACATAAAAGTTCAGTGATGATAGATGGATATGAATTAGATGAGTCCTCTTGTAGAGAAGAAGATAAAGATGAAGGTAAAGAAAAAGAAGCATAGGTTGAAGAGGAAGAAGCTTTGGAATAGATCCCTAAGACCCTTAATTATGTGCACAAGAATCATTTAGAAGATCAGATCATTGGTGACAAAATCAGAGGTGTTTTGAAAAGAAGAAAGGCTACTATGATAGAAGAACAAGTAAACATATGTCTCCTTTTCAAAGTAGAACCTAAAACAGTGATTGAGGCATGTAAAGATGAGTATTGGATCAAGTGTATGGAAGAAAAGCTTATGTAGATTGAGAAGAATCAGACTTGGGAACTTGTCCCAAGACTAGAAAAAAATAATTTAATTGTAACTAAGTGGGTATTCCAGAACAAGTTGAATGAGAGTGGATAAGTGGTAAGAAACAAGGAAAGACTTGTGTGTAAAGGTTACTCACAATTAGAAGGAATAAATTTTGAGGAGAAATTTTCTCTGGTGGCAAGAATGGAAGATATTAGGATGTTTTTGGATTTTATAGCACATTAGGATTTCAAATTCTATCAGATGGATGTGAAGTCAACATTCTTGAATGGTGAATTGGAAGAAGAGGTTTACATTGAACAACCAAAAGGCTTCTAGTTATCAGATAATCTTAATAGGGTTTGCAAATTGAGGAAGGAATTATATAGACTCCAGAAAGCTCCTAGAGCTTGGTATGCAAAATTGGATAGGTACTTGTTGCAACAAGGTTTCAATAAAGGTACCACAAATAGTAATCTTTACTTTAAGGTTGAAAAAGATCAAATCTTGATTGTGGTTGTGCATGTTTATGACATAATCTTTGGAGGTAATGAAAGTATGTGCAAGATATTTGCATAAGAGATGCATAAAGAGTTTGAAATGTTTATGATTATAAGGATGAATTTCTTCCTTAGACTTCAAATCAATCAGACAAAGAAAGGGATGTTTATTTCACAATCCAAGTATGTCAAGGAAATGTTGAAGAAGTTTGGAATTGAAGAATCTAAACTACTATGCACTCATATGGTTACTAGTTGAAAACTGAGAAAGAATGATGATTCTCCTAAGGCTGATCAAAGCAAGTACAAATCAATGATTGGAGGACTGCTATATCTAACTGCTACTAGACCGAAGATTATGCATGTAGTTTTTCTTGTGGCTAGATTTCAAGAAGATCCCAAAGAGTCACATGTGGTAGCAGTCAAGAGGATATTCAGATACTTGAAGGGCACTTCAAAACATGGTTTGTGGTATCCAAAGGATATTAATTTCTCTCTAAGTGCTTATACAGATGCAAATTGGGCAGGTTGTGTAGATGACAGAAAGAGTACAAGTGGTGGCACTTTATTTCTTGGAATTAGGTTAGTATCTTAGCTAAGCAAGAAGCAAGATTCATTGTCATTATCTACTATAGAGGTAGAATACATTGTTGCAACATCATGTTGCACACACATGTTATGGATGAAGCAAACTTTGAAGGATATCAAAGTGGTATATGATGAACCTATTTCTATATTTTATGATAACACAAGTTCTATCAAAAATTCAAAGAATATGGTAATGCATTCAAGAATTTTAGAGAAGGGGAATTTGCTACTCGTGAGTCTCTTTATTATCAAGAGATTCCCAAGGGGTGAACTACCCTAAACTACCTCAAGGAACAACGTGAGATTTCTAGAATCAAAAAGAGAAAATCACAAAGTTTTTCTGGACAAATTGATGAGCTCTCAGCCAAAGGACGAAAGTGCATAATAAGAATGATAGTGTGACATGCTAGCATCCCAGAGGCTCGCTGGTGTCTTGTATAGACCAAAAATCAAGAATATCTCATCAAACAATAGAGTGAATACTTCTATTCTAATTGCTAAGAAATCTTGAAATGTGAGAAAGTAATAGAATATAATAGAGCTGAAATAAAGTGAAGTATAAATGATAAATATAAAGAGAAGAAATAAAGTGCTTACAACCACCCAAGTAATCAAGCCTCTTGCAAGGAAATATCTTTAATACCTACATGCATAAGATCTGGAGAAACTGTTGGGGCTGTATAGGGGTCTGCCTCATTCAAACCCCTATTTTGGTGTTCCTACCTCCACTGACAACCAAATAGATAGAGAGAAGTGAAAAAAGGAGTGATAAAATAAATCCCCGCTCGAGGAGGAGAACCTATATCACAAAATATAGATGATAAAATAAATCCCCGCTCGAGGAGAAGAACCTATATCATGAGACAAATATGCAATAGATAGAGGATGTGTGAAATCCTAAGATGCTCACAAGCACAAGATAAGGGAGATGGAGATACAAAGCTTAAGGAAGCAAAAGAGGGAGACAAAGATAGCTACAAGAGCCAAGGGTGTTGCAAAGAGTGCTTGTAAGGATGTGAGAGTGTTGTTGTAGCAAACTATAAAGAGCTATGTGAGCAAGATAGAAAGGAAAAGAGAAGAGGAAAAGGCTAGAGCCAAGGCTAGGAAGGTCTAGAGGACCAAAGACATGGAAAAGATAGCATTTAAGGAGGGAAAAGAAGCTTCCCATGCGGTTACAAGGTGACCCAAGCCGTTACCACTGACAAAAGAGGCTGATAAGTGGAAAACATGCTCGAAAATGCTCATTTCAATGTTGAAACATCACGGGATGCTAGTGTGGTGTGTGGACGTCCATGGAGTGCACTAGTGTCTAGACACATCACGCTATAGAATGATAGGCATGAGGGAAGCACACGGTTTAACACAAAGCTTACACATGAGGGAAGCTAATAAAAAAGGATTTTTGAGCATCTTGAGAGGGAAAAAGGATGATGCAAGGGCTAAAATGAGCCTACACAAGATGCTAAGAGAGTGGACACTAAAGTGAACACAAGAATGTATGTGAAATTGCAAGGGGTGCAATTTTATGACATTACATTTTTCCCCCACTTTAGCGGGCATATGAATCTGCACTAATATTCACGCTAAAGGAAATCTACTAAACATAAATAACATCATTATGCCAAAAGGATACTATAGAGGAAGTAGAAAACTCTTTAAACCAAAGAAGCATGCCGCCAGGTTGAATACCTGCAAAAAAAATGCATTAGACAAGAAAAACCTACACTAGACAACAATGTTAGTGCACAAAAAACTAAAGGATTTGAGTCAGCAAAGTGAAAGAGACCTCAATATAAAAGGTTGTCTTAATACTATGTGTTATCCCCAAATTAAAAATAATAACACATAGAAGAATTGTAAAATGGAGAGGAGAATGTAAGGATCGGTTGCTTCACGAGAAGAATGCACCTAAAATTCAAGGAAGCAACCAATATCGAAGAGAGGAAGAGCATATACTCAGGATGAAGAAGAATATAGATCTTCGATCCGGTATATACAATTGAGAAGAGAAGTGAAAAAGGCTCAAGAGGGAGAAAGGAGGAATGAAAATTCCAAGAGAGATGGCTCCATAGGTACTCTCTCCTGAGGAGGTTTGAACGAAGGGACTCCATAGCTCCATGGAACTATGAAGTTGGACAAAGTTCACCAAAATCCTGCAAACCAATGATGGACAAATCCCATAGGATGCAAATGCTTCATAGGCCCTTGAACCTACAAAGAAGGCATTCCCCCAAGTACTCTCTCATGAAGGAATCCCAATAAAGGGGAATCCATAGAGTCGGACTAGAAAGCAGCTTCACAAGTGCACTTGCAAAGCAACATGTTAATCTGTAAACTAAACATGTTAGGAAATCTTGATGCAAAGGAGCTCTATAGGTTCTCGGTCCTGCAAAGCAAGACTAATCAGAAGAACCTATGGCTACTACAAGATGCGTTGTGGGATAGTCACAGAAAAGATAGGTCTAGTTAGGTTTCCCCCAATCTAGACACCATATAATTCATTCAAGATAAATACTTTCAAAGGGGGTCCCTCAGGAACCCTTCAAGACAGCAAGGGATCCACTCAAGGGGTGCTTCATTTGAAAGATAGAGAGAAGAAAGGGGGTCCTTAGAAGGATGCACATCTCAAGAACAAGTTATCACTACCCCCAACATACAGGGGAGGAGAACCATGCAAGATACTTAGAATATACTGTTGGTGTAATTAATTAATTAATTATTACACTAGCATAAGTTAACTTAGGTCTTGCATTTAATCATTTAGTCCTAGGTTGCATCATTTAATAAATGGGATAATATTCCCTTTCCTAGTTTGTGGGATAAGATTTCTTCTAGAACTTATCTCATCATTTAATTATCATCTACATAGGGTTCACATGTTGTCACATGTTGTTAGATTATAACACTTGGCAACATCTCATGCATATTAGGGTTTACCTCTTGCCTATTTAATCAAGCATCTTGTTCATTTGTAATATATCATATCAATATCATATCAATCATATTATCAATAGAATCTTTAATCAGCATTCCATTGTTGCAACACTTCTCTTTGTGGTTGATTATCTTTCATGGCTAAAGTCCTTCATTGAAGATTCTGGAGCTTCAGGGGCTGTGCAATCCATCATCTCAACATGGCATCAGAGCTAGTCCATTGAAACATCAACCCTAGATCCAAGAAGTTTGGAGTGCAAGATTCAAGTAGGCTTGGAGTTTTATGTTGCAGGCTAGCTGGCTTTACCCGGGAGCCAAGCTGATTTCTGGTGCAGATCAGGACCTCTCCGACCTCTCCATTGTGTCCAGAAGGCCTAAAAACCCATAGATCACCTGTTCATTTGTCAAAATCAGAGACATATCATCCGAGAGCCAATCGAGGTATTATCTAGGGTTTGCAATTTTTTGTACTATCCGTACAATTTTGTAGGAAAAAATCCCCCTTTTAGTCCTCCATCAAGGCAAAAAAAAATTTAGAAAAATAAAAAATATTTGGCTATTTTTTGGGCATTTTTCTATATAGTTTAGGAAAAAATTTGATTCTGTGGCATCAACCAGCAATTAAATTAATAGTCGGCATCGCAGGGTTATTAATATTTCATCGGCGGACTATAGTTTTATTCCACCATCGGCTTTGATTTATTTTTTCTGCAGATTATATTTAATATCGGC
Source organism: Sequoia sempervirens (assembly GCA_007258455.2). Lineage (NCBI taxonomy): Eukaryota > Viridiplantae > Streptophyta > Pinopsida > Cupressales > Cupressaceae > Sequoia > Sequoia sempervirens. The sequence continues at coordinate 9,078,011 of VDFB02000013.1, read as the reverse complement.
TTTTATTTAAATTTTTGAATTGTAAAATTTACAATATTCCAAAAAATTTGAGGTCGGCATCCACCGATAGTCTACAGTCCCATCGGCCCAGTCACATCAACCGACCCCACTTCGACGTCATCGGCGGTCACCATTTGTTTCCGGCCTGTCCACCGTCGCCCTTCGCCGACGCCGGAGTTACCTCCCGATGGACCTTTGAACGCCGAACATCCTCCGACCGCCAGCGCCCCGGTCCTATCCGTGACCAAGGGCTCCTGCTTGCTCCCGGGTGGTGCCACTCTCTCCACCGGCCACGCCACCCGTTCTGCCGCCTTCACGCCACTCTGACGCCGCCATCCCGGTTTTTTTTGCCTACTCTAGCCCCGTGGTCATATCAACAACTGGGGGCTTTTTTTTTTTAGCCCCGGGTGCTTGATTTTTGCGCCTGATTAGCCAGTTGCATTCACATTGCAGTTTTTTTTTCTGAGGGCCATATCTTCACGCCACGATATAGAAAATTCACAAACGAGATATCGATAGAAAGATAATTCAGAGCACTATCCAGTAGTGCCATCCATTTTGCAAGATTTTTCTACTATAAATTTATAAATTCAACTGAATTCAACCCTCCATTCTAGACTCAGAAGCGCATATCTTCGCGTCAGATTGTCGAATTTCGGAGATTCCAGCGGCATTCGAGAGATATTTAAGTGCATTTTTTCATTAGTCCAGTCACCTTTTTTGGTTTTAGCTCTAGGTATCCTTTTTTTTGGTTTTTTGATTCTTGAGACATCCTGAAGATTGAAGAAGAATTTGTTGATCTCAGAGGCATATTCTCAATTGCATATCTATTTGGAAGTCTTCTATTTTCTGTTGAAGGTTCATGTCTTTGTTTTCTTGGAGAGATTTTCGTTATGGGGCTTGCATATTATTCTCCTTTGGTTATGTTGCACAAGGGTAACTATCAGCAATGGCGAGATGGGATCTGCCACCATCTTCAGTCACTTGATCTATTGCCTCATCTGCATGGTATAGTTCCCCACCCAAGTGATGGTGTTCAGAAATTTGCTTGGAGTTGCAACAGGTACACTGTTTTGGAAATCATTGCGATGCAAGTTGATTGTGATGTTTTGCGATCAATTGATCATTGTGATTGTCCTCACATTCTTTGGACTAATCTTTGGGAGATATATGGAGATTCAGACACTCCACCCTTCCCCGATGGTCATGATTCAGAATGTCATGCTTCAGATCAAGTACCCCATGATGCTATTGTTATGCAGGCAGTTGATTACCTTGATCTTTCCGAAGAGGTTGACAAGGTTCCTTTCAATGCTTCTTCTACATCAGAGAAAATTGGGATCCCTTCACGTTCAGTGATTCCTTGTCCAGAATCATTGATTGAGGCTTCCACCATCATCATTCATCAGGACACATTCTATTTTCCAGACTTGATATCACATGATGGCTTTGTTTCAAGTATCACTGACTTGGCTCCTTCTACAAGTTTGGAGGAAATTCTTGAGGGGATATCACTCCTCTATTCAGATCACACCTTGGAGAGTTTTTTTGAGTCTCCTCATTCTTTTGTCTCTACCTTGATTGGGAATTTAGAGACCATCTTGGAGGCGCTTGGTTTCTCTTCAGAGATTTCATATCTGAGACTTCTTCCCTATAATTCCATTCAGGACTTGAGGTTTCTTCAGCATCCACCATTGGATTTGGTTCTTCCTAGCAGGAGATTTGTGGTTTGGACACCTTTGTTGCTTCAAACTTCCTTCAATGGTTTTGAGGACACTTCATTCAGGGGGGGCTATCAAGTCTCCATTACATCCATCATATCCATTCTCTCTTTGTCTTTGGATATTGTTCGACGTCAGTTTCTGCATCGTCTTGGATTGTCACCCTCTTCATTGATTGTGGCATCTTCATCAGGCAAGGAGACATTTGAGCAGCATTCAAAGACATCATCATCCACCTTCATCCTTCCTTCCTTCAATTCCTATCTGGAATGGGAAGCATCTTTGCACTTGCAGTTGGTTTTGTTTCTTCTGAAAGGGAGACAAGTTGTTTTTCGGCATTGGATCTTGTTTTGTCTTCAAAGACTTCCCATTTTTGCAGGTGATCACATCTTCTGGGGGGGCTATTTACTCTCTCTATTGTATCCATGTGACAGATGGTGTACTTGGGGGGTATTTGGGAGTCCTCCTTCCTTCCCATTCTCACTTTTTCATCTCCTTTTTGGAGAGGGGTTTTGTTCCCACTGGGTTTTCCCCTTTTCTCTGGTTGTGGGAGATTTTTCTGCATCTTCATGTACATGGGTACCTAACATGGCCTCGTAGTCGGGACCCATCATCATCATCATCTTGCATAATCATTGCATTTTCCTCCCTAAGTTGCACTTATGGGGGGTGTTGGTGTAATTAATTAATTAATTATTACACTAGCATAAGTTAACTTAGGTCTTGCATTTAATCATTTAGTCCTAGGTTGCATCATTTAATAAATGGGATAATATTCCCTTTCCTAGTTTGTGGGATAAGGTTCCTTCTAGAACTTATCTCATCATTTAATGATCATCTACATAGGGTTCACATGTTGTCACAGGTTGTTAGATTATAACACTTGGCAACATCTCATGCATATTAGGGTTTACCTCTTGCCTATTTAATCAGGCATCTTGTTCATTTGTAATATATCATATCAATATCATATCAATCATATTATCAGTAGAATATTTAATCAACATTCCATTGTTGCAACACTTCTCTTTGTGGTTGATTATCTTTCATGGCTAAAGTCCTTCATTGAAGATTCTGGAGCTTCAAAGGCTATGCAGTCCATCATCTCAACACATACATGATAGAGGTAGACCTTGATATCACTTGTCATTTGAAAAAGAGGTAGGTGCATCAAAAAATAAATGAGTGATGGCACCTAAATCAATAATTTGTTGTATTTTATCCTTTAAGGCCTTACATTCACTAGTATAATGGCCAAGAACTTGATGGTATGCACAGAAAGAATGCTTTTATTTATCATGTTTGTGAGATCTCTTAGGAGGAGGAAGAGTAATCAAGTGGAATTTTAGAAGCCTCAATAGAATATGCTCTTTATTAGATAAAGAATGAGGAGAAGGAAGCAACCCTTTCTCTTATGGAGAAAGACTCAATTTCTCACAAGAAGAAGACACGAAGATAGAAGACAATGGGGGATGAATCAATCCATGAGAACAAGGTTGAGTGAAATTCATGTCATTCAACCATGGCTTGCATTTAAATTGTTCACTTGAGCAACCAAGCCCCAAATTGTGCTTATAAGGTAGACATTCTATAGGGACTAGAATGCCTTTCTCATTATGCACACAACCTTTATGTCCATATCCATATTTAGAGATAAGCTTAAAGCCAGGGCCATAACGTGTTTGCAAATATTGAGGAGGATATTCATATAGAGTATTATTACATTTAGGAGTAGACTTAATATTTCTTGCTTCAGAAGGATCTTCTTCAGGGACATCTATCTCAAGATTATCCTTTGTAGTAGGTACTACAAGAGTAGACATCAACACATTGGAAGAAACTGAAGGGATAAGAGTAGGCACAACCGAAACTTGACCGACAACTACCATCTCACATAAGTGCATAGCCTTAGGGTCAGCCCTGACAATGACTACTCAATTATTACAAATGAACTTAATATATTTATGTAAGGTAGACGAGACTGCACCCATAGCGTGAATCCACAGTCTACCAAGAAGAAGGTTATATGGTAATTTTTCTAAAATAACATATACAAGGATGGGTACGATGATGGGTCCCAACCTCAAAGGAAAGACTATTGTGCCTAGGGCTTGTCAACTGACATTATCAAACCCACGAATGACAACAAAGAATCATTAAAATAAGATGAATCAATATTAATCTTAGGTAATAGATCAATTCTACACACATTGAGCACCAAACCAACGTTAATGAGAGTATGTCTAATGTCAATAATATTAATGGTAATTATAATCATTAAAGGATCCGCTTGCTTTTGTACTTATGGAGGCAGGAGTTCCTATGGATAGAACATAATATTCGGTGAATCTGCATGAATATGAGCTATCAACGCATTAACATCTATCGGCCTAGCAGAGGAATGCAAGAGGATCTTTTGCAAGGTCTCCTAAAGCATACCTTGGTAAACCGAAGAAAACTAAAGCAAGTCCCACTGTGAGATCTTAGCTAGAGTAACTCGAAGTTTCTCGACAAGATCATAATCACTGGGTGCTTTAGTTATAGGTTTAGAAGCTTGAAGAAGGCTTGGATGAGAAGGTGGTAAAGAAGCAAGTTGATTAACACTTTGTTTATTCTTTCTAGTATTATAAGTATGGGCTACCGCTCTGTAAGAGGGAGCCATAGAAAGATCAAGAGAATCGCTATCAAATGGGACACCATCAATAGGACAAATCCTTTTAGGAGAAGGACTAGCTGGAGTTAGATAAATAATTGGTCTCTTAGGCCTTTAAGGGGAAACAAAGACATAGATTACATTTATAGAATCATCACAACTAGTGGAATAATTATTCAAAGAAATATTCTCAACATCAATCTAGGGAGGATCAACTTTGGAAGGAGATCCATCACCTACTAATGCATCATCTCTAGAAGAGATTTCATCAGAAGGAAAGGCAGATTCCTCATTCACAAATGCATTATCTCTAGAAGAGAGTGCATTGGAATGAAGAGCAGATTCATAATTCACAAATGCATCATCTCTAGAAGAGAGTGCATTGGAATGAAGAGAAGGTAGAGTAACATTAAGAAAGGTATCAATGATTTCATCCTCTTGTACCAAAATATCCTTAGAATGAATCTCGAGAGAGGGATCAACAAAGAATAATAAGAAAGGAGAAAATAACTCACTTTCACATGCTAGTAAGAGAGCTTCTTGAAGCTTATTAAAAAATCTAGAAAGAGATAGAAGGAAGAAAGATAGAAAATACATTTTGAAATAGAGATATAGACATATCAGTCGAGCTAGAGAAATCTAGGGGTGACAAACCAAGAAAAACCAAAAATCTAGATTTTATGATTTTTTCAATATTTTTTAGGTTCTATTAATTTTCATTTTTGGAGGTTTTCCAAGTACCAAGTCAAAAGTTATGACCCCACCAAGTTGGGGTAAATAAATTCCTAGTTTTTTTAAAAAAATAATGTGTTTCACATTAGGTTCACCAAAAAGTAGAGAAGGGTGATTCGCTACTCATGAGTCTCTTTATTCTCAAGAGATTCCCAAGGGGTGAATTGCCCTAAACTAACTCAAGGAACAACACGAGATTTCTAGCATTGGAAATAGCAAATCACAAAGGCTTTTTGGAAAAACTGGAGAGCTCTTGGCCAAAGGATGGAAGCACAAAATAAGGATGACAGCGCAACGCACTGGCATCTCATATAGACCAAAAACCAAGAATATCTCATAAAACAATAGAGTGACTACTTCTATTCTAATTGATAAGAAATCTTGAAATATGAGAAAAAAACAAAATATAATAGAGTTGAAATAAAGTGAAGTATAAATGGTAAAGATAAAGAGAAGAAAGAAAGTGCTTACAACCACCCATGTAATCAAGCCTCCTGCGAGGAAATATCTTCAATACCTACATGCATAAGATCTGGAGAAAATGTTGGGGTTGTATAGGGGTTTGCCTTAGTCAAACCCCTATTTTGGTGTTCCCACCTCAACTGACAGCCAAATAGATAGAGAGAAGTGAACAAAGGAGTGATAAAAGCATTCCCCACTTGAGGAGGAGAACTCATATCACAAAATATAGATGATAAAAGCAATCCCCACTCGAGGAGGTGAACCTATATCATGAGACGAAGATGCAATAGATAGAGGATGTGTGAAATCCCAAGATGCTAGAAAGCACAAGATAAGGGAGATGGAGCTGCAAAGCTTAAGGAAGGAAAAGAGGGAGACAAAGATAGCTACAAGAGCCAAGGGTGTTGCAAAGAGTGCTTGTAAGGATGCGAGAGTGTTGTTGTAGAAAATTGTAAAGAGTTGTGTGAGCAAGATAGCAAGGCAAAGAGAAGAGGAAAATGCTAGAGCCAAGGCTAGGAATATCTAGAGGACCAAAGAGATGGAAAAGATAGCATTTAAGGAGGGAAAGAAGATTCTTGAGCAGTTACAAGGTGACCTGAGCTGTTACCACCAACCAAAGAGGCTAAAAAGTGGAAAACATGCTCAAAAATACTTGTTTGAAATTTGAAACGTCATGATACACTAGCATGGTGCACAGACGTCCGCACGGCATGCTAGTGTCCAGACACATCATGCTACAAAATGATAGGCACGAGGAAAGCACATGATTTAACACAAATCTAATGCATGAGGGCAGCTGCTGAAAATGAATTTTTTACCATCCTAAGAGGGAAAAAGGTTGATGCAAGGGCTAAAATGAGGCTACACAAGATGCTAAGGGAGTGGACACTAAAGTGGATGCAAGAATGTATGTGAAATTGCAAGGGGTTCAATTTTATGACATTACAAGAAAAAAACATATTTCAATCTTGTATCACTTTTTGAGAGAGAAGGTTGCAGAGAATGAGGTGAAGTTGGAGTATGTGCCTACTAAGTATCAGGTTGCAAATATATACATAAAGAATATTCCTAAGGATACTTTTGAGTATCTCTGGGAGAAGTTGGGGGTTATTGCCCCTCCTTTCAATTAGATGCATCTATAAGTCAAATGGATCTCAAGATTCATTCTTTTTTTTCTGGACTGATGTTGGTGGCTACCTCTCAAGGGGAGTAGGTAGTAGAATTTTTGGTTATTGCAGTCAGGGGGGGCAAGTGTTGGTGTCTTCCTTTTTCAAGATATGTCAAAGGATATGTACAGTTGTTGCTAGTTGGTGAATTATGTTGTAAAGAAGGTATGAAGAAAATAGGGTGCATTAAAAGAAAAGGTAGTTGTAGAGAAGTTGTCCCTTATACGTGTTGCATTTGAGGGAGAGAAAGTATGTTTCTTTTATGTCAAAGTGGAAGAGATACAAGTGTGCTGTCTGTTAGGATTGGAAAAATCCACCCCAATTTTTCCACAAAACACTCATTTTTTGCCAAAATACCCCATCACCTAGCCTACCATTTTTTAATTTTATCATTCAAAGTATTCCATTTACCCACCCTATGCCATCATCTTAACCAAAATCACTTTCTTCATCCTACTTGTGTAAAATAAAGTCATGTTGATGGGACTTCACCATATCAGCAGAAGTCATTTTAAGGTCCCTTCGAAGTAGTGACGGGGCAAGATAGTATGAACATTTTTTATGAGAGATCATATCGAGGGAACCTATCTTAGTATCCCTTCAATCATCTGATTGAAATTTTTCAAGGACTCTTTGACACATTGAAGGGTAATGTTTTGAGGTCTCTTTGACAACTTGATACATTGACTATGAAGGAGCATAATATTTCAATTTGTATTCCTTTAGCACAATTCACAGGGAGATTGAACCTCAACATTCAGGAAATAGAAAAATACCTCCCAGACATGACTCGGCAATATATATAAGAGTGACACTAAAATTCGAAAGGACCAACACATGCATTTGAGAATTTGGGAGACTTTAGGATATTAGGATGAGTGATCAATGAGTCTCTTTGACATAGCGAAAGAGGAATACTTCATCGAAAGAGAAATGTACACATCGACGGGACCAAGAAATTCATCTCTTCGATAAATCAATCGAATTTATTTCAAAAGGAGCAGGAGAAATTCAAAAGGGGTTTGCAATGACTTTGAAACATTGGAGCAACTGGTTCTTAGTATTCTTGAAAAAACATATCAATCAGAGAAATATCGAGAGGGATCTATATCGGTGAAAGTAAAAAATCAGCCCCTTTGATAGCCCTAAAAGCAAGAGGTGAACAACTAAAACAAAAAATTCCTTTGAAGGGAAAGATGCATATTGAAAGAACAAAGACACTATTCCTCTCGATAAAATGATAACATTTGTTACCTCCATAAATTTGTGAACATAAGAGGATAACGAAGAAACTACTTACAAAGAGGGTTTCGAGAGGACATGGTGATATCGGTATGAAGCCATAAAGGGTCCCTTCAAAGTCTCGAAAGATTGAAAGCTTAGCATTCTTTAGGGAGAGAAATGAAGGATGACAAGAGTGTGGAATTGGTCATTTAGATGCAATGAAAGCATTAATTCACCTGAGGTAACAAGACAATGATATCTCAAAGGAAGAAATTAGCAGCGATGAAAAAAAAATCAACGGCTGAAATTCAAAATAGCAAAAATGACATGAAAGTTGACATCATTCATCATTTATGAACCAGACCTGAGCAAGTTACATAGAGAAAATTTGGCTTGTTTTAGATTGAGAAATACTCTTACACCCAAGGAGAAAGGAGATGAGAAGTATGGTGATGACTAATGATGCAAAGAACCAAAAGGGATGCGACCAATTCAAGTAAGTAACCAAGTTTGAATTGAATTCATTCTATTTAGACCAACTAAAGAGCAAGCACAAAATAGGGTTTGAATTGTGTTGCAAATCAATGGCAAGTACATTAGAAACACCCAAAATTAAAAGGAAAAAATTAGATACCAGGCATTTGAACCAAGACTTAATTGACCAATGCCCTAGTTCTAGACTGAGGTCTAGAAAAAATATCCAATTAAACCCAAGAGCAGAGAAATTAGAGGATAAACAAAAGGGATTGGGTGATGTGTGGACTGAAAAGAGGGGCTGTGATTTGTTTATATATAATTACAAGAAAATGTACATACATAGTCCTGTATCTATTCTATGGAGACTTAACTTGGGAAAATTAGCAATGCTTAATATCTTTATCAATTTGGAGCTAATGAAGGCACTAGAAAATATGTATAACCCTTAGACACATACAATCCATTTAGCAGATGTATCATCCTTTATACCAATTACAAGAAATTACATCTCTATGGTTTTTCAATTGGATATGAGCATGACTATTAAATTTAGGATCAAAGACCTTCTAGATGAATACCACAATATGGACATTAGCTAAAAGAGGTGGAGGTTTCCCTTGCATAGACCTCGAGCTAAAGAGAATAGACTCAACAAGTTCTCAGATAGTGAGCAGCCCCCATTCTCGACAAAATTGTTCAAAGAATATTTTCAATACACATACTATTATGCCAGTCAAGTCTTAGGATTGGATACACCCACCCTAATTTCCATAGCTCTGATGGTTTTAGCGGCTAACATCTAAAATCAGGATGCTAGGCCTGTTGATTACGTTGAGTATTTGGAAAAAACCCTCAATGATGGACTCACCTCCATTAAAAATGGCAACAACATCTATTGCAAACAGTATCCGCTGCTTATGCACCTCATCTTATACAAGGGGCAGTCTATGGTATTATGCAGTGATCACTCATGAATAAAAGATGTAGATAATGATGGGAATGTTAGGCATGTGCAGAAGTGTACTTCAATATGGGATAGCAAATGCACTAGGTCACATTACCTATATTTTGAAGAATATTTTGAGAAGCCACTCTACATAGTTCTTTTTCATCCTTGTGATTACAACCTATCACTGGAAATACAAAAAAAATTACGACCCAAGGAGAAATATCAAAGAGGAAAATTAGACCATAACTGGGGTGATTGGTATGTATATGATGACTATACTAAGACTAGAGTCTATGGTTTCGAAGGAGCTCCATTCCTCTTACCAAGGACACTTCCAGACAGAGTAGTATATCTAGAAATAGTTAGACAATTGGCTTATTTAGATTTCCTACACTTGAAAAGTTATAGCAAGAAGTAGTTTATGCCAAGTACTCTTTGTTTCAGTGATTTTATTGTTTAATGCTATGAGATTTCCAAAATCCATAATGTTGAAGATTTGTAATTTCTGTATTTTTTATTGTGTTTGAGTTTTTTCATCATCAAAAATCTAGATATTACAAATCATTGACTTTATTATTGTTTCTGCGAAGAGGTATGAAGTTATTAATGATAAATTGGAACATTATAACCTGCCCAAAGGAAATGAAATAAAATGGTTTAACCCTAAGCGTTTCATCCACAATGCTAAATTGACATAAATTTTGAAAGGGTATAAACATGTGTTGTTCATAGATGATGAATTGATCAAAAATATTGATCAATGCCATGCATCAAGGAGTGGCATGTATAATAGAATAATGATGGTATGGAAAAAGTCACAATGCACTATATACTGGGGCCTTTCATGAGATTGAAGACCTTGTGGAAAGGATGGATAAAATGCTTCAACATGAGGTTGAATTGGTCAAAGATGTACTTCCTTTGGAATTCAAGAGGAGAAAAGATGCCTCTTCAACAAAGGATGTTGTAGAAATACAAGCTAAGGATATAATTCAGTTTTTCCATATATCACCACAACCTACCCCAATCATTAGTTATTTCATTGATACAACTATGGCAAGAAAAGGAGATGTTGAAAGTGAAGTTGAATTCATACCGATGGATAGACCTATTGTTGAGGGATATGAACCATCGCCTGAGAGAAGTATTATTGTCTTTGAGGCATCAAATCAACTTTTTGATGATGTCAGGCATAGTGCAAGTAAAAATTTTACTTTAGATGATGCTTTTCTCAAATATCCTAAATTCAAGGGATTCGTTTATGAATATAAGGGTAAGATGATGAGATAGAGAATAAAATAAATCCCTCCTAACAAAGAAGTTGAGGTACTAAATGAATTACAAAGAGAGGTCAATGAAGATATGAAGAAAATTACTTTGAAAAGGGGAGAGATTTGTTGCATGAAGCTAGAGTTATGCTCCTACTAGGATGGGATATTAGCTCTACCATTGTATTCAATAGTTTTAGGAAAAGATAGGATAAATCCTTGCAATTTTCTAGTGAGGCAAGTGATAATATTTACATTGGCTGAGGATATAACCCTGATAACTCCACTCTTCAAATTTGGGACCTATACCCACTAGAGAAAAGTCCTAATATTATTAATGGCCCAAGCCAGGTATTTGACCATCTTCTCATATAGAGTGTGGGAGACACATACCCCATGGAGACTGTTGACCTAAATATCAATGTTGCAAAATTTACTAAGGCACAAATTGAAAAACTAGTGAAAGACAACAAGAAATACATCTCTGAGAATGAGAGGTTATAACAAGTAGTCAAATACAAGGATAAGTTTTCCTCTTCCTCAGGCACCTACTCTCCACTAATAGAATGTGAGAACAAGATACTAGGATAGGCCAATCAATTTTGGAAAATTCACACCAAAAAATATGATGCTTTTCAAGAAAACAACAGATTGTGGCACCAAAAAATAGAAAAGAAGGAGGAATTGATGGCCAGAGAAAATTTGGATGACCAAGTGCTTAAAAATATTGATGAACTAATGGACCTACATAATAAGTTTCAAACTATAATTACAGAGGATCTTGATGATTTTGATCAACTGATGGCTATCCCATTCCCATCTTTCTTCAATGATACATGTAATATTAAACACTAGGGTGAATGGAAAGTTGAATTGGCCCAACTACTACCATAGGCTTTCAATTCGATAAATGATGAATTGGTAGTAATGGGAAATACCCATGCACAACTTGAATGGATTATTTCTATGGAATACATTATGAAAGATATAATTACCAACATAGATACATACGCCAATGAATGTTATGTGGAGCATCTTTCCAATTTTAATTTCTTTATTGCTTAGGGAACATAAGGAATGAAAGTCATCAAAGTCACGTAGAGTCGGTTGCATTATCATGGAGGAAGGACCTTGAGTAGATCTTAAGTGATCATGGGTACCTTATGGGGATTAACATACTACGGTGTGTCATGAGTGCTACAGGATTCATTAGTTATCTCTTGTTTATTGTTAATTTCATTTGTTAGGGTTTTAGTTTCTGATTAGAAAAATATAAATGAAATGACACCAATTTTGATAAAATGTTCTAAAGCTTGTTGCTTCCCGTATATGAGGGAAACCAAGAACGAGTTGTGAAAAAATAATCATTAGCATTCAATCATATTCATAGAATAGAGCACATGAAAATACTTCTTATGCATACTGTAAAATCTTTTCAAGCAATATAATGAAGGACAAACTTTAATCTAGTGGCCAAATTCTTGGTGTTCAGTTGTTTTGTTGATTTAAGTTCATATATGTTATCTTGTTGTCTCCAAAATGGTCTTTTCTTGGTATTCAAATTAATATATCAAGGATATACTTAATTTTTCAAGACACATTTGTTGCCTATGTGTGATTCATTTGATTGGTTTCTATAAGAAGAGAATTAAAATCCTTTTAAGAGATTCTTTAAAATTGGTTTCTTCCTAGAATTAAAATCCTTTTGAATTGAATCATTCTTAACTCATTTCCTTCAAATAAGAATTAAATCCTTTCAGATAATCAAGGTAACTTGGAAAGATATCATTGGTATTCGTAAGAATAGCTTGGTAATTGATAACCTTACAAATTTATACAAAGTATAAACTTCTAAAAGTGTCAAACAATTAGAGTTAACCAAAGAAGGTGGATCCACATATATTGCATATCTTGACTCCATTTACCCAATAGGAATAGACATTGATCACACTCATCTCAAAACAAACACATTAAATAAAACCTTATTCATACATTCAAATTTTCAAACATTAGGAGTAGGAACAGTTATTAGTTTGCATCTATTTCACATTTGCGCGCCAATATGGATAGATCCTTAAAGTGAAAGAAGTCATTCAACCTTTAAATATGCATTAATTATTAAAGGTACACTTTCCTAGGTCTAGAAGACCCTGAAGTGGATGAAGTTCTCAACCACATTGGTTGACTTCATTCGTTAGCCAAAAACATTGTAAGCTAGACCATAGAACTTGGAATCCTCTTAGGGTTTTCAATTTGTATTTTTGGGAACTAAAAAATTGGAAACTCTACTGGAGAGTAGCCCATTCAACTCTGAATCTAGACCATTCCATTATAAAATCATAAAAAAAATCACATTGTATGTTGCAAGAATGGAAAGAATGACGGTGTTTTCAATGATTTCAACTAGTCAATTGGTTATCAACTAATCGTTGTTTTCATTAGTGTCATGGATGAAGGTTATTGGTTATATATGTCAAGGATATTGAGAAAATTATAATGAAGATATGTTGCATATGTTAAGTGATTGCTCTTGGTTTTTCTCCAATGTTTGTAAGGTTCAGATATGTTGATCATTATTGTTGGAAGCTACTATATCTAGATTTTTGGTTGTTGATTCATTGTATAGTATGAGTTGCGTTCACCAGTTGTGAACTATGGTTTTTTGTGTTTTTGGTTGAGGTATAGGAGAAATATTGTTGGTTTGGATTTCTCTTTGTTAAATTCTTATGACTTGCAATTCTAGAGTTGAGTTTTTTTTATTGTATTGAAGATAATTTTGGTATGTGGAAAGTTTGTGCTTAATTGTTCTATGTGTTTTACACTCATTTGGCTGACCTTGTTTGGAATACTAGCTTCGGAGTTGATGAAGTGTGTTGGATCTATTTGGGTCCTTATGAAGCATTTGTTTGGGTTGCCCTCATTCTAGTTCCACCCTAGGATGTTTTTGCACTGACCTAATTTGAATTTGAATTTGGATGGCCGACTTTGGATATGTTTCAATGTTGAAGATGGTATAAATGTGGAATGAGTTAGGGAAGAAGATGAGTGAGAAAATAGTAAATAGAGACAAGAGTGCAAAGAGAATAGAGATAAGTTTGAATCGGTGTGTGTGTGTGTGTATGATTTGAGTATGGAAGATCAATGTGAAGCCTAAATGTTTAGTTTTTGGAAGCAGTGGGATGAAGGTGCACTCTATCATTCATGCATGTTTGCAAGTGGATTGAGCGAGCTATGTTGGATTTATGTGTTGCATTGAGATTATCTTCTCTTTGTAACAATTCTTCTTTATCTTCTTTGTATCTCTGTGGCAGTGAGCCGTCTAGGTTGTTAGCCTTGTTGGAAAGTGAGTCCTTGCTCTAGTTAGTAAGTCCTTGTTTTGGCATTGAGCCTTGTTTCTTAGGCAGTGAGCCTCTTGTAATCGGTTTTGATATTCTTTATAATGTGAGTTAATCCTCATCGTTTGTTTTCCCTTATTGGGTTTTCCACATAAATCTGGTGTTATTGTGTTTGTGTGATGGTTCTCAATTTTTGTACTAGTATTTAATGTTTAATCTGTTATGCAGTTAAGGATTAGTTCCAATGAATGAATTAAAGTTTAAATCTATGAAAATTGATTCACCCCCCCTCTCATTTGTCTTGTTCAACAATTGGTATCAGAGCTTAGTTCCTTGGTGAAGAGCTTAATCGCTTGAGGAAGGTCTGGGATGGCTGGAAAAATGGTTTATGATTATCTGAGGTTCGATGGAACTAACTATGCTATCTAGAAAATATTGATGGAAGAATATTTGGAGTATAGCGGATATGATGTGGAGAAATCTTACAAGAATCCTTACACTCCTCCTACAAATGGTTTGAGTATGGCTGATGAGATCAAGGCACATGAAGTGAATAATAAGACGAAGTACACTTTGAAGAATAGTTTGGTACACTCTGAATTGATTGAGTTTCAGAATTTAAAGACCGCTAAGGAAGTTTGGGATGCTTTGGAAATGGCACATGAAGGTGATGAAAGAGTTAAAGAGAAAAATTACAGAATTTGGAGACACAGTTTCAGCTTCTACACATGTCTGAAGATGAGAATGTTAAAGCTTATGTACAGAGATTGGATGAGATAGTGGTCAGAATGCGAGGACTTGGTGCTACTATAGATGAAACTAGAATTGTGAAGAATATTCTTAGAAATATCCTTGATGCTTACAATGAGAAGGTGTGCACTATTGAATAGAGTATAGATTATAAGGCCTACACTAAAGATTTATTGTTGGGATTTCTAACATCTAAGGAATGGATGCAAATCAGAAAATGTTTTTAAGGATACAAAAGCGAAAGATTTGGATGAAGAAAATTTTTATGAAATAGACGCTAACTTTGTGAGAAGGATGAGGAAAGGCTCTAGTAAGTATGAAGGTAAGTTACCCTTTAAGTGCTTTAGTTGTGGATAACTAAGTCATTATGCTGCAAAGTGTCTGAAAAGAGCTAAGAGGAATAAACAAAGATATGAGAAAGAAAAGAAAGGAAAGAAGATCAACAAAGCATATTATGTGAATGAGAATGCTAGTATATCTGATGAAGATTCTAATTATGAAGATCCTGATGACAATGAATGCTTGTTCTTGGCTATAAAGGATGAACCTAATTTTGCTAATTCTTAAAAATAGGTGAAGGAAAGACCTCTGAAGAAGGAGAAAAATGAAGGTACTGTTATCTCTTCCCTACATGCTAAACAAGAAAATAACTATTGGGTTGTTGATATTGGTTGTTCACATCACATGACTGGTGATAAAAGTAAGTTTTTTAAACTTGAAAAATATGATGGATGCTTGGTTATGTTTGGAGATGATACTGGTGCTAAAATTTGTGGGATAGGTTCAGTAAGTTTTGATGGAAAGCATAATACTGATGATGTCTAATATGTTAAGGGTTTAAGGAATAATCTTCTGAGTGTTGGTTAGATGTGTAGTAAAGGATATGATCTTGTGTTTAAGGATGAGAGATGTGAGATTTAGAAAGGATCCAAAACATTGATTGTTGTAGAAAAGAAATATGAAGGAAATATCTATCAACTTAAGGGTGTTGATGGATGATGCTTTATGAATCAGATTAATGATAGTTGGTTATGGCATAGAAGAATGTGTCACATGAATTTTGATAACTTGTCAAGGATTAGTGCAATTTAGTCCATGAGAGATTTACCAAGAATTACAAAGTCTGTTAATGCTATCTACAAGAACTGTCAATTTGGAAAGCAAGCAAGAAGTCATTATACATCAAAGGAACAATCTAAGTATTTAAAAGAGATGTTGAAGAAGTTTGGGATGGATGGTTCAAAATTGGTATGTACTCCTATGGTGAATGGTTGCAAATTGGGTAAATGTGATGATTCACCCAAGGCTGATAAGAGAAAGTATAGATCTATGATTGGTGGACTATTGTGTTTGACTACTACTAGACTAGATATTATGCATGTTGTCTGTCTTGTGGCTAGATTTCAAGAAGATCCTAAAGAAACACATATTGTTGTTGTTAAAAGAATATTCAGATATTTGAATGGCACTCCAGATTATGGACTATGGTATCCTAGAGATACTAACTTTAGTCTAAGTGATTATACAGATGCAGATTGGGCTAGATGTGTAGATGACAGAAAGAGTACAAGTGCTAGTGTGTTCTTTCTCGGTTGTAGATTGGTGGCATGGTTGAGTAAAAAGAAAGATTCAGTCTCATTGTCTACTGTTGAAGTTGAATATATTGTTGCTACATCTTATTGTACATAAATTCTATGGATGAATCAGACATTTAAATATATCACAGTGGTGTATGATGATCCTATTTCTATCTTCTATGATAATACAAGTGCAATTAATGTTGGATGTTGTGGTTGTGTTGTTGATATGTGGTTTTCATTGATGTCAACACTATTGGCATTAATGTGTTTAAGGTTGTATATCTCGAGGATATTGAGAAAATTGTAATAAAATAAGTTGTAGGTTGTCAGTGGTGAAGTGAAGTTTAGTCTGTTGGTGAGCTTAGTACATTGATGATCAAAGGTTGTGGACTAAAGGGTTTTTTTTTGAGTATATCTAGTTTATCCACATTGAGTTTCAGAGATCCGCATGAAGATTTGTTCGAGTTATGAAGATTTGTACTATAATAGTCTTTTTGTTGCTTCAGTTAAGTTCCTAAATGAAGATGATGTGATTCTAGTAAGTTTAGTTGTTTCGGATGCTTCTCTGGTGATTCATGATGTTTGTGGATGTTTCTAGATCATGGTTTATCTATGTTCCACATCCGCATTGATAGTTGTGCTCATGATTGGTGATTTTCTCTTGCATGTTCATGGCCGACAAGGTGATGGTAGCATGTTGTGGATCTTTGAGGAATAAATTTTAAAGGTGGTTCATGTTCGAGGATGTTATTTTGGGTCTTCACTATGTTGTGGTCGACCTTGGTTGATTCGCATTAATAATTGTTATTGTTTTGGGCTGACAGTTTCTATTCATTTTATTGTTTTGTTGAAGCCGACATGCAATGATGCAATTTATTATTGCGGATATATATAAGTGATTGTTTATACTATTTGAATGTATGGTGTGCATGAATAATGTTCTAAATATTTCGAAGGAAGAGCAAAGAGTGAAGAAGTGTTCATGTGCTTAATTAGAACTGTAATTAGGCATTAGCAGATGTTATTTTCTCAGTTCAAAATCCTGCAAATGTAATCCAATTTTTTTTGTAAGACAGTGTGTCTTCCTTTGGGCAGTAAGCCTTATTGTAATTGAGCAGTGAGCTCTAGGCAGTGTGCCTAAATGAATGTGCATTCCCCATTTTATTCTTTATACTTTTAACAAGGTATAATCTTGTGGACTAACCTCCACTGTGGTTTTTCCCCTAACAGGGTTTCCACGTAAAAAATCTTGGTGTTATGTATGTTTTTAATGTGTTGATGATTTATGCTCTCAAGGTTATTAATCAGATCTGAAAATAAGGGTTAATAAGTTTAATAAGTTTGAATTTCTGAGACAACTGATTCACCCCCCCTCTCAGTTGGTTGCCCTTGTGTTGCCAACAATTGGTATCAAAGCAGGTTCCTTGGAAGAAGTTTAATAGCTTGAGGTGATCTGGGATGGCGACATATAAGAAGGATAGTCTAAGATTTGATGGAACATATTATTCTCTATGGAAGACTCGAATGGAGTGTCATTTGAGATGCATTGGTGAACCCTACTAGAGCATTACAAGTAATAGGTATGTTATCCCATAGAATGGTCCTTCCACTAATGTTGAGATTAGTGATGTTGAGTACAATATTAGGGCTAAGGAAGCATTGTTGAGTGCTTTGACTGATTCTAAGATGACAAATTTTATGGATCTGAAGACTGCTTATGAGATCTCAAAAAAGTTGGAAACTTTGTACGAAGGTGATGCTAATGTGAAGATTGCTAAGTTGCAAAGTTTGAAAGGGAAATATGAAATGTTGAGAATGGGTGATGATGAGAATATTACATCTTTCATGCAAAGAGTGTTCAAATGAGCTTGTGTGTGGTATCAGATGTGCTAGTGGATAGTTGGAAGAATCAGAGATTGTTTCTAAAGTGCTTAGATCCTTTCCTGTTGCATACAAAGTCAAAGCTACTACTATTGAGGAGCTCTGGACTGTAACAAATGTTACCAGAGATATGTTGATTGGTAAGCTTACTGATTTTGAGTTGAGTGAATTTGGTGATGCTCTTCCTAAGATAGAATCTGCATTCAAGGATACTACCTCCAGAAGAGATAAACAAAGATATGATCCAGGAGAAATTTCTTCTAGAAAGGTGTTCAAGTATGAGGAGGAAATGAGAAATGTTGAAGAAGAAGAAAGAGAACTGGACAAGATTGAAGCACTTATTTTCAAGAGAGAAGCCAGAGGAGAAGGTAAGTATAAAGGAAAGTTTCCTATTAAATGTTTTTCTTGCAATAAGATAGGTCATTTTGCCTCAAGGTGTCTAGAAAGAGTTCCTAAGTCAAGACCTAACAAGCCTAGATTTCAAAGAAAATGTTATTATGTTGTTGATGAAGGAGTGACAGATGATGAATCTGATAAAGGGAATGCAAGTGAGGACGAATGGGTATTTATTGCTATCAAGGAAAACAATCTTGTGTCTATTGAATTTGCTAGTTGTACAAATGTAGAGAAATCCCTAGCTACTCGAGTTGAAGAGAAATATGAATGGGTGATTGATAGTGGATGCGCTCATCGCATGACAGGTGATAAAATTTTGTGAGCTTGGAAAATAATGATGGTTGTGTTGTAATATTTGGTGATGACAAAGATGGTGTGATCCGTGGTAGAGGATGCATTTCTCTTGATGGTAAGCATAATACTGATGATGTCCTATATGTGGAAGGTCTGAAGCATAATCTTTTAAGTGTTGGACAGATGGTAGATAAGGGATACAATCTTCAATTCAAGGATGGAAAGTGTAGAATATTGGTAAGTTCCGGAAATGTGATTGCATCAGGTACAAAAACAAAAGGTAATATCTTTCACCTGAGTGCTGCTAGTAAAATTTGTTCGATTGCTCAAGTTGATGAAAGTTGGTTCTGGCATAGGAGAATGTGTCATGTAAAATTTTACAATATTATCAAGATAAGTTCTACTAAGGTTGTGAGAAATCTTCCTAAGTTGATGAAACCTACTAATGCCATATGCAAGGAATGTCAGTTAGGGAAGCAAACTAGAATTTCATTTCGAAGCAAACAACATAGTTCAAATGAATTGTTGGAGCTTTTGCATACTAACTTGTGTGGTCCTTCTAGAGTCAAAAGCTTACAAGGATATAGGTATTTCATGTTACTTATTGATGATTATTCTAGAATGATGTGGGTTAATTTCTTAAGGGAAAATTTTGAAGCTCTAGAGAAGTTCAATATTTTCAAGGCTATGGTTGAGATAGAGATAGGTCTGAAGATTAAATTTTTGAGATCATATAGAGGCAGTGAATTCACTTCCGGTGAGTTTAATTATTTTTGTGAAGAACATGGAATAAAGAGATAATTATCTGGACTGTGGACCCCTCAGCAAAATGGAGTTGTGGAAAGGAAGAACAGGACAATTGAAGAAGCTAGTAGAAATATGATATTGGAAGGAAATGTTCCTCATATCTACTAGAGAGAAGTTGTGAGTACTATTGTTTACACTCTCAATCGGGTACAAATCAAAGGTGATACTGGTAAAACCCCTTATGAGCTATCGTATGGTCATAAACCTACTATTAGATATTTCAAGATCTTTGGAAGTAAATGCTATAGAAAAAGAGATGAAGATATAGGAAAATTTTATGCTAGAAGTGATGAAGGTATCTTTCTTGGTTATTCTACTAAAAGCAAGGCCTACCGGTGCTACAATAAGAGATTGAGGAAAATGGTTGAAATTGCAAATGTTAAGGTTGATGAAGACATAGATAGACCATACATAACTTATGGATATGATTCAGATGATTAGAATGACAATACAAATAAAGGAAAGAAAGCTTAGACTTCAAATCAAGTTCAAATCGTTCTGGTGAATCAAGAAAATCAAGAGGAAGGAGAAACTAGTGAAAGTGTAGAAGAGAGATTGCAAGAGCCTAAAATTCAAGAACATTCTAAGACTCCAAGGTATGTAAGATTAAATCATTCAGAAGATCATATTATTGGTGATAAGAATAAAGGTGTCCAGACTAGGAGAAAAATTGTAGAAGAGTATTGTTTGATTTCAAAGACTGGGCCTAATAGTGTGAATGAAGCATGTAAAGATGGACATTGGGTTGAAGCAATGAAAGAGGAGCTATAACAGATTGAGAAGAATGATACATGGATTCTTGCTCCTAGACCGAAGGACGACAAAAATGTAATTGGAACTATATGGATCTTTAGAAAAAAACTGAATGAGCAAGGTGAAGTTGTTAGAAACAAAGCAAGACTGGTGTGTAAAGAATATTCTCAAATGGAAGGGATTGACTTTGAAGAGACTTTTTCCCCTGTTGCTACAATTGAAGCTGTGAGATTATTTCTTGCTTATGTTGCTTACAAAAACTACAAGGTTTATTAGATGGATGTCAAGTTAGCATTTCTAAATGGCGAGTTGGAAGAAGAAGTGTATGTTGAGCAACCTAATGGATTTCAATTGACTGATCAGGGAGACATGGTTTTTTGATTGAAGAAAGCATTGTATGGACTTAAGCATACCCCTAGAGCATGGTATGCCAGATTGGACAAGTACTTGCTAAAGCTTGGATTTAACAAAGGTATTGCTGATAGTAATTTGTATTTCAAGATTGATGATGATAAAGATTTGATTGTGGAATTCTTTGTTGATGATGTCATTTTTGGAGGAGATGATGATTTGTGCATGAAGTTTGCTAATGAGATGCAGAGTGAGTTTTAGATGTCAATGATTGGAGAGATGGAATTCTTTTTGGGATTACAAATTACTTAGTTAGATAAAGGGATCTTTATATCTCAGTCCAAATATATGAAAGAATTGTTGAAGAAGTTTGGTATGGAAGATTCAAAGCCAGTTGGTACACTTATTGTGACCGGATGCAAGTTAACACAAGATGATAATTCTCTGAAAGAAAATCAGACTAGATACATATCAATGATTGGTGGATTGCTTTATTTGACTCAAACTAGACCTGATATCATGAATGTTGTATGTATTATTGCAAGATTTCAAGTTGATCCTAAGGGATCTCATGTGATTGTTGTGAAGAGGATTTTTAGATACTTGAAGGGAACAGTTGATTTTGGCCTGTGGTATCCTAAAGATGATGATCTTTCCTTGAGTACCTTTACTGATGCTGATTGGGTAGGAGATGTGAATGACAAGAAAAGTACTAGTGGTGCCACATTTTTCTTGGGAAAGAAGTTGATTTCATGGTTAAGTAAGAAGAAGAATGCCATTTCTTTATCTATTGCAGAAGCAGAATACATTATTGTTGCTAACAATTGTACTCAAGTATTATGGATGAAGCAGATGTTGAAAGATATTAGAGTTGCGTATGATGAACCTATTGCTATATTTTGTGATAATTTAAGTGCCATTAACATTTCTAAAAATCCAATGTTGCATTCAAAGACCAAGCATATATCTATCAAGTTTCACTTTTTGAGAGAGAAGGTGAGTGAAAAGGAAGTTAGATTGGAGTGTGTACCTACTAAGGAGAAGATTACAAACATCTTTACCAAGTTGTTGCCTAAGGATACTTTTGAGTATCTTAGAGGGAAGTTAGGGGTGATTACCCCTCCTAATCAGAACTAAGATGCATTGATTTGCATCATTCCATGCATTTCATAGTCATATCTTGATCCGAATTGATGTTGTGGTGGCTATTACTCAAGAGGAGTAGTCAGATGTTTAGATATGTGGTTCAGAGCTTGTGTAGAGAAAAGATATATTTTCCATTGATGTCAAAGGGGGAGAAGAACAATGTGAAAAACTATGAAATATCTATTGGCAATACAAGGGAAAACCACAAAGAGGGGGGGTGAATCAGTCATCACATAAATTAAAAACTTATTCAACTTATTAACCTTATTCGTCGATCTGATTATTAACCATGAAAACTTAAATCATCAACACATCATAAACACACAACACAAAGAATTTTTTTTACATGGAAACCTTGTTAGGGGAAAAACCATGGTGGAGGTCAATCCACAAGATTATACCCTATTAAAAGAATAATGAAAATGTAATATGGGGAATGCACATGCATTCAGGCACACTGCCTAGAGCTCACTGCTCAATTACAAAGGAAGACACTATCTTACAAAGAGATTCAGATCAAATCCATCCATATTTTGAACTAATAAAATAGCATCTGCTAATGCCTGATTATAGTTACAATTAAGCACATGAACACTTCTTCACTCTTCTTCACACTTCTTCACAATTCTTCACACTCTGATCTGCCTTCAAATGATTTAGAAAATTATTCATGCACACACATAGAAGCACACATTTTTCACACTTAAATTTGAATAAACAATTGCTCTTATAAATCCACAACATGAAATTTCATTGCTACAAATCGGCCACAAAGAAATAATAAAATGAATATAAACTGTCGGCCCAAAACATTAAAGAGTGTCAATGCGAATCAACCAAAGTTGGCCACAACTTAGTGAGGACCCAAATCAACATCTCCAGCATGAATACACTTCAATTAATTTCTCCTCGAAGATCCACAATATGCTACAAACACTATGTCGGCCAAGAACAAGAAAAACATGAACATGCAAGAGAAAATTGCCAACCATGATCACAACGACCAATGTGGGCATACAAAAAAGATAGAGCATGATCTAGAAACATCCACAAGCATCATGAATCACAAGACAAGCATCCGCAACAACTAAACTAATTGAAATAGCATAATCTTCAATTAGGAACACCAACTGAAGAAACAAAAAAACTGTCTGAATGAAAATCTTCATAACTCGATCAAATCTTCATGTGGATCTTTGAAACTCGATGTGGATAAACTAGATACACTCAGAAACAAACCCTTTAGTTCAAAACCTCTTATCAACAACATACATAAATAACCACCATACTAAACTTCACTTCACCACTAACAACCTGGAACTCATTTATTAAATTTTTCTCAATATCCTCAACATATACAGCTTCAAATACATTTATGTTAATAGTGTTGACATCAATGACAACCACATATCATCAACACAACCACGAAATCCAAAAATATCCCCCTTTGGCATTGATGGAAACACATGATGTGAAAAACACCATGAACGCAACTAACTCCTGCTTAGGTTTTGACTTATCTTCTCCTCAACACTATCAATTAATCTTTCTCCCCATAAGGTTCTTCTCCTTAGATAATCACCAAATTTTCACATGACTCTTCTCCCCCTTTGACATCAATGAAAAATTTCTCTAATCTTTGAACCAAATATCTGAATTTCTGAACATCTGACTACTCCCCCTAAGTAGCAGCCACCACAACATCAATCTAAGACAAGATATGACTATGAAATGCACAGACTGATGTAATGCAATGCATCCTTAGTTTTGATTAGGAGAGGTTATCACCCCTAACTTCCCTCTGAGATACTCAAAAGTATCCTTAGGCAATGGATTGGTAAAGATATATGCAAGCTGCTCCTTAGTAGGCACATACTCCAATCTAACTTCCTTTTCACTTACCTTCTCCCTCAAAAAGTGAGACTTGATAGATATATGCTTTGTTTTTTAATGTAGCACCAGATTCTTGGAAATGTTAATAACACTTGATTTATCACAAAACTATAGCAATAGGCTCATCATATATAATTTTGATATCCTTCAACATTTGTTTCATCCATAGGGCTTGAGTACAATTATTATTAGCAGCAATGTATTCAGCCTCTACAGTAGACAAGGAAATGGCATTCTGCTTCTTGCTTAACCATGAAATTAGCTTCTTACCCAAGAAAAATTCTCCACCATTAGTAATTTTTTTGTCATTCACATCTCCTACCCAGTCAGTATCCGTAAAGGCACTCAAAGTAAGATCATCATCTTTTGGATACCATAGGCCAAGATCAATAGTTCCCTTCAAGTATCTAAAAATTCTCTTCACAATAGTCACATGAGATTCTTTTGGATTAGCTTGAAATATTGTAACAATACACACAACATTCATGATATCAAGCCCATTTTGAGTTAAGTACAACAATCCACCAATCATTGATTTGTATCTTGTCTGATTTTCTCTCAGAGAATCATCTTGTGTTGTCACCTTGCATCCGATCACCATGGGTGTACCAACTGGCTTTGAATCTTCCATACCAAACTTCTTTAGCAATTCCTTCACATACTTAGACTAAGATATGAAAATCCCTTTATCTAACTGAGTAATTTTCAATCCTAAAAATAATTTCATCTCACCAATCATAGACATCTAAAATTAATTCTACATCTCATTAGAAAACTTCATGCACAAAGCATCATCTCCTCCAAAAATAATATCATCAACAAAGACTTCAGCAATCAAATCTTTATCATCATTCTTGAAATATAGATTACTATCAGTAGTACCTTTGTTAAATCCAAGCTTCAACAAATACTTGTCCAGTCTTGCATACCATGCTCTAGGGTCTTGCTTGAGTCCATACAATGTTTTCTTCACCCAACGCACCATATCTTCTTTATCAATCAACCTGAATCCATTAGGTTGCTCAACATACACTTCTTCTTCCAATTCACCATTTAGAAAAGCTGATTTTACATCCATCTGAAAAAATTTGTAGTTCTTGTGAGTAGCATAGGCAAGAAATAGTATTACAGCTTCAATTCTAGCAACAGGGGAAAAGGTCTCTTCAAAATCAATTCCTTCCATTTGTGAATATCCTTTACATACCAGTCTTACTTTGTTTCTAACCACTTCACCTTGCTCATTCGGTTTGTTTCTAAAGACCCATTTGGTTCCAATGAAATTCTTATCCTTAGGTCTAGGAACAAGAATCCATGTATCATTCTTTTCAATCTGTTTTAACTCTTCTTTCATTGATTCAATCCAATGCTCATCTTTACATGCTTCATTCACACTAGTAGGCTCAGTCTTTGAAATCAAGCAATACTCTTCTACAATCTTTCTCCTAGTCTAGACACCTTTGTTCTTATCACCTATAATATGATCTTCTGAATGATTCAATCTTACATACCTCAGAGTCTTCTTAGGATTTTCTTCAACTTTAGGCTCTTCTGATCTTTCTTCTGCTCTTTCACAAGTTTCTCCTTCTTCATTTACCGGATTGATTTGCACTTGATTTGTAGTCTGAACTTTCTTTCCTTTGTACCAAAGTCTTCATCAACCTTAACATTTGTACTTTCAGCCATTTTCTTCAATCTTTTATTGTAACACTGGCAGGCCTTACTTTTAGTAGCATAACCCAGAAAGATACCTTCATCACTCCTAGCATCAAAATTTCCTATGTCTTCATCTCTCTTAATATAACATCTGCTTCCAAATATCTTGAAGTATTTAATAGTAGGATTTTGACCAGTCCATAGCTCAAAAGGGGTCTTACAGTTACACCTTTGATTTGTACCCGGTTGAGTGTGTACACAAAAATACTCATGGCTTCTCTCTAATAGATATGAGGAACATTTCACTCCAACATCATAGTTCTAGCAACATCTTTAATTTTTTTTTTCTTCCTTTCCACAACTCCATTTTGATGAGGGGTCTGCGATGTAGATAATTGTCTCTTTATTCCATGTTCTTCACAAAAAGTATTAAATTAACCGGAAGTGAATTCACTACCTCTATCTAATCTCAGACATTTAATCTTTAAACCTATCTTTGTCTCAACCATAGCTTTAAATATCTTTAACTTTTCCAGTGCTTCAAATTTCTCCCTTAAGGAAGTAACCCATACCATTCTAGAATAACCATCAATGAGTAACATGAAATACCTGTAACCTTGTAAACTTTTGACCTTAGAGGGACCACACAGATCAATATGCACATTCTCTAACAATTCATTTGAACAATTCTTTTTACCCCAAAATGAAATCCTAGTTTGTTTTCCCAATTGACATTCCTTTCATTTTGCATTGGTAGGTTTCACCAACTTAGGTAGATCTCTCATACCCTTAGTGGAACTTATCTTGACAATATTATCAAAGTTAAGATGACACAACCTCCTATTCCATAACCAACTTTTATCAACTTGAGCAATCAAACAACTTTTACTAGTAGCACTCAAGTGAAAGATATTACCTTTTATTTTTGTACTTGATGGAATTTCATTTTCGAAACTCAATATCCTGCACTTTTCGTCCTTAAACTGAAGATTGTATCCCTTATCAACCATTTGAACAAAACTCAAAATATTATGCTTCAAGCTTTCCACATACAGAACATCATCAATATTATGCTTACCATCAAGACAAATGCAACCTCTTCCACGTATCACACCAGTTGTATTATCACCAAATCTCACAAAACCACCATCATACTTTTCCAAGCTTATAAACTTACTTTTGTCTCCTGTCATATGATGTGAACATCCACTGTCAATTACCCATTCATATTTTTCTTCAACTCGAGCAACCAGGGCTTTCTCCACATTTGTACAACCAACAGATTCAATAGATACAAGATTATTTTCCTTGATAGCAATAAATACCCAGTCATCATCACTTCTATTTCCTTTATCAAATTCATCATTTGCCACGCCTTCATCAACAGCATAGTAACACTTCTTCTGAAATCTAGGCTTGTTATGTCTTGGTTTAGTAGCTCTTTCCAGACACCTTGATGCAAAATGACCTATCTTATTGCAAGAAAAACATTTAAGAGATAATTTTCCTTCATACTTACCTTTTCCTCTCAGTACTCTTTTGACAATAAGTGCTTCCAGCTCTTCTAGCTCTCTTTCTTCTTCAATCTATTTGATTTCATCCTCATACTTGAATGTCTTTCTAGATGAAATCTCACCTGGATCATATCCATGTCTATCTCTTCTGGAAGTAGTAGCCTTCAATGCAGATTCAACCTTAGGAAGGGCATCACCATATTCGCTCAACTCAAAATCAGTCAGCTTACCAACCAATGTATCTTTGGTTATGTTTGTTACAATTTGAAGCTCTTCAATAGAACTAGCTTTGACTTTGTAAGAATCAGGTAGGGATCTAAGCACTTTAGAAACAATCTCAGATACATCTATCTTTCCACTAGCACATCTAATACCACACACAAGTTCATTCACTCTTTGCATGAAAGTATTAATGTTCTCATCATCACCCATTCTCAACCTTTCATATTTCCCTTTCAAACACTGCAACTTAGCAATCTTCACATTAGCATCACCTTTGTACAAGGTTTCCAACTTTTTGAGATCTCATAAGCAGTCTTCAAATCCATAACATTTGTCATCTCAAAATTAGTCAAAGCACTCAATAAAGATTCCTTATCCTAGATATTATACTCAACATCTTTGATCTCAGCAGAGGTAGTAGGACCATTCTGTGGAATAATATACATATTACTTGTAATGCTCCAATAGGGTTCACCAATGCATCTCAGATGGCACTCCATTCGAGTCTTCCACAAAGAATAATGTGTTCCATCAAATCTCAGACTATCCTTCTTGTAACTTGCCATCTTAGATCACCTTAAGTTGTTAAACTTCTTCCAAGTAACTTCCTCTGATACCAATTGTTGGAAATACAAGGGAAGACAACTGAGAGGGGGGGTGAATCAGCTGTCACAAAATATCAAAACTTATTCAACTTATTAACCTTATTCTCTGATCTGATTATTAACTGTGAAAACATAAATCATCAACACATCAAAAACACACATAACACCAAGATTTTGTTTTACATGGAAACCCTGTTAGGGGAAAAACTATGGTGGAGGTGAGTTCACAAGATTATACCCTGTTAAAAGTATAATGAAAATGTAATATGGGGAATGCACATACATTTAGGCACACTGCCTAGAGCTCACTGCTCAATTACAAAGGAAGATGCACTATCTTACAAAGAGATTTGGATTAAATCCATCCAGATTTTGAACTGAGAAAATAGCATCTACTAATTCCTTATTACAGTTCCAATTAAGCACATGAAAAATTCTTCACTCTTCTTCACTCTTCTTCACAATTCTTCACACTCTGCTCTGTCTTTGAATGATTTAGAACATTATTTGTGCACACACTTAGAAGCACACCTTTTTCATACTTAAATTTGAATATACAATCACTCTTATATATCTAGAACATGAAATTTCATCTCTACAAGTCGGCCACAAAGAAATAATAAAATGAATATAAACTGTCAGCCCAAAACATTAAAGATTATCAATGTGAGTCAACCAAATTGGGCCATAAATTAGTGAGGACCCAAATCAACATCTCCAACATGAAGACACTTGAATTAATTTCTCCTCGAAGATCCACAACACACTACAAACACTATGTTGGCCATGAACAAGAAAAACATGAACACGCAAGAGAAAATCGCCAACCACGATCACAACGATCAATGTAGATGTACAAAAAAGATAGAGCATGATCTAGAAACATCCAAAAGCATCACAAATCACAAGAGAAGCATTTGTAACAACTGAACTAATTGAAATAGCATAATCTTCAATTAGGAACACCAACTGAAGAAACGAAAAAAATTATCTGAATGGAAATCTTCATAACTCAATCAAATCTTCATGCGGATCTCTGAAACTCAACGTGGATAAACTAGATACACTCAGCAACAAACCCTTTAGTCCACAACCTCTAATAAAAAATGTACATAAATAACCACCATACTAAACTTCACTTCACCACTGACAACCTAGAACTCATTTATTACAATTTTCTCAATATCCTTGGCATATAAAGCTTCAAATACATTTATGCTAATAGTGTTGACATCAACGACAACCACATATCATCAACACAACCACAACATCCAACAATATCTAGGGAGAAGAGTCATGTGGATGAGTTAAGAAGAGAAGAATCAAAACCTAAGGAGGAGTAAGTGCTAAGAGATAGTTGTGTTGATGGTGTTTTTCACATCTTGTGTTGCCATCAATGCCAAAGGGGAGATTGTTGGATGTTGTGGTTGTGTTGTTGATATGCGGTTGTCATTGATGTCAACACTATTGGCATTAATTGTTGGTGTAATTAATTATTTAATTACACTTTACATAAGTTTACTTAGGCATTATTTAATTCCTAGGTTATAGGTTGTTATCCTTATCTTGCTGAGCTATCTTTTTTCTCAAGATAAGATTAGGGTTATGCATACTTGCTTTTATAAAGAAAATTATCTCTTGTAATTATTGTACTTCGAATATATCAATTTTCACATCTCCATGCAATCTCTCTGATTTTTTGTTTTTCTCTTTGTGGAAGGTTATTTTCTGGTTTGCATTTCAGATCTTGGTTTCTAACATGGTATCAGAGCCTTGATTTGTTGCCCCTTTTCAACTTTTTTGGAGGAATACATTGCAGAGCTCGTTCAGGGTCCCTCAAGGGTTTCATTCCTTGAGCATATTTATGCAATGTCTTGGATCAGATCAGGGTTTTCCATTGGATTCAGAGCATTGGAAAAAGTCAGAAATGACTTTTATTTCATTCATTTTGGTCACTGTTTGCCAGATCTGCAAGGGTTTCAAGCTCGGTGATTTTTTTGAGAGATCTGGGGGTCGCCTAATTTTTTGGGCATTTTGGGCTAAAACGGACCTCGCCGTTGGATTCGCAATGCCCAGAAACCCCTATTTTTATATAAAATTTGTCCAATTTGGACATAGTCAACTGGGGAAGCAAAAAAAAATTGTCTGACGGCCGTACGGCCCCAGGGCATGCTCTACGAGGCACAAATTTTCAAAAAAATTCAAAAAAAAATATAAAAAAATCCAAATTTTGTTGGAATTTTTATGTGGCCTGTATAAATCCACAACGCCGCCCCCACTCCACCGGGCAGCCACCACCACTGATGGTTTCCACCCGCTCACCACCAACTCTACACCACTCCGCTAGTCCTCTGCGCCACCGCCTGGGTTTAGCCCCTTTTCTGCATAGCGGTGGTCTTATGGGCGACCGAGCGCCCAGCTCCAGCCCCTGTCGGGCTTCTAGCCCACTGGGTCGGTCATATCGGTGTCCAGGGGCTCGGACCCAGGTGCTTTCCGTCAGCCCCCTAGTCCACCCAGGCGACCAAGGGCTTTATTTTTTTAGCCCCTGAGGGCTCCTGGAGGTCTACTTGGGCAATTTTGGAGTGCTTTCAAGGAATCAGACATAACTTTCACATACGGCATCATTTTTTTGTAAACGAGATATCATCAGAAAGCTGTTTTCAAGCTCTACGCAATGGTATAGGTCTAATTTTTTGGTTTTTCATTTTTGATTCTTTTTTAGCCTTAGAAGTTGCATGTTTCTTTTTTCACTCCGGGAGACCTATCTTTTGACTCACTTATCCATTTTTCGCGATTCAAGTGGCATCAGAAAGTTGGTTTCAGCCTCTATGCAGATCTGAGGTCCTTTTTAGAAGATGTGTACCTTATTTTGTGCATGCATTCATTTTTTTTTTCGTGCACTAGGTTTGTATTTTCGCTTTTGTTTCTGTAGTTTTATCATGTTCTTTGCTTTCTCTCCTTCTGTAATCATTGGGTATTGTAATAACGAACTGATATAAAGTTCCATTAAGGGGGGGTTCTTGCATCACACTTTCATATTGGTGACAACTCGCATGAGTTTTTCTGGTTTCATGTTGTTTCTTTTAGCCTCTTTCTTGCTTAGCTAGACACATCATTGGTTCGCATTGGTTCACACTTCACATTTGGAGTTTATGGTTGTTGATCCACATTGGTTTAGATCCTTCTCAATTTGAGGGTCATGTTTTTATGGTTAATGTTCTAGAATCTTGATGGTACTCGTCTTATGGGGCAGTTTTAGTTTCAGTTTGGCATCAGCATCGAGATACACAGTTTCTAAATTTTGTCATCATTTCATCTACTATTGCTTACAGATTCTAGGGTTGATCCAGTATGTGAGTTTCCAGTGTTCCTTGGCATTGGGTCTGCTGTTGCATTTGTGATTCCATTATGGTTTCTTGCAAACAGAAGTATCTTTCCTTGCTTGCTGGATTTTGGGTTCTAGTATTGTTTCATCAGAGTTCTTCCAGTGATTCTTTGCAGCAATTCATCTCATTGAGGGGGGGGTTTTCCCACTGAATTTTCTCTCTCTTTGCATCTGTAAATGGGTACTTGATCAAGTCTTTGTTGTCGGGACCCATCTCACATCATTTGCATAATAATTTGCTTCTCCCTAAGTTGCACTTATGGGGGGTGTTGGTGTAATTAATTATTTAATTACACTTTACATAAGTTTACTTAGGCATTATTTAATTCCTAGGTTATAGGTTGTTATGCTTATCTTGCTAAGCTATCTTTTTGCTCAAGATAAGATTAGGGTTATGCATACTTGCTTTTATAAAGAAAATTATCTCTTGTAATTATTGTACTTCGAATATATCAATTTGCACATCTTCATGCAATCTCTCTAATTTTTTGTTTTTCTCTTTGTGGAAGGTTATTTTATAGTTTGCATTTCAGATCTTGGTTTCTAACATTAATGTGTTTAAGGCTGTATATGTTGAGGATATTGAGAAAATTGTAATAAATAAGTTGCAGGTTGTCAATGGTGAAGTGAAGTTTAGTCTATTGGTGAGCTCAGTACATTGATGATCAGAGGTTGTGGACTAAAGGGTTTGTTTTTTATTATATCTAGGTTATCCACATTGAGTTTCAGAGATCCACATGAAGATTTGATTGAGTTATGAAGACTTGTATTCTAACAGTCTTTATGTTGCTTCAGTTAAGTTCCTGAATGAAGATGATGTGATTCTAGTAATTTCAGTTATTTTGGATGCTTCTCTGGTGATTCATGATGTTTTTGGATGTTTCTAGATTGTTCTCTATCTATGTTGCACATCTGCATTGATCGTTGTGCTCATGATTGGTGATTTTCTCTTGTGTGTTAATGTTTTTCATGTTCATGGCCGACAAGGTGATGGTAGCGTGTTGTGGATCTTCAAGGAATAATTTTTAAAGGAAATTCATGTTCGAGGATGTTATTTTGGGTCTTCACTATGTTGTGGTCAACCTTGGTTGATTTGCATTAATAATTGTTATTGTTTTGCGCCAACAGTTTTTATTCATTTTATTGTTTTGATGAAGCTGACATGTAACAATGAAATTTCTTATTGTAGATATATATATATAAGCGATTGTTTATACCATTTGAATGTATGGTGTGCACGAATAATGTTCTAAATCTTTCAAAGGAAAAGTAGAGAGTGAAGAAGAGTGAAGAAGAGTGAAGTGTTCATGTGCTTAACTAAAACTATAATCAGGCATTAGCAGATGTTATTTTCTTAGTTTAAAATCCTATGGATGTAATCCAAATGTTTTTGTAAGATAGTGTGCCTTCCTTTGGGCAATAAGCCTTATTGTAATTGAGTAGAGAGCTCCAGGTAGTGTTCCTAAATGCATGTGCATTCCCTATTTTATTCTTTATACTCTTCATAGGGTATAATCTTGTGGATTAACCTCCACCGTGGTTTTTCCCCAAACAGGGTTTCCACATAAAAAAATCTTGGTGTTATGTGTGTTGATGATTTATGCTTTCATGGTTATTAATCAAATCTAAGAATAAGGGTTAATAATTTTAATAAGTTTGAATTTCTAAGACAACTGATTCACCCCCCTCACCTCTCAGTTGTCTGCCCTTGTGTTTCCAACAATTAGCATTTCAAATAATCTTCTGATGCGCTAAAGGATGAAGCATATATCTATCAAGTATCATTTCTTGATAGAGAAGGTCACGTAGAATGAAGTAAAGCTTGAGTATGTTCCAATGAAGGATCAGGTGGTTGATATATTCATGAAGGCTCTTCCTAAAGATACTTTTGAGTATCTCTGAGAGAAGTTAGGGGTCATTGGCTCTCCTTTCTTGAACTAGATGCATATGGAGATGCATCAGTCTAGTGGATCTATGGATCTATCTTTCTTCTAGACTGATGTTTTAGTGGCTACATCTCAGTGGGAGTAGGTAGTGTCAGGTGTTGTCATTGTGAATATTATTGTGAACCCCAATTCGAAGTGCCTACAAAAACACAACAACAAACAATGTTAGAGAGTCATCTTGTAAGCATGAACA
This sequence comes from Sequoia sempervirens, assembly GCA_007258455.2. Classification (NCBI taxonomy): domain Eukaryota; kingdom Viridiplantae; phylum Streptophyta; class Pinopsida; order Cupressales; family Cupressaceae; genus Sequoia; species Sequoia sempervirens. The sequence continues at coordinate 9,044,655 of VDFB02000013.1, read as the reverse complement.
AGGATTCCCCATGAAATCCATTCACAAAGCTAAAAATAGGAAATAAAACAAAGAAAACAATGAAGAACATAATGGAAATATGAAATCCTAATTTAGCATGCAAACACTTGATCCCATGGGGGAGTTGGTGCAAATAGGTGTGTGGAGATTTTCCCTTTCCCAACTCCTTGAATGCAAATGTTGATTGAAGATGATTGATCCACTTGATAAGTCCCTCAATGAGCTCCAAAATCTGCAATAAACTAGTTAAGAAGATGGATGGAATTTGAGAGATATTTGTGCATAATAACTTTGCATAATTGTGGATGATCAAATGCATGGTGAAGCATTCTATTTATAGAATGTTGAAATGGAAACAAAGCCAAAATAGAGCAATGTGGGATAAAGATTTGGCCAATGGAAAAATGCCACTTGTCCAAATGTGATTGGGTGAGGAATGTGCAAGTTTTGACAAATGTGCCAATAAATGCATTTTTTGAATTTGAATTTTGAGAAAAGACATGTAAGAGGGGGAAAGAAAATTGCATTAAATGCCACTTGGCTCAAGGCAAGGACATGTAAGAAGAAGTAAATGCCTTGTTGGAAGGACTTGTAAGAGAGAGTAAATGACATGTTGGAAGGACATGTCATTCAAATTTTGAATTTGAAATAGAAGAATATTCCTCCAAAAGATGCTTTGTTGAGGGAAAATGAAGATTTAATAAATCAATAAATTGATTTATTTGTGCAAGTGGGAAAAGCTAGAGGATTTTGAAGATTAGATTAGATTTAATCAAGATTTGATCAATTTAATGAAGATTAGGAAGTTTGACTTATTTTGACTTAGATTTTTGGATTAATTTAAATCAAACAAGAGAGGAAATGATTTAATGAGTTTAATTAAATAAACATGTTTTGATTATTTAATTAAAGAGATTGAAGTAAGATTAAATTAAATAAGATTTTAATTTATTCAATTTAATAGATAGACTTTAGAGATTTAATTAAATAAAATTAATTATTTAATTAAATGAGATGGAGTTAGATTAAAGTAGATAAGGTTTTAATTTATTTAATTTAATAGATAAACTTTAGAGATTTAATTAATTAAATAAAATTAATTATTTAATTAAAAGAGATGGAGAATGATTTAAGAGACTTAATCAAACACATGATTTGTTTAATTAAGAGAAGAAAACAAATGAATTTAATCAAATAAAGATATTCAATTAAATGGTTAGGTCGGGGAATGATATAGGATGAAATGATGTCGGTAGTCAGACTTAGATGCACAATGTCAACTTGTACATTTTGCGTGTCTACAATTATGTTTTCTATGTCAAAGGGTAAATCAATGTAAAACATATTTTGTCTTTTCCATTGACGTCAAAGGGGGAGAGGAAGCATGTGAAAAATAAAGAGGAAGCATGTGAAAAAAGAGAGGAAGCATTTGAAAAAGAGAAGAGAAAACAAACAAAAGAGGAAGAATATAAAAGACTATGTACTAAGGGGGAGAAACAGAAAAAAAAAATTTGAGAAGTGTATTTAGAGCTAGTATGGTGTCTTTGATGGTTTTTCACATCATGTGTTTCCATCAATGATAAAGGGGGAGATTGTTGCAAGAATTGGGAGAATGAAGGTGTTGTCATTGATGTCAACTGGTCAATTGGTTATCAACTAATTGTTGTTATCATTAGTGTCATGGATGAAGGTTATTGGTTATATATGTCGAGGATATTGAGAAAATTGTAATCAAGATATGTTGCAAATGTTCATTGGTTGCTCCGGATTTTGCTCCTATGTTTGTATGGTTAAAATATGTTGATCATGGTTTTGGAAGCTGCTATATCCAAATTTTTGGTTGTTGATTCATTGTGCAATGCCAATTGTGTTCACCAGTTGTGAATTGTGGTTTTCTATGTTTCTGGTTGAGGTCTAGGAGAAATATTATTGGTCTGATTTCTCTTTGTTAAAGTCTTATGACTTGCAGTTCTAGAGTTGAGTTTTTTTTATTATATTGAAGATAATTTTGGTATTTGGAAAGTTAGTGCTTTATTGTTCTATGTTTTTTACACTAGTTTGGCTGACCTTGTGTGGAATACTACCTTCAGATTTGATGAAGCATGTTGGATCTATTTGGGTCCTTATGAAGCATGTTTTTGGGTCACCCTCATTCTAATTCCACCCTAGGATGCTTTGGTGCAGACCTAATTTGAATTTGAATTTGGATTTCTAACTTTGGATATGTTTCAAAGGTGAAGATGGTATAAATGTAGAATGAGTTAGGGAAGGAGATGAGTGAGAACAAAGGAAATAGAGACAAGAGCGCAAAGAGAATAGAGATAAGTGAAAATAAATGTGTGTGTGTATACGATGTGAGTATGGCAGATTAATGTGAAACCTAAATGTTGAGTTTTCATAAACAATGAGCTGAAGGTGCACTCTATCATTCATGCATGTTTGCAAGAGGATTAAGTGAGCTATGGTGGATTTCTCTATTTCATTGAGGTTATCTTCTCTCTGTAACAATTCTTCTTTATCTTCTTTGTATCTTTATGGCAACAATCCCTTCGAGTTGTTAGCCCTATTGGATAGTGAGTCCTTGTTCTGGATAGTGAGTCCTTGTTTTGGCAGTGAGCCTCTTGTAATCAATTTTGACATTCTCTATAGTGTGAGTTAATCCTCACCATGGTTTTTCCTTTATTGTTTTTTCCACGTAAATCTGGTGTTATTGTGTTTGTGTGATGGTTTTTAGTTTTTGCACTAGTATTTAATATTTAATATGTTAAGCAATGTTAAGGATTAGTTTCGATGAATGAATTAAAGTTTAAATCTATGACAACTGATTCACCCCACCTTAGTTGTCTTGTTCAAGATTTTATACCTTCATATAGCTAAGTAAGGGATTCTGTTGTGGATAAAACAAGGATAATCTCATCCATACCTCAACACCAAATTACTACCATTTTCTCACTTTCAAAAAAAGTGGGTGGTGAATCTACCAAATCTTTCAAATAATTGAATGAGTGAAAACTTGAAATATACATCAGAAAGGGATAACTCTAGGCACCAAAGTATCACAGTCTCCTGTAGCATTGATGGTAGAAGGTCATTACATAAAGGAATTCCAAAGAAGGATGGTAAGAAATGGAATGAAAACAATCCCCCCCATTTTGAAAAGTCACTAAAGGTGGAACATCATCAAATACCAAAGGTCACTCATAGCGATCAAAAAAATACATCAGACCAACCTTTCATAGTACACAACAGGTTTAATCACTTAAATGGATCAGACTTCCACAATAGTGAAGAATTTCCATCAAGGGACTACCCTACTCAGCCTAAACTAAACAAATTAAGCAAAAATGTTCAACATTTTGAAACCGACGCTCAAAAGGTGAATGCATTTTAGGCACAACTTGAACAGGAAAGGAAATACATGCAAGAAAAAAGGGATTATGAAGATAGGATGGCCCAACAATATCAAGGAAACCCAGGTGATGGTATGTCATGAGTGGCACCACCAGTTAAGAGTTAAAACAACAAATAGAAAGAATGAGAGAGGAGCTTAAGAGGAAGGAATTGTTAAAATTTAAAGAGAAATTAGCTCAAAAATTGCTCCAGATTGATGCTCAACCTGCAAAAAATGGATCAAAGTATATACCTCCCCATAAGTAGGGAGGGAATCCAAACACAACTAACTCACAAGGGTCATACCAGAACACAAGTGGCCCTAAGCCTTCGAAAGCCCCTCACAATGCAATAGAAAATACAAGCAACACAAATTATGTGCAACAAAACATTCCACCACAAACCTCACAACCACAAAATGTCCTTACCACTTCTCAACCCATGGCTAACACCTACCCACCTCCTGGTCAACAATATGTCCCACCTCACCAACAACATATACCTCAACAAAATGTGCAAGGTAATGTATACCCTCACCAAAATGTATAACAACACACACCTCACCATCAGTACCAACAAGGCCCTTAGTATCAACATTACCAACATAATCAAAATCCTCACCAATAAGGACCTTTGAACATAAACAAATATAGGAAACTAGATCTATCCAGATCCAATTAGTAATGATATGAGAAATGCAATCCCGAAATTTTCTTGGAATCATGCCATCTTGGTAGAAGACCATATAAGAAATTCTGACATAGCCATGGATGGTTTTGATATACAATATGAATATTTACTCATGAAATTATTTATGTTGTCCTTGATTAAAGATTTCAAGGACTGATATAAGAACTTTCCCGATGCTTCGATAAGTTCTTTAGCAGGTTTTAAAGATCAATTCAAGGGACAATATGGAAGTCATTATGACCCAAAATTTTTCATGCATGAATTAACATGCATCCAAAAATACCATAATAAATTAGTGGTTGATTTCAACCAAAGGTTCTCAAAGCTATTCAAAAAAATCTCACCTAGATCAAAGCCCCCAAAAGGTATGGCCCTATCCCCTTACCTAAAGTTCTTTGACCCTAAAACTGGGTATGAAATTAGAAATAGAGCTCCCAATATCCTTGCAAAGGCTCAGGAAGATGCTATGAACATTGAAAATAATAGGAGAGCTTTGGGGATAATTAGCAAGAGAGATAGTGCCAAAATTCCACAAAATCATAGCAACCATCAAACCAGACAAGAAAATCAATATAGAAATGAAAGGCCTAGACTACATGATATGCCATACAACACTAACTAGAAGGATGGGATACCTATGGATAACAACCTAAAAAAAATTATAAGGACACCCCTGATCCTTTAAAGAAACATGGAACAAACATAGTAGAAAATAATCCATGGTGTTTAGCATGTAGCTTACAACATGCACCAGAGTACTGCATAGTGGCTTAGTCCCTACAAGAAAAACAATTGTCTTATGATCAAGAGAGGTATTATCATACTATAAACATGTTAGGGATGAGACCCCATCAAATTGATGAATAATACTCATCCTCTGAAGAAGATGGATTTGAATATGATGTGAGTAATCAAAAATACAATGTCAACATGGGTCAGGAGGAAATATTTTCTGATTAGGAAGATGATAATGAGGAAACCGATTATACATCTAATGCAATGCCACAATTCCAGTTAAGGAAACCAACTGAAGAAGAGAAAAGGGCTCTCACAATGGATGATGTGGCACTGGCTAAAAGCAATTACAACTTAAGGAACAAAACCATAAATACAAATCAGGGAATACCTAGAAGTTTATTCATAAAAGAGAAAAAGTATAAAAAGGATGCCTTGGATAACCAAAAGAAAGGTGAAAAGGAAAAGGATCAAAAAAATATACCCAAGGAAACAACGAAAATTGAGCATAGTAAGACAAAGGAAAATGATAAGCTACGAGTTGAGGAAAAGAATTGTTCCAAGATAGAGAAGATTGAAAAGTCAGTGACCACCCCCTCATTTGACATAGCACAATAATTTTCTTAGATTAACATGTCAATACCATTGCTGGAGATGATGAAAGTGGATGAATATAGAGACAGTTCCCTCACTAATTTCCAATATAACCAACAAACAACAAAATCAAAATAAGAATAAAGAAGTAAGATAAATAATGTTGAAGAGGAAATAACAAAGACACCAAAGGTTTATCTTGGTGACACTTTGACAAATAATCCCTCACAAATAGACCCATTTTACACTACACTATTGATTAACAATAAACTGGTAAAGAATTGCATGATTGAATCGGGAGCTACAATAAACATCACACCAATGGTTGTTATGAAAGAGCTGGGCCTATGGGTGGATACAACATATGGGAAATGTTATGTAATGGACAACAAGTCTATCCCAATTGTTGGAGTCATATGGGACATAGAGCTAAAATTGGTTGCATACCCTGAAGCCACTTACAGGACTGATATCACTGTTGTAGAAACTCCTCCATACTATGGTATGTTGTTATCTAGAAAATGGACTATTGCAGTTGAAGGAAATGTTCAATTAGTTCTATTAATGCAACAATACCAGTAAATAGAAAAAAGGTCAAGTTATATAGGGAGCCAAGATTTGAGCATGTTATAGAAAATTTTGACCCAAATCAAATGAATTGTTTTTGTGATGTGGATCTTGGGAGCTTCAAAATTGAGAAATCACAACCTGAGTTACAAAATATAGAACCAATCAATAGAGAAGCTCAGCTCGATAAAAATGGTGAGTGACAGATGTATTCTGATGGTGTCTGTAGAAAAAGTGGAAATGGGGTAGGAATAGTATTTATTTCACCAACTGGAAAAACATTCAAGTACCCATTTCTATTCACATTTGAGTGCACCAACAATATAGCCAAATATAAGGCATTGTTGTTGGGCTTAAATATTTCCACAAGCTCTACAACATTAAGTTGTTAGTAGTGTATGGAGACTTTGAACTAATTATCTCACAAGTGAGATCCAAGTATTCATCAAAGAATAAAAGGTTAAAACAATACAAAAATGTTGTCTGGGACACCATTGAAATTTTTAATGCATTTTCAATAGATTGGGTGGAAAGGTCAAAAAACATAATGGTATATTTTTTAGCAAAATTAGCTCTAAAGAAGGATGATATTACACTCTAGCAGGAATAATACAAGTAGAACTCAAAACAAGACCTCCAATACTTGACAACATCTATAATTGGCAGGTGTTCAACAATGATGAGGAATTGATTAAGTTTCTTCATTTCATAGATTAGTATGAATCTTAGGAAATTGATTTCAATATATTTTTGGAGGAGATAGATGGTAAAGAAACTGTCTTCGGGCAAGAGGTGGTGCATCTTAAAACAAACAAAATACAAAAAGGCCTTGTAGCCCTGGAGAGAGTTTTTGATGGGCATGACATATTTAATTTGAAACCTACACCTGTCAAACATGAAGATATTGAGGAAATCAATATCGGGACAAAAATGGCTCCTAAAAAGGTATACATTGGAAAAAGGATCAGCCCTAAAGTCAAAGACATGCTTGTAGCCTTACTCAGAAAATATAAGCATGTGTTTTCTTGGTCTTATGATGATTTGAAAGCATATAGAGAGGACTATTCCAGCATGAAATACCATTGAAGCCTGATGCTAATCCATTATGATAGAAGCAAAGACCCATAAATCCCACATTAGCACCTAAGATGCAAGAGGATATCATGAAACTCAAAGATGGTGGTATTATCAAGCTAATCAGACACTCTTCTTGGGTCTCAAATTTGGTACCTGTAAGGAGGAAAAATGGAGACATAAGGTTGTGTCTAGATTTCAGAAATCTAAATATCTCATCACTCAAAGACAATTATCCTCTTCCAAACATGGAAGCAATGCTATAAAGAGTGACAGAGTGTGAATTTTTTTCTATGATGGACAACTTCTTAGGGTATAACCAAGTGAAGGTTAAGGAGTCAGAACAATACAAAAATGCTTTCACCACACCTTGGGGCATGTATGTTTATGTGAGAATGCCTTATGGCCTTACTAATGTTGGAGAAACATTTCAAAGGGCTATGGATGTAGCCTTTTCCAACCTGATCAATGCTATAATGGTAGTCTGTCAAGATGATCTAATGGCATATTCTAGAAAGGAGGAAGACCACTGTGCACACCTAGAAAAAATATTTATCAGGGCATTAGAGTATGGAATCTCCTTAAACCCAAAGAAATCTCATTTTTCTATAACAAAGGGAAATTTGTTGGGACATATAGTATCAAAGGATGGAGTAAGGATTGATCCTAAGTGAATGGAAGCTATTGATAAAATTCCCATTCCAAAGACTGTAAAAGCCATCTAGTCCTTTTGCAGACAAATTAACTTTGTCAGGAGACTTGAATTTCAAACTTTGCAGATATTGTTAAGCCAATCTCAAAGATGTTGAAGAAAGGTTCAAAATTTGATTAAACAAAAGAGGCTATTGATGCATTTGTGTCAGTTAAGAGAGCAATTAAAGAAGCACATGTATTGAAGTCTCCAAAATTTGATAAACCATTTCAGATATTCTCTTTTGCATTGTTTCATATAGTAGCGACTGTAATATTACGGAAGAATAATGAAGGATATGAACAACCTATCTAATTCTTGAGTAAATCACTTCAAGGGGCAAAGCTGAATTATGATATCATTGAGAAACAAGCCTATGCACTAGTAAAATTAGTCAATGCTTTTAGGCCTTACTTGGTAGGGGTATAAGTGATTGTATATGTACCAAATGCTGAAGTGAAGGATGTTTTTTCATAAACAAAAGTGACGGGGAGAAGATGTCAATGGATAAATTGAATCTAGGAGTTCAATATTAATATCCAAATTACCAAATTAGTGAGGGGTCAAGGATTAGCAAAATTAATGGTTGAATCCAATTTAGAAGCAAAACAAGTTTGCAATATAGAAGAAGAAGAAAAATGGATGTCAAGTATTGAGCATACATCCTGGTACACTAACATAGCATATTATCTTAAACAAATGAAATGTTTTTAAGTCTGAATGCTTCTGGATTTGATTGTGTGGAGTCTTTTTTCATCAAAAATGAAAAATATGTTCTGAAGGACTTAATGATAACCAAAAATGGACCTTAAAACTCCAGGAATTAAAATATGTTTTTGTGAATGGATACCTATACTGGAAGAATAAGGACAGTATCTTGTTGCTATACCTAGATGAGACATAAGCAAAGTATATCTTAAAAGAAATGCATAAAGGTGTGTGTGGAGGTCATTTCTCTGCAAAAACCACTGACCATAAGATATTGAGAGTAGGCTACTACTGGCCTAAAGTCTTCAATGATGCCCATAGATATGTAAGGAAGTGTGAGGAATGCTAAAGGTTTTCTGGAAAACCAAATTATCAGGGAGCCTTACCATTGAGACCTATGCAAATTGAAGCCCCTTTTAATTAGTGGGGAATAGATTCTATAGGAGAAATTATAGAAAAGTCTAGTGGTTGACATAGATGGATCTTGGTGGCAACTGATTATTTCAGAAAGTGGATAGAATTTGTCCCAACAAAATAGGCCACTAGCAGGGTGGTGATCAACTTCCTATTAGAGAACAACATCACTAGATTTTGGGTTCCTATGAGGCTCATTATAGATAATGGAATGTGCTTTAGATCAGATGAATTCAAGACATTTTGTGATTCCTCTGGTATTAAAATTTCATATGCTTCACCATACCATCCTCAAGCAAATGGGCAGGAAAAGTCTAGTAACAAAAGTATCATAAAAATAATCAAGAGGACATTGGATAATAATAAGAAGGCATGGGATTCTAAATTAATATTTTCTCTATGGGCGGACAGGATTACTGTAAAGAGGGCCAAGATAGAATCCCAATACATAACCTCTTACCAATTTACAAGTTCATTTTTACAAGAAGATATAGATGTCCCTGAGCCTATGGAAGAGAGGATGGAACAATTGGTTGAAATAGACGAGGTCAGATCACAAGCACAGAAGTAGAATGAGAAGATAAAATTGCAAACAAAGTATTTATTTGACAAGAGGACAAAAGATAGAAAGTTCAAGGTGGATGACATGGTCCTTATGTGGAATGCCAAAAACCAAGACAAAGAAAAGTATGGGAAATTTGAAGCATTATGGTTGGGTCCATTTTTCATCACTGGTAAATGTGGGGAAGACTCGTACTACTTGCAGAATATGGCTAATAAAGATCAAGAATTTCCAGTGCATGGACAATTCCTAAAAAACTTCTTTTTCTTAAAATTTAATATTATTTTCCATGCACAGTGGTTTAGGATTTTTTATTTCTTTTCTTTCCTTTTAGCCACCTTCACCCCTTTTTTTGCATCCTAGAGAATAATTTTGGATTCTTGCAATGACCTGATAGTCATTCATCCCCAATTGGAGCCGCTATTAGGACTGGAAAAATCTACCCTAATTTTTCCACAAAACACTCATTTTTTTCCAAAATACCCCATCACCTTGTCTACCATTTTTTAATTTTATTATTCAAAGTATTCCATTTACCCGCCCTACAACCATCATCTTAACAAAAATCACCTTCATCATCCTACTCGTGTAAAAAGAGTCATGTCGATGGGACTTCACCATATTGATGGAAGTCATTTTAAGGTCCCTTCGAAGCAGCGATGGGAAAATATAGTATGAACATTTTTTATGAGAGAACATCATATCAAAGGAACCTATCTTAGTGTCCCTTTGATCATTCGATTGAAATTTTTCAAGGACTCTTTGACACATTGAAGGGTGATGTTTTGAGGTCTCTTCAAAAACCCAATATATTGACTACAAAGGCATGATTCACGAGGAGATTGCACCTTAGAATTCAACAAATAGAAAAATACCTCCCAGAAATGACTTGGCAATATATATTGAAGTGACAATAAAAGTCGAAAGGAACAACACATGCATCTAAGATTTAGGGAGACTTTACGATATCGGGATGACTAATCTATGAGTCTTTTCAACATAGTGAAAGAGGAAAAATTCATCGAAGAGAAATGTACACATCGACGGGACCAAGAAATTTTTCTCTTCGATAAAGTGGCAAAATTTATTTCAAAAGGAACAAAAGAAAGTCAAAAGGGGTGTGAAATGACTCTGAAACATCAGAGCAACTGGTTCTTAGTCTTCCCAAAAAAACATATCAATCAAAGAAATATTGAGGAGATGGATCTATATCAGTGAAAATAAAAAATTAGTCCCTTCGATAGCCCTAAAAGCAAGAGGTGGACAACTAAAGCCAAAAATTCCATTGAAAGGAAAGATGCATATCGAAAGAACAGAGATAGTAGTCCTCTTGATAAAATGATAACATTTATTACCTTCATAAATTTGTGAACGTAAGAGGATAATGAAGAAACTACTTACAAAGAGCATTTCGAGAGGACACAGTGATATTGGTATGAAGCCATAAAGAGTCCCCTCAAAGTCCTAAAAGATTGAAATCCTAGCATTCATTGGGGAGAGTAATGAAGGTTGACAGGAGTATGGAATTGGTCATTTTGATGCAGCGAAAGCATTAATTCACCTAAGGTGACAAGACGATGATATCTCAAAGGAAGAAATTGGTGGTGATGAAAAACAAATCAATGACTGATATCCAAAATAGCAATAGTGACATGAAATTTGACAAAATTCATCATTTATGAACCAGAGCTGAGCAAGTTATAGATAGAAAATCTAGCTTTTTTTAGTTTGAAAAATACTCTTGCACCTGAGGAGAAAGGAGATGAGGAGTTTGGTGGTGACTATTGATGCAAAGCACTAGAAGGGATGTGACTAGTTCAAGTAAGTAACCAAGCCTGAATTGAATTCATTCTATTCAGACCAGCTAAAGAGTAAGCACAAAATAGGGTTTGAATTGTGTTGCAAATCAATGGTAAATACATCGGAAACACCCAAAATTAAAAGGAAAAAATTAGATACCAGACATTTGAACCAAGACTTAACTAACCAATGCCCTAGTTCTGGACTGAGGTCCAAAAGAAATGTCCAATTAAACCTAGGAGTGGAGAAGTTAGAGGATAAACAAAAGGGATTTCTTGATGCGTGGACTGAAAAGAGGGGCTATGATTTGTTTATATGCCATTACAAGAAAATGTATAGACATAGTCTAGTATCTAATTCGTGGAGACTTAACTTGGGAAAACTAGTAGTTCCTAATATCTTTATCAATGTGTAATTAATGAAGGCACTAGCAAATATGTATAACCCTCAAACACGTACAATTTATTCGGTAGATGGGTCATCCTTTATACCCATTACAATAAATTACATCTCTATGGTTTTTCAACTAGATATGAGCATGACTATGAAATTTAGGATCAAAGACCTTCTAGATGAATACCATAGTATGGACATTAGCTATAAGAGGTAGAGGTTTCCCTTGCACAGACCTTGGGTTGAAGGGAATAGACTCAACAAGTTCTCATATAGTGAGCACCCCCCATTCTCAGCAGAATTGTTTGAAGAATATTTTCAGTACACATACTATTCTGCTGATCAAGTATTAGGATTGGATGCACCCACCCCAATGTATATAGCTATGATGGTTTTAGTAGCTGACATACAAAATCAAGATGCTAGGCCTTTTGATTACATAGAGTATTTGGCAAAAAACCTCAATGATGCACTCACCTCCATTAAAAATGGCAACAACAACGGTATATGGGATTATGCAGTGATCACTTATGAATAAAAGTTGTAGATAATGATGCAAATGTTAGGCCTATGCAAATGTGGACTTCAATATGGGATATAAAATTCACTAGGTCACATTACCTATATTTTGAATAATATTTTATGAAGCCACTCTATAGATTTCTTGGTCATCCTTGTGATTACAACCTATCGCTAGAAATACAAAAGTTTTTACGACCCAAGGAGAAAGATCAAAGAGGAAAAGTAGACCATAACTGGGTTGATTGGTATGTATATGATGACTGTACTAAGATCATAATCTATGGTTTTGAAGGAGCCCCATTTATCTTACCAAAGATAGTTCCAGATAGAGTAGCATATCTAGAAATAGTTAGATAATTGTCTTATTCATATTTCTTGCACTTGAAAAGTTATATCAAGCAATCATTTATGCCAAGTACTCTTTGTTTCAATGATGACTATTGTTTTTGAGAAGGGGTATGAAGTTATTAATGATAAATTGGGACATTATAACCTACCCAAAGGAAATGAAAGAAAATGGTTTGACCCTAAGCATTTCATCCACAATGTTAAATTGACGCAGAAGCTAAAAGGGTATAAACATGTGTTGTTCATAGATGATGACTTGATTAGAAATACTAATGAAAGTCATGCATCAAGAAGTAGGGACATTTATAATAGAATAATCATGGTTGAAGCATGGAAAAAGAGTCACAATCCACTATATACTAGGGCCTTTCATGAGATTGAAGACCTTGTGGAAAGGATGGATAAAATGCTTCAAAATGAGGCTGAATTGGTCAAAGATGTACCTCCTTTGGCATTAAAGAGGAGAAAAGATGCCTCTTCAATAGAGGATGTTGTAGCAATACAAGCTAAGGATATAATGTCATTTTTCCATATATCACCACAATCTACCCCAAACATTGGTTTTTTGATTAATACAACTATGGAAAGCGAAGGAGATGTTGAAAGTGAAGTTGAATTCATATTGGTGAATAGTCCTATTGTTGAGGGATATGAACCACCACCTGAGAGAAGTATTATTGTCTTTGAGGCATCAAATCAACTTTCTAATCATAGTGCAAGTCAAAAGTTTACTTCAGATTATTCTTTTGTCAAATCTCCTGAATTTGAGGCATTCTTTTATGAATATAAGGGTAAGATGATGAGAGAGAGAAAAAAAATCCCTCCTGACAAAGAAGTTGAGGTCCTAAATGAATTACAAAGAGAGGTAGATGAAGAGATGGAGAACATTACTATAGAAAATGGGAGAGATCTATTGCATGAAGCTAGAGTTATGCTCCTACCAGGATGGGATATCAACTTTGCCATTGTATCCAATAGTTTCAAGAAAAGATAGGACAAATCCTTGCAGTTGACTACTCAGGTAAGTGTTAACAATTACTCTGGCTCAGGATATAACCCAGATAACTCCACTCTTCTAATTTGGGCCCTATACCCTCCAGAGAAAAGGCCTACTATTATTAATGACCCAAGCTAGGCATTCAACCATCTTCTCATACAGAGAGTGGGAGACACAAACCCCATGGAGACCGTTGACCTGAATATCAATGTTGTGAAACTTACTAAGGCACAAATTGAAAAAATAGTGAAAGAAAACAAGAAATACATCTTTGAGAATGAGAGGTTATGACAAGAAGTAGTCAAATACAAGGATAAGTTTCGCTCTTTCTCAAGCACCTACTCTCCACTGATAGAATGTGAGAACAAGGTGCTAGAAGCTATTTCAAAAAGTGTATACTACAAGCATAAGAGTCAAAAGACTCAAAATAATGTGATGAATTGGAAAGAAAGATAAAAACAATCAAGTTTGAGATAGCCTTAGAGCTAATTAGAAAGAGATTTGAGAAGGTACTAGGACATGGCGATCAATTTTGGACAATTCACACCAAAACATGTGATTCTTTTCAATTTTACAAATATTATGGTAGTGGATAATGGAAAAGGAGGAATTGATGGCCAGAGAAAATGTGGATGACCAAGTACTTAAAAATATTGATGAACTAATGGACCTACATAATAAGTTTCAAACTATAATTACAGAGGAGATTGATGATTTTGATCAGTCGATGGCTATCCCATTCCTATCTTTCTTCAATGATACAAGTAATCTTAAACACCAGGGTCAATGGAAAGATGAATTGGCCCAACTACTACCACAGGCTTTCAGTTCAATAAATGATGAATTGACAGTAATGGGAAATACCTATGCACAACTTGAAGGGATGCTTTCTATGGAATGAGTTATGAAAGATATAATTTCCAATGCATATACATATTCCAGTGAATGATATGTGGAGCATCTTTCTAGTTTGAATTTTTTTATTGCTCGGGAAATGTAAGGAATGAAACTTATCAAAGTCACACACTTTCGAATACATTATCATGGAGGAAGGACCTTGAACATATCTTAAGTGATCATGGGTACCTTATGGGGATTAACAGACTGTGGTGTGTCATGAGTGTTGCAGGCTTCATTAGTTATCTCTTGTTTATTGTTAATTACATTTGTTATGGTTTTAGTTTCTGATTAGAAAAATATAAATGAAATGACACCACTTTTGATGAAAAGGCCTAAAGCTTGTTGCTTCCCATATATGACGAAAACCAAGGCCGAGTTTTGAAAAAATAATCATTAGCATTCAATCATATTCATAGAATAGAGCACAGGAAAAGACTTTTGATGTATACTGTAAAATATTTTGAGGCAATATAGTGGAGGAGAAAATTTAATTTGGTGGCCAAATTATTGGTGTTCAATTGTTTTGTTGATTTAAGTTCATATAAGTTATCCTATTGTCTCCAAAATGGTATTTTCTTGTTATTCAAATTAATGTATCAAGGATATATTTAATTTGTCAAGACACATTTGCTGCCTCTGTGTGATTCATTTGATTGGTTTCTATAAGAAGAGAATTAAAATCCTTTTAAGAGATTCTTTAAAATTGGTTTCTACCCAAAATTAAAATCTATTTGAATTGAATCATTCTTAACTGGTTTCCTTCGAATAAGAATTAAATCCTTTCAAATAATCATAGTAACTTGGAAATATATCATTGGGATTCATAAGAATAGCTTGGTAGCTAATAACCTTACACATTTATACAAAGTATAAAATTCTAAAAGTGTCAAACAATTAGAGTTAAGACAAGAAGGATGATCTACTTATCTTACATATCTTGACTCCATTTACCCAATGGGAATAGGCACTGATCACACTCATCTCAAAACAAAAACTTTATAAAACCTTATTCATACATTCAAGATTTCAAACATTAGGAGTAGGAATAGTTATTAGTTTGCATCTATTTCACATTTACATGCAATGTGGATAGATCCTTAAAGTGAGAGAAGTCATACAACCTATAAATCTGCATTTTTTTATTAAGGTACACCCGCCTAGGTCTAGTAGAGCCTAAAGTGTAGGAAGTTCCCAACCACATTGGTTGACTTTGTTCATTAGCCAAAAACATTGTAAGCTTGACAATATAACTTGGCATCCTCTTAGGGTTTGCAATGTACATTTTTGGGAACTAACACCGCCCTTTGCCATTTATTTCAAAGGGGGAGAGAGAGTTAACTGAAAAACCTTATGAAGTAAGGGGGAGAAGTATGTATTGAGGTGCAATATATGAGTTGGTGATCAGAGTTGTTTTGTTTTTTATGGCTTTTCCATACATGTTTCCATCAATGAAAAAGGGGGAGATTGTTAGAATTATGAGTAGATCTTGTGTTTTTTCATTGATGTCAATAGTTCTACGTTGTTTCATTGATGTAAACAAGTCTATGGAGAGATTGTTGGAAGTATATGGAGATGCTTTCATTGGTTGCATTATGTTGTAATTAGTAGTATCACTAATGTCAGCCCCTAGTGTTGCTTTGATGAGCATGTGTTGGTGATTTTCAACCTCTTGTACGCTTGATATATTGTAGAAGTCTTCTAGGTGATGATTTTGAGTTTGTGGTGCTTGGTTTCCAAGTGCTTTTGAGAAATTTTGAATAAAAAAGGAAACAGTGTAGCACGAAGAGTGTTCAGTATGACAGAGTGGTGTTTAGTGTTTTTCTCTGCATTTCTTCATGGTTGAAGATTTGTCTGTGTGGTTTGGATATGTTGACCAGAGGTGTTCAAAGGTGTTATAACTAGAGTTCCAGGTTTTGGATCATTGTGCAGATAAAGTTGTGTTCACCAATGTGTGAACTGTCAAAGCAGTGTTGTTTGGGAGAAATGGTTTTTCTTTGCATTTCTCTGCAGTTTGCTTTTTGGTCTTGTGGATCTAAGGATGTTCTTATATTTATCACATCTATCTTCAATCTAAGTTGTTTGTGTTTTTGTGCGTTGTAAGTTTGGATTCAGATGTTGCAGTGTGTGGAAGGTTAGCTGGTTGTGCAGAATGAATATGTTCTTTTGGTCTATGATGTTGTAAAGGAGTTGTTGGATTTTAGGGTATTGATGGAATATTCTAGATTGTGTTAAAGTTTTATGTGTGGTCCATGATTTATCTTTGGATCAAAGGAAGCATGTACTTAATCAGTTAATGTTGTTGACACAAGTTTGATCGACCTTGGGTGTTTTCAGTAATTGCATATATGATTTGGTATTTGTGGAAGCATGGCATGGCATGTATGAGTGGATTTGGGTCCGAGTTAAGGTGTGGTGTGGTCTAATTTCATTCCTTTCCACCGCGGGAATGCTTAGTGCTGACCTAATTTGAATTTGCACGGTTGAGGTGCTTAACCGAACTTGTCAATTATTTTCAAGGTTGAAGATGGTATAAATAAGTGTTGAGTTGATGGAGAATCAAGAAGTGAAGGGTGTAATGCGAAGTGTTGGGATGTGAAGTGAAAAAGTATGAAATACAGTGTGAGCTCAAATGCCTAAGACTACTAGAAGAAGTGAGAAGAAGGTGTCTACATTCTACAAAGAGTGTGTGAATGTTTTGGTAAAGTAGTGGTGGAAATTTTTTGTTGCTCTAAGATGGATTTCTCATTGTAACAATCTTCTTTCTTCTTCTTTCTAATATGGTAGTGAGTCATTGGTAATGAGCCCTTCTTTTCTTTTGGGAAGTGAGCCCTCCGATAGTGAGCCTATTATATTTAGTGTTGTAATTACTTTATATTGTGAGCTAATCCTCACTATGGTTTTTTCCTTCTTGGGTTTTCCATGTAAATCTAGTGTTCTCATGTGTTTAGATTTGTTTGCATTACTATTTCTCTTGTTTACATTCTACTAATGCATGATAAGAGTTTAATGGTTGTTAAGGGTTTAAGGACTAATATAGATCTGAATGTTAATGATGGTTTTGATGTTTAACTAATTCACCCCACCCCCTCTTAGTTGTCTTGTGCATTCAACAATTCTTTAATAGGATTTGATGAGGAAATGAATCAAGGTTTTGATAATTTGGTGGTGCATTCTCAACTCCTATAAATAAAACAAATTCCACTCAAAAACTAATTGAATCTATCTTACTTAATACAAATTTTACACTAAATAACTAAAAATACTTACCTCTTTGACCTTGGTGTTGTCGTGGTAGAATTTTGGCGAATGAATAACAAAGAATAGGGTCTCCAAGAATTTGAGTACACTTGAATGTGTTTGCAGGCTACAGGTTTGTAGTGAGAAAGAGAGAGTTGAAAAATAGAATCCAGATTTTGGCTTTTATGTTCAATAGGCTATAATGTGAGTGCATTATAATGACTCTAATAAAATTCACTGCCAACAATTCACCGCCAACAATTTCACCTCCAACAATTCATCGCCATGACAAATTCATCTTGTGGAAAATTCACTACCAACAATTCATGGCAGTGAATTGTTGGCGATGAATTGTTGGAGGTGAATTTTTTGGTGGTGAATTGTTGGCATTGAATTTTCTTGAAGCCCATTATAACATGCTCGTGTTTGGGTCTCTAGGGGGCCAAAAATTGGGGTGGTCACTTTTTGGTTCCCCATCTTTGTGCACTTACCCTATGTCGGTTTAATAGTTTATTAGGTATTTGAATGCTAGTGTATTCATACACCATCACTAATACAAGCTTGAGTCATAAATTAACCCCCAAAATAATACTTCTTAAATACCCATAACACTATCAAAAATTTAATATAAAAATTTAATGACCAACTAAAGGTGTAATTACTAGTTATCAATGGCATAATTGTGCATATGAGTGAATCTTGTGCCTTACATATTAAACAAATGTAAGATTCACCAACACATGAATGAAAATTATATCCTACAAATGTGATAATTATATTAATATATTATCAAAATACATAGGGATGGAGAAATAACTACAATATATCTAAGCTTTTATGGAAGGCTTCCCCTCCAACCACCTAACTACCAACTATCAAACAAGAAACTTCTTGAGAACATAACCACCTTCATAACTAGTATGATGATAACACATTACATTTGGCATTAATAGTTAACACTATATATTATATATAATCCAACACCCTTAACATTAACACAACTAGCTTTTGGGTCAATAAAGACCAACAAAGCTAACAAACCTCCCTAATTCAAAAGGAGTTAATCCAAATGATTAAGAGCAGATCTAATAGTTATTATGTAACTATTCAAATGTTGTCTCCTACAATTGGTACTAGTTAACCTGTGTCAATCACCCTAACATGATCATGTTGAAATATATTTGATTCAACATTCCTCTAACCATCTATATCTACATGTGGTCTAAACAAAATAAGTGTTTCTTAACCATAGTGACCACATGCAACTAATAACCATGTACTTATAATCATCAAGTAACATCTTCCTAATATTACCTAGCCACTTTTCTCCCCATTCTTCTGTGACCAACACATGTCAACTTTTAATTATCATCACAAATAACTAATTACAAAACCTTCAACTTCCTCTAGTAGTTGTGGGAAAAAAATGATAACATCCACATCACCTTTTCTCCTCATCAAAACTCAAAAACCATAAGTCAAAATGGAATACATTGGACATAGAAAAGCTAAAATTGCAACTCACACAAATAAAAATAGAAAAGCATTTGTCCCCACAAAGACTCGATCTCTCAAGTAGTGTATATAATCTCTATATGAGAAACTAATTGAAGATGGGAATGGTTCTCCATCATCTTGGTGGATCCTCCAACCTCCATTTTGAACCCCCTAAGCTTTACTACCTAAATGTGGCATATGATTCTCCTAAAAACCCATCAACGTGAATGAAACATGTATTAAATTTTTTATGTAGAAAACATAAAAGAAAAACAAGAAGGTGAAAAATTCCACCAAAAAATGCACCAAATATAATATTCTTTTAACAAAATAATATTCTCAAAATATATAAAGAAATCCCAAATAAAAAACAAATACTTTCAGAAAATCCAAAATACCCAAAAATCTATTAATCAACTAACAACACTACTTCAAATAAAATTATAAAGTAAAGTGTTTGATTTTTTTAATAAGCCAAAAGAAAAAGAAAAAAAGAGTTTTGAACTCCAAACCTTCCCCAGTAGATTTGAACCATTTCACAATCAATCACAACTCACTACAGTTAGTCCTATGATTCCTTGAATTAAATAGGCTACTCATTTCTTCAAAATGCATTTATAGATATATAACATTCTCACATTTTATTGACTCATTTTTCCCATTGATAATTCCAATCAGATGAAGCCACTCTGAAATTTCAGCATATGTTTTGGTCAACTCTGTTGTCCACATTCAGTGCTTTTTAATCAAACCGCACACATCCTACAGACTACAAAATAAAATCTGAATAATGCTTTTATTGTGATCTTTCACTGACAAGGAATAACTTATAATACCAAATAAACCAACTACTAGAGTGTTGACATGTGTTTTGCATTTAAAATAAGAAAAGGCAATCTGTTGTTTATGATGTTCTGCTCCACTTCGCTGAAACTGGTATGTTCCCGTTGGAGGCATCTGCTGTCATCCGGTTAATAAGTTATTTAAAAAAAGTTGAGAACATGGATTTGCACCGCTGGCCCAAAATGGTTGTTGGGGAGGAGCTAAACCGTAGAAAGAAGACTTGGATGAAGCAAAATAGCAAGTGGTTGAACAAATGGAACATTAAACTACATGAGTGCCCCAACACTAATGCTGAGATAAAAAAGTTTGTGCTAGAAAAGTTTAGGTCTACTATGTGGACTAAGCAGGTTGGCCGTAAAAAGTCACATTATATCCAGGTGTTCAACCCCACGTGGGAGCATGATGAGAAAGACTATTTAAGGGTTACAATTAAAGGCAAGGCTAGGCTTTTGGTCGCTCAAATAAGAACCGGGTCACACCATCTTAGATGCGAGACAGGTAGGTGGGCTGTTCCCAAGGAGGCTTGGGAGCAACGAACCTGTATTTTTTGCAACAAAGGGACTGTCGAGACTGAATGGCACTTCATGATTGAGTGTGCTGCTTATGATGATATCCGTATCCAATATGAAGACATTTTGAAGGTGGACAATCTAAATGAGCTTTTTAGGGAAACTAAGCTCCTCAAAACTGCTAGCTTTCTGATCAAGATCTATAATAGAAGGGCTGATATGGAAAAGAAATTGAAAATGGTTAAAGTTTCGGTGCTTGGTCCCATACACTGATGGTCTCGTGGACGTCATTAAAAACCATTCATTCATTCATTCACTTACTACTGAGCAATCTCCTTTTCTTCTGTCAGACTACTATTAAAGTACGATTCAAAAATGAAAAAGAGTGGTTGGTGAGCATCTCAGAGCAAACAGAAGGCCCACAAGTTGCAACAGCATTGTCGGTCAATTGATTGGCAAAAGAAGTTGTGTTCATTTACTTCACCGACCCTCTACAATAGCTTAGCCGATAGGCTATATTTAGCGTGAGCTTCCAGCCGGGAAGTTGTCTCACGCCGGATTTTGTGTTGCCGGGAAAATTGGTCGGCCGGATTTTCTGTCGTCCGAAAAAATTGCTGGCCTTGTGACCGCCCACGGGTAAAGAAAATAAGGTTTTGTAACGCAGGTTTTTACAGCTGCTGGCGCCATTACCCACCTCATGCTCCTCTTCCTGCTACGGAGCTGCTTTCGTAGGCGAGCTGCTTCGTCACAACCGGGTATTGAATGGTTTCGGAGCTGCTTCCATATTCCTCGCCTCACGCCTGAAAAATGCAACATGGTATGCAAGAAAATCCCCTGTTTGAGTTTTTACTGTCATTGGTTCTTTTGGGTCTCTCAGCGTTTAATGTAAGCTTGGAATCTATGACCCCTGATTATTTGTCATAAAGGTTTTGGTTGGACTGGTCGGTTTATATCTTCACATCCATTGGATCCTTGCACCTGTTATACCTGTGGCGGAAGGGTCGTGGGTATTGGAACCGTTAAGGAGAAGCAGTTACCTTGTTCAAGGAATAAGGTGGGTGTCATTATCTCTCAATCTGTTTTTCGCCATTACTGGATTGGCTTTGGCTTTTTGGGCAAGTTATTTGCAGTCTAGCTCTTCGGATTATTTGAATTTGCTGTTCAAAATTGTCCGGAGTATTACAGTTTTGGCATCAATGACTGGGTGGTATCTGTACAACATAACAACAACTACCGTGTTATATATGTTTTACAAGTCTAATCACAACGAGCTTTTGGATGCAATTATTGGGGAGTTTTCTAGGGATTATATGGTTCTTCCATTTGAATACCAGAAAGTTCCTCGCCTTGTATTCGTGTCTGAAATTGTTTGAATCATGTTTCTTTGTTCTGTAATTTTTATTGGCCTATATAGGTGGTGGCGAGGGGTTCCGGTTAACAAAAAATTGCAAAACCTAGGTGGTGTAAGACTTTTGAATGATCAAGTGCAGTTGCATTCAAAGATATATTATGAACATTTACAGTTGGCAGGTTACGATCAGCCTATTATCTTTGAACAATTATAAAGATATGTGTTTATCGAGAAACATCGGCATAGAGGCAAGCTAAACAAATGGATCAACTCCAGCTCTCCTTAGGTCTATAAGAAATTTGCAGTGCAATACAATAATTCGTCTGGATCAGCCTCTTGAAGATGGCTTGGTAATAGAGGATCCTGCAGAAAATGCCCTTGAAGGCATCAGTCTTAGCTTTACTGGAAAATTCTAATGTGATCGAAGAATATTTTGCTAAATAGATATGGTAAAAGACGACTAAAATAGATGCCTACGGTTGAGCAGCTTAGCACACTGTCAAGGGTAAAGCACACAGTTAAAATAGATAGAAGATGAGTCTTTTAAATGTGATGCCCTTTTAATGTACCAAAAACCCTTGCCTTTCATGTCAAATTCAACTGCTGTTTGGCGAATGCAGTTCATGTTGATATTCTTAAGGGATCTCTTAATGTTGGGAGGGATCCAAATACTAAATCCAACTTTAAGTGATTTTAAAGAAGCACCATCATTTTAGGTTTCTCCTGTATGTATTAGTTCACCAGTAACAACCACCTTTGCCACTTACAATGAGAGTTTGATATACCTTTCGGTTCCACACATCAATGTTCTATCAAGTGTCTAGAGTGTAGGGATTAAGGGACAATTTGCAAAGACAACTTCAAAGGCTGCTATGAATGAATCTATACGTGGATCAGTTCTTGTGATCAGTGGATGAACTAGAAATCTTGGATAGTAGGTGGATAGAAATTTGGGGGATTTTTAGAGCTCCATCTCCACACATCCTCCAGCTTAGTTGGTGTATGATGATGCTGTATGTTTTTCTATTTAGCCAAGCTTTGGTACAAACACGTGACAACACTGATTGCCAATTGACTGTGAGTTAACATTGTGTCATGTTTTAGTTAAGAGATCTTGATACACTGTCCAAATCTCTATTCACCGTGTGGATCATTAATTGAGTTCTTCAAGCAGATTAATCCAGGTAAATGCATGATTCTATGTATGGCAGACTGCTTTAAGTTAAATGTGTCAAACCTTATGTGTTCATTGCTAAGATTTGATTATTAATCATTTAATTTTTATGCATTTTCATTATGTTAGTACATTTATCAAAATGTCATTGGATATGCTCATACAAATGTACATATGTAGTATGATTCGTTGAACTTCCTGAGCAAACGTTTTCTGTTCGATCATATGCATCCTGTTCTAATGGAAGTTTCCAAAACTCAGCGCATTTTTTCACTAAAGTAATTTTGTCTTGGGTTTTGGCCAGAGAATGTAAAATGGAAAATAAGTTATGCTTTGCAAATTAAATATGGCTTGATTAAAATAATATAATATGCTTATCCTTGTGACAGTTTTTTCTTTCTTGTAACATATCTAGCACTGAGATTTTTCAACCTCCTTGATAAGGTTGTAACTTGTGAATATAAAAGTAACAAGGGTTTTTTTGGTGATTCAGATAGTTGAGACCCTTGGAATGACTCCAATTCATGTTTATGAAGTTGCCACATTTTATTCAATGTTTAATAGAGCAAAGGTAAGATATTGGTATTCTTAGACATTCAAATAGCTATCAGCTCGCTCTTCTTGTTTTTCTAATAATGTAGAGTCATTTGATTATGCTTGGTGTATCTTGGATTCAAAGATTTTTCAGAGTTAATGCTTGCTTTAGCTTTTATAAACTTCTTTCGAGATAAAAGAAATCAAAGGGCTGTTCATTGCAATTCATTTTATGGCATTATGCATTAAATTATAATCTATTGTAATGTAGCTTTTGTTTTGACCATGTTTTTGCAGATAATTTTCTCTTGAATAGAGTGGTTCAGAATAAGGAGGTGGATAAAAAATAAAAAACAAAAATTCTTATGGGTCAACAACCTTCAGGAAATAAGTTCAACCATAAGAATTTTTGTTTTTTATTTTTTATCAAAGAATTCATTTTTATAGTAGAACTATAGTTACAAAATAATGGATGGATTATTTTTTATGTCATACTCGCATACACTTGCAATATCTTGTTATAGTAATATTATAGTTATTTTAGAACATATATATTAATTTCGTATGTCACTAATATGTAATTGCAATTTGTTGTGTATAATACAAAAATATGATATAAGAGGATTAACTTAGACATTTCAAAAAATAAGAATGTATATTATAATGTATTAAAATACCCAAATATCATTGATATACCTTATACAATGTCAATGTGCAATTATAACTCTAGAGTCAACTACATTAAAATACACATAACTTGAGACAAACATGTTGATTCATTGTTAAATATGTTTCTATATTTTTCTATTTATATGTGTTTGTATTTGTTCTTGATATATCTGTTATTGTAATGAGTAATTTTCAATCTTATGTATAGAAAATGACCAATGGCCAATCTTATATGTGGAAAAGATAAATCACATATAAAAATCTACCCAAATTTTAAGATTTTCTCATTGAAATCACAATTTATAGTTGAAACTAATATGATTTATAAGATTAAAACCAAGAATGAATTTAAAATTGCAGCGACTTCACATAAATACAAATGAAATTAAGAACCAAAGGACTTTAAACTTTGAAATGCACATAACAACATACAAAATAAAAATATCTAATATATGGGAGCTTAGTCCTAATGCCAAAACAAAATTTCAATTGAATGTAAATTACTTTCAGCATCTCAACCACTAAGTCTATCAAAGGAAAAATGGTAATAATCCACTCAATGCTTCATAGCTCTAAGACAAAAAAGGGTAGAACAAGAATCACTATCCAAAATGGTTGCTTTATGTGATTTACATTATCAATGTTTTTGAGTCGTTAATGTCATTTAACTTCTAATGCTATTTAGCTTAAAGAAGAAATCACCAAGAATGGGTTACTTTGTCAAATGGTCATGTTACATTTAATAGTATCACATAAAATTATAGGTTGTAAACAACTTAGCACCCTTAACTTAAATATAATGAGCTTTTGGATTAATAAAAACCAAAATATCCAACAACAAGCATTAATGATATTGTTGTTCTTTTATAAAATATATTTTTTAGATTCATGAAACAAAATCATTCATAGATGGATATTATAGTAGAACAAAATCATCCACCATGCCATTTTTTATTAAAAGAAGTTTGTAACTCAAAACACTAACCTTGGACATAATCACAAGGAAAGATGTCCACGATACCCACAAAACACCACTAGGCTAGAAGAGGATGCCAATTAATTTATCATGTAATTGTTAAGTGATAATACTCTTGTTGGTGGTGGTTTTAGCACAACCCACTTACTAAGAAATAATGAACAATTACTCCTCTTGAAAAGTATAATTATATACTCCAATATCCCTTTGGGTCAAGTCTTGACCGTGATAGATAATTAAATGGTTGATGTAAACATGTTGCAACAACGGGCCTAGATTTTTTAGGTTTTTTGGAAAATAAAATAACAATAGAGACATTTTATTCTTATCATTAGTATAATTTATTATTATGTGTTGTTTTGATGGTGTATTTTATGTTTAATTATTACATGTTTTTTGCAATCAACATATAAGTTTCAAGTGACAAGGATCATGTGAACGCTAATTGATAAGCATTACAAAATATTCACGTGAAATGAATACAAAAAAATCTAAATAACACAAGATGTCAACATTAATCTTCAAAAACATGTGACCCCCTCACACGCATTAATCAATCAAAAGCTTTATGTGTACAACACTCATCATATAGTACTTACTATATTAAATCATTCCATTAAAATAAATACAAAGAAAGATTATGAATATACAAATTTCTCCTTATTATTGCTCAATTAAACACCAAAATTAATTGACACATGGGATCTTTTGTAATGAGTATGTCACATTAGTTTGTCTTTAGTATTTCAACGCATAAATAGTTTTAGTTACGGGTCAAACCCGGCATAACTGCCTTGGAACTTGTTATTAGATATTTCTCCTGTGCTTGGCAACATGTTGTTATCCTTTCAACTTGTTATTAGATATTTAATAAGATTTGGCGGCATTTCATTTTAAGGAATAGAGTTTCAACAGCATTTGCCTTCCTTTCTAAGAATCATATTAAATAGTTTTAAAATGCCACCATCTATAAGACGTTTTAACTTAGATCATCAATGGTGCTTTGCTAGGGCAGCGTAACTGATTTTAATATTGACATTGAAGAGACTGATTATTTCAAACGTCACACCAGTAACAATTATTATCTCGCTACAACAAGAACAAAAAAGTGGAATACTGTGTAATCCAAATCGCCTTTTGGATACACAGTCGTGATCAAGTCCACTACAGATCAGTAATGAGATCAGTTGAGTTTTATATTAGATAGCGGTCGAGATAGGCATCGACAGTGGTGTATTTGACATCTGGGTATAGCTCATTTGCCTCTCTTCCCTCCTCTCCTATCTCAAAATTGTACAGACACCCATCGTAGAACATATGGTAGAAATGTGTCATGCCAATCTGCTCCGCTAAATTCTGACCTGCAGATCGTCATTCCCACGTAACAATAAAAATTTTTTTATTGATGTTTACTAGATCAAACAGTCTAAAGGAAAGAGTCACCATTCTATGTAGTCAACAGAATACACGTTTGATTGTATTTATTAAATGTGCATTCTGCTGACTACATAGACATGGCGTGAATTTTTTTTTAATGAAAATTTGACTGTGTCATCAAATTTCTTTGAATATGGATTCTTATATAAAAAACCGGCAATCTTATAAAAGAAACTGACCATTTTGGAGAGAAGTATGGTAAGAAGAAATAGGAGGAAGAGGTGTGAACTACCTTTCATGATATTAAAAAACTCATCTCCTGACAGGGATATCTTCTCCAAGACGTTGCCAGACTTCTTCTCCCATAATTCAATCACCTCTCTCTGTGTCAGAATATTAGCTGGAGGGCGAATGTAAACAGTCTTGTTGGCAGTGCGAGGATCCACAGCAGACTTTATCGTGTAAGTTGCAACATCATCTTCGTCCACCCAAATGGCTACAGTTGGTGTGGATTAGTTCTAAATCTCAATATAATTGAAATGAAATCGTAAAAATTGAATGGCAAGATCAAGTAGTTTAAAGATCGTTTAAGAATAATATCTTGTATATGTTTTATAAACTTTTCTATTATGAATCTTGATCAAGAAACTAACCAAATCTCAACTCCTATTTAAACTGGGCACAGAAAGAATTAGAAAGTTCAGGAAGAGAAATACTACATACCTTTTACGTTGCCATCAGCGTACAGAAGAACTCTGTCAGAGGGTGGTGTCAAACGACCCAGTTGGGCAAGACCGCCAACGAAGTAACCCGCAAAGCAGTTTGCGGAGACATAGGTGTAAGGGATCCCCGCCGCTTCAATGGCGCGTCTCACCTCTCTCTTGTCGATGAAAGTCACGTTGCCTGGCTCTATTGCGTCCATCATTTTATCCGGGTCTATTCCGAATTCAGATGGAAGATATCTCTAAGAAAACCAAGGAAAAAACAAACTACAGTTAAGTATTGCTTGGTATGCCCAAGCCCATGATATCTAGACTTTATATAATACTGTGTGATATATATTCACTGTTTCTGCCAGTGCCAAAAAATAGAAAAAAAACTGCAACTTGGCGTAAATATATTGATTTCTTTTTGGTTTGTCGAATTATGTTTAATGTAGTGCAAGAAAGGAAAGAAATGGTCTAAACTAGATCTGGGCATATGTATCTCCGTATTACAGACCTTGATGTTGCCGGCTTCTTTAATGGCTTCCACCAGCTTCAACTGTTCAAGGATCGCATGACTGCGGATGTGGTTTCCGGCAATCGCACATATAACAACATCCACTTGCTTCAGAGCCGCCACAAGGCTCTCTTTATCATCAAAACACCCCTGATTACCCAAAAACATCTCAAACTACTGTGTTAATGTTGATTCTACTCATAGTAAAGATACCTGAAACAGAGGTACTACTTAAATCATTTGAAATATGCATTTACTTGATTAGCAGTTACCTTAACAAGATGGGCGCCGGAGTCTCTGAAAGAAAACAACATCTGCAGTTTCTCAATATCGAGGCCTGCAAAGGGGCGAAACAAGACATAAGTGGGATGGCCAAGCCTCAAGCTCGCTCTCACAAACCTCCTGCCCATGTACCCAGTTCCTCCCACTATCAAAATCCTGCTCTTCCCCTCACATGTTCCTGATTCTTCCCTGCCCATTTCTTCCAACTTCCTCACAACAACCACCCTCCAAGATTTTCTTCTAACCTCTCTTCAATTCTTTTGCCCCCCCCACCATTTCATTCCATGCTCTTATAGCAATACCAGACCAGATTAATCATTTTAGATGTTTGTTCTTTTGCCTGATTCTCAAACAGTTACCGACAAAATGTATTCCATGGCCAAATTTAATATTACAATTTGCTGTAACTATTTGCAGAAAGTTGCCACTTGAGAGCTGGCCAATTCTTTTTTTAAAGAATAGTAAGGAGCTCAATCAAGAGAGGAGTCGAAGGGTTGATCTAAATTTATTAATAGTTCAATATATGTAATCATAATTTAATTAAAATTAATTCGAAATAAAATGGTCTTCTCTGGTGATGTAAAAATATGTCACTTTTGGTTAGGTGAAGGAAGGAGATTTGTCTTTTTTCGTTCGTCGTGAGATAGGTCAGCCGATGTTTTTGTTGGGGTTGGAAGATGTCACATCGTAGATTCATTTAATGTATGATTTCATTTCATCTGTATGATTTCATTTCGTCTATTTAGCATTAAAATATGAAATGGTGTTGTCTTAAAAGAAGAGTTTGTTATTAGGTAGTAGTTACCTAATAATAGCGAAGAAGTCAAACGAGGCCGGCCAAATTTCTCTGTCAATGAAGGAGAAGGGAGTAGGTGTTCTCCCTACAAAATGGACATCCACTAACATAGTTATCAACCATTTATTATTGTTCCCTTAAGTTGAATGATATATTTTATTATAAAGTTAAAATGATATATTTTATTATGTATATTATGTAATGTGTGGGATGAGTTTTTATTAGTTGGTATGAGGATATATTTTTTTTAACTTGTTTAATAATCAATTATTATATAATGTTTAAAAACTTTGAGCAACAATTTTATAGTCTATAATTAATTTTCTTATTTAATAAATTTCAAAATATTGTTTATCCATTTTCTTATTAATTCGTGTTGGGAACAATCAATGCATAAATGAAATTATTATATATATTTTATTACATTTCCAATGCATTAAATTCTTGTGGTAAAATTTCAACTATATCAATAATATAAGTCTTATTCAAACACTAATTTGAGGCTCAAATTTCAACTCTATTAATGTTTTGTTGTTGCTTGAATGACATTGAACACTATTATGGTCATCATAATAGTCCTTTTGTATTATGAGATGATAGAGTAAATTAATATGAAAATTAATTATGCCTTCAATAAAATTATCTTCTATAAAATTGTATTGTTAACTTTTAAATTATTGATTTTTTGGAAAAAAAAAAACCTACATTAAATATGTAGGCCTACATACTATTTTGGTAGGAATATTTGACAATGAACTTAATAAATTATAAAAAAGGTTATTTGTTCTTCACTCGTTCAACTATATATATTTGGTTGTGGGTTCTCAACATCAATAGCTTGACACAACAATTTGGATAGATGAAGCCAACTCACACTTGAAAGCATCCATAATCTAAAGGAAGCCCTACATGAGATTTGGGATGAAAATGAGAGTTCTCAAAATTTTGTGTGCATAGGAAGAGTAGTTGTTAATGAATTTGGTGTACATGCATAAAATGTCTCATTACAAATGATCTAGAGCATTGTCACTTAGATTTTTTTTCTTTTTCTAAGAGGAATATCCTCCTTGTTTCTTTGATCTTGAATGGTATACAAACTTTTGGGATGAAAACATTTCCATGTAACATTATATTTTGGTTCTTATCCATGTAAAATTCATGTTATCAACAAGAAAACATTTCATGTAAGAATTTTTGTTCTCTTAAAAAATGGATTAAATTCCTCTTTCCCTATGTCCTTCTCCAAACATCTTGGCCAAAATGACTTATTTTTTATATGGTTTAATTTTCTAAGTACATTATCATTACACATAAAGATACAAATATGATCAAAATGGAAAAATAAAAATAAAAGAGTAATCCATTTCTTTCTTTTTAATATATTCTTATTGGACATATTCCCCTTTACCCATGTAATACTTTAGAGTTATATCTATGGTACAAGTAGTGTATTCTTGATTAGTGGATATTTCCTTGTTATAAAGTGGGGTAGGATGACTATAACTGATGCAAGTAGGGTCTCAAACCCTCAACCACAAACTCACAACATATACGTGCAACTCAAAAAATGCTAAAAATCAACTCAAATCTACAACAAATGTCTCTCATTCCTCATTCAAAATCTACTAAATTGTTACAACTTCAAGGTGTAACTAAAATAAAACTCATTTGTAGCCATATGGGATAATGGATTCCCTTACAAATATGAAACAAAACTAATTTAAAATAGCAAGAACCATTCATGAAATGATTTCCTTCATCCAAACCTTTTTACAAGATTTTTCTCATGCATGTTACAAACTTTCATTGGACCCTTTTCTTGCAATTAAACATATGTATCTCCATCCAAGTGTTGCTAAAAATTCATCTCAAACCTATAAAAACATGGTGTCTTGGTCTCTTCTTCCAAGGGTTATGCCCCAAGCCTTCCTCTAAATGTTTAGGCATCAAGACTCTTTAAAATTATCAAAAATCAATCCTTTAAAATGTAAGGTCTCCATCTGTTTTCCTATAACTTCCAATTTTTCATGCCCAACTTGTAAAATCCTCACCAAAATGCATTAAAAATAAACATATTAAATGTTAAAATCATATTTGAAACCACCTTCATGAAATTTCCAATTCTGGAAGACAACTTGGATTCCCACTCCACTCAACAGTACCCCAAGAATAGAAAAAGCCAGCAAATCAATCTTGGGCACGCGTTTAAGGAACAATAAATGAGTTGTCACAAAGTGTAACTCTAAAAAATCCATGCCTAACTTTAACTTTTTTGATTTTTCAAGTTTTTAAAGTTACCTCCTTAACTATCTCCCACTCAAAAAATTTCAATATTGAGTAAGAAAAAATAATTTAATTATATTATTTAGGTATAAATTGCAATTTATTCATCTAAAAACATTATTCCCCAAACCAAAAATAAAATACTTCTTTTTTTTATGCAAGACTATTTGACACGGGTTGGATGCTAGATTGCATCAAACACCCGGGGTAAGTGAAATGTTTCATGAATTAAAAAATCATAAACATTTGAAGACCTTATGTTTGCTTTGGATACACCACTCTTCCTTATTTTTTTGAAATTCCCTCTTTTTCTTCTTCCAACATCTTGTCGGAACATTCACCATCCTCCTCCAAAGAATCCTTCCTTCTCTCTTATCCTCTTTCGTGGGTTTTGTCCCATCACAAACTAGCCACCTCTACCAAATATCACCTATGGCATCCTCTACATCTTCTACATATATAAATATGCTACATCCACACACCAATCTGCACCTACATAATCTCTCTTTCTATCTTTTTGCACTAACTCCTTATGCAAATTCACATCAACTTTTTCATCACATAATGTAAAAAAATCAAAATTTACCTCTTCATCAATTTGATGCTTCATTTCCACCAACATGTCTTCATCATAGACTTCCTCTACTGCTACAAGTTCTACCTCATCATCATCTACTACAATTTCTTTCACTGAGTATGCACTTTCATTCTTCTCGAGGTTCTCATTTGATCTGAACATATCCTCTATCTTAATGATCTCCTCTGCAAGAAATGAATCATCCTCATCAAGTTCTCTGTCAAACGTAAGGCCTCTACAAATCTCTATATTATCATTCTTCTCCTCATATTCGCTCCTTTCCCCTTTCACATCTTCGAAAAGACAAGCTTCTAATGTAACTCTTTTCTTCTCCTAGTTCTTGACAATCTCTCCATACTGTAAGTTTTTTAACCTATCTGATCTCACATTTATATTATCCATCATCCATAAAATATTTCTCTTTTGATACTTCCTCCATCCATCCCATATCACGGGTTTTTCCTTACGAATTGAATCGGAAAGAAAATAGGTGTCACGTCTCAAACTTTGGTGATGTTTGCTTTTGCTTTATATGTGGATTTGATATATGACTGAATGTGTGTGGTTGAGTAAATAATAATAATATGGTGTTTAGTGAGATGAAGTAAGAAAATGTTTGTTTTAATTTTGACAAAGTTGAAATGTATTGAATATAGTTTTATTTTGAAAGTGGAGCAAAATAGAATAGTGTTATTTGGATTAATGCATTATATTGCTTTGATTTGGATTTTACCTAGATACTATCTGTTAATGGCTGTCTGAGTGTATTTGATTTGCAGGTTGTTGAAGACCAAGGGTGTGGTTAAGGTAGAAGAGGTTAGCTTCTTGGCAGGGTAAAGCAGGAACGGTTCTCTCTCACACACACGAGCACTTAGTATCGTGTAGATGCATTTAGTATTTAATTTAGTTGACTATTTTTATTGTTTGTATTTTAAAATGGTTAATTAAATAAATTAGTAGTGAAATAAAAGTGCAATGAAACAAAAGGAATTAATTATAATTTAATTATCAATTTTATTTTTGCAAATAAATGATAATGCTTTGTTATTTAAAATAATTATTTTATTTGCAATTGAATGATATTTATTTGGAATGAATATTTAATTTACAATTAAAATGGTATTTCCTAAATATTTACTAAGGATAAGTACTTCATTTGCAATTAAAATAGGATTTCTTTATTATTATTTATCGAGGATAAAAATTATGCATGAAAAAGAAATATTATTTTTAATTTCAAGATTAGGTTATGAAAATTGGAGAAGAAATCTTTAAAAAGAGGGAAAATGATAATGAAAACACAATATATGGTTTCTTGATCTTTATTTTTCTCTGCAAGAAGATAACAAAAAAATGGGTGTTGGGTAGAGGTTTTTGAAGCATAGAAAAATTAAAAAGGTGGCAAGAAGGAGAGGGGAGAATACAGGAAAAATAAGAAGAGGAAAAATCTTCATAAAGTGATTTCCAGAAGATCAAGAATAGGAAAAAGAGGAAACAAGAAGAGGATATTCAACCAGAGAGTGATTTGAACCAGGTTTTTAAATCCTTTCCAATGTATTTCAATTACAAAATGTGTGAATAATTGACTGTATTATAAAAAGATTGAATTTCTCTTTGAAAATCATTTGTGAATATTCACTGTATTTGGGTGTTTGGTGTTTAAATGCTCTATTTTTCTATATGAAATTCATTATTATGGCTATACAAATTTGTGGTTTTCCTATTCTTTTTATACAAAACTATATATATTTATATAAATACATATATATAAATATATATGATAGTATACATGTAATCGTACCCAGTTTTAAATCCTTTCCAATGTATTTCAATTACAAAATGTGTGAATAATTGACTGTATTATAAAAAGATTGAATTTCTCTTTGAAAATCATTTGTGAATATTCACTGTATTTGGGTGTTTGGTGTTTAAATGCTCTATTTTTCTATATGAAATTCATTATTATGGCTATACAAATTTGTGGTTTTCCTATTCTTTTTATACAAAACTATATATATTTATATAAATATATATGATAGTATACATGTAATCGTACCCAGCTACTGTAAGTTGGAATTTAATCCAGAACATAATAATATTACATATTTACATTTATATACTGGATTGTGTATATATATAAATATATAATATTATTGTATTTAAATTTCATTTGTTCGAACTATCAATTCTTCCTTGAATTTTGGGAAATTCATGTTTGTGTTTATACGAAATATGTTTAAAATAAAATAACATACGGTGGCTTCACAGCCAATGCCTCCCCTTAAGGGAAGGCTTCATGTGGAGGTAGTTGCCCCCTCCATAGATCGCGGCTTGTGGGGGAGGCATTTCCTTCCATAGGCAGCGTCCTCTATGGGAAGGTTGTCGACCATATCCCAAGCCTGCCGCTTAACAAAAACTTGCTATAATCCTTTCTCCCTAGGTTTAAATATGAAGACTTTGACTATGTATGGAATTTTGGTTGTTGTGATATTTCAATTGTGTATATATATGTATATACATAGATGAATATATTTATACACACATTTATATGAGTATTTATTTGCAATTTCACATTGTAGAATTTAAAGGTATATATAAGACTGAAGATGGATATACTGTTTAGTTTGTAAGTGTATTTTATAGAAAGTGTATATATAAATGTGTGTATATATATACACATACATATTTAAGTAAATATACCATTTCGTTACAAATGAAATTACTTCAGTTTGTAAGTATGATTTTTTGTTTATATAAATATATATATATACATATACATTATGTGTAAGAGCTAGAATTTTTTGAAAAGAATAGTTATAAAAATCTAACTTAGAGTGATGTATTTCTGTTTTTAATTGATGTGTTATTGAATATACACATATGTGTATTCGTGAATGGGAAAGTTTTATTTTTCTAAAATGTAAATATATTTCTGATCTGAAAGTAATTCATTCAATTATCATGTATAAATCTGTAATTTTTAGTTAAATCATTAAAATTAGAAATAAGTTATTGGATTCTTTATGAGTAAATAGAAAGGTGCATATGCGCATTTAATTGCTACTAGTCATTAGAGAGTTAGAAGATTGATCAAATTGTGAAATGTAAAACCAAACGTAGAATTTATTTCTTGTGAATTATTTTTCTTATGCAATTCAAGAAAGAACTTTGGAGATACAATGTGTTTTCCAAAAGAATGCTTGAATGTGTAAATGTATGAACTGTATGCAATTTATGTGAAAATATGCATTATTTACTTTCTTTATGAGAAACTTCTAGGACAAGATGTCGAATGTGGGCACACAAAGACGGTAGTTTATCCTTTTCATAAAGTACCATTTATGTTTTAATGCTTGGCCAAGCTAATGTACCATTAAAATAGATGGATAAAAAGCCTAGAATTTTTATGTTATATATGTCTCTGCCACATCCTGCATGCAAGAAATATGTTATTCTAGTATAGGAATGTATATAGGCATCAGATATGCATTGAAAGTTCCCTCCTGCTTTATTGTTCTAGGTTGCTAGGCTCCTCATGCAGGGCCGGGGATTTCTTTGAGTTAGGAAGAAACCCAGGGAAGTCATGTACTTCGTGGTTGGGTGAAAAAGGTGCCTTAACCTCACTCTTAGCCCTATCTTGCAAGAAGACCGGTGGTGTCAAGGTGGTTGAGGATCAGATAATCTATATGCTATGGATGTACTCTTTGTATTACTTTGTATGGCTTACATAGCCCATTTGTTAAATGTAACTTTACTTCAGAAATGTATAGATGTAACATTGAAATAGATGTATTGTATACCATCTTGATGTATGTAATGAAATTCATTATTGGACTTGCCTTTGAGCTCTTACAGATAGTTAATGTTATATATGTATGTTTCACTTTTCCTTACTTGGAATGTGCATTGTTCTTGGAAATACTTTATTGAGTATGTAAGTTTATCGAGCTTTACAATAGGGGTGTGGGAATCCCACCATTCTCCTTCGGTCATTCAATTATGTCCTAGGAACCTTAATTGGATTGAATATCAACCTCACAAGGTGAGTCAATTCTCAACAAGGAAGACCTATGAGGGGTTCTTTAAGCTTTTAGGGGTACACCACCAAGCAAATGCTTGGAAAAGACAAATAAGCATTCAACTCGTAAAACCTAACAATGCAAGATAAATGGTAAGTGCAAATGATGAAATTATGCAACAAGTTACGATGTGTGTACTTGGGAAGTCTGAAAATGTAACAAGGATTTTGGAAATGCAAAGAAGTTGTCAAAAAATGTTATAGATCAAGACAAAGATGCCCTTACTGTTGTCTTAGTCCCGCTGTTATTTTGTGGGGCAGATGCAGAATCTTCAGATGTTGGAACCGAATCTAAAATAATTTCTAAAAAATACCATCGGGAGGACTAAGATGCCCTAGGTGGTGACTTAGTCCCATTCTGAATTTCTAAAATCTCCAAATGTGGTCCAAAGGCTTGATATTTTCTCTTCCTTCCTCTCTGATCTCAGGTTTTGAAACTTTCAGATTTGACCTGTAGGTGAGTTTTCGTGAAGATGGAAAATTAGCAATGCAACTTTTCACTTCAAATGATCTTCAAGTCTTCAACCTAAATCTACAATCACAAACACACAAGAAAAAAAACTTGTTGATTGTTAGTAAATGGGGGTTTGCCTTGGTCAAACCCTTTGTTAGTAATTAAACCTTAAAATGAAATGAAATGGAGGGAAATGATGAACATGCAATGTTACAACTCACCAAAACCTTAAGTTATGAGGTACTACAAATGTGCTTGAAATGGCTGAAATGGTTGAAATGGATGTGGTTCTTGACTCTTACTTGAAGGATATGGATCTTGCATAAAACACTTGCTCGAATCATAAACCCTACATCACAAATGTTAGCACAATAACAAGCATGATGCAACAATATCCTTGATATGATGCTTGAATATTGATGATGGCTCCAAATGCTTGATGAAATGCTCTTGAATGCTCTCGTGAACTCAATTATGCTATGATGAATGGTCTCACAAAAGACAGTTTGTTTTAAAATGAATGAGTTCAACCTTTTATTTATACTTATCCATGCTTAGTATCTCAAAATTACACCACACCAAACCGACTTATGAATTCATTAATTAAAGGAGGCAAAATCTTGACAATATTTGAAATTAAATCTCAAAAATACCTTAAGGGGGACTAAGATTCCCTAGGTAGTGTCTTAGTCCTAAGGCA
This sequence comes from Sequoia sempervirens, assembly GCA_007258455.2. NCBI lineage: Eukaryota > Viridiplantae > Streptophyta > Pinopsida > Cupressales > Cupressaceae > Sequoia > Sequoia sempervirens. Next base: position 9,007,712 of record VDFB02000013.1, on the reverse strand, counting down.
TGAAACTTAGGGCACAAACTCCAAAAAGGGACCTTTTTAAGGTGCATTCAAAATCAGTGTCCCAAGACCTTTGGGGGAAAAAGATGCCCTGGGTGGTGTCTTAGTCTCGACCCAAAAATTAGGGACACACAACCAAAATCATTAAATTATCATTTCCCCTTTGAGGTTTGTCAGGATTAACCATAAAATATATAGTTTATAAGGCTTGTGGTGAGTACAAAATAGGACCAATTAAGACATAAATAAGGATAAGAAAAGTAAGGCAAGACAAAACAAGTGTGAAAATACAAAGGTATGCATTTTCCTATCCTACATGAATATATTCATCTCATCTACTTCAATCTTTCACCATCACCTCATGCTCTGAAATATACAAAAAACTTTTCTTTGTGGCTTCTTAGCTCTCAATTGCTTAGGGATTCTCTCTACCTACAACAATTCTCTTGATCTCTTCTCTACTACCTTCTCTACTCTACCCACAGGTCCTGGCATAGACTGCCTCATGTTCAATACTTTGTCTATGCACTTAGAACCTCTAGATCTGATACCATCTGATGCAAGTAGGGTCTCAAACCCTCAATCAGAAACTCACAACACATACATGTAACTTAGAAAATGCTACAAATCAAGTGACTCAAATCTATAATAAATGTCTCTCATTCCTCATTCAAAATCTCCTAAACTGTTACAACTTCAAGGCATAACTGAAAATAAAATTCATTTCAAGCCTATGGGTTGATGGATTTCATTAAAAATATGAAACAAAAATGATTTAAAATAGCAAGAACCATTCACATAATGATTTCCTTCATCCAAACCTTTTTGACAAGATTTTACTCCTACATGTTACAAACTTTCACTAGACCCTTTTGCTGCAATTAAACCTTTGTATCTCCATCCAAGTGTTGCTGAAAATTCATCTCAAACCTACAAAAACATGGTTTCTTGGTCTCTTCTTCCAAGGGTTACGTCCCAGGCCTTCCTCTCAGTGTTCTGGCATCAGGACTCTTTAAAATTGTGAAAAACCAAGCCTTTAAAATGTAACCTCCATCTCTTTTCCAGTAACTTCCAATTTTTCGTACCCAACCTATAAAATCCTCACCAAAATGCATTAAAATCAACATATTAAATGTTAAAAGTATATTTGAAACCACCTTCATGAAATTCCAATTCTAGAAGACAACTTGGATTCCCACTCCACTCACCAGTACCCCGAGAATACAAAAAGTCAGCAACTCAATCTTGGGCAGCCAAATTTACACTACTACATTTAAGGAACAATAAATGAGTTGTCACAAAGTGTAACTCTTAAAAATACATGCCTAGCTTTACCTTTTTTGATTTTTCAAGTTTTTAAAGTTACCTCCTTAACTATCTCTCACTCAAAATTTTGTAATATTGAATAAGACCAAAAATCTAATATATATTATTTAGGCATAATATAGCAATTTATTCATCTAAAAAAATTTATTCCTCAAACCAAAAATAAAATACTTATTTTTGTTGATGCAAGACTATTTGACACAGGCTTCATGCTCCTGCATCAAACACCCAAGGTAAGTGAAATGTTTCATGAGTTGAAAACTCATGAACATTTGAAAACCTTATGTTTGCTTTGGATCCACCATTCTTCCTTATTTTTTTGAAATTTCCTCTTTCTCTTCTTCCAACATCTTGTCGGAACATTCACCATCCTCCTCCAAAGAATCCTTCCTTCTCTCTTCTCCTCTTTCGTGGGTTTTGTCCCATCACAAACTGACCACCTCCACCAAATATCACCTATGACATCCTCTACAGCTTCTACATATAAATATGCTACATCCACACACCAATCTCCAACTACGTAATCTCTCTTTCTATCTTCTTGCACCAACTCCTTATGTAAATTCACATCAACTTTTTAATCACATAATGTAGAAAAATCAAAATTTACCTCTTCATCAATTTGATGCTTCATTTCCACAAACATGTCTTCGTTATACTCTTCCTCTGCTACTACAAGTTCTACCTCATCATCATTGGCTACAATTTCTTTCATTGAGTATGCACTTTCATTCTTCTCAAGGTTATCATTTGATTTGAACATCTCCTCTATATTAATGATCTCCTTTGCAAGCAATGAATCCTCCTCGTCAGGTTCTCTACAAAACATAGGGCCTCTACAAATCTCTATATTCTCATTCTTCTCCTCATCTTCACTCCTTTCCTCTTTCATATCTTCCAAAAGACGTGCTTCTACTATAACTCTTTTCTTCTCCTTATTCTTGACAACCTCTCCACACTGCAAGGTTTTCAACCTATCCAATCTCACATTTATATCAGCCATCATCCACAAAATATCTCTTTTGATACTTCCTCCATCCATTCCATATCACAGATATCTTCCTTACGAATATCTTCATCTCATCTACTTCAGTATTTCACCATCACCTCATTCTTTGACATCCATAAAACACTTTTCTTCATGGTTTCCTAGGTCTCAATTTTTTAGGGATTCTTTCTTCCTATAACAATTCTCATGATCTCTTCTCTACTACCTTCTCTACTCTACCCACAAGTCCTAGCATAGACTGCCTCACATTCGACACTCTGCCTATACACTTAGACTCTAGATATAATACCATCTAATGCAAGGAGGGTCTCAAACCCTCAATCACAAACTCACAAAATATACACGCAACTCAGAAAATGCTAGAAATCAACTCAAATTTGTAACAAATGTCTCTCATTCCTCATTCAAAATCTCCTAAACTATTACAGCTTCAAGGAATAACTGAAAATAAAATTCATTTGCAGCCATATGGGTTGATGGATACCCTTAAAATTTTGAAACAAAACTGATTTAAAATAGCAAGAACCATTCACAAAATGATTTCCTTTATCCAAACCTTTTTGACAATATTTTTTCTCCTGCATGTTACAGACTTCCATTGGACACTTTGGTTGCAATTAATCATCTATATCTCCATCCAAGTGTTGCTGAAAATTCATCTCAGACTTGCAAAAATATGGTGTCTTGGTCTCTTCTTCCAAGGGTTATGCCCTAGGGCTTCCTCCCAATGTTCTAGGATCAAGACTTTAAAATTGTCAAAAATCAAGCCTTTATAATGTAATCTCCATCTCTTTTCCTGTAACTTCCAATTTTCCATGCCCAACTTGTAAAATACTCACCAAAATGCATTAATATCAACATATTAAATGTTAAAAGCATATTTGAAACCGCCTTCAATAAATTGCTAATTATGGAAGACAACTTGGATTCCCACTCCACTCAATAGTACCTCGAGAATAGAAAAATCCAACAACTCAATCTTGGGTGCCTAAATTTACATAACTACATTTAAGGAACAACAAATGAGTTGTCACAAAGTGTAACTCTCAAAAATCCATTCCTAGCTTTACTTTTTTTATTTTTCAAGTTTTTAAAGTTACCTCTTTAACTATATCCCACTCAAAATTTGCAATATTGAATAAGACCCTTTTTTAATTTTTCAAGTTTTTAAAGTTACCTCCTTAACTATCTCCCACATATTGAATAAGACCAATAATTTAATATATATTATTTAGGCATAGTAATGCAATTTAGTCATCTAAAAAATGTTATTCCTCAAACCAAAAATAAAATACTTATTTTTGTTGATGCAAGACTATTTGACACAGGCTTCATGCTCCTGCATCAAACACCGAAGGTAAGTGAAATTTTTCATGAGTTGAAAACTCATGAACATTTGAAAACCTTATGTTTTCTTTGGATCCACCACTCTTCCATATTTTCTTGAAATTTCCTCTTTCTCTTCTTCCAACATCTTGTCGAAACATTCACCATACTCCTCCAAAGAATCCTTCCTTCTCTCTTCTCATCTTTTGTGGGTTTTGTCCCATCACAAACTGACCACCTCCACCAAATATCACCTATGACATCCTCTACAGCTTCTACATATAAATATTCTACATCCACACACCAATCTCCAACTACGTAATCTCTCTTTCTATCTTCTTGCACTAACTTCTTATGTAAATTCACATCAACTTTTTAATCACACAATGTAGAAAAATCAAAATTTACCTCTTCATCAATTTGATGCTTCATTTCCACCAACATGTCTTCGTTATACTCTTCCTCTGCTACTACAAGTTCTACCCCATCATCACCGGCTACAATTTCTTTCACTGAGTACATGCACTTTCATTCTTCTCAAGGTTATCATTCGATTTGAACATCTCCACTATATTAATGATCTCCTTTGCTAGCAATGAATCCTCCTCATCAGGTTCTCTACAAAAAATAGGGCCTCTACAAATCTCTATATTCTCATTCTTCTCCTCATCTTCACTCCTTTCCTCTTTCATATCTTCCAAAATACGTGCTTCTACTATAACTCTTTTCTTCTCCTTGTTCTTGACAACCTCTCCACACTGCAAGGTTTTCAACCTATCCAATCTCACATTTATATCAGCCATCATCCACAAAATATTTCTCTTTTGATACTTCCTCCATCCATCCCATATCACGGGTATCTTCCTTACGAATATCTTCATCTCATCTACTTCAATATTTCACCATCACCTCATTCTTTGACATCCATAAAACACTTTTCTTCACGACTTCCTAGGTTTCAATTGCTTAGGGATTCTCTCTTTCTATAACAATTCTCTTGATTTCTTCTATACTACCTTCTCTACTCTACCCACAAGTCCTAGCATAGACTGCCTCATGTTCGACACTCTGCCTATACACTTAGACTCTAGATATAATACCATCTAATGCAAGTAAGGTCTCAAACCCTCAATCACAAACTCACAAAACATACACGCAACTCAGAAAATGATAGAAATCAAGTCAAATTTGTAACAAATGTCTCTCATTCCTCATTCAAAATCTCCTAAACTATTATAGCTTCAAGGAATAACTAAAAATAAAATTCATTTGCAGCCATATGGGTTGATGGATACCCTTAAAAATATGAAACAAAACTGATTTAAAATAGCAAGAACCATTCACGGAATGATTTCCTTCATCCAAACCTTTTTGACAATATTTTTTCTCCTGCATGTTACAAACTTCCATTGGACCCTTTTTTTGCAATTAATCCTCTATATCTCAATCCAAGTGTTGCTGAAAATTCATCTCAAACTTACAAAAATATGGTGTCTTGGTCTCTTCTTCCAAGGGTTATTCCCTAGGGCTTCCTCTCAATGTTCTGGCATCAAGACTTTAAAATTGTCAAAAATCAAGCCTTTAAAATGTAACCTCCATCTTTTTTCCTGTAACTTCCAATTTTTCATGCCCAACTTGTAAAATACTCACCAAAATGCATTAATATCAACATATTAAATGTTAAAAGCATATTTGAAACCGCTTTCAAGAAATTGCTAATTCTAGAAGACAACTTGGATTCCCACTCCACTCAATAGTACCCCAAGAATAGAAAAAGCCAACAAATCAATCTTTGGTGCCTAAATTTACATAACTACATTTAAGGAACAATAAATGAGTTGTCGCAAAGTGTAACTCTCAAAAATCCATTCCTAGCTTTACTTTTTTTATTTTTCAAATTTTTAAAGTTACCTCTTTAACTATCTCCCACTCAAAAATTTGCAATATTGAATAAGACCAATAATTTAATATATATTATGTAGGCCTAATATTGCAATGTGTTCATCTAAAAACATTATTCCTCAAAACAAAAATAAAATACTTCTTTTTTTTTTATGCAAGACTGTTTGACATGGGTTGGATGCTCCTACATCAAACACCCAAGGTAAATGAAATGTTTCATGAGTTAAAAGATTATGAACATTTGAAGACCTTATGTTCACTTTGGATCCACCATTCTTCTTCTTCTTTTTTTAATTCCCTCTTTCTCTTCTTCCAACATCTTGCTAGAACATTCACCATCCTCCTCCAAAGAATCCTTCCTTCTCTTTTCTCCTCTTTCATGGGTTTTGTCCCATCACAAACTGGCCACCTCTACCAAATATCTCCTACGATATCTTCTATAGATTCTAAATATAAATATGCTACATCTACACACCAATCTACAGCTACATAATCTCTCTTTCTTTCTTCTTTCTCTAACTCCTTATGCAAACTCACATCAACTTTTTCATTACACAATGTAGAAAAGTTAAAATTTACCTCTTCATCAATTTGATGATTCATTTCCACCAACATATCTTCATTATACTCTTCCCTTGCTACTTCAAGTTCTACCTCATCATCACCTATTGCAATTTTTTTCACTGAGTATGCACTTTAATTCTTCTCAAGGTTCTCATTTGATCTGAACATATCCTCTATCTTAATGATCTCCTTTGCAAGCAATGGATCCTCCTCATCAAGTTCTCTGTCAAACACAGGGCCTCTACAAGTCTCTATATTCTCATTCTTCTTTGTGTCTTCGCTCCTTTCCTCTTTCACATCTTCAAAAAGATAAGCTTTTATTGTAACTCTTTTCTTCTCCTCATTCTTGACAATCTCTCCACATTGCAAGGTTTTCAACCTATCTGATCTCACATTTATATCAACCATCATCCACAAAATATTTCTCTTTTGATACTTCATCCATCCCATATCATGGGTTTATTCCTTACGAATATCTTCATCTCATCTGCTTCAATCTTTCACCATCACCTCACACTCTAAAATCCACAAAACACTTTTCTTCATGGCTTCCTAGCTTTCAATTGCTTAGGGATTCTCTCTACCTACAACAATTATTTCAATCTTCTCTACTACCTTCTCTACTCTACCCACAGGTTCTAGCATAGACTGTCTGACGTTTAGTGCTCTGTCTATCCACTTAGAACCTCTAGATCTAATACCATTTGATGCAAGTAGAGTCTCAAACCCTCAATCAAAAACTCACAACACATACATGCAACTCAGAAAATGCTAGAAATCAAGTGAATCAAATATGTAACAAATGTCTCTCATTCCTCATTCAAAATCTCCTAAATTGTTGCAACTTCAAGGAATAGCTAAAAATAAAATTCATTTGCAGCCATATGGGTTGATGGATTCCCTTAAAAAATTGAAACATAACTGATTTAAAATAGCAAGAACCATTCACAGACTGATTTCCTTCATCCAAACCTTTTTGTCAAGATTTTGCTCCTACATGCTACAAACTTTCATTGGGCCCTTTTACTACAATTAAACCTTTCTATCTCCATCCAAGTGTTGCTGCAAATTCATCTCAGACCTTCAAAAACATGGTTTCTTGGTCTCTTCTTCCAAGGGTTACGCCTCAAGCCTTCCTCTCAATGTTCTAGCATCAAGACTCTTTAAAATTGTCAATAATCAAGCCTTTAAAATGTAACCTCCATCTCTTTTCTTGTAACTTACAATTTTCCACACCCAACCTATAAAATCCTCACCAAAATGCATTAAAAATCAACATATTAAATGTTAAAAGCATATTTGAAGCCACCTTCATGGAATTTCCAATTCTAGAAGACAACTTGGATTCCCACTCCACTCAACAGGACCCCAGAATAGAAAAATCCTGCAACTCAATCTTGGGCACCCAATTTTACACTGCTACATTTAAGGAACAATAAATGAGTTATCACAAAGTGTAACTCTCAAAAATTCATTCCTAGCTTTGCTTTTTTTAATTTTTCAAGTTTTCCAAGTTGTCTCCTTAACTATCTTCACTCAAAATTTTGTAATAGTGAATAAGACCAATAATTTAATATATATTATTTAGGCCTAATATTGCAATTTATTCATCTAACAACATTATTCCTCAAACCAAAATAAAATACTTCTTTTTGTTGATGCAAGATTGCTTGACACCTTGGATGCTCCTGCATCAATAACTTGCAATGTCCTATTACCCATAATGTTTATCTTATAATTTTAATAATCAAATGCTTCTATAAAATTAACATGTTATTTGATCAAATATATTATTTTAAATTAACTAAGTCAAATTTCATTAGGATTTGTTGGCAAAGGTTGTAGATGAGACTATATTTAGTACACCAACATAGTGCATTTAGCAATTGTATATTAGATATTAAGTTAGAATATATTATTAGTACTCAAGATTCAAGATTCATGGAAGCTTAAGAGTCTTTAGAAACGATGCATCAAGATTCAATACTCATTGCATTTTATATTGCATCAAAAAAATAATGTGAGATCTTATGAATAATATATTATAATATAAAATTAGAATATTATCCTAGCTTACTTAATTCATAAAGTAAAAAGGCTCTCAAAAGGAAAATCCCTAAGTAATGTAAGGAAAACAATGGTGCGGAAGCAAATTTCCTAACGTCAAAACCATAGGGAAGTAGAAGACAGTACTTTTAATTTTCAAATTACAATCCAATTAAGACACACATGAAAGATTTACAGAAACAGAAAAAATAATCAATGACAAATTAACACTAGATTTACGTGGGAAACCCTTTAGGGAAAAAAACCCACCACACCAATTCGAATCTCTTTGTATTTCAATAATCAACAAATTACATACAATGCAGAGACACAACTCTCTGGTGTCAGTTTTACAGTTTCTTCGTTCACTGTTCTTCCTGTTACAGAAATGCTCTCTCTAATTCTCAATCAATTTTCAACTCAAAATGCTATCCTTTAAATATTACCACATTCTGATTTTTGTCCTATGTTCATCCTTATCCGCCATTACCCATCATAGAAAGTTTCCATCCCATTGCAGATTTTTCCTTGCATACAGTTCAGCTCCAGCATCGCAGCTGTTGCAAAAATCTAACTGTCAACCATTTGAAATTCGCTTCCTCTGATTGGTCCACAAGATGCCACATAGGAAAGTCAAATGATCAATGAAACATTCAACTGAGTTTTCATGTCAGTGAGACACAAGAAGTGTCTCACCGATGCTCAATGGCTTCATATCGATGTCAGCGTAAGTCCCAACAGTCAGCAAGACGTTATAATGAAATCCACAAGTCATACCAAAACCACTGACATCCAATGCATTCCTATTGGCAAGAGATTTCTCATCGGCAAGACTCATACTGATGCTCACAAGTCACATTGATTTCAACTTTGCCATTGGCAAGAATTTTTCGTTCGACAAGAGGTTTCGTCGAGTCTCACATCGAGCACCCATGTCTTACCAAGTCAGCAAGACATTTGACCTTCGCCAAGACTTCAATCCAAGCAACCATGTCTTACCGAGTTGGCAAGACTTTTGTCTTTCGCTGAGACCTCACATTAAGCAACCAAGTCTTACCGAGTCGGCAAGACTTTTGTCTTTTGCCGAGACCTCACATCGAGCACCCATGTCTTACCGAGTCGTCAAGACATTTGACCTTCACCAAGACCTTTCACGGAGCGAACATGTCATACCAAAGACTATCGACGAGACTCTCCAAGTCACCAAGACTTCATACCGATCGCCTTGAGCTACTCTGATGAATTTAGTTGTATCCCCATCGGCATGACCTTCCATTCTCGCTGGGACATCTTACCGAAGCCCTTGTGTTAGCCCGATGATCTATCGATGAGACTCCCTTCAGTCGCTGGGACTTCATACCGAGCGATCAAGTAACCCGAAGACCCCAGTCGTTGTGAGTGTCCCCGACACCCGATAAGAAAACAACATTGTCGGCCAGAGGTCTCCTACTCGACAAAAGGTCACAGCGAATGCTTCTAGTTACAATGATAACATCATTCGGAAAGACATCTGCTTTGTCTTGGTGATATGAACATTTCAAGAGAATTTAGAACAATTAGTCGGCCAGACATGATTAATGTCACAACGAATTTTCCCTCCAGGAGTTACATGTCAATATGGATTGAGGCAAATATTCCAACAAATAATATCTCTCTAATGGTTTAATTTTTTTAATTTTTAATGTGTTGTGACTCTCTTACGTTTGGATTTTACAACTATCTCTTATTTTGGGTTGCTCTTTAATGTCTTAATTTCCCATCAATAAACTGATTATTGGATCTACATGGTGATTGGATCCTTTCCCCTAATAAAGGAATAAATAAATATTTGTGTATTAATATTTAAATATTATTGTTAATACAAAACTAGAATCTAAGATTTTTTGGTTTGTTTTTATGATATCTAACTGCTTTTTGAAATAATCTAAAGAGTAAAGAATAGCCAATTCTTATGCTCAAATAATTCAAGGGGTTGGCCAAAAAGTAATATATACATGTAAGTTATTTTTATCCTTTGCACTTCAAGCTCTACAAAACCTAGGAGGGTGGTCCTTTACAATATATGATAGATTTACTCACAATTGGTAGCAAGATATTTTTAAAACAAATATGTTCTCTCAAGGCATACCAAAAATTACAAATGAAACTCACTTAATGGGCTAGATTCTTAGAGGTTTTATGCATTGTTAGCACTAAGAACATAAAATATTTATGAAAATTCATTAGATTTTAACTCTAATTTACACAACTAAAATTTGAAAATATTAATTTATTAGAAATTAATTGTCTAATTAATGTTTGATGATGATTTATTTAATAATTTGAAATCAAAATTTAATGTAGTGATATAGAGTTAAATCTAAAAGTAATCTTACACTAATGTTATGGACTATTGAAAATTCATGACTACTACAATCAAAAGTTTTAGTGTTCAGAGGTACATCCGATGATCAAGATGTTGGAAAATAGAATGATGGTGGCAAATTTGATTCTCCTGAATTTATATCCACATAAATATAGGTAGCTCATATAAAAAAATTATAATAATACATATTAAAACTTAGTTTTATGACTCCCACCAAATATTGATTCTTTCAATTCTTTTAAAGCTAAATAAATATTATTGATAAAAAAACAAAACTACTATACTCTAGATTTGAAAAGAATGGATCAGTAATTAATATGACTTATAAAGAATGAATTGAAATACATTTGGATCTTGATAAATCGTCACATAACCTACAGTTGTATTTAAACCAGGGTAAAAAACAACGCCACAAAAATAACTCATACAAATAGTTGAGCAACTGACACAGAAACATTGGTAGTTTAGTCATATAAACAACACTTCTCTTTCATTAAAAACTAATGTTTTCCAAGAGACTATTCGAAAAAGGAATCATCTAAAACAAAGAAATGCATGAACAAAGAAAATTAAAAAAATAGGCTAGGGGAGAGGGGCCCATAATGGAGCAAGGTCCAATAGTGGGGATAGAAGTAGTCCTCAGTGGGCCCCATTGATCTGTATAGGATCTAGACTAGATTGCAGTTTAAATGCTTAAACTTTTACAATGCTTTTACAATGATTATTTCAAGTTAATTAAAACGAAATTAACTTAAGGAAATAACAAAAAGAAAGAATTAACAAGGTGATTTAACAGAAAGAAAGGAAATGAGAGACAGAAAGAGAGAGAAGAAGAGATGTGCAAACAACGCTTGATAACGGAGTTCGTCACGAAAGTGACTACGTCTCCGGGTCCACTCCAATAGAGAGACCGATCCGATTAACTCCATAATCAATTACAAAAGCACCACCATTCTTCAAGCAATTCGGCAGCGTAACGATGCTCTGATATGCAAGAATGATTTGAAAACTCTTCAACAAGACTCCTCTTCTGTCACTTCAGCATCAGGACTTCATCACCTGAAAAGAAAACTTGGATACAACTCTCACCTCAAGCCCCCTTTAAATACATAAAATTTCCTCAATTTGGTTACTAACCAATTGATTTACAAAATATTTTCCAAATCCACCTTATCTCTCCAAATTACAAATCATATTTTCAAAAATCCCATAATCCCCCCATTTTACATAATAGATCTTTGAAAATCTCCCTTTTTTTAATATAAAAATCAGAATAAATCTTCTGAATCAATTTAAGCCCCTTTTAATTATTTACTCCCGGGCTTATTGTTTGGAAGGTTTTGATTTTAATTCTTTAAAAAGGATTATAGTTTGTTTTTATATAGAAATTAAGGGATTTGATTTGAAAAAATAAGGCATTCGGTTTTGTGGTTGAAACAACACCAACCGATGCCGACCAATTTTAAAACGAACTTCTAAAAAAATCACATGACAAAAGAAAACGGGCACCGCTAATGGTAAGAAGACCGCATTTGGCGGATCGGTCAGTTATCAAACTCCCAAATGGGAGGTTAGGGGATCAAATCCCTGCGGATCTTTTTATTGAACAAATCAACGAATGCTCGATGCCGACGGAGAATGAAGACACGCGTCGCACAGTAGGGTTACCACGTGGCTCAAAATGATTCGCTCAGGAGGCCCACTTGTCTGATGACTATGCAGTGACGTGGAAGCCAACTGTGTGCTGACGGGGATGCTGACTGGACTGCCAACTAAGCTGATGACTGTGCCGATTCAGCCGATGACTGGACCTGCCACGTATATGCTGACCGAGACTGCCACGCATCACTGACAGTGTGTACGGATGTACGAACTGCCACGTGTCGCACTGTGATTGGTCCATACAGTGCTGACGTGGATGCCATGTGTCAATTCCTGATTGGTTTATGTTGTTGTCCGTACAGTACGGAATGCTGACGTTAGCATCCGTACGGTCAAAGTCAACCCTTCATAGCACGATCTTTGACTGACAATAAGTTGAGCCTTCGATGTCGGATTTTGACGAAATGAACATTGCCAGAATCGTCTCGACGAGCTCTTTGACTTGACGCTGCTTTTGTTGACTTCTGAAACAACCATTTTTTTCTGCTACCTAGATGCCCCTGATCCCAATTTGACCGAAGGTTTGACTGGCCATAACTTGCGCAAACGGACTCCTTTTTGCTCCGTTCGAGTTGCGTTGGAATCAGGACGCTGAGCTCTTTCTGATGGTGCTGATTCTGGAGAGAAACGAGACACTTCAATTTCCACTGAAAAATGTCCACCGGATCACCCATAGTAGAGCACTTTAATATCCAATTGCAAAACACTTTTTATCCATAAAGTATGCAAAGTGACAAATCATGTGATGCCACACCAACACACCAATAAAACATGACTTAGTGCACCACTATCAGTCTCACTTGTTTTTTGGTCCTTTTTGGATACCTCAACAAAAAACATGTTGATGTGACATTATATTTGATGATGTGGCCCTAAAATGAGATATAGAAGCACATGAGTTGCCAAATAAAATGTTGTACAAAAATCAGGAGTGATTTGAAATTTTTACATAAGATTTTGTGAAACACGAAGTTAGGGTGCTCCACTATAGTCCCCTCTCCCCTATATGATTTTTTTTAAAAGCTCAATGCAATGTCAATTGTGAAAAAAAAATTCTACACAACCTTTAAGCTAGGCTGTGATATTGAGTTCATCAGAGCGAGAGCTGTTACTCTCAAATTCCCCATTTGTCTTGGGTATGCATTCAATCAAGCAACGATTTTGAATGAGAGATACAACTTCTAAACTTAATACAAAACGAGACAGTTGTTATTTGGAAACGAGCCAGATAGTTGCTTTTTTCATTTCCATCCATGAAGTCGAAATCATGAAATCTAGATTATGGATTTTGTCATAAATGCATTAGGCACCATGCATAAGTGTGAAATTGATCTAGAGTGCAATTTTTGACATTAGACCTTCAATGGAATCCCCGTTTAAAATGAATCCTTATCTCATAAGCTCGACTCAACAAATCACTACCCTAGTACTAAATTTTTACTAACAATGTTTGAAATCACCTACCTTCATTGACCTCATTAATGGCATCAACTTGTACTAGTTGACATTCAAATTCATCTACTTTGTTGATATCCTTTATTTTCCTAATGATCCAACTACTAGAAAAAATTAATGGTGATCGGATGATTTTGTATCCATTTCAACCAAATATTTGTAAGGGATGTATGTCTCCCTTTCATATCTAGCATCAGTGACATGTGGATGATGCTCCATTCCACACTGTGTGATCATAAAGATCACACTAAAATGCCTCTAACCACCTGAGAATTCCACCACACAAACTATCCTAGACCATTGGAATAATCTAAATGTAGATAAGACTAACATATATACACACACCTTATTTGTATACATCATTGATTTTACACAATGCATTCATCCACCTTTGCTTAAGGTTCAAGATCCATTATTTATGTAATATTGATCTTTAGCACAAGGCCTTCAACCATGCACATGTCATGAAATTACAAGGCCATAAATCTTCCTCTGTGTACTTAACACACAACTCCAACTCCTATACCAAGAATTGCTTTGATGTAAGGCTCTAAGTCTTATTCCCACCATGTTATGCTACTATGTGTGCACAAGGATTGTATGGGCCACTATTTCTTCCAAATCATCTTTATCTTATGTAAGAAACTCATGCCCTTGAAACACCCATACATTACTATGTTGGTACTTATTTTTTAAAGAATGATTAATTTAATAACTAGTAATACTTATCTAAATAAGGTGAGCACTAGAGCTTCTAAAAGAAACTAACATCTACATCTTCTCGATAACCATACTCATAATAGAATGATATAACACATAAATTAGATGACCAAGTTCAAACTTAATTTCACAAACCTTGTTCTTCCCTCACACAAATTTTCTTTTTACCTTCCCATTTCTTCTAATTTTCTCACAACAATCACCCTCCATTTTTTTTTATAACTTATTGTTAGGCACACAAGACAACTGAGAGTGGGGTGAATCAATTATACATTAAAACCATAAACCCTCATTAACCATTAAACCCTCAATAATCATTAAACAAAATATAAACATGTGAAACATAAGCACATTCAACACCATACATAAGAGAACACCAGATTTATGTGGAAAACCATAATCAAGTAAAAATCATGGTGAGGATTAGCTCACATATATATGAATAGCAACATCGAATACAATAGGCTCATTTCCAATAGGGCTCACTTCCCAAAAGAGAAGAATGGCTCACTACCAAGGGCTCACTACCTAGAAGAAAGAAGAATAAAAGAAGACTATTACAAAGAGATTCACTATGTCAAAGCAATAGGAAATATCCACCACAACTCTGCACCATCCACAACTATCGGCTCACCGCCTCTAGCAACTTCAAGCACACTGAAAATGTAGAAACCTTTTGATCACTACATCTAGTAGCCTTAGGCATTTAAGCTCACACTTAGATCACCACACTTGATCTTTTTTCATCTTTCGCATGCCACATATATTCACACTCATCTCCAAAAATTGACCTTGCTTATATACTATCCGCAACCTAAACAATCTTAATTAGGTTGGCCTTAATGAAACGTGTGCACCTCAAGCGTGCACTCACTAAATAGGTCAGCACCAAACACTTCCGTGGTAGAAAGAAGTGAAGGAAAACCACACAAAGGGTTAAATATGACCCAAATCTACACTGACATGCTTCACCATGCTTCCAAAAACAACAAACATCCTCCGCAATTAGTGCTAGCACCCAAGTCAGCCAAACCTGCACTAACACTAACAAGCAACCACATACACACCTCTCTAGGCTTGAAAACAATATGCAAACCACAAAGCAACACTTCATAGTATCCACACAACATCCTAGAATATTATAACATCATCAGAATATTCTGTGACACTGCCACAACCACCTAAAACGAAGAACACCATCATCCTATGCAACCAACAACGCGTCCACATAACACAAATTATGAATCCAAGCTTGTAGAGAATTTGAACACCACATACTCCAAGGAAAGATAGGAATAGACAATATTAGCACATTCCTAAATCCACAAGACAAGAAACCTCAATGTGGAGAAATGTGAAGCAAACTCATTTCTGCCAAACAACCTTCTACATAGATAAACACACTGCCAAACACAACTTCCATTGTAGAACAATCTAGAACCTAAAACTCTAGATATAACACCGCTAATCATCATATGCAAACCGCACAAGCATATCTTCAACCATGAAGAAATGTGAAGCACGACATAGAACACACCTTTTTCACACTACACACTCTCTTATTCAATTTTTCTCAAAGGCACTTGGAAACCAAGTGAACCAATTGCATCAACAACACCACAAACACCTACTCAACATATCTACATCATTTGCAACACCTAATCAATACCACAAACACTTTTCATCGAGATCACACTAAAGATTGCAACAATCTCCCCATCTGCAACACCAAGAATCTCCCCGTCTACAATACCTGCTCAACACCACACTAGAGGTTGACATAAGTGACAACACTAAAGGTAACATAGTGCAACACACTTACTGCTAACAACAATGACAACACTGCAACAATCTTCCTAATCATATTGGAGGTTGACATCAATGTGACATCAAACCACAACACATCCACACTAGGGGTTGACCCATAAATCTTCAACAACTCCAACAATCTCCACACACTAGGGGTTGACATCAATGACAACACCAACAATCTCCAACAATCTAGAAAATCTCCAACACTTACCTATGATCCTCCTCGATATTAATCACCCTCCTAAATTCTTCTTCCCCTGCATCTATTTTCGTGCTCTTATAATAAACATTCCATATTAATCCTTTTTAGATGGTCTTTGCATTTGCATTGACTTTCAAACCAACCTATTTTTGGACAAATTAAGGGTAGCTTAACTTATTGTTTATTTTTAATTTGAAAAATCTCTTTTACAAAGAAGAATCGCTCGCTCTAACCAAATGTTTCCCCTTTTATGAGTTGTGGAGGTACATCGGAGTGGTCGGTAGTTTGTTGGTAGTTTGTTGATGCCTAATTACACAAGCCTCTCTTCTACCTATTCTCTTTATATTATAACTAAAAGTTGTCCCAAAGGGAAAAGCAAATTTGTAAAACCCTGTTCATGGCAAGCCACACATAATCCATTTACTTTTTACCATCCTAAAATTAAAAAATTTAAAAAATAATTTATACAAATTAACAATCAAATTTTCATTATTGAGAAATAAAATAATGAAATTGAAATATCAATGCAATAAAAATACAATTAATTTTATTATTTTTATATTGTGAATACTCAACATTGTTTTCATAAATATATAAAAAACGTCTTATAAAACAATAATAATCATGTGACTTATTTATATTTTACATTAATTTAATTTTTATGCAAATGAATATCTAATTTAATTCAGTAAATTTGACTAAAAAACTAAACAATTAAATTTTGATATAAATATCATAATTTTACACCAAAAGATATCTCCTACTGATTATAACACTCAGCAATATTATTCCGCTTGTTTCAATATAAAAATAAAATAAAAAATTGTTTGAAGGACACATGTAGTCGTCAAATTAAGACACACAAAAGCAAATTTATAAAAACATCATAATGAAATCAGAATACAACTATTTTAAATAAATAAATAAATACTGTCACTGAAATTTGTCCCACGTTTTTAGATCAGACGCATTTTGAAATACTCCCGAATTTGTTTAAAATTTATTAATTACGTAAAATATGTGATTAGTAAACATAATTTTATAATGCGTAATTAGGTGAGGGAGCGACATCTTCATTATCTGTCGTTTTCAGTTTGGCGTGAGGTGGGTCCCGCAACACTAATAAAATATTGAAATGAGTTTGAATGGGAACACGTGAAGTTGACCAATATGTGATTAGTTTTATCATTATAATATATTTGGAAATTAAATTATTTATTAGTAGTAATGGATCAATTTAGAGATATTGTTTGATTAGTTAATTATCAAAAGTTGAAATCTTTATAATAAAGTTAATATTATTTAAGTTAGAAAAAGTATATAGAATTAAGCTAGTTTAAGATATGATTTAATATATTTGTGGGTTCACAAGTCAAATATTTCATTTGAGTAGTTAGGTTGTTCACATGTTCACTTTGTCTTCTTGTTTTTGTTAAATCGGTGTTGAACCAAAGCATCCAAAAAAAACAAAATTGAAATTTTTTTTATGTAAAACATTAAGAGTCCAAACCTAAATCTCAAAACACTTTTTCATGATGTCAAGCAAAGTGTAACATGAAATTCTTTGAAAATATTTTTTTTTCTTCTAGAATACCCATACATCTAAAATCATTACTATTTTGGAGAAACCTCCCATTAAACTTCAATAAAAACCAAGGAGCTAGTGATAGTGACAGTCTAGAACCTCTACATATACATTAAAATAATCAAGCAAAGGCATTATTAAAATAATCGAAAAGAGAGTTTGAATGGGAACACACAAAGTTGACCCATCTAAAGTATAACCAAATGTGATATATTCACTTGTAACAAGTGTTGTATGTGATTAGTTTTATCATTATAATATATTTAGAAATAATTTATTTGGTTAAATTATTTACTAGTAGTAATGGATCAATCTAGAGATATTGTTGATTAGCTAATAATCAAAACATTGAAACCTTTATAATAAAGTTAATATTATTTAAGTTAGAAAAAACATATAGAATAATGTTAGTTTAAGACATCATTTAATACATTTGTGGGTTTGCAAGTCAAATATTTCGCTTGAGTAGTTAGGTTGTTCATATGTTCACTTTGTCCTTTTTGTTTGTGTTAAGTCAATGTTGAACCAAAGCATCCAAAAAAATCAAGTAAAAAAATTAAGATTCTAAACCCAAATCTCAAAACACATTTTCATGTCACCTACCAGTGGACATCAAGCAAAGTGTAACATGAAATTATTTGAAGAAAATCTATTTCTTCTAGAACGTTCATGAATCCAAAATTGATACCATTTTGGAGAAACCTCTCACCAAACTTCAATGAAAACCAAGGAGAGTGATAGTGATAGTCTAGAACCTATACATATACATTAAAATACAAAAAACATGGGTGTTAGGATATATGCCTTATGATGAGCAACCCAATGAGGTGAATGATACTTTTAAGGTTGTTAAAGAATACTTCTTGCAATACTAAACACATTGAAACAAAGTTCATTCATGACCCTTGCAAAGACCTTACTTGAACTAATATTTTTTATGAGACTATCATTATTACCATCTATTTGGATCTTAAATATCCTGACCTTATTGATTAGGACCAACAAGAACTAATATCATTATACACATTTGAAAAATGAGAAATCCCTCGTAAAATTCATTAGACTTTGAGATAGCATTCCATCATGACATCACAAGAAAGGATTTATAATCAAATTAGACGCATTTGTATATTTTGGGGAATAAGAGATCCTTAGTCCAACCATATCAAAAATCAAAAGAAAGCAAAAGAGAAAAATGAAGAAAAAAGGGAGATTCAAGAAAATGAAGGCATGTCCAATGGTGAAAAAACCATTGGGGCACAAATACATGAGTAGATCAATATTCCCTTTACACCTATGAATTTATAGGATGAGCCTACATCATTGGTTGAAGAGATTATATAAATTAATCTTTGTAGAAAATAAGATAAAAAAAATCACCCAAATGTATGAACAATACTCAAGAAAGGAAACCATCACTACTATACTCAAATAATCCACAAACATACTTGCATGGTCTTATGCCAACATTATTGGATTAGATCTATCAGTGTTTTTCAATTACCAAGCTACACTCAAATATATTCTACAAGATAACAACTTCTAATGATCAACTATTTTGAGGAGTTGGCCAACAAACAGGTGAAAGATGAATAAATGCTTTCCCTCTACACTTCAGTCTCTGCAATACTAGGAGGGTGATCCTTACAAAACTAAATATTTCCTTGTCATTTATCCTAAATACTATAATAAGCAGATATTTTCTCAACGAATTTGCTTGATGAGTATGAAAAAAATAGAGATTAGGCTAGATCCTTTAAGCATTTACACAATTTATTGTAGAACATAGAAATAACATTAAGTAAATAAATTACTTCAAAAATTGGAGTAAACATGATAGATTTTCAATTTGTATGATCAGGGAGATGTATTACAAACAAATGTAATATGTTGGTGCCTTACCCTAGGGCATGGAGAAACAAATGAATATAATTGAAACCTGTATAACATCATTTAACCCAAACATCGTACAAAGCTATGTAATAATGCATTACATTACTATTCTTCATAAAATTCAAACCAACTCTAGTTATCACTCCTTGCATACACACATAAAATTCAATACCTCCATTAAAGCATATTAATCTACTCCTTGAGTAAAATCTATAACAAAAATATTCAAGCACAGGAAAGATTGTGATGATGAAGAAAAAAACCCTTGATCATTTTATTCATAAATTGTAGAATGTATACATGTAGGAGACAATTAAATTGAAAATTTTCCTCTATATATTCGTTAATGGATGCTAGTACTATTATACAATATGTAGAGAAGGGGGACCTACTGCTTCAGGACTTTAGGTCATGGGAGAGTCCCAAACATCAGGCTTCCCTAAACTACCTCAAACTTTTCCAAGTGAATTGAAAAG
Organism: Sequoia sempervirens; assembly: GCA_007258455.2. NCBI lineage: Eukaryota > Viridiplantae > Streptophyta > Pinopsida > Cupressales > Cupressaceae > Sequoia > Sequoia sempervirens. The sequence goes on along the minus strand of VDFB02000013.1, from coordinate 8,987,372 downwards.
GTTATGATGATAAGGTCGAAAAGGAAGAACAATTTGGTTGTTGCTATCCTTCTACTAGACTAAATGTTTCATGGGGTTAGGTAAGCTGACTTTGAGAGTTCAATTTGTTGCCTAGATAGCTCACTATTTGAGGATGTCAACACAAACTACGAACTCCAACATGGTGCATCCTTACGAACATATTAAAACACTAGGAAATCAACTAACTTCCTCACTGCTAAGGTTTTATACTACAACAAAATATTTAAAAGGTGTAAAGCTATAATTGAAAAAGAGAAGGTGGGAAAAGTGGACCTTTCTACCCGAGTCAAATCTTCAAAGAGCTCCACACAGAAACACCTACACACACAAGACCAAGGAAAATGTTGAGGTTGTTTTTAGAGGACTACCTCAATCAGTCCTAGTCAAATTCTAAATTAATCTTGGTGCCCTCAAGAACACTAGAATAATAATAAATGGAAAATTCCTTGGATTTATTAGAAAATACTATAGTAGTAGGAGCCTTATTCATGGGGGCCTCCAAAGTAAACCAATCAATCTTATTTGAATCCTCATTAGCATAATCAACCACACCACCATGGTATCCTTCAAACACAACACCCCAATGGAATACCCCATATTACCAAGGGCCTTAGTGAATGCAAAAACAATAGCCATCTTTGTTTCCCTCCCCTCAATATCAATAAAATGATTAGATTGTGTAGCCTCCACTTCCCACTCAACCTATTGTTAATCTAAAGAATAATATATAGGTTGCCCCTTTATATTCTATCAAGCAGGAAAACATAGTTGGAATCAATTCCATTCATTGTAGGGGTGTCCATCTTTGGTCAAGGAAAATTTTGCACAAACCACATCATCCCACCATAATGGGAATAATGAGAAATGATGAAGAGAACCTCTCAAATAAAAATTAGAACTAACTAGCTTGATAATTCAATAGTTTATAAGGAAATCATGTGATAAGCCTATCCATCTCACATTAGGACTTATCTCTAAAGATCAAATTATGACTTCTCTTTTTTACCTTTCAATCATTCTCCTTCTAGTACTCCATATTTCCCCTCTAAATCCTCGCCAAAATATTCTTTTGGTGTAACTCTAAAACATGTCCCTAAAACTCAAAATAATCATCACACTCTAACAAGCACCCTTTCAAAACAGAATCCAAATAGTAGCTCCAAAACCATCTCAAGATAGCCTTGTGCACAAGATTAAACACTTTAATATTGAGATTCTCTTATTACAAGCTATTAAATAAATTCCTAAACTAAATCAGTTGGTCAAACAATTATGTATAAAAACCTCAAGGAGGAAAAATAAATAAACACTATTCAAGTTGATGACTATCTAGCTAACCTTATTTTTGGATGAATTATTCCACCTAAGTATGGGGATCCTAGTATCCTTGTAATCATAGTATATATCAAAATCATGAGAACCCAAATGCACTTGTAGATCTAGGAACTACTATCAATTTTACGATTGTAGATGTCATAAAACTTTTATCTTTGACTAATCTTTAACCTACAAACATTATCCTCTAGATGGAAAATCAATATAGTTCCACTATGAGGGGTTTCATTGAGAACACCCTAGTTATAGTTGAATCTTTGAAATATCTCGTGTATTTGTCATGAAATCCAAATGATGGCTACCCATTGACCTAGAAAGACCTTGGATAGCAATAGTCACTACTTTAATTGATTGTATTTTGGGTGATATGAACAAGGAAATTTTAACTCTTTGACAATGGTCACTATCAAACAACAATTGGAATAATTAAAGGATAACTCAAAGTTGGACAATAATCTAGACAATGGGGATGGAATTTGAATAAAATTCAAGACCAAAATATCTTACAAACTAGTGTAGTTGAATTCACGCAAGATAGTAAAAATGACCCTCTCATAGTTTTTCATTGTCCTTTGACTAACTTAATCTCTAAAAATGATTGTTTCCTAAAAAAATTAGCTAGTCCCCATAAGTTTCAACCTCATAGATTTCCCCTTGATATTTTTATGAGTGAAACTTCTATAGTCTCCTCAAATCACCCGATAACCAAACAAATAATGATACTACTAGTCAAACAATGAATATTAATATTAGTTAACAAATTAGCTATAACTTAGTTGTTTGATACTATGGTTAAAAGATTAATATTTTTACTAGGATTATAAGGACATAATGGATATTCATTCAAAGATCTATACTCATCATATATATTTACAGATGATGTAATCTAGTTAGAAAACCACAATGTAGTCTCAATCTTGCACTTTAAGAGGTAGTTAAAATAGAAATTGAGAAATTATTATAGGTACGATTCATATATCCAATTTTAGTGAGTAGATTGGTCTCACCACTCGTGTTTGTATCAAAAAAGAATGGAAATTGGAGGGTATGTGTCAATTGCAGGGAACTCAATGATGCAACATATAGAGATTACTTCCCTCTACCATTTATTGATTAGGTTCTTGGAAATATAGCTATTAAAGTCTATTTCTCATTTCTTGAAGGATTTAATGGATACAACTAGATATAGGTGGCCATAGAAGATCAAGATAAGACTACCTTTAAATGTACATGGGGAAATTTTTCTTACCAATTCCTTCATTTCTGTAGTGTTGAAATATGTACTCCTTTACATTTTCACATTATGTTTACATCCCCTTAATTAATTGGATTTAATTAAGCTTCTAATTGCCTAAAGTATGCATTCCTAAATCTTATTATTCTCATTTTCCAAAAGGGAAACTAGCATTAAAAAAATGCTAACATTAATTTAAACAACTTGGAAATTTTGTGTCCTTGATTTAGGTCCTCCTTAAGTCCTAGGTCCCAATTTTAATATGTTTTTGGTAGAATTTTAATGATTCAAATTCAATTTTCAAATGTTGGCTTATTGAATCTAATTTTTGCAAGATTAGATAAGCACCTAAAAATACATAGTTATTTTATCAACTCAAACCTAGAAGCAAGAATGTACATAATCAAGAGATCATATGAGAAAATATTATTATCAAGAGCATTGAAGAGTAGATTTATTAGTCATCTACAACAGCAATCAAGATCATATCATCATGTCAAAGTTCATGTGTGTTCATATTATGTTTTGGAGCTTACATTGTGATGTAGGTTTCAAGCATTCAAGCATCAAAACAAGCAATCATTCAAGCCAATTCAAGCAAGATCCAATCCTTAGAGAGATGTTTTAGACTTCAGTCCTCTAAGGGAAGTCATTAAGGGTTTGGTGAGTTGTGATTTAGATTTTTTCATTCATCAAATGCTTTCCATTTTGTCATTATTTCATTATCAAGGTTTAATTACCAAACTAGGGTTTGACCAAGGTAAACCCCTATTCACCCAAAAACAAACATTTTTCCCTCTATTTGTAAGTGCATATTTGCATGTGAACAAGGACTGAAATTGGATCAAAAGAGAAATTTTGCAAAGTTTTCAAAGTTGTTATCAAAGTTTTCAAGCCACAAAAACTCACCTACAAAATTTATTTTTGACTTTTCAATAGTGGAATCTGGAGAAATCAGAAGCCTAGATTTGGGATCTGAGGACTATGAAATTAGATTTTGGACCCATGTTCAGAGACATATTTTCCCTAGGGAAATTTTTCCTTGTAAGACACTCAAAATCCACTTTTGGACCCAAGTACATGTCATTCTACCCTTCTCAAATCTTCGTAAAATATTTTGTTTATGTTTGTGTTTTCCTTAATTTCTTCATTTCAACTTCTGCATCATACAATTGAGTTCATTAGGTATTTTATTTTTATCTCCCCAAAGTGCATTTCAGTCATTTCTATCATTAGCAAACAACAAACCCTCTCCCAAATAGGTTTGACTTACCTCAAGGTTGAAAGTCAATTCTATCTTTGGGAGATCTCTATTTCTAATGAAACTTGGAAAAAGTAAGAGTGTTAGTTCATCATTTTATTTTGGTGAGCCTACAACTTATCATTTTTGATGTTTCATTTTGGTAACCTAATGTTCTTACACTATAAGCTTTCTAATTTGGTATTCTTTTAAAACCCTAGATCTGGGATTTGCATTAGTTTGTATTGCATATCATTTAGGGTTTTCAAAAATTACATTAGTTGGAATTTAATTTAGGGTTTTAAAAGTGCATTTTGCATCCTTTAAAATCTCAAAAATCCAAAATCTTGCATACATATTGCATTCACTTTACATAGTAGTCTGCATATTAGTGTTTTTCATTCATTTAAACCAAAAAATTAAAACAAAATTGCATTTAGAAAGTTGTCATTTTGTTTGTTGTTTGTCATCAAATGTACTTGCATTTCATCATTGTAGAGGAGGGGGGCTGACTGCTCAAGACCCTAGGTCACGAGAGGGCCTCGAACAATAGGCTACCCTGATCTACCTCAAGCTAGATGAATGTTTAAGATAGGTTTGATGTTTAAAGGGCTGAAAAGGAAGGATAATTGATCTACCTCTTTCCTTCTTCCAAACAAAGAGTTTCAGGAAATCAGGGGAGAAAGTTCCCAAAGTTCAAAATGTAATTTAGACAGCTCACTGCCAAAGGACTATAGCACGAGTCACGGATGAAAGCACGATGTGTTGGCATCTAGGTGAGGCACTGGCATCCGTACAAATAGAAAGCGTATAGTATAAATCTAAGGGAAAACCTACTAGAGACCTAATGATTGCAGTTTGATGGAATGACAGAAATAGAAAAAAGGAAAAGAATGATAGTGTAACAAGAAGAATACTTTAACTAATTCTAACTATGAATTGACAAAGAAGGGTGAGGAAAACATAGCTTCCTACCCACAAGTTTATATCTTTGAAATCTTCACTCCAAAGAGAACCTGTACACAAAAGAACGAGAAAATGTTGGGGGTGCATTTAGAGGACTACCTTAGTCAGTCCCTTGCTTCAATGGTGTTTCCATCTTCATAGAAAGTTATAGAGAAGGGGGATTCACTACTCACGAGTTCTCTTCACTCAAAGAGCCTCACGGGGAGAACTTCCCTAAACTACCTCACGAACAATGGTGAAAGTTCTAGAATCAGAAAGAGCAAGTCACGAAGATTTTTTGGACAAACAAACAAGCTCTTAGCCAAAGGACATCAACGAGGGATACAGATGACAGCACGAAACATTAGCATCCCAAAGGCATGTCGGCATCTCATACAAATTGAAGAATGAGTTTATCATAGAAAATTTCTAAATGACTATTAGCTATTTGATTGATAAGAATTTACAGAATGAGATAAAGTAGTAGAATGCAATAGAACTAAAATAAAGTGAAATCGAAATATTAGAGATAAGGAAAAGAAAGGAAAGAAGATGCTCACAATAATCCAAATAATGAAGCCTCCAGCTAGTAGGTATCTTCAATACCTGTGTCTGTAAGATCTGGAGAAAGTGTTGGGGTTGTATAGGGGTTTGCCTCAGTCAAACCCTTGTTTTGGTGTTCCCACCTCCACAGACAACCAAATAGAAAGAGAGAGAAACTAAAATGGAAAAAAGAATGTGGTGAAAGAAAAACTTGCTTAGGAGTAGAACCTGCACCACCAAGTAGGAGTGATAAAAGCAAACCCCGCTCGAGGAGGAGAACCCGAATCACAAAAGAGGTGATAAAAGTAATCCTCGCTCAAGGAGGAGAACCCATATCACAATGCAATAGAAAGGGGATATGGAATCCCAAGATGCTCACAAGCATGAGATAAGGGAAGTAGAGCTGCAAGGGCCAAGGGAGATGCAAAGAGGGAGAGAAAGATAGTTGGAAGAGCCAAGAGTGCAAGCAAGAGCAAGATGGTGGAATGTTTGAGAGAGAAGCCAAGAAGGAGAAGAAGCTAGAAGCAGAAGAGAAATGAGCTAGAAGAATTTCAAAGGTTAGAGAGAAAAATGAATTGAAAGGATATCTTTTAATGAGGGAAAAGAAGCTTCTCTAGCCGTTACAAGGTGTCTTGTGCCGCTACCATCAACAAAAGGTGAGGACAAGTGGAAACATGCTCAAAGATAGCTTTTTGAGTGTTGAAACATTGCAGGATGCTAGCGTGTTGCGCAGACGTCCACGTGGTGCACTAGTGTTCGAACATGTCCTGCTATAAAACAACAAGAATGGGAAAAGCCCAAGGTTCGACGAAAAACTGACATGCGAGGGTAGTTGCTAAAAATGGGTGTTGGAGCATCTTGAGAAGGTGAAAGGGTTAATGCAAGGGCTAAAATGAGCCTACACAAGATGCTATGGGAGTGGAAACTAAAGGGTACAAGAATGTATGTGAAATTGCAAGGGGTGCAATTTTATGACTATACAACAACCAAGGTAGCAATGATTGGAGAAATATGATAAATAAATATATTGAAATAGTAATACCAAGCAATACATTGAACAACAATATGCTACGATATTAAAACGATAATGCAAAGTAAAGGAAGATGAAGTGATATGACTCAAGGAAAATTAGAGGAGTGAGCTCACAAGCTTTCAAAGGCCAATGTTGCGACAACAACAAAGAGAGTGTAGTGTAGAAAAATGGATTTTTGGATATTTTCACACTTATTTGGGTCCTTCTTGTGGATGTTGGCTTAGTTTTTCCTTGATTTAGTGTTGAAATATGGTTAACACATTCACATTAGTTATTGGGCCCTTGTGAACTATTAAGGATTCAAGTGGTACCTTACCTAAGTGTTGTAAAGTGTTGTAACACAATTTCACACTTTTCTAGGGTCTTGTTAATGTATTTCACCTAAATAGCCTATTTTTATCATTTACCAAGCCTTATTTCAAACTGTTGTAAAATGTTGCAACAAACTTTCACACTTTTCTAGGCTTGTCATTAATAACTGGGATTTATTATGCTTTAATTGGCCCCATTTTGCATCTACAAGCCTTACTTATGAGTATTTTTTAGAATAAACCCGATAAACATCATTTAAAACACTTAAGTCCTGAAACCCACCTTCAAATGCTTAAGGTCAGACCCATTCACCATTATGGGAAAATGAGTCCCCTTAGGTGGGACCCATTCGCCATTGTGGGTGAATGAGTCCCCTTTGGCTCAAAATTCAAAGTCAATTCAAATTTTTGGCAAGTTTTTATTTTCTAAGGTCTAAGGCTGGCCTGTGATGATGTATTTTTAGGAATTATTGCATAATCAAGTAAAAATATAAGGTTTTTCTAGTCATTTCACCCCTAATCATTCTCTCAAGCATTCTAAGCATTTCAAGCATTTCCAATTCTACATACATTAGAGCCATTACTTGCATGTTTGTAGCATTCTACTTCAAGGGTTTGGTGAGTTGTAGAATTTCCTTTTGTTCATTCATCATTCTATTTCCATATTTCATTTCATTTCAAGGGTTTAATTACCAACACAAAGTTTGACCAAGGCAAAGCCCATTTCACTAACCCCACAAAAAATTTTCCCTCTCTTTGCATATGATTTTGAAGGTTTAGGTTACAGATTTGTCAAAGAACAAGATTGGAAAAGTTTCCATTAAGTTGGAAAATACATTCAAGTTTTTAAAGTCCTAAGAGAATCTTGGAGAAAACCTACAAAATGAATTTGAAAGTTTCGGACCCGGATCTGAATCAGGAGCAGAAGTGAAGACTGAGAGCTACATATTACACTTTTGAATTTCCATAAATCCAAAAGTGGGTTGATTCATCATTAGTGTTGAATGAATCCCACTCTAGGAGTTTACAAAAGATGTTTGCAAATATGAATACCCATTTTTCTAAAACATGTTTCGACATTGTTCACTTGAACCAAATCTAAGTCGCCCAGCTTGGTGTACGAGTCCCAGTTGGCCTAAAAAGCAGTGATTTCAGGATTCTAGAGCTCCATTCAATATTTCTCCTATTTCTAGGTGCACACTTTAAATCTCATAGTTTTCTAATACAATCTATTTACATTTCTAAGTCTTTTTGCATATCACAACATGTTATCAAACATCTTGCATTTTCCAAGTTTAGCATTAGTGGTGAACTCCTTTATTAGCTTTCAACCTTTAGGACAATTCCCTTTGATAGATTTCAATCTCCTTTGCATTGAAATCTCAAGGGTTTCTTCTTGCATGAAGCGTTAAGGTTTTTGTATCTCTCTCCTTTTAGGTTCAAAACCCTAGAAGTGTAAGAGAGTCCCACATAAAAAAATAAAAAAAACATTTCATTTCGGTGAACCTAAATTTAGAGCATCATATTTCTAATTTGGAGTGCACTTACATCCTAGATTTAGCTTTCATTAGCATTACATTGCATTTTACATTGTTTAATTTGCATTTTAGGGTTTCAAAATCTGCATTAGTAAAAAGCTCATATAGTTTGCATTATTGCATTTCATCTCATTAAAAATCATTAAAATTTTGCATTTTCATATCATATTTGCATCAAAAATTATAAAAAACATAAAATTCATTTTAATTTTTTTGAAAATTTAAAAAAAAATGAGTACCAGGACGCATTTTCCACTTAGGACGAATGAGTCTCTGTGCACATTTTGCACTGCAGTTTTTGTCATTTCTAGGTCATTTTCTAAATTTTTGTTTTCTATTGTTTCCTTTTTGTTTTAGTTTCTATATTTATTGTTTCATTCAATTCATTGTATCTAGTTTACTTTCATACAATTTGCATCATGGATATGTGTTTTAATAAGACTTTGATGTCATTAAATTCCTTAGTGGATGTGTCAAGTTGTGCCTTTGGAACTAATCCTAATGACATTGAACTTACTCATGCTCCTTCAACTCCTCATGAATGTCCTTGTGATGTTGAAATCATTGGAGAAGATGATGCCAATATGCATAAGTTCCTAAGTGATTGTCTTGACAACCTTGAAGCTAATGCATTGTTTTATCCATCCATGAACCAACCAAATCCTCCTACAATACCGCATCTTGAAACAAAAGTAGAACCTAAGTTCCCTACACAAGATGAACCTAGTTCTTCTAGACAAGCAAACACTCAACCATTTTATGATAACAAAGTAACAAACACTCCAATCAACCTTGAAGAAACATATGGCAAAGGCTTCACAATATTGAGCAAACATTGATGTGACACAAGTGAACATGAAATTCATCAAATCTTAGAGAAAAATTAAAACGATGAAAACATAAAGGGGTTAGGATATCAAGATCCCTCTCATAACAGAAAGCCTCCTAGAGACTATTTGAGGCTTCATAATGATGGCATGGTGATCTTTGATTCCCCTCCTAATTTGAATGTCCTCCTTCCTAGAGAGTAACCCTTGCTTAATGAAAATGACAAGGTTGAGAGGATCACTTTGGGTCCTCCTTCAATTAGAGAGAAGATTGAATCTAGAAAACACAATAGGCCTTACATGTTACAAAAACTAAATTTTCCCCTCCGTCCACCTCCTAAAAGTGAAAGGAAATTACAAATACTTTTAAACAAAGAACTAATACTATTACCACCTGTAAATAGGTTGGTGATATATCCTAAAGATTCCAAAGTTCCACATTGTGTATATCATCTAGTTCTTGGACATAGTAGTGATGAGTGTCGTACATTGAAAGAAATATTGAGCAAGTATCATTTCGATGGTGATAATTGATATCCATTGATCCCATAACATAATCTCCTACTCCTTGTCATGTAATAGTTGACGAAAATTTCCTTCTCACTCTTACATGACCTTTCCCATCACCTCTCTCAGCTCATTCTTTCCTTGCACCCAGTGGGGGAAAGAAGCTGCTAGCGTTGTCCTAGTAATGCATTTGTTGTTGTCCCTTAGCCATGTTATCCACCTTCCGCATATGTAGATTGAGATTGGGAGGTGAATGACTTGCTTGACAATTGACTCGCATTCGCCTTACTAGTCTTTTGTATTTTCTTTTTCTTATTTATTTTTCTCTGGTGCGATTGCATGTGCATAATGTGATCCCCCATACTATTATGTTTGATGTTCTCTCTCTTTGTGGCATTCCTCTATTTGTACCTTCATTCTTCTCTATGTCATACATCACTTTTTCCTTTTTATCTTTTTCCTTTTCTTGTGTTTTCCTTTTGGGGATTGTTATCTCTAAAAATTGCACCCTATGCAAAGTTATGAAAACTAAGCTTTCTAGAGAAACATGAGATCATTTCAAGGCTGTGGGTCACCTGAAGTTGAAATGAACCTCCGGAGAAGGCCGACTTCTTTTGGTGTCACCTAAACTACTGATTCCTTTAAGGGAAAGGGAGAAAGAGTACATAAGAATAAAGCTAAACTAAGGTGATACACCGAACTGATAAGAACAATGAGATAGTTTGATTACACTTGAATTCTGATGATGGATATGGGACTACACAACAAGATTTTGTGGATTATGCATACAAACAGGTTCGACATGCACACACTTTCAAGAAGGAAAAACATACTTTCACAAATTAAAAGCTCATGTGCAATTGAGTAAACACAGTTTATAACCTACATGATACCACTTTTGCAAAGAAAGGCATGCTAACATGAAACAAAGCTATAAGGAAAAGAAAGATTTCACTAAGTAGCTTGATGAATCACTTAAAAATGCATAATACTTCACAAGAACCAGAAGGAAAAAAATGAAACATCAATGGTAATCAAGGTAAATTTATATAACATGCTCCAAAATGAGTTACAAAATTTTGCTAATCTAAGAGAGGACTGTAGAAGTCACAGACTTTCAAAAAGCATCAGGAGAACCCCTTTACAAGAAGGAAAAAATTCCTTATATACAAAAGTGTGTTGGCCCCTCTGGGCTTACAAAATATCAGGCTCAAAAAGATCTGCCCTTAGATCTTTTTCCTGAAATTAATGCTGTATTCAAGTGTGTACTTCTACTCCTCATGTACACCTTTGAATCCCCTGGCGAGCTGCTTTGAATGCTCCTGAGCTCAGAATAGATACACGTTGCTTTTCATTCTGTTAATCTTCTTCTCCCTGGTCAGACCACCATGACTTGCCCCTAGCTCACTCTGATTGGTCGATCATACGACACACGAGATCACCAGACGGTCAAGGGTCGCTTAGACTGAATCACATGTCAGTGAGACACTTATCATGTCTCCCCGATGCGATTAGGATCTTCATCTGTTATTGGCATAGCATGCCTCTGTCGGTGAGACCTTATGTCGAGTAGAAAAATTCATATCAACACTCTTGGAACCATTGGTAAGACTAACACTTTTGGGAAGACCTCATGGTGAGCCATTATGAGTCATACAGATATCTCTTTCATTGCTGAGACCTTGACCCTTCGATGAAACCTTTTACCGAGCACATTCCGCTCGGCGAGACCTTTGCTATCTCTTCAGTTGGGGAGACATTCCTTGGTCGGTGAGACCTCACACTAAAATTAGCTTCTTTTCCCGAGCGCAACCTTCCTTTTGGCGTGACTCCCATCGGTCGAGAAGACTTTGTGGTGATGTTCTCTCTCTTTGGCTCGGAGCTCCTATCGGTAAGAGTCCACCCTATTGGTGAGACCTCATGTCGATCTCCTCCTTCTCTTGCCGAGCTCACTCTTCTTCTCCGGGCTTGAGCTCCTTCAAATTGGCAAGAATTTCTGTGGTCGGGGAGACCTTTTGCCGACGCTGCTTTCCTTCGCCGAGACCATTCCGCTTCGCCCAAAAATTTCAACAAACTCCTCTTTTCGGCAAGGGCCTATTCCGAATTCACCCCATGTCACCGAGACTCCCTTCGGTCGGTGAGACTTCATACCGACCAAAGCTTCCTTTTGCCGAACTGAGAGCACTTCGAGGAGACCTTATCATATCGGTGAGATCTTATGGCGATGGAATCCCCTTCTACTAAGGCCTTCATTCATGTCAGCATGACAATCCCACATTGGGGAGACCTTACCCCGAGCCCCTCATGTCATATGAAAGACTGGCTCTTTGGTAAGACTTTTTCATTTCGGCCAAACCTCCTGCCGAAGGCAAAAATTATCGCCAGGCTCAAACCTTTGGTGGGACCTCCTTCTGTCAGGCAGACTTCTTAGCGAAGCAAACCCCCAATGCCAACCTTCTTTGTCGCTAAGACCTAACTCCTGTCGTTGAGACTTTACACCGAAGTCTCTTCTTTTCGTTGAGAGCTCATTTTACTTCAGGGAGACCTCTCATAGTCGGCAGGACATCACGGCGAAAGCCTCAACTCCTGGTGAGCTCAGACCATTCCGCGGGGGGACCACCACTTGTCCACAATAGTCAACAACACCTTCGTTAGTCGCCAGGACCTCACATCGAAGCTCAATTACATACGCCGAAGGCATCCTTTCGGTGAGACCTTCGTCTTTCGCTGAGACCTCATGGCAACTTCATTTTCCTTTGCCCTGAGCTCCTACTCCCCCGAGACCTTGGCTTGTCGGCCAGGCCCTTTGCTGAAGATCGTTCCATCTTGCTAAAACTCGTGCTTGGTCGCCGAGACACCACTGTGAACACAAACATCTCCCCGATGCCAACGTTGTGAGCTACCTTTGGTGAGACATCCCATGTGGAGAGACGCATAAAGAGTCATGGCGACCCGAATGCCCTGGTGACTAGCACGCTCAGCCAAATGGAACACACTGCTAGTCGGCAAGACAACGAAAGGTCTTGCCGACTTTCTTCTTTGAGGAGATTTTTGCCAAAACCAATTGAGGCATGCTTTTCAACTGAGCTCCTTGTGACTTAGCATCAGATGTATGATCTAATCCTGCACAACAATGTCCCCATTTGGCCTTTATGAACACTTGAAGCATAGATTGCCCAACTGATTGAGCCCGTAGGTGAAAGTTGGGTAACAGTGGATGACACAAGGAATTACACGCCCCTTTCATGTTGACTCAAAAGGATTTTATTTTTCTTTGCATTTTTCTTTTTCTTTTTGTTTTCCTTTTGGGGATGACGCATGGCATTGAGACATTCATGTCTCCTTCATGTTGACACAAAAAAAATTTCTTTTTTTCTTTCGCCTTTTCCTTTTCATTTTTCTTTTGTTTTCCTTTTGGGGATGATGCAAAGTGTCAAGACACCCTATGTCTCTTCCATGTTGACCCAAAAAGTTTTTCTTTGTTTTCACTCTCTTTGTGTCCTTCTAGTTCTATGTATTTGGGGGAATATGATTGTTCTGAGATTCTTACAAACATTGTGGCAACGAACATACTGACCCCAAATCCATAGATCCCTTATGTGTTCGGTGTCTTCATTTTGGGGGTGACCCCTTTTCTTTCCTTTTCATGACGTAGCTTTATTTGGAATCATATGACTTGGCATAGGGCTTTCCAAGTTAGCTCTTATGTCTTCTTTCTTGTTAGCATTTTTCATTGTGCTACTTTAAATTAATTTCTCACAACATGGTATTTAGCAATTCCTTTAAAGTGGGGGCATACATTGGCATTATTCTTTTACATTTTCCTTTTTTCTTGGTTCTTAGTGTAGCCTCCTTACTTCATACGATGTGTTTGTCGCTTTGTGGATGACATTAGGTATGATGTATTTCATGAGTGTGATCTATCTTAGCATATTACATTCCTCTTAGTGGCTTGATGCAACACACTGCATCCCCTAAGTTGCAAATTTTCTATTCTTTGATTGGTCCTCTCCTAGAGACATTAGGCACAATGTTCCCTAGGTTAAAGACCTCACATGAACTAAGCAAGACTCCTTTGAACATCCTTTGCATGTCGCATTTGCATTTGTTGTTATATGGCCACCTTGCATAGCACAACTTGTATGCCTATGGATCCATCACATTTGTTCATGAGCTCCAAGCATACGAAGTTTTTCTTGTCTCATGAAGCTCGAAAAGTCATTTTCCTTCGTCATGCCTCATTAAAGTTATCAGGAGGTATAACTTTGGTTGAGCAGGAAGCCCAATTTGAGGCATGACATTCCCCATAGCCACCTATGTGTGTGTGAGTGTATACTAGCCATGAGTGTATGTTTCTCACCCTTTTAGGACTTCTCACCCAATGGGAAGCCATGAGATTCGTCACCTAAGAGTGAGTATGCATTTTCTAAACAAACAACCTAGATCTGATCCACATCAGGATGGAAAAATGGTTGAAGCTTGATCTGATCTATTCTCTTTCTTTTTCTCTTATTCATCTTTGGCAATGTATGGTTGGCCTTGTCGCTATTCTTTATATCATTTTTATGTGCATTCCTTTATGCTTATGTTTGGCTTGCTATGAGATCTTGACCCTGGGGGCTTGATCACCCCTCTTGATCGTTGTTGTCTCATCTTGTCAGCATGGGTGCATTTGGATCCCTCTTGATGTGCATGTTTGTCTACTTTAGTGTGAGTTTGAAGCAGTTTCCTCCTCTCACTAAAGTGGGGGCTTAATGTAGCATAGAAAAATGGATATTTGGACATTTTCACGCTCATTTGGGTCCTTCTTGTGGATGTTGGCTTATTTTTTCCTTGATTTAGTGTTGAAATGTGGTTAACACATTCACATTAGGTCTTCGGCCCTTGTGAACTATTTAGGATTCAAATGGTACCTTACCTAACTGTTGTAAAGTGTTGTAACACACTTTCACACTTTTCTAGGGTCTTTTTAATGTATTTCACCTAAATAACCTCTTTTTATCATTTAACAAGCCTTATTTCAAGGTGTTGTAAAATGCTGTAACAAACTTTCATGCTTTTCTAGGCTTTTCATTAATAATTGGGATTTCTTATGCTTTAATTGGCCCCATTTTGCATCTACAGGCCTTACGAGTATTTTTGAGAATAAACCCGATAAACATCATTTAAAACACTTAAGTCCCAAAACCAACCTCAAATGCTTAAGGTGGGAATCATTTGCAATTATGGGAAAATGAGTCCCCTTAGGTGGGATCCATTCTCCCAGAGTGGTGAATGAGTCCCCTTTGGCTCAAAATTCAAAGTCAATTCAAATTTTTAGCAGGTTTTTATTTTCTAATATATACGGTCGGCCTGTGATGATGTATTTTTCAGGAATTATTGCATAATCAAGTATAAATATAAGGTTTTTCTATTGAGCCCACCAAAGAACATGGTCAATCATGGGATCTCATACTTCCTCAAGCAAAATATGCATATAATGATTCCATTAAATAGAGCATAGGAAGGAATCCATTTGAGCTAGTATACGGTATGAATCCAAGAGGGATACATGAACTCAGAGATCTAAAGGATATGGACAAAAGGAGTGCAGAAGGAGAAGAATTTTTCATAGCTATGAAGGACATACATGAACAGGTTAAGGAGAATCTGAAGAAGAGTGTGGAGAAGTATAAGAAGAAAGCAGATTTGAAGAAGAAGTATGTTTAGTTCAAGGTTGGAGACATGGTACTTGCACATCTCAGAAAAGAGAAGCTTCCTAAAGGAAAATATACCAAGCTACTAATGAAGAAGATTGAACCTTGCATGGTGGTACACAAGTTTGGACAAATGGTTATGAGATAGAACTCCATCCTGGAGTTGCTATCTCACCTATATTTAATGTTGTTGATCTTTATCCTTTTAAAGGTAATGTGGTTGTAGGTGGAAATGCAGGTGTAGCAAGAGTTGATGATGATGATTAGGTTAAACACCTACCACCCAACCAACCAATGAAGCTTGAGAGCATATTGGATATAAGGGAGATTAAGAGGACTAGACATAGAGTGTACAATGAATACTTGATCAAATTCCATGGCCTACCAAATGAAGATGATACATGGAAGTCAGAGGAGGATATAAAGCAGGATATAAAGTAGCATGGAGTCTCTATTCATGAACTCATTTCATCAGGAGAATGAAATATTTTCCACTCCAGTTGTATGGTGCAGGAGCACCTTCACAATTTTGGTTTGATGATGCATTGTAGAGTCTTGTTTTGTTTTGTGTTTTTTCATGATGTAAATAAGGTCTATTAGACCAATTTCAATGTAATCAAGTTCATGTAGGGTCTTGTAGGTGTTTTAAAAAAAAAATTGTCAACAATAATGTAAAAGTTGTAAAAATTGCATAGCAACTTTGTCATTTTGCTTGGTAGTTGAATATGAACAATCACCCCTTTCAAAATATAGTTGGGGACCATTGGATTTTGAGGTAGACATGTTTAAAAAGTCTCAAAATACTCGAGGAAAGGGTTATTGAATATTTTTCTAGTGAATAAGCAAGCTTTACTCTATTTTTGTGTGCAAATTTTGTGCTTTCAGAAGTTCCTACACTCAATACGGTTTCGTACAACAACATTAACATCTAAAACCAATGTGATTTGTTAGAGCATCATGTCTACTTCCATTTGAATCCAAAAAAAAATTCTTTTCATCTAGATTTGAGGGAGATCAAGTTATTTTTATGTAAGTTGCTTTGTAAAGTAGGGTTTCTAGGGTTTTGAGTGAAAATCATGAAAACCTAGGCCATTCCACCATAGGAAAATTTTGAAACTTGCTGGAATGGACCTTCTAGGATTTTTTTTGATGTTTTTATTAGTTGTAGGGCAGGGTGAAGGCGTTTGCACTAGTTTTTCTCGAGCCCTAGCCTAGCATCTCTATGTGTTAGGCTAGGTTATAAATAGATTTGATAGGACAATAGATTTCTAGGTAAATTTGGTAAAAAAATTGTTGATTCTATCCCTATGTGACCTAAGGAGTCTATTGGAGAATATTTTAGGAGTTTACTAGTTGATTTGAGCATAGTTCCTTTGTAAAAGTGGCCTATTTAGGCCTAGTTCTAGCTTTGCAGGCCAGATTTGGAGAGATTTTTCCAAAAAAACATGAGGAACCAGTTTGATATGTTGAAGAAAAGGATAATAGGTACTTGAATGTGTGAAGGTTTTTTCCTTATTAGACCTTCCCAAAAAGATATGATAAGAAAAGTCATTGTGGATGCCTACAAGCTTGAAGGGCAGTTTATGAAGGAATCAACCCTTGTAAGGGTTTGCAGGCTTGAAGACCTTGTTAGTTTGAATTTTTGAAGCCTACCTCTCCCTGCTCTACATCATTTTTGTAGATCTGAATACCCATTTGTATGAAACCTATTCTGACATTGTTCACCCAAAGCAGGACTAAGTCGCCTAGCTTGGCATATGAGTCCTAGTTGGCCTAAAACGCAACAATTTCAGGATTCCATAGCTCCATTCCAACTTTCTACAATTTCTAGTTGCACACTTTAAATCTCCTAGTTTTTTGTTACAATCTATTTACATTTCTAGGTCTTTTTGCATATCCCAACGTGTTTTCAAACATCTTGCATTTTCCAAATGTAGCATTAGTAGTGAACTCCTTTATCAGTTTTTAGCCTTTAGGACAATTCCCTTTGACAGATTTCCATCTCCTTTGCATTGAAATCTCAAGGGTTTTTTCTTGAGTGAAGCATTAATAATTTTGTATCTCCTTTTAGGTTCAAAACCCTAGAAGTGTAAGAGTCCCACATATTAAAAAAATCATTTCAAAGAGTACACCAACAAAGTATAAACTTGTAGCTTCAATGGAGGTGGTGGATCTTGAAGGAGCTAAGAAGTGTGCAGATAGTCAAGAGGAATGCCAAGAAGATCAATTGAATGGAGAAGATAGCAGTTTGAAGGAAAAAATGGAGGCAAAGGAGTCATTCAAAGTCAATCCAAAGGGTAAGAGATGTTACACTTCATGTCCAATGGAGGAGTGTAATACCTCTATAGATTCCAAAGGTGGGAATCTTTTCAGGATGGCATCATGTTGTGCAGATGTCTGCACATGGAACTAGCTTCCCAGATAGAATATCCCCCATCAACATGAAAATAAGTTGCAAAGTGGATGGAAAATGGATGAAGAGCATGGAATTGCATTATTGAACTTAATTCTCTAAGGTAGGAGGTATGTAAATGTGGAATTTTCAAGGGGTTCAAATTCATGCCAGTACATTTTTCCCCCACTTTAGTGAGCATATGTGCTAGCGAATGTGAGGTAATGTAGATAAAAAAGGGTTTAAAGAAAATATACCTGGGCCATCAAGGAAGTAGACCACAATCTGATACACTTGAATACACAAGAAGAGGAGATGGCTCCACAAGTACTCAATCTTGTGGAGATTTGAACAAATGCATTGTAGGCCCTTAGACCCATGGAAGGTGAACAAAAGGCTTTGTAGGTGCTCAGTCCTACAAAGGAGGCGCCATAGGTGCTCAACCCGAGGGAGGCCAAATGTGAAAGGCTTCACAGAGTCTGATAAGCCCTTACAGGTTATCGGTCCTCCAAGCTTGATTGGAAAAGTAGCTTCATAGGTTCTCGGTCCTATAAAGCAACATGTTAATTTTCAGAAAAAGCCATGCTAGTAGACAAATAGTCATACAAATAGTCAACTCAATGGATGATGGCCTCACTCACGATGATTTTTTAAAAATCAATGATGTTTGCCTCATAGGAGTTGAAGAAGACCTCGAGGGGCCCTCTTTCTTAGCCCTTGTCATAGGAGGTCTGATTGCTCCCCTTGCTATTTGTCGGTACTTGTGATATTTGATGTGTGATTTTAATAAGCATTGTTAGGTACTTGTGATATTTGATGTGTAATTTTCAATTTTTTAAAATTTTATCCCCGACGAACATGCAAAATAAAAAAAATGAAAATTTTGGCTGACATAAATAAAAATAAGTCTGCCTATTTATTGCAACAGTGTTTTGCTATACTTGTGAATTTTCTCTACTTACCAATTTGCTATACTTGCGATAGTTTGTGGAGAACTAAGGTTGATTTTCTTGGGAAAAAAAATAAAAAATTTAAGAAGATATGACCAGGTTGAGGGTAGTCATTATCTTTTTCAAGAATTCATTTGTGAAGTTAGATTTGTACTTCCAAGTTTGAAAATCATATTTTAAAGCAACATCTCATCAGATTTCATTTTTAGACTTGTGCATTTTCAAATTTTCATTTCCATATTTTGTTGTGCAAGTTCAATATTATGATTTTAGGAGTCTAACGGTTGGAAATCATAGTAAAATCAGAATTTAATAAGTTCTAGAATTAGCATTTTAAAGTTTTTTTTGGGTTCATTGACTTCATACTATCTTCTCTTTTGCAGAGGTGGTTACATGCCGAATTTTTTTGGTCCAAAATATCAGAATTATTATATTTTGTTACATGTCTATGATTAAAAATTATTAGAGTTTGAGTTTGATATTTTTTGAAAATCTAAATATTCAAGCTTGGTGAAGAAAAATCATGTCAAATAATATTAGTGCAGAACAAAATGAACAGATAATTGTTAGAATGTGGGCTAGATTGAAAAGAAAGGGTGATGGGAAATATTATTGTCTTTGCAATAATTGCAAGGGCTTAAAGATGAGAAGACTTTTTATCGCAATAGCTAAGAAACTTTGTAGGAAGCATGGTCATGTTGAAGGGGGGCATGATTATCGTCCATTGGTAAATTTTTCATTATATGTCTTTATATTGATTGAATTTGTAAATGTTTATATCATTTTAACATTTTTATATATAAAAAATTACTTGATCGATCATGGTTTATTGTCAATCATTATTATAAAGGTTGGGTACCCTAGGGAACAAGATATGGATTATCACGCCCTGGAGAATGTGGTTTTGCAAGCGGAGGAACATGGAGTTGTGAATATCAAGGATGAAGTTAATGATCCTATGGAAGAAATGATCATGTGCCAAAAATACTTGGTGAAGATGATGGTACAAATACATTGATCCATGACACATTTAATTAGCTGATCATGATGATGGCATTGATGTTCGCGTTTACCTATACTTGAGAAGGCACTGAGCCTTTATGAGAAGGCTACGAAATTAACTCTTCTCTCTATTGTATTGTTGCGATTGAACTTGAAGGTTATGAATGGTTTATCCAACATAGCAATCGTGAATGTTAAGGGTATGTCATATATGTCATCTTTTTCATCTATTTTTAATTGTTTGTTAGTTCATCACTAGTAAATAAAGGATGATATTTACCATTAATATTCTTTATATTAACAAATTATTTTTTTGTTGTAGATTGATAGGTGATTTTTTGTTACCACCATCTAATATTTTACCTCCCTCATACCGAGATTTATCTGTTATTATGAAATATATTGGAATGGAGTATCAAGCAATAGATGCATGTCCCAATGATCATATTATATATCATAAACAACATGAATTTGCAATAGAATGCCTGAAATGTCATATCAACAGATATTGAACAAATCAACTAACAAAAAGAGTGCCTCACAAGGTTCTTCGTTATATTCCCATTATTCAATGTATGCAACAATTATTTAGGTGCAAAAGCTTAGCATAATTTATGGATTACCATGCACGGAATAGAAGTGGAGATGACATTCTTCAAATTCCTACAGATGGTTTTGCATTTAGGTACATGGAGGAAAATGGGCCACACTTTAATGAAGAACCTCGTAATCTCAGGCTTTCATTGGCAGCAGACGGTGTCAATCCATTTGGAGAGATGAGATCTATTTACTCGATGTGGCCTATTTTTGTTATCAATAATAACATTCCTCCATGGATGTCAATAAAGAGGGAGCACATAATGTTGTCAATGATTGTTCCAGGTATTTGTTTACATCAATTTTCTTTAACGTAGTAGCATCTCATTTGTCTTATTTGTTGCATAATAACTTATATTTTTTCATTTAAGAGTCATGTACATTAATTTATATATATTATAGTAAAATGGTTATAATAATTATGTAATGTTTATGTTCATTCCAACTAGGTAAGTACGAGTTGAATATGAATGTATATATGGGCCTCTTATCAACTTGAGTTACTAAAGTTATGGAATGGTGTCACTATGTATGACATCTCTAGACCAATAGGACAAAGAAATTTAAATTCCATGCAGCCTTTGTATGAATGATTCATGATGCCCCAAGGCTAACACATTTTTGTGGTATGTTATAACGTTTGACTGCACTTTAGCAATATTTAATTTTATGAAGTAGATATCATGCATGATTTTTAAATAATCTATTCATTATATATAATTATAAAAATTGACATATTTAATCCAATTATATATGATCTTGCAGGTCTTCAAACAAAGGGAAAATTTGCATGTCCAATTTTTGGTCCAAAGATGAAATCTTGTTGTTCAACAAGTTTAGGAAAGCAGGTGTTTGATGAGTATAGGCACTTCCTCCATAGAAATCATAAGTATCAAACTACTGAAAAACATATTTTCAATGGGAAAGAGGAGACTACATCAAAACCACGAAGAATGTCACCTCACCTATATGGAAGTTGGAATATAATAGAATTAATTGTCAAGGTTATACATCAGATCAAATTATTTATCTATCATATAT